>CM047428.1:47650285-48331059 GCA_026168455.1 Theocolax elegans | reverse complement strand
ATTCTCTTCTAATGAGGTGTTGTAGGTGGGAAGCTTGTTAAAAAATGTTTTAGTAGTTCAGATATACATAGATAAACTATAGCCAATTCCTTTTTTAATTCCTTTGGAATTAATTCTTTAACAAAAATATTGATTTGAATGATATTTATATATTTTATATAAAATATTTATTCAATTGATGAATGATGTACTACTTACGACCAAGGCTATCCTCTCGAAACCCTTTCATTAAAGATCCACCAGTGGCAGATAAGATACATTGGGCCATTTATCAATTTCTCTCATTAATTAACTTGCAATTGATTTAATTTGACCTGTTGAAGAATCATGGTTATTTTCTGCTGTTGGAACTGGCCCATGTAAATACCTATCTACTTATGTTAACACTAGTGCTGGCTCAGTATTTGTTACTATATCACATTTACTATCAAGATCTTCATATACTAACTTATCTTGAATTCGTCTCTATTTAAATGAATATTAAGATATTAATAATGTTAGATTTTTATACAGGAAAAATATTGCATAATAAATATAAACTTATATATTATATATTATACCTTTTTGGTCATTGGTGAATCACCGTGAGATCTCACACGTGAGTAATTAAAAAATATCATAAATATGTCTGAATCGCTTTAAAACCTTAATTTTTGAGCTTATCTGGGGGGTGTTATCACTAAAAAAGTGACCCCCATACTCTTAAATTGATTTCTTATTTTGCGGAAGTTTGAGCAGCGTTTCGATTGAAAAATCACATGAGATTTTGTCATGAGATCTTACGTGAAATCTCACGTGAGATTTTGTATTAGGGGAAGGCAGTCGCTATCGCTGGCTAGGCGTTCTAACGAGTGCTACAGTTACTCCGCCTACTGGTCACTCTGGGGTATTAACCGGTCGGGCCGCCTGCCTACAGTGCTCCCCTCGAAATGTCGACCTGCATACAATATTTTGCAGTCGAAATTGAATCCTTATTTTTGTGTAAAGCGGTCATGAATGATTTATTTGTAAGCTGTCTGACAATTAAAACTTAATGAAGTTAAAACAATCTGCCTTTACATTACATTCTCGCCCCTGCGTGAATCTGCGCAAACTCCATCTGGGCACTACAACCTTGCACTTAGTCAAGCTGACGGTGCACTCGCTGACGTATTCTACTACTTGTTCTACAAACTCGAGATTAATCATTTTTGTACGCTTTTTGCCTGACTTATTATTTACAATGAGTTTGTTTACAGGAGACTTTGTTAGACTATTGAATGAGCTATTAATTTTTGCAAAATTATCTAACTGTAGTTCTTTAAGAGAGAAATGCGATGTGAAGTCCAGTGGTTCTACGTTAATTAGACCTATTATATTGCAATAATGTACTGCCGGTGCGCAGTTTACAATCTTGCCTACAGCCTTAATCAAAAACATGTTGTTACTTAAGGGGGTCTCATACTCAATTTTTACCGACCGAGCCAATAGAGTGATAGTATGGTCGAAAAATACTTCAATCTAGATAAATATAAAGAATTTCGACAAACTAGAAGATAGGTGCCCTTTCTTTTGTAGTTATGTATCACTGTGCAAAGTTTCTATTTATTACATTGAGGCATTGAAGAGAAATCCTTGTATAAAAAACACTATCTACGGCGTCCACATAATGAAATTTTCGTACAAGGTTTTCTCTTACACGTATCAATAAAATGACTTGAAACTTTGTATAGAAGTAAATAATTATTTAATAAAGGGCATCTAACTGTTTGTTTTGCATAGTTTTATAAAACTAAAAGTAGTTTTATTATCATTATTAAAAGAATATTTTACGCTAGATGACAGTACGCACGGATCATGGCAAGCTAGAATATGCTTTTGTCGCCGCCACTATCGACATCACGTATGCGCATTTGTTTCAGACTCGAGACAAATAGCCGAGCAAAATAATTTGATTTGACTCCTATAAAATTTTTAATTACATACTGATACTCATATTATGACTAGTTGAATTTTCGACATGGCAAATTGAACCGGACTACGTATTTATCATAGATTCAATGTAAAAGGAAACGTACCCGTGTAAAAAAAAAAGTATGGGAAACGTCTGGGGAAAGTCTGGCTTATAAAGTCTTGGCAAAGTCTAGCTGGTGAGACTATCCCATACTTTTTGCCAGACTTAATATATTTTAAATCAACCAGACTTTCTCCCGCACATTTTGCCAGACTTAATAATTATTTTGAAAGTCTGGGATAAATAAGCCATACTTTCTCCCACATATTTTACTAGATTTTAAAATTATTTTTAAAAGTATGGGATAATTCAACCAGACTTTCCCCAGACTTCCCCCTCGTCGAATCTTCGTAGCATTGCATCTTCCAAACATAAAATTTATATTGTATCTAATTAATAGAAACAATACATTCTCGATATGCTTGAGCTATCGAACTCTCAAAACCACGAGATACTTATCTATGACATATAAAAAAGTCACTAATTTTTTTCGTGTATCTCGCGACAATAAACTGATGAAATGGTTAGGGTACAAAACGATATGAAAACTAACTTCAAAGTAACCTAACCGTTTCATCAGTTTGTTGTCGCGAGATACACGAAAAAAATTAGTGACTTTTTTATATGCCATAGATAAGTATCTCGTGGTTTTGAGAGTTCGTAGCTCAAGCATATCGAGAATGTATTGTTTCTATTAATTAGATACAATATAAATTTTATGTTTGGAAGATGCAATGCTACGAAGATTCGACGAGGGGGAAGTCTGGGGAAAGTCTGGTTGAATTATCCCAGACTTTTAAAAATAATTTTAAAATCTGGTAAAATATGTGGGAGAAAGTATGGCTTATTTATCCCAGACTTTCAAAATAATTATTAAGTCTGGCAAAATGTGCGGGAGAAAGTCTGGTTGATTTAAAATATATTAAGTCTGTCAAAAAGTATGGGATAGTCTCACCAGCTAGACTTTGCCAAGACTTTATAAGCCAGACTTTCCCCAGACGTTTACCATACTTTTTTTTTACACGGGTACTGCTGCAAGAATCCGGCATATCTATCGATCAACCCAAGGGAGCGGATCAAAAATCGACTTGCGAGCCGTACTCCGCTCCCTTGGGTTCTGCTATCGTTGGTCTTGAGTGTAATGTCGTATTTTTTCAGTATTTAAAAAAAATAAATACGTATAATCGAAATACGTACAAATTCCGTAAACCAAACATACGTAACATTTATTATATATGTATATATCGAAATATGGATTATAATAGATAATAGAAAATGCGTATAAGTAAAATACGTTGTTTTAATTTTTATATTGGAAAAAAATAGTCACACTATTTTTATTATGATGCTATTGTAGGCTTCAGCGGTGTGCAGTTTCTCGGAAACACCCGATCAAAAGTCAGCCGAATAATTATTGGGTGATGAAATAATAACCCGCAGTGAAATCCTTTATTTTAATAATTTTTATTTATATATGGCGGGTACAACGATGGTTAAAAGCTCTTCACAGCTCGAGCTTCGTAACAAGTCTGAACTCGGGGAACGAAATCGGTTTTTACTTACTCTACGTTTACCCCCACTCCTGCCGGGAGGGGGAATCTCGTGGTGTGTCTCTACACTATCGACATAAGTGGCGCCATCTACGATCACTTCGATTACGACTTGCCATAGATGGCGCTCTTGATGATAGTTATCATTTCTTATATATAACCAGCATTACCGGCGGCCAGAACGGTAAAATCACAGAATTGAGTATGAGACCCCCTTAACTCTAAATGAGTTAATCGAGTTGTTTCTCGCAACTTGTCTACGCGCACATAATTTTCTGCATTCTCCTGCACTTTCGAATAATTAAATATTAATGCAATCGCAGTACTGCTCCCATTGCATATCTCTTCTATAACAGTTGATATATGCGTGTGATTATCTAAGCTTTCGCAATCTGCTAACTGAAGCACAGTTAACTTCTCGCTTTCTCGTACGAATTTTCGCAATGCTGATACCATTAACAGTTTGCAATTTACTATTCTTACGCACATCAAATTCGACATTTGATGTAATTGATTCGCTCAAAAATTGTTATTATTTTCCAATGTCAAACGCTTACAGTAGTGGATAGTCACCCTCCATTATTTTATTTTGGTTTTTTAGACGATCTTGTAGTGCAATTCACAGGATGTTGAATAAATTTAACACCTTTTCTTTTAATTAAAAATTGCGACGTTTCGTCTGATGTCTTTTCAGACCTCTTCTGGCACTAATTTATTAACAGAGACACAAATATTAACAATTTTTCAAATTGAACATGAACAACAAGAAATAATTTTTTATATAAATACACAAAAAACGCAATAATTACCAATATTGAAAAAAAAGTTTAGCTCAACACCGAGCAATGTCAAGTCGGACTGACCGTTATAATAAGAAATAAACATATAGAGTATCTAACACTCTTACAATTTTCCAAGAAATTCACAGATGTTTAGTATATACATACGTATATACCTATATATACTGATTGTGAGTAATTTTAACAGCCGTTACAGTATGTTCTTATACAAGTAATTTAAACCCATCGTGTCCGGGGTTCCCTCGGTGACAGGTACTCCTTGGCACGCTGCATCTGAAAAAGAGAAATATATTAATATGGATATTTACTAAATAATATAATTAATGGTAAGGACAGGTATTATGGAAAATTATATAGGGAGTTTATAAATATGAATAATAATATAAGTAGGGAGATGTGAGGAAAATGACAACGGATGGGTGTGTTGATTATTAATTTGAGAAAGGAAAAAGAAGAGAATATAGATTGAATATTACAAAAAGTAAGTATTAAACAGGGATAAGGAATAGGTGGAATTAGTAGTAATAATTTAGATATAATGAATTAAATAAATATAAATAGATATCGTTTAGTAATAATAAACAAGGTAAGGAGGGTTATGTGTTAAGGAGAGAGAGAGAGTTGTTGGAAGGGAAGTATATGTTGGATTGATAAAAAAATATATTTAATTATTATAAACATTTATAGGCATTAAAAACACTTACGAGTATATACAATATACTTATGAAATCCTCTCCGTGAGAGCTTGTTGACATCGGTGTTGGAGATGTTTCGCCGTGTGCTGCGTCGCCTGAGGAGCCTTGTCAGGTGCGTGCGCGCATCTCCGGACGCGCACCACTCCGCGGTAGTACCCGGGTACTATTCCAGACGGTGGGGATCGCGCACACCCGGGGAAACGGTCGCGAGGCACGTTGTTTACGTGCCGGCCCGCGCTCAGTTGTCGCCATCTTGAATCGATCTAGATTCAAGCGCGCGCACACTGAACACGCGGTCCGCGCTCGTATCGACACGGGGATCGCGCGCATATAGTATGGGGAATTCGGAACGCGGATAGTGTGGGAACATGTGTATAATAGTAAGGAGATAAATTTATATTTGAATTTCGCGCTGTTAACTAGAGAATAATTTAGTGATCTATTGAACCAATCAATAGATGATATTATTAGAGATAAGACTTCCGTATGGGTAAATATAACAGCATATTATGTTATATGACTGTAATTACCTTAAATACGGAAAGTCGAAATACTAGTTGGGACAATGATAACTTATGCAAATTAGTTGTCATTTTTATTTATAGTAGGGTAAATACGGGTAGCTTTATTACACCTGTGACGGATACGGAAGGGTTGGAGAATTATAATATTGCCGTATCCCTCGCAGGTAACGAGAGAGAGAACAGATAGGGATATTAGGAGATTGAGGGAGATAGAAAATCGGGGAAGAAGTTTGGCGTGACTCGGGAAACGGATCCTCGCCATTCTGATCCTATCGATCTTCCATTTAGGAGTGTTTCTGTATCTTCTGATCTTATCGATCGCATAAAGAGTGTTGTTTCTGTAGTTTCGATTTAGGAGATTTATTGTGGTTATTTTATTATAAAGGAGGATTTATTTTTGTATAAGAAGGATTAAGGAGTATCCATAGATTTATCACTTCAATAAGGAGGAATAATTATTCAAAATATATACAGATATATATATATATATATATAAATCTCCAAACGGAATAGTATCCGAGGATATTATTTATATTATATTGATTTTCATATTGATTTTATTTCATCGAATTAGTGAGTTATTTTAATTATTAAAATAATAATTGACTTATTTAGTGGGGACAATAAGGATAAATTCAGTGCGCGTTTTTTCTTATTAAATTAAATTATTTATTTGATTAATTATAAATTAACGTTCTCTGTCTCGTGGTTAGTGGTGCCACGGGATCTATTATTAGATCCCGTAATATAATTGTATATATCTAAATTTTGTTAAGGTATTAATATTCGTTATCGCGGTAATAGGTATCCCGAACTATTTAGTTGATTCAACGGAACTTCCTCTGGGTGAGTCCACCGGGTAATCAGGACTAATAAATTAATATTATTATTTTTTCTTTTCGATGATGTTGGGTATCCGGATATAATTTTATTTAAATAATATTTTTTGTTATTTAAATTATAAACCAGCATCACAACTTATAAACTTAAATTTCTTTGAATCAAATATCATGAGCTGTGCGCCGTGATACGTTTTATGACGATTAATGCCGGCATCGAATGCCACCTGTGCAGTGCATCACTAAACCGATAAGCTCGATACAATGCAAAAAAATTATCAGCGCTCAATCGCGCCGTGACAGAACTAGCTATGCTACGTTACCGAAAATTCGCATAAAATGATCATCCGCTCTGAATTTACCGCTCTTACTCGGTATACACTCTTTAATACCGCACATATATTCAGGCTTAACTATTATCGTATCCGGGTTGCCTTTGTCATCGCGAATAATAATTCTGTGAAGCAGTGACATAGCCTGGATTCTAAACGATACCGCTAAAGTTTTACACACTATCACGAAAGTTGTTTTACCTTTTTTTGTTATTATTCTGCAAACTTTGAACTTGTCTATACCTATCCCTAATTCTCTAATGTTTTCTGTTATCGCCGGTATTTTATGATACCGAAACATGTTGAACGCGAATAAACGAAGCACGGGTTTACCCTGCGCAAAAAGAATCGGGTGTTGAACATCCATGTGAATTTCGTGAGATACCGATCCGCGCAACATTTTACGTCTCAGAGATCTCCGGCATTCTTCATACCTGAGTTTAGCCAAGTCCTGGTATTCTGTGGCATAGAGGTCTATCATGAAACAATCGTGATTAACTTCTTCGGAGTTTGTTTTACTTTTGTACTCGGCTACCTCTTCCAGCAGCTCACTGAACGGGTTATTTATGTTTTCCTATTTGAACAATTATAACATTAGTCAGTCTTATTATTTGTTTAACACAGTCTCTTTTAACCTTTAGACTGCCGGAAAATCAATATTTTGATGCATCCCCTGTTCGACACTTTGTGCATGATCAATCGTTGATATAATATACCTTATATACCAGTTTTCTGAGGACGATATGCTCTTTCTAATCCCGGCAGTCTAAAGGTTAATCTAAATCTAACCCTTTTTACAGTCTTTTCTATTGGTTCGCGAGATTCTATACTGTCGATATTGTCGGTCTTTCGGTTTCTTTTAAGAATGCTCGGTATGAACTTTTTCTTTTTAATTACAGTCTTTGAATTTGCAAGTGGTATATCTTTATCTTTACCTTGCGTATCGTTTGCTAGGTCGCGTGAATCAATAATTATTTCGTCATAAATGGAGTTGCCTCCGTCAATTAAAATATCACTTGTTGCTCTTACACCTTGATCATTGGCTACACTGTTATCGACGTTGTTTCGCGTGCTAACTGGAAATTGTTCGTTAACGTTCTTGTAATTTTGACTATTGTCTATATCATTTAGACTATTACTATTCACGTTATTATTATTCTCGTTATTTTGATTATTGTTTATATCGTCTGTCACATCAGTATGCATAAAGTATGCTGGCTTTAAATGTTCTGCATCTACTACCACGTTTTGACCGTTTTTTTCTATAGTGTATGTGCGTCCGTTTGCGGATCTACTTATTACTTTGTGCGATCCTGTATACGGTCTTACTAATGCTGGCTTAATACGCTTCGTTAACTGAAGAACGTGTGTGCAAGATTTTAGGTCTTTATACACGAAAGGCTCCGTTTTATTTTTATGAGTAACTGGTACGGCCCTGACTTTTCTCATGTAGTCGCAGAATTCGTTCAAGAAAATGTCATTTTCCGACGCAAATTCGTCAAATACGCACAACTCACCGGGAATACGCAATGACTTACCGAAAACGAAATCTGCTGGGCACGCGTCTGTTTCTAATCTAACGTGCGTCCTGAGGCCTAACAATACTGTCGGTAATATTCTGGAACAGTCTGCTTTTTCAGCGTGGCACATTATCGACGCTTTGAGGTCGCAATGCCATATTTCTACCATGCCATTCGAAGCCGGGTGGTAGGGAGTCGTCCGAATTCTTTCAATGTCCGTTAGTTGCAATAATTCGTTAAATAACCTTGACTCGAATTGACGACCTTGGTCAGAGGTTATGTACAATGGTGCACCGTATCGTGCTATCCAATTGTCGTAAAACGCTCGCGCTACTATGGGCGCGGAGGTTTCGTACAGAGGAATCGCCTCAGGCCATCTCGAAAATCTGTCGATCATGGTGAGGATGCATTTGTAATCCTTGCAAGCTCGTAATGGTCCTAATGGAATCGTTCATCGGGTGCGATAAACCGCTCTGGCAAAAATTTATTATGCCGTGAGATTTTCGAGCGTCGACACGCGATACAGTTTCTGCACCAACGTTTGATATCTTTGCTAATTGCCGGCCAAACATAATGCTGCCTAACAATTCTATCTGTTGCTGTGGCGCTTGTATGTGCCGGATCGTGAAAAAGTTTTATTATTTCTTCTCGTAAGGATCTCGGAACGTATGGACGTATCGAAATACCCGACCTATCGCAGTAGAAGTTTAAGTGATTACTTCCCCACGTCAATTTTTTCAATTTCAACGAGAGCGCGGGATTATTTAGAATCGCCTTTAACTCATCGTCTTTTATTTGTTCTTCGCTTAATTTTTCAAGGCTGAACACGGTTGGAAACATAAACGCGTCTACGTGAGTTAGATTATCAGCAACGTGTTTATTGATGGTCGAATTAGCACCGTTAATCGCGACTTGAGTATGGTGATAAACTATCCGCCACCGAATTGTCGTCACCTTTAATATACTCGATTCGCATGTCAAATTGGCTGATGTATGCCAATTGACTCTCCCGTCTGACTGGAGCTTTATCCGTACTCTGTTTCAGTGCGTAAATCAACGGTTTATGATCCGTAAGAATTACGAAGCTCATACCCTCGACAAAATAATAAAAATAACGGATTGCTTCATAAATTCCTGTCAATTCGCGATCGTACGTTGAGTATTCAGCCTGCGCGTTGTTAAATTTCCTTGTAAAGAAGGCCAAAGGTCGCCAATTGCCGTCGATTTTCTGTTCGAGCACAGCTCCCATCGCGAAGTCCGAAGCATCTGACATTATGCGCGTCTCCGCGCCTTCTTTGGGGAAAGAAAGATATGAAACGTCAATCAAACTTTTTTTGATTTTATCGAAGGCTTTAACATATTCTTCGTCCAAGTCTATTACTCTTTTGTCTTTCTTTTTAGATCCTTTTAAGTGCCGATGTAACGGGAGCTTCCGCGGGGCGTGGTATGCTTTTTTTTGGAAAAATTGACCATACCCAAAAATCTTTGTAACTCATTTACTGTGCGCGGTCGCGGAAAGTCATTTATCGTGTTTATTTTACAATAGGTCGGTTTAAATCCGAATTTATTAACCTTATAACCTAAAAAGTCAAGTTCTTTTACACCGAATGAGCACTTTTCGAGATTTAGGTTTAAGTTCGCTTCTTTTAACCGTTCCATTACTATTTTAAGATGTTGCATGTGTTCATTATCGTCGCGCGAAGATATTAAAATATCGTTTAAATAGACAAAAAGGAACTCTAAATTGCCTAACACTGTTAATATATCGCTGAAATGTTTGACCTGCATTACTAAAGCCGAAGCCCATAGCTAGATACTCGTAGAGCCCGAAGGGTGTTATCATCGCGGTTTTTTGCACGTCCTCCGTCGCGATCGGTATCTGATGGAATACCTTGTGTAGGTCAAGCGACGTAAAAATTGTTTTTTCGTTTAAAAAATTCGGGAAATCGTGTAATTGCAGTACGGGGTAACGATCCGGGATTGTTATTACGTTGAACTTTCTATGGTCTCAGCATAATCGCCAATCTCCATTTTTGTTTTTCACCATGTGAATAAGTGACGCCCACGGGCTATCTGACGGTCTACAGATGCCTGCTTTGCAGAGCTTTTCGATTTCTACTTTTGCGGATTTTAATTTTTCAACGTTTAACCGTCGAGCTTTGTGGTAGATCGGTGGGCCTTGCGTCGCGATATAATGAACTATCCCGCATTTCGCGAGTTTCACAGGTTTATCTAAACCGATTACTTCCGGAAATTTATTTAAAATGTTTGCGTATTTATGCTCACGACTGATTATTGATATTGCGTACACGTTCGCGTTTAGCGTATTACCGCGTACGTATTCCTGAGTATCATCTTTTACTAACCTGCCCCGATTTAGATCAGGGATCAGATGGTGATATGCCATTGCATCATCCCCGAGAATCGGGTAAGGCACGTCGGCTATTACGAATTGCCAATCGATTGCCTTTTTAAAACCGAAGTCTATAGTGCGCTTTGTATAACCGTAAGTGTTGATACGCGTGTTAATGGCCGCAGGCAATCTGAGTGCTAAAGGCCTTTGATTAAATCCGGATGGTTTTGGTACTACCGAAATTTCGCGCCCGTGTCTATCAAATCAACATCGCGCGTGTTTTTATCAGTTATGTGGAGACGAATTGACGAGCTTCCAGACGTTTTTGCCTCCGCAACGCCGGGAGCAATTAGTTTTCCGGATTCGCGACCGCTGCATCCGAGTTTTCTCACCGTATAAATAGTGACCTTTGCATATTCAGCTATTCGGCGATTTACTCCGATCTTTACCTCTTTTGTTGCTGTTCGGTTGGCTCAGTAATCTACCGCGTCCACGTTGGGCTTGACGCCCTCGATTTAGCGTTTTATTTTCATTTCCATGTTTATAGCTGTTATTTATGCGGTTGAAATTATTTACGTTCCTATGTGCGGCCATTACCTCGGGTTCGGACGCGGAGTTATCGGATATCGCATCGATCGCATCTACACGCTGAGAATTTCTCTCTATTATCTCGAAGATCGAATCGGCTTTATCTAGGACTTGTCTCTCGCTGCCTATTTGCAACGCGTCACTAATGTTTATCGCGATATTAGTCGGAATTCTGGTTGCCCATAGTTCTAACACTGCACGACGTGTCATGAACTTGCCCGCGGCGTTCATTAATTCGTTAAAATACGGCAACGGTCTTCTATTTTTAATGTTGGCGCTGGTCATCAATCTCTTTAACTTTTGAATAGGCAATTTTGTGTATCTACATAAAAGTTCTTCTTTAATTGTTTTATATTTATCCTCTGCCGGCAGAGCTCTCAAAATATCGACATCCTCGCGAGTTATTTCCTCGCCGATGTTTTTCAACAAATTACATTATTTTACGTTATCAGATGTTACGTTATTATCCTCGAAGTGAGACTCTAGCATGTCGAACCATGCTGCTGGCTCATGCCACCAGAAAGGCTGAAACTTAATGCTAATTGACCTTGGCTTTTGCGAATTAAGTCGTGAATTTAATTGTGAAAAATTATCACTTTGAAACCCGCGTGCAAATTCTGTATTATTTAGTCCAAACGTAAATATCTGTCCATCGTTCTGTCCTTGAGAATGTCTAAAGTTTACATTTCGAATGCCTGATCTGTCTTGGCTAACCGGTATGTTTACGTTTGGCGTTAAGTTAGCTGCGTTATTGTTCGACCTTGTTATGTGCTGTTGTTCAATTAGGCGCGTTAATTATTCGATTTTACTTTTGAGGTCACTTAATTCACTTAAAAACATACAAAATAGTCGCGCAGCAGTTGAATCTTGCAGTCCGGTGCCCTTGGATTTCGATGTTGCTATCTTCTAGTCACTCGTCTCTATTTATTTAGTAGTCTAGTACATTGCAGGTAATGCGTCGTACAGTCTAATTTAACTTTTTTTTTCTACCAGACGATCAAAATTTTGTCATTGACCGGCTCGCTTTTTTCGCTTACTTCGATCGCAAAAATACCTCCATATCGCTACTCGATGTGATGCTCGGTGCGATCCTCGATGCGCCGGCGATGTGATGCTCAGTGCGCTAATTGGCGTTGACCTGGTGAGCTCTCGGTGTCGTGATGTCCTCGCAGAAGGCGTCGAGGTGCTCGGAGCTCGGCGAGTGCGTGATTCGGCAAAACGCTTAGATGGTGTCCAAGCTGGCGGTCGGGCACGCTGCGTACCGGAAAGTTGCTCAACCGCTGGCTCTACGCACAACGTCGCCGCTCCTTTTGTTGGGGTCACCAGTTGTGGGGATGGTGCGTTAATTTGCCCGCACGTCCGCGCTGCCAGGTCGAGATGTTGGAGGATGCGAGGTAAAGTAATCTAAAACAAAAGTAATCTTAATAGGGACTCTTTATTGCTGTCGTCCACAATATGCGGACTCATGCGTCGAAGACTAAGACGCCACTAACTAAGGAACGCAGTCGCTATCGCTGGCTAGGCGCTCTAACGAGTGCTACAGTAACTCCGCCTACTGGTCACTCTGGGGTATTAACCGGTCGGGTCGCCTGCCCACATAATTTATACAAGCATAGTACATTATATGACAACTCACGTGAGATTTTGTATTAGGGAGTAATTACCTCAAATATGAAAAGTCGAAATACCAGTTGAGACAATGATAACTTATGCAAATTAGTCGTCATTTTTATCTATAGTAGGATAAATATGGGCTGCTTTATTACACCTGTGTCGGATATGGAAGCGTTGAAAAATTATAATATTGCCGGATCTCTCGCAGGTGTCGTGAGAGAAAAGATAGGGCAGTAATGAGATTGAGGAAGATAGAAAATCGAAGAAATCTGGCGTGATTCTGAAAACGGATCCTCACCATTCTTATTTTTCTAATTCTACCAGTCATTCAGCATTGTCTTTTTATTAAGGAGGATTTAAATTTATATTTGTTGGATTAAGGAGTTATATATATATTGTAACGTGGTACTTCGTCCTAATACCCGTTACAATTAATTTATTAATTTAAACAGGGACGACGGCCCCGAAGAACACGTCTCTGTCGTCGCCGTGGGTTGACGAGTCAACCCGTCGGGACACGGTAGCGGAGATAGGACGATCTCCTACGTACCGACGCGCGTGGCGGGAATATCGGGAATCGGAAGTGTTGCGGGTTAATTTATTATTTAAAATAATAACGCGACCGTTACGTTAATATAAAATAAATAGATATTTATTTAATGAATTACACGGAGGTGCCCGACAATAATTAACGGGGCGTTCTCCCGGTCGCGTGGTATATACGCGGCAAGCAGGGGCTGCCCCCGTGCTCGCCCCGCGCAATACCCAATCGGTTTCGGTAGCACCGGTGTGCTACCGAACAAACATACACACACACTCACTCAACACACTCTAAATAGAATACCGACCAATGTCGGGTACTTACCGGGCTGGCTGGTCCATTGGCCCTGGTGTACGTCGGCGCCCCGACGTCTGCTGGCCGGTGGAGTCGGCCCGGTTTCCCGTCGTCCTCGACGGTGATCTGCAGGTGCGGCCCGCGGCCGCGGCGATTCGCCTACCTCGGGGAATACTCAACCCGAGGTATTTGGTCCTTCGCACTGCACTACACTATCGCACTTGCACTCGCGTACGGCTTCCCGGATTACGGACGAACCGGTCCGGTACTTCCCGTGGCGCGCGAAACTAACGTGGCGAGATGTCAAAGGGTGCTGTCGCGGTCAAGACCGGCAGCGTACTGAGCTTTTCGGGAATTGTCGCATTCCCGAAAAGTATCTAACACACACACACAATAACAATAGAGTATATGGATGCTCGCACACATCCTCGCTCGTAGACATAAACACGCGTGTTTCGTGGCCTTGAAGAGGCAACGCACGAAACAATAACAATGTGCGAGATTTTAAGATATAATATTTAACACATACGAAATAATATAATACATTGAGTATTATTTATTTCATTGCAACGACGTCTCGTCGCAAAGCCCCCCACTAAACTCCACATCATCCTACTGATGTGAGAGTTGAAAAGAGGGCAATGAAATAAATAATGACACGCACGCAATCGAATTCCTCGCCTAGACGAACTAGGGTCGAGGAGTGGTGAGGTTCTTCTCCAAGGTGGCCATCACCAGTCGCAGGATAGTGTCTCTTGCTTCCTTATTATCTCCTGCTACCGCCTCCAACAGCAAGCGACTCTCGCGGAGGAGGTCAGCATCGCTGGAGGAGGACATTGGTAGCCTGGTGACCACGTTGCTGGACATCCCCGACGTTGCGTCCATCATGGCGGAGGTGGAGGGCTGCTGAACCAAAGGAATTGGTGCAGGTTCAGGGGTCAGTACTGCCAGCTCGGCTGGATAGCCGATTTGCCTGAACAGGACGTTGAGACCAGTCTGCACCGTCTCCAAAGGTCCAGAGTTTGGGACACCCAAACCCTGCGCCAAGTGACGTAGGAACGTCTCTTGTGGGGGTACCTCTCGGATCAGCTCGACGTGGACTGGCTGAGCTACGCTCTCTTCTCGTCCACGGGTCTTATCCTCTTCAGCCTCTTGATGGCCGGATATTGCTGGAGGAGGCGGTGTTGGAGGTTGGGCTAGGGAGTTCTGGTATTCCCTAGCACGCTGCTCGATTAACCGTTGAGCATGATCGCTCAGGGCGAGTCGTACCTCCTCAATCGGCCCGGTATGGTGCAGACCGAATTCGGCTGCCTGACGGCGGTCTGCCTCCTCGAGCCGCCGAGCAATTACCGTGGAAGCAAAGGATGCTTTGCTTCCCTGGGGCTGTGCGTCCACAATACCCACCGGAGCTGCTCGGACTGTTGCGACGTTGGTTTCTTCCACCCGACGCCTCTTCGCTTTCCTGCGGCTCCCTCTCTGTCTGGCCCTCTTGGACACGGACTTCTCCTGTGTCCCAGACGTTGAAGGTTGGGATGCCGCTATTGTATACCCGCTCTAATTCTCCTTGGCGGAACGTATCTCTTTAAATCAGATACGTGTACTTCAGACCTTTTCCGTCCAGACTCTTCAAGTCTTAAGACTACTGGTGATAGTATCTCCTTGACTTCAAAGGGTCCGTCGTACTTAGGCGCCAATTTGGCCGAAATACCTTTGGCCCCGTGCGATAACGTTCTACACTTCCTCATGACTAAATCGCCTACTTGGAAGGAAGCCACGCGTCTATTTTTGTTATAGACTTTCTCTTGACGTCTCTGCTCTTCATCTATGTGTTTCCGCACTAGATCTCGAAGGGCATCAAGACGTTTGAGTCGATCCATCCACATCTCGGGATCGATAGGAATTTTAAATTCCCTCTTCTCAACCTCTCTACGCAGACTCTTTACCGGTTGAGGATGACGTCCAAAATTGAGGAAAGCTGGGGAAACCTTCGTACTTGATTGCGTTGCCGTATTAATAGCATGACGGAATTCATGTAGATGTTCATCCCAGCTGCGATGATCGGAATCCACAAAGGCCGCGATCATCGTCTTTAATGTCCTGTTTGTTCGCTCGACGGGGTTTGCTTGCGGTCGGTAAGGAGGAGTCGTGATCTGTTTTATCCCGTAATCCTCAAGCATTTGTGACAACTTATTATTGACGAACTCTGTACCATTATCCGTAAGGAAGTAATCAGGAGTTTCCCAACGAAACAGTATGAGTTCCTCAAATGCTTTCGCAACCGACTTACCGGTAGCAGCTCGTAACGGTTTTAATTCAACCCACCTCGTGAACAAATCTTGTAAGACCAATATATATTTGTATTGGTTCTTACTACGAGGCAGTTCCGTTATATCTGCCGCAACCACAGCCCACGGTCTCTCAATATTACGCTTGCCCATCAAACCTTGAGGGCCCGCTGTGAGACTTTATATCGTTGGCAGTCTATACACTGCACAACGAATTGCCTGACATCATGATAGATACCCGGCCAATAATAGTCTCTTGCCACTCGGTCATAGGTCTTCTCCACTCCTAAATGACCACACGATGGAGGGCAATGCGAGTCCTCTAGTACGCGCGTCCTATGTTCAATGGGCACAACCAATCTCCATCCCTCCTCTTGACCCGTGATTGGGTCCAGCAGCTTATCGGTCGTGAATCGATAAAGCATTCATCCTCAATTTTCCATTGCGGAAACTTTTGAGGACTGGACCTCACATCATCCAATCTGGCGATGTACCATGGGTCGGTAATCACGTCAAAGGAGGCTATTTCAACTTCGTCCGAGTCCAGGTTAACAGCGCGAGAGAGTGCGTCGGGCTAGGGAGTTCTGGGGGGGTCTCTCCTCGAGCCGCCGAGCAATTTACCGTGGAAGCAAAGGATGCTTGCTTCCTGGGGCTGTGCGTCCAACAATACCCACCGGAGAGCTGCTCGGGACCTGGTTGCGACGTTGGTTTCTTTCCACCCGACGCCTCTTCGCCTTTCCTGCGGCCTCCCTCTCTGTTCTGGCCCTCTTGGACACGGAACTTCTCTGTGTCCCAGACGTTGAAGGTTGGGATTGCCGGCTATTGTATACCCGCTCTATTCTCCTTGGCGGAAACGATATCTCTTTAAATCAGATACGTGTACTTCAGACCTTTTCCGTCCAGACTCTTCAAGCTTAAGACTACCTGGTGATAGTATCTCCTTGACTTCAAAGGGTCCGTCGTACTTAGGCGCCAATTTGGCCGAAATACCTTTGGCCCCGTGCGATAACGTTCTACACTTCCTCATGACTAAATCGCCTACTTGGAAGGAAGCCACGCGTCTATTTTTGTTATAGACTTTCTCTTGACGTCTCTGCTCTTCATCTATGTGTTTCCGCACTAGATCTCGAAGGGCATCAAGACGTTTGAGTCGATCCATCCACATCTCGGGATCGATAGGAATTTTAAATTCCCTCTTCTCAACCTCTCTACGCAGACTCTTTACCGGTTGAGGATGACGTCCAAAATTGAGGAAAGCTGGGGAAACCTTCGTACTTGATTGCGTTGCCGTATTAATAGCATGACGGAATTCATGTAGATGTTCATCCCAGCTGCGATGATCGGAATCCACAAAGGCCGCGATCATCGTCTTTAATGTCCTGTTTGTTCGCTCGACGGGGTTTGCTTGCGGTCGGTAAGGAGGAGTCGTGATCTGTTTTATCCCGTAATCCTCAAGCATTTGTGACAACTTATTATTGACGAACTCTGTACCATTATCCGTAAGGAAGTAATCAGGAGTTTCCCAACGAAACAGTATGAGTTCCTCAAATGCTTTCGCAACCGACTTACCGGTAGCAGCTCGTAACGGTTTTAATTCAACCCACCTCGTGAACAAATCTTGTAAGACCAATATATATTTGTATTGGTTCTTACTACGAGGCAGTTCCGTTATATCTGCCGCAACCACAGCCCACGGTCTCTCAATATTACGCTTGCCCATCAAACCTTGAGGGCCCGCTTGTGAGACTTTATATCGTTGGCAGTCTATACACTGCACAACGAATTGCCTGACATCATGATAGATACCCGGCCAATAATAGTCTCTTGCCACTCGGTCATAGGTCTTCTCCACTCCTAAATGACCACACGATGGAGGGCAATGCGAGTCCTCTAGTACGCGCGTCCTATGTTCAATGGGCACAACCAATCTCCATCCCTCCTCTTGACCCGTGATTGGGTCCAGCAGCTTATCGGTCGTGAATCGATAAAGCATTTCATCCTCAATTTTCCATTGCGGAAACTTTTGAGGACTGGACCTCACATCATCCAATCTGGCGATGTACCATGGGTCGGTAATCACGTCAAAGGAGGCTATTTCAACTTCGTCCGAGTCCAGGTTAACAGCGCGAGAGAGTGCGTCGGGAACATAGTGTAGTGCACCTTTCTTGTGCACAATCTCGAAGTCCCACTGTTGCATCTCAAGCACCCAGCGCGCTAGTCTGCCGGTGGGCTCTTTAAGAGTTTTCAACCATTTGAGCGCGCTGTGGTCCGTCACAGCTTTGAAACGATACGCTTCAATATATGGCCGAAGTTTCTTAATTGCCCAGATTAAGGCTAGACACTCTTTCTCCGTCGTCATGTAATTACGCTCCGCCTTGTTCAACACTCGGCTGACGTAAACGATCGGATGCTCGAAACCATCTTCATCTTCTTGGGTTAACACAGCCCCAATAGCGTAATCACTCGCGTCACTCTGGACCGAGAAAGGCTTAGAGAAGTTTGGTCGAGCAAGCACTGGCGCGCCGGCTAGAGCTAACCTGAGTTCACGGAACGCCGCGTCCTGCTCTGGTCCCCACTCCCATGGCTGGTCCTTACGGAGTAATCTCACGAGAGGGATCTTAATATCCGACTCTCGATTTATAAAACGAGAATACCAGCCGACCATGCCAAGGAAGGAACGAAGTTGTTTAACATTTCTTGGGGTCGGATAATTTAGGACAGGAGCCACTCGATCCACATCGGGTCGAAGTCCATCACCATCCAGGCGGTACCCAAGGAACGTAACGCTCGAGCAACAGAACTGACACTTCTCTCTGTTCAATTCTAGCCCTGCGTCCACTAGTGTCCTTAGAACCATTTCCAACCATTTTAAATGTTCCTCGAAAGTTTCGGTTATAACGATTAGATCGTCCAGGTAACCGAAAACATGAGGTTCAACTTCGGGACCAAATAGAGCATCGATCAACCGTGCAAATGTCATGGGTGCATTCATCAGTCCGAACGGCATCCGTGTGAACTGCCACAACCCAGACCCAGGCACAGCGAAGGCGGTGTAATGTCGACTAATTTCTGACATTAACACTTGGAAATATGCCTTCTTAAGATCGATCTTAGAGATGAATTTGGCGTTATGTAACTTATCCAGAATCGAATCCATATTCGGTATTGGATATGAGTCACGTTTTGTTACCGCATTCAAATCTCGGAAGTCTATGCAAAAACGATAGCTACCTTCGTCTTTGCGGACTATCACTGGAGCGGCAGACCATTCACTTGCACTCGGTTCGATTATTCCTCTCTCAAACATTTTTCTGACTTCTTGCTGGGCGAATTCGAGGACTTTAGGCGACATACGTCTTGGTTTGTGACGTACTGGTCGTGCACCTGGCTCTACTTCCACGTGATGTTCGATCAACGTAGTAAAGCCATGCACATCGCCTGGTGGTGGTAATAAGTTCTCTACTAACTTTCTTACCCTCTCTCGCTGGTCATCGTTAATCTCGATGATACCTGCACACTCTGCGAGAATCCTCGTGTCTCCGTCTCGGACTCCGTCCTTGACAAAAGACTGCCATTTTCCGGCGCCAACACGCCAGAGGGCATCGCCAATTTTAACCTCGATGTTCCAATGTTGAAGGAAGTCCATACCGAGGATCATCGAGTGTTCCATACTCTCGACTATTCTCAGTTGGATGTTGCCATCTAATCCCTCAATTCCGAATAGAACATCTAACAAACCTAGGACTTTCAGTGCCGGTCCTGCGACACCCCGCACGACTACCTTGGCCGGTTTCCACTTATCCCTGTAGCATTCCGCTACGTCAACGCGTATAAGTGAAACCATTGCTCCTGGGTCGAACAATGCTTTAAAGTCCTTGCCACCAAGTCTTACCGAGAAGAACAAACGGTTTTCGGATTGCACTCCCGCAACCATGTCTTCGGCTTGACTGTCAAGTAGAGCTGGAGTCGAACTTGTCTCTCTGGACGTCTTCGGGACGGCTCCTGCCCCCCCCTGAACTGTTCTAATCGGCAACGATTTTGAACTGTTCATTACCTGATCAAGAGAGACAGTCGTTTTACTCTCATTAGACTGTTTTAAACTCTTTTCTTTGATCGAAGGTTGGGGTGACAATGAGTAACGAATATCATCGTTCTCCTTGGTGGGGTTACACAGGTTTAGAGTTTTTCTCTCATTCTCTATTTCCTTGAGTAACCGTTTGTGTTGGTTAACTGCCTGCCTACGGAGTACTTCAGACCAGAAAGACTCTTTGTTTTTCTTGATCTCTAGAAGTTCTAAATCTGCTTTGTTCGGTGCTTCGAACGTTGGAGTTAGCTTGGAAGGAGTCTCAGCCTTAACCATAGGTAACTCAGCAGATTTCGGCAAATTCGGATGTTCAGAGGTATTCTCTCTTACCTTCTGAACGTTTGTTTGCTCTCCGTTTAGCAGTTCAGCGAAGTCAGTGAGGTGTTTGTCCTTCTTAACAAACAACCTCGCGGGTTCACCAACCCGTATTTCTTGCCCCCTAGAGCTATTACGCTCTTTTAATTGCGTGCAGGGCCCAGGGGGCGATTCTGGTACCCTGCCGCTAGGTTTCCCAGATATTGCCGTACATGCTCACACTTTGGGCAATTATCTAGGGTTACCCCAGTTGTGTGGCACACCTGACACTCAATGGGCGCTGCCACGTTCGGGCACTGGTCCGCTGTATGTCCCATACTTGCGCAATGTAGGCAAGTCTGATTGGGACAATCGGAATATCGATGTCCTACTTTATGGCATGTAAAACATATGCCAAAGAAGGGACTATTCGGATTCCTTTGCAAACCAGCGTCTTGGATCTGCCTCTGCGTAGTACGATCATATACCGTGCTTTGTCTACGTTGAGGCGTATAGACGGGTGTCGTCTGAGCTTGAGCAACGTATTGTTTCGGCCTAGCACCGGTATATTGTTGCTGCTTTGACCCTGTCTGTCTATTTCCCGAAGATTGTCTCGCGTTATTAATATTTTGTGCACCCACAAAATTTTTACTTTCTTGCAAGTACTGACGTTGACTAGTGTTGCGAGTACCATACACATTGGCTACTTCACAATCACTTGAAGATGGGCTAGAAGAATGTTTCTTATTTTTCTTGCTCCTTTCTTTTTCAACGTCTTCTTCTTCGGGGGGAGATGGCTGAGAAACCGGTTGGCTCTTCTTGATCTCTAGAAGTTCTAAATCTGCTTTGTTCGGTGCTTCGAACGTTGGAGTTAGCTTGGAAGGAGTCTCAGCCTTAACCATAGGTAACTCAGCAGATTTCGGCAAATTCGGATGTTCAGAGGTATTCTCTCTTACCTTCTGAACGTTTGTTTGCTCTCCGTTTAGCAGTTCAGCGAAGTCAGTGAGGTGTTTGTCCTTCTTAACAAACAACCTCGCGGGTTCACCAACCCGTATTTCTTGCCCCCTAGAGCTATTACGCTCTTTTAATTGCGTGCAGGGCCCAGGGGGCGATTCTGGTACCCTGCCGCTAGGTTTCCCAGATATTGCCGTACATGCTCACACTTTGGGCAATTATCTAGGGTTACCCCAGTTGTGTGGCACACCTGACACTCAATGGGCGCTGCCACGTTCGGGCACTGGTCCGCTGTATGTCCCATACTTGCGCAATGTAGGCAAGTCTGATTGGGACAATCGGAATATCGATGTCCTACTTTATGGCATGTAAAACATATGCCAAAGAAGGGACTATTCGGATTCCTTTGCAAACCAGCGTCTTGGATCTGCCTCTGCGTAGTACGATCATATACCGTGCTTTGTCTACGTTGAGGCGTATAGACGGGTGTCGTCTGAGCTTGAGCAACGTATTGTTTCGGCCTAGCACCGGTATATTGTTGCTGCTTTGACCCTGTCTGTCTATTTCCCGAAGATTGTCTCGCGTTATTAATATTTTGTGCACCCACAAAATTTTTACTTTCTTGCAAGTACTGACGTTGACTAGTGTTGCGAGTACCATACACATTGGCTACTTCACAATCACTTGAAGATGGGCTAGAAGAATGTTTCTTATTTTTCTTGCTCCTTTTCTTTTTCAACGTCTTCTTCTTCGGTGGGGGAGATGGCTGAGAAACCGGTTGGCTCTTCTTATTCTCAACTAATGAGGCCACTTTTCCCGAAACTTTGGACGAACTCCGTTTTGGGAAAGCTTGTGGGATATGAACTTGCTCTCTTGGTGTGGGTTCCGCAAATCTCTTGTCCCATACCAAGTGTTGTTCATATTCTTTGCCGTATTTCATTATGTCTTCGAAATTATTTATGGATCTCGAGGACATAAATTTACGGCACTCCGGTCTCAATTGAGAATATGCCATCTCTACTTGTTGGCGCAGCGGAGGAGGTCGGCGGAATTTCCGCACAATAGCCTTAAAGCAATTTAGGTATTTTACGACCTTCTCTCCTTTGCCTTGCGTGCGGCGTTGTAGATCCTCGAACAAATCTTGATCTCGCAACTCCTGACCGTATTCATTCAAAAATTCATTTTCGAAGTCATACCAGTTACGTAAAGAAGATTGGACGGCCCTATACCAAAATAGGGCTGTCTTCTTAAACACGCAAGGCAATGCGCTCATAATACGCCGGTCAGAGTACTGGTCGTCATTCCTGAAGTCTTGTAAACTATCTAGGAACTCTTCAGCATCGTCGTTGGTCTCCCCATCGAACGATAGACCCCAGTCTCTGAGGGCTCTTGCACAACCAGGCCGCTCCTTTCTATCTCTCACTGGTGGCTGGTTGTATTCCAAAGGGACTAATGCACCCATGTCCTCACTTTGGTTATACGTATCACGCCGGTGGACATCTCGACTCGGCGATGGTACTCTGCTACGTCTGTCAGGGAGGCGCTCCTTGCGATATCTACTCGCATAGTAAGCGGTTGCATCTTCCCTATTCGTAGTGTAATATTCGTCCGAATCTAAGTTACTAAGATTAGAATCGGTTTGAGTACCTTGATCGCGTCTAGCGACAGCTCGCTCATGCTCGACGGGATCATTATTCATTTCGCGGGATCTGTTGTAACCATTGTCACACTGTGTAGAGGCTTCCCTCCTAGTGTAAGTACTTTGGTTACGATCGGACGTTCGAGACTTACTATTCCCTTCATTCGGTAACCGTCTAGAAGTGGATGTTGCACTCCTGTGATAGCGCTCACCTTCCGAGAACGATTCATCATCTGCTTCTTCCGGTGCTGGCGCATATCTGTGTGAGGAGGTCCTGTTGTTATGCTTGTCATAACTAACCTTCCTCTGACAGGTACCGTATTGATCGCGATTATGTGAACGATAATCTGGAGCTTCCCTCCGATTATCAGTCGACTGCCTGCGATCGTTGGAAGGGAGTTCATAATCCCTGCTCGTCTGTTGCCGCGACTTATCTGACTGAATCTCCGAAACGCGCTTTTTAATAGCTCCAGAACTACTAAAATGGCTGGGAGTAGACCGTCCATGTGCATCGGAATTCAGTCCAAAATCGTTACGACGATTGGTGCCCTTTTCCACTGGGTTGTGGTTACCAACCAACGAGTTACGCTGATCCCGGTGTGACGCATGTGATGAATTTATAGCATGCGTCTCACCTAGACCAGTATATGTGGCGGTCGACACCGTCACTTGTCTCGAAGGTGGTGAGTTAGCCGTCGGAATCGCCGCTTCTGTGTTAATGCCAGCTGCATTGTCAGAAAGCGGTCTTAATTCGCCCGTCGGCGTGGGCACTCTACTATGTGTAGTCACATTTCCCTCTTCTTCCTGAATGGGGGTTATGTGCTCACTCGTTGGTCTATCATCTGACAACTCAGACTCTAAAGACCTGTCGGTACCAGAAGGTATCACACTACCTCTTCTGGAACGCTTTTGGTGCTTCTGCCAGAACTGTGGACAAGCTAAGGGCTTCGTCGCTGGTTGGGCAGAAGTTTCCTCGTCGTAATTGGGATACCAAGGCACGTCAATTTGAGGATCATAGCACTTAATCCTATGTCTTAGAAGGCGCTCTCTACACTCAAACTCTTCGCTATTTGCATTAAGGTGCAAACGATCGAGCTGGGCGTAGATCTCCTCCAAAGGAAGTGATCTGATGTCCTTTTTAATGTGCCTCGCATCCCGCGAGTCACTCAGTATTTTGCACATACGCGTCTCGTAACTGCCCATCGTAATTTTTTTGATAAGGCAGAGACGGCGTTGTGCACCTGGGGATTTCTTCTCAGCTGGCACACCAACTGCTTCCCCGTATGCCCTGTAAAGTTTGGACAACTGAGGAGATAGCTCAGAGTCCAGATTCAAATATAGAGTACAAAACTACTCTATATGAGAGGGCATACTTTACATAAAGAGAAAAGAACGCAACAAAATTCCGATTCGAACTTGGCAAACTAAATAAATAATAAAAATCTAAATAAAACAACAAAGAAAATTAATGTAAATTAATATAATTTTTATAAACAAACTACAAAAAAAAATTTTGTTTGCCACCAGATTCGAAAGCTTAATCGAATCTGTATTCGGATCAAAGAAAAAAAATTTTTTGCTGACGATCTTCTCTTTAAACCTAAGTAAAATTGCAAACGATACTTGGACCAATCCAAGACCGAATTAATTTGACAAACAAATTAATTTGGTAACAATTTAAAAATAAATTGCTATCGATTGCAACTTATAAACAAAAGTAATAAAAAAAATTTTAATTCGCTGACACGAGAAATTAAATATTAAAGGAAATTAAAAGAAAATTCTGGAAGCCACAAATATAATTATTTTGACAAACAAAATAATTATAATTTTACACAAAGAGTAAATTTCGTACAAAGAAAACTTTGTGAACAGTAGCTTCAAAAGAAAAGAATTTTCAAAACAAGATCACACAAAAAAAATTAATTTTATCGTTAACCTCCAACAAAAAAAATTTTAATTTATTTAAAGAAAGAAATTAATTATTTTATTTATTATTAATTTTATATATATTATATTATATTATATAAAAATTAACAATATAAATATGCAATTAATTTGACAAACAAATTAATTGCAATATTCCTTAATTTGGAGAAGGAACAAAAAAAAAAATTAAGAAAATAAATCAAAGAAATTTTCCCGTCAGCAGAATTAATGTTTAAGTGACAAACACTTAATCAAAATAATATTAATATTAATTATCACACAAAGAAAAATTATCGTATACTTTCAATATCAGCTGACTAACAGCGTGATAATATATTTGAAAAATTAATTCAAAAGTATATATATATATAACAACAAAAGTAAATTATTAATAATAATAATAATAATGATAATAATAAAATTAATAATTATAAGTAATAAAAAATATTATTGGTCGTCTCGAACTGATACAAAATCAGTGAGCCGAACTCAAAAATATTTCACACACACACAATTTGTTAAACTCGCTTCTAAAGCGAGTCAACAAAATTCATGCAATTAAATTAAAAATGAAATAATAATATACATGCAATGAATTTAGAAATGAAATTCGGTCGCGCAGAGGGGGAAATTTTCCTTCTTGCGTAGCAACGAAGGATATCCGCGCGGTATATGCCGTATAGTGTATATATTGTCTCTCTCGCTCTCTCTCAATCGCGTTATACTTACGCCGCGCGAGTCTAACGCCGGCTAGTTGGGATTTTCTCTCTCTCTCCCACTAGCGGACTCGTGCTCACTCAGCACTATCGAACTCCGCGACGCAATGTTCCTCTCTCTCACTCTCTCTCTCTCTCTCTCTCTCTCTCTCTTTCTCTCTCTTTCACACAACCACAATACACGGCTAGGGATACCCGCGCGTCCCTACTCTAACGCGAACTCGAAATTTCAAATTTTTCTCTCTCTCTCTCTCTCTCTCTCTCTCTCTCTCACTCACACACACGATTCAATCGTAATGGCATGCGTCCATGCCATTATCAACCTATATGCTCTTTCTCACTCACTCTCTCTCTCTCTCTCTCTCTCTCACACACACGCGACTTGCAAAGCGAAAATTTTAATAATAAATAACCCGCTATGGTTATCTAAGTACAGGTAAACCTGCACCCAGATTAAGTACTTATTTTTAAAAAAAAAATAAGAAAAATTTTACCGACCCGAAAATCCTCGACACGCAGGCGGTACAACTACCGTCCTGTCACGGTCGCCATTTGTAACGTGGCACTTCGTCCTAATACCCGTTACAATTAATTTATTAATTTAAACAGGGACGACGGCCCCGAAGAACACGTCTCTGTCGTCGCCGTGGGTTGACGAGTCAACCCGTCGGGACACGGTAGCGGAGATAGGACGATCTCCTACGTACCGACGCGCGTGGCGGGAATATCGGGAATCGGAAGTGTTGCGGGTTAATTTATTATTTAAAATAATAACGCGACCGTTACGTTAATATAAAATAAATAGATATTTATTTAATGAATTACACGGAGGTGCCCGACAATAATTAACGAGGCGTTCTCCCGGTCGCGTGGTATATACGCGGCAAGCAGGGGCTGCCCCCGTGCTCGCCCCGCGCAATACCCAATCGGTTTCGGTAGCACCGGTGTGCTACCGAACAAACATACACACACACTCACTCAACACACTCTAAATAGAATACCGACCAATGTCGGGTACTTACCGGGCTGGCTGGTCCATTGGCCCTGGTGTACGTCGGCGCCCCGACGTCTGCTGGCCGGTGGAGTCGGCCCGGTTTCCCGTCGTCCTCGACGGTGATCTGCAGGTGCGGCCCGCGGCCGCGGCGATTCGCCTACCTCGGGGAATACTCAACCCGAGGTATTTGGTCCTTCGCACTGCACTACACTATCGCACTTGCACTCGCGTACGGCTTCCCGGATTACGGACGAACCGGTCCGGTACTTCCCGTGGCGCGCGAAACTAACGTGGCGAGATGTCAAAGGGTGCTGTCGCGGTCAAGACCGGCAGCGTACTGAGCTTTTCGGGAATTGTCGCATTCCCGAAAAGTATCTAACACACACACACAATAACAATAGAGTATATGGATGCTCGCACACATCCTCGCTCGTAGACATAAACACGCGTGTTTCGTGGCCTTGAAGAGGCAACGCACGAAACAATAACAATGTGCGAGATTTTAAGATATAATATTTAACACATACGAAATAATATAATACATTGAGTATTATTTATTTCATTGCAACGACGTCTCGTCGCAATATATATATATATCTCTCTATAATATATAAATATTTCGCCGCCGCCGCCGCCGCCGTGTCTAAGAATTCAGAATTCAACATATATATATATATATGTCATATATATATGTCATATATATGTTATATATATATGTCATATATATGTCATATACATATGTTATATATATATGTCATATATATATGTTATATATATGTTATATATATATGTCATATATATATGTTATATATATGTTATATATATATGTCATGTATATGATATATATATATGTCATATATATATAAGTGTGTGTGTGCATGTGTGTGTATGTGCGTGTGTGCGTGTGTGTGTGTGTGTGTGTGTGTGTGTGTGTGTGTGTGTGTGTGTGTGTGTGTGTGTGTGTGTGTGTGTGTGTGTGTGTGTGTGTGTGTGTGTGTGCGTGTGTGTGTGTGTGTGTGTGTGTGTGTGCGTGTGTGTGTGTGTGTGTGTGTGTGTGTGTGTGTGTGTGAACATACACTTTTCCAAATATCCATATGTGATATATACAATGGGTTAAAAATTAAATACATTAATTATTACATTTTTAAGATAATTCTATTATAAACAGTAATGGCAAAAGAAAATTCAAATTTTAACAGTGGCAATATAAAATACGAATTACATTTCAAAAGTTTTTCGAAAATTATTATTTTAGTAGTTTTTAATTTAAATATTATTCAAATCAAATTTAAAAATTGTTTGGAGATTACGTATATTTATATAAAACAATATTTTAAATAAACAAGTATGTATTATTAGATACAAAAGGTTATTTAAGGAATGCCTTTGTTTATAATAATTAAAATAAATATATGGGCTCTGTAACTAAAGGGAAAAATAAATTGGATATAATTATGGATTAAAACGCAAATTATGAAAGAGGGTGCAAATTACGATTCACGAGAGAAATGGAAGAAACAGGTTTTTATTTATATAGCGCTAAAATTTTATAAATAATTCTTTAAAACTAATACAAAAATTAATTTAATTAAGAAGAAAATTTTATTACTCTAAAAATACAAAATATTAATGACATAGAACTTTTGGCGTTGATCGTTCGTCATTAAATAAATTAATTTTAGGAGGTGAAGTTCTATTTATAACCGTTTCAAATAATCCAAAATTTTAATAAGTTGTTAACTAAAATACTACAATTTAGTAAGTATATGTACTTTACTATTTTTGGTAAGTTAATTTTTCATTATTAATAGTTAATAATTATTAAAATATAAATTTAAGCTTTATAAGAATTCATATAGTTTAATATTTACAGTTAGCATTTAATACGTCTCTATTTTTTTTATTATTTTTATTCTGATTTCATTACTCTAAATTTTGGTAAACTTTTATTTATAAATAATAATAACTATAGCAATACCTTCAAGGTGTTGTGTGAATCTGTTTAATTTGTAAGGTGTCCATGGTAGTGAAAAAATAATACAACTTAAAATATTATTTTAAATAAATTAATTATGAAAAACCTTTTTCGAAATTAAAAATAGGGGGTTGGCGCGCGAAGCGCGCAGGGGGGCGAAGCCCCCCTAGTATATATATATATATATATATATATATATGAGGATAATTCTATAATCAAAAGGAATAAAGCAGATAAATACATATATACATCTATATGATATTAGAATTCATCCGTTCTCCGGTGTCCGGCGGTGGTGTCCGGTGTCCCGCGGCGGTGTCCGGTCTCCGGTTGTAAGAATTAAGAGTATGTGTGGAGTGGAAGGGTTAACGCTGATATTTCGGGAATTTCTGAATTATTTCGGGATAACAACACTAAATACGGGATTTCCCGGATATTTCGGGAATTTTTTAGGTATTCCGGGAAAACTCCACTAATTTCGGGATTTTCTAAATAATTCGGTAAATTCTTCGATATGCCGGGAAATCTTCACTAATTTAGGGTTTTCCTGGATATTTCGGGAATTTTTTAGGTATTCCGGGACAACTCCACTAATTTCGGGATTTTCTAAATAATTCGGTAAATTCTTCGATATGCCGGGAAATCTTCACTAATTTAGGGTTTTCCTGGATGTTTCGGGATTTTCTTAAGTATTCCGGGATAACTCCACCAATTTCGGGAATTTCTGGATGTTTCGAGATTTTCTGAAGTGTTCCGGGATAACTCCAACAATTTCGGGATTTCCTGGATGTTTCGAGATTTTCTGTGGTATTTCGGGATAAATTTCCTAATTTCGGGATTTTCTGGATGTTTCGAGATTTTCTGTGGTATTTCGGGATAAATTCTCTAATTTCGAGATTTTTTGGTTGTTTCAAGATTTTCTATGGTATTTCGGGATTTTCTGTGGTATTTCGGGATTTTCTGTGGTATTTCGGGATTTTCTGAGGTATTCCGGAAAAAATCCACCAATTGCGGAATTTTCTGGATGTTTCATGTTTATCTGTGATATTTCGGGATAAATTCACTAATTGAGGGATTTTCTGGATGATTCGGGATTTTCTGAGGTATACTTTGATATCTTCACTAATTACGGAATTTTTCGATATTTCGGGAAATTTTGAGGTTTTCCGGGATAACTCCACTAATTTCGGGATTTTCTAAATATTTCGATAATTTCTGAGGTATGCCGGGTTAACTTCACTAATTTTGGAATTCATTGGATACTTCGGGAGTTTCTGAGTTATTTCGGGATAACTTCACTAATTACGAGATATCCTGGATCTTTCGGGATAACTTCATGAATTACGGGATTTCCTCGATATTTCGGGAATTTCTGAGGTATACCGGGATAACTTCACTAATCTTGGGGTTTCCTGCATATTTCGAGGATTTATGAGTTATTTCGGGATTCTTCACTAATTACGGGATTTCCTCGATATTTCGGGAATTCGTGCGGTATTCCGGGATAACTCCACTAATTACGGGATATAATATTAAAAAAGTGTATAAGCACTTTTGCGAGTACTCCAATTTTTGTATATTTTTGTACCTAATTAAATTATTATACTAAGAACAAACCTATAAGTAATATTATAAGTAATTAATAATAAATAATAGTCACAACATACATATATAATGTAAAAATAAAGTGATCACAGTAGTACTAACATAGACTGAAGCAGTACTATTAGTCTAATAATTTTTAATAACTTAAATAATATATTTTGATGTAATATTTATTTTATTTGATGATTCGTTCGGTTTTTTTTATCACATTTAAATATAAGTTTTTACACATTTTTCATCATACTCTATTACAAAGGTGTAAAATGAGTGAGAAAGTTGGATAAAAAAATTAAAATTTTATTTTTGATTTATCATCTATAGATATATATATATATATATATATATATATATATGGGCTATTTCACGTGAAGTGGTACGATGAAAATTTTAAATCACTCCAAAATTTGAGAACAGGCTGGAAATATCTTCCAGAAAATAGAAAAAAAATTTTAGGTGTTACAAATAATTTGGCTAAGAGTTATTCCACCATGAAAAATGGAATTTTTTCAATTTTTTAGAAACATTTCTATTTTCCAAGCCATTTATCTCAAAATCTATTGATTTTTTTGAAAAAACATTACAAACAACTTTTGTTCAAAATAATCTTTAGTACTTATCTACCTGGGTTACAATTCTTAATTTTAAAATCTCGAAGAGATAGAACGCCCGGAAATATTGAATATCAAAAAAAGGCGACCACGCCTCAATAGATTTTGATCTAACACCGCTCAAAAGATCACATTCTTCGAGAGCTTTCGAATGGCGGTGGTTAGATTATTGGCCAAAACCGCTGGTGTAAGTTATTTCTCATAAACCTCATAAACACACTAATTTTCATCTATTTTAGGGCATAACCTACAACAACGGTCTTGGCCAATAATCTAACCACCGCCATTCGAAAGCTCTCAAAAAATGTGATCTTTTGAGCGGTGTTAGATCAAAATCAATTGTGGCGTGGTCGCCTTTTTTTGATATTCAATATTTCCGGGCGTTCTATCTCTTCGAGAATTTAAAATTAAGAATTGTAACCCAGGTAGATAAGTTCTAAAGATTATTTTGAACAAAAGTTGTTTGTAATGTTTTTTCAAAAAAATTAATAGATTTTGAGATAAATGGCTTGGAAAATAGAAATTTTTCTAAAAAATTGAAAAATTTTCATTTTTCATGGTGGAATAACACCTAAAATTTTTTTTCTATCTTCTGGAAGATATTTCCAGTCTGTTCTCAAATTTTGGAGCGATTTAAAATTTTCATCGTACCACTTGACGTGAAATAGCCCATATATATATAGATATATATATATATATATGGGTGGTTCTCTGTGACATCGAAGATGAAAAAAATAAATATTGCTATAACTGTGGGAATATGTTTTAGAGGTATCCAGTAGTTCTCCTGAATTTTTTCAGATTTTTTCTGGGCCATTATTTTAAGTTACAGAGAGTCAAAGTTGACATTTTAGCACTTTTTTGCATTATAATACTGTCTAAAAGATGTCTTTTTATAGTCAGAAAATGCCTAAAAATTTGTGGGTGGGTCTAAATCATTAAGATCACTTATGGTCAAAATATCCGGGAAAAGTGCCCGAAATATTAATAGAAATGTATATTTGTTGCCTTATAACGATGAATCTAGTAGCATGATCATTGCAAAAAAATTTATGCACTTACCTTGGAATGGTAGAAAAGTATCTCCACTTGTTTCAGTATCCATCTAATCCCCTGTAAGCTGCTAAAAATACAAATATTATTATACAAATGTAAAAAATTAATTTTTAAACATTTATAATGCTGAATTTTTAGTTTTTCATCCCTTACAAGAATTATAATACTAATCTGAAGGATTACTATAAAAGTATCAACATTATTATTATTATTATTCAGCAATACATTGTTTAGATTTCACAAACTTGTCACTGTCACGTTATCATATGTTTATTTTATGTTTATTTAACCAGAAAATAATTTACAATGGTAAATACTACAGAGGCATATACAAAAAACCTGTACGTAGTTCCGGTTACATCTTAAAAAACTAACTTAATAACTACCTAATACTAATTATATCTTTTCATATAAACCATATAGCAAAATAACAACTTCCGTATACACACACAAACCGTGATATATATGGAGAAAGAAAGAAATAAACTTTTATTGTATATTACATTTAATCCAAGTCTTTAATTTGTTTTTAATACTGTTTTTGTTTAATCCCAGGCTTTTTAGATCTTTTGGTAATCGATTAAACAACTTTATGCCTGTAATATAACTGCACTTATCACTAACTTTTTTCTTATTCGCAGGTAACGGTATACTTTTGTTTCTAGTATTTGACTGAGATGCCAAGAATTTATTTTTAAATTCATAATAGTTATACATTAAAGAATTTAAAGCGAAGTTTTGTGAAACATTTAAAGGATAATTTTCAATTATAAATTTATTCTTATATATTATTTTTAATAATCTATATTGAATCCGTTGTAATGGATCAATAGTTGTTCTATATGCACCACCCCAAGCAATTATTCCATAATTTAGAATACTTTGAAAAAATGCATGATATATCATCATTAATGTTTTATTTAACATTAGTTTAGCCAATTTTGAAAAAACGAAAACAAGATATTTTGTTCTATTTACAATACTGTCTACGTGCTTTTTCCAATTCATATTGAAATCAAAATTTAAACCAAGATATTTGCAATGTTCAACTCTTTTTATGTATTCGTTACCCAATTTGATATTCAAGGTATTAGGAACACTATCGCAGTAATTTCCAAAAGTCATGTAGACAGTTTTTGTAACGTTCAAAGATAACTTATTTAAGGCTAACCATTTTGCTACTTTGTCTAAATAAAAATTCATTTTGTCTTGTGCTATAGTCCATGATTTACCATCAGCCAAAACAACAGTATCGTCTGCATACGCAATTATTGAATCCCTAGGCATACTATCTATTATTTCATTGACATACACAATGAAAAAGAGAGGTCCTAATATTGTACCTTGCGGTACACCTGTATTTATATTACAAAACTCGCTTGTTGTTTCTAAGAATTTTACATTCTGCTGCCTGTTTGTTAAATAGCTAGTTATTAGAGAAAGTGCTTTTCCTCTAATTCCATAGTAGTACAGTTTGTTTAAGAGAATCTTATGATCTACTGTGTCAAATGCCTTGGCTAGGTCTAAAAAAGTTGCAATTAAAGGCATACTTTTATCAAGTTTTTCATATATTATCCTTGATATGTTACTTAATGCATCAGTGGTTCCTTTACCTTTAACAAAACCAAATTGATGAGCATTTAATATATCATTTTTTATTATAAATGCATGTAGTTTATCATATATAATCTTCTCAAAAATTTTTGCTATATTTGAAATAAGTGAAATGGGCCTATAATTAGAGATTACATTTTTGTTTCCTGATTTGTAAATAGGAACCACTTCAGCTTTCTTTAACGCATCTGGCCAAATAGCCTTTTCTATGCAAATATTAAATATATGCTCCAATGGATATATTATTGAATCTGCAATCGCTTTTAGCACTTTTACATTTATGCCATCTACTCCTCCTGCTTTATTTTTCATTTTAAAAATAATATTTTTTATTTCATGAAAATTCGTTGGATTTATGAAAATTGTATTAGGCATCATAGTCATAGGCATTGAAACATTGCTATCGTTTTTTATTTTCTTACTAAGTTCATAACCTATATTACAGAAAAATTCATTCATTTCATTTACTATTTCCTGTTTATTTTTTATTTTGTCATTTCTATTGTTATATATAAAGTCTATATTGTTTGTTTTCTTTTTTTTTATTGCTAATTTATCCTTAATATTTTTCCATATTTTTTTGGGGTCATTACTTATTTTTTTAATTTGTTCATTCATAAATTTATATTTTGCATTTTGAATTACTGTGTCCAGAATTTTTATATAATTTTTATACTCTTTTCTAAGATTAACATTACGTGGACACCTTTTCATTGCTATATACATATTTTCTTTAGTTTTACATGATACCATTATTGCTTTGGTAATCCAACATGTTCTATTTTTTCTTTTATTAAATTTTGTATTACATGTTGCTAAATTTATACATACTTGAATTTCATTAATTAATGAGTCAAGGGCTATATTCGGATCATGCATTGATTGTATAATATCCCAGTTTTTTGATCTAGCAATATTCTTTAATTTAGTGTAATTAATATAATTAAAGTGATCATTTGTTTTATTTTTAACTTCCAATTTATCAATAGTAACAAGCAAAGGATAATGATCCGTAAATAATTGCAAAATTTTGAAGGACTTGATGTCACTACTACTAGATTTAATAAAGAAATTGTCAATACATGTACCCTTTAAATCATTATCCCTTGGCCTTGTATCACTTAAAAAATATGGAGAATATCCCTTTTCCAAAAAATTATTGGAGAACTCTAAACTAAGACTATTACTTTCCAAAATATTTATATTGAAATCGCCAACAATACAATGATTTTTTGCATGTTTACAAACATTTAAATATTTTTTAAGGCTATTTATAAATTCAGACTTTGGCAAATCATGTGACCTATACATAGCAGATATTTCAAAATTCTCACTTGGACTAAATTTTATCTTTGCATTAATAATACTTAATCTATCTACATTTACAATATCTGTAATCTCATTTACTTCTTCCTTAATATACATCACTACACCATCTGATTTGTTCAGCCTGCTATTATTATAATAACAACAATATCCCGGAAGACTGAAGTATTGATAATAATCCAAAGTCCAAGTTTCAGCACAAACAATCACATAAGGTTTAAATTTTAAACTTTTCAAAAATACTTCCAATTTTGAAAAATTTGCGTTAAGACTACGAATATTAATATATAATATAGTTTTATTACATATTGTGACGCTGTTATTGAAACTTTCAACACTATCCACAATAGATTCTTTGCTTATAATGTTCGAAAAATCAATGTTTACATTCATATTTAACATTTTTAAGTATTTGCGTTAAGTCTTTGAGTGTAACGAGTTCTTGAAATTTTAGTGGATGTATCTTTGACCCCTTCCAAACTTGTTGTTGCTGATATAAAGTTTTTGTTAATAACAATCGGTAATATAGGTGGTATGGGATAGTCAGTCATTTTAATTTTTCTTTGTATTTTGTTTTTGTATATTACACATTTCTCACGATCCACTGCACTATGCTTGACATCGAATTTCGTTTTATATTTCTCATTACTAAATAAACAATTTGGACAGGTAGGGTAATTACTTTTACATGTGTGAGTTTCATGATTTTTAGCACATTTCAAACACTGTACATTATTCTTGCACTTAACTGTATTGTGTCCATATCTGCCACATTTTAAACAAGGGCGTACATCAATTAAGTCATAAATTTTACAGCTTTGGCAACCAATAAAAATCTTCCCACTCTCTCTAATTATTTTATAGTTTTCATTTGGAACATCTAAAATAACACTTTGTAATGAGGTTTTTTTATTAATATATGTATAGAGTACTTTACATTTGGTTTCACAGTTTTTAAAATTTCTATTATTAATGTCTTGTTCAATATTTTTTACTTCCAAATTTGCAAAATTTTCATAGCCAACTAACTTCATTTTCGGATTATTTCTTTCTTCTTTTTTTATGGTGAACGTATTTTGCGACTTAAGTTTTAATATTTTCTCAGCAGCACTTACACTTTCTTCGTTCATAAGACTTAATATGATTTCATTTTCATTTTTAATGTGAATATTTTTAGTTTGAATATCCTTTTCCTTGCATAAATAATGTCTAACAAATTCTAAGGTTTTTGTTGGTTCACTAGTTTTGGTTTTTTTTATAATTAGTTTTGATGTAGAATTCTTTTGCGCTTTAGGGAAAAGAGTAGCTTCAGCATAAGTTTTGATTTTATTACTGTCAATATCATTATTATTTTCTTTTTCCAGCATGTCTTTTAGTAGTTTATTCTTTTCTGTTAATTCAATTATCAATTGCCTTTGTAAAGAATTTTCCATTCGAAGTCCTTGTTCATCCAATCGATATAGTCCTTCCTTATATTGTTCCTCTGTTTCATTATTAATATTTTTCAGCATATCATCAAAAATTTCTTCCTTCCCTCTTAATTTTAGGTGTGTTATGTCTCTAGCCGCATCATTTAAATCCACGTGTTCACTTTTGGAGGTTAACTTATGTTTTGGACATATAACCAATACATCATCTACATATTTTATATTTTCCAATCTCTCAAAATCACTTATATGATATACATCACTACAGTATATGCACACAACAGTTGTCACTTTCTTTTTTGGGTGACATTTATAAAATCTTTGATCGAGCTTATCGGGAGGCTCTTTGTCTCCCGACGCCATCTTGATTTTTTGATATTATTCATTATAATTATATATCCGATTTATTTATATATTTTTTGTATTAAATACGTATATTCAGTTATTGTAATAATGATGTTTATATATTTATAGTAATCCTTCAGATTAGTATTATAATTCTTGTAAGGGATGTAAAACTAAAAATCCAGCATTATAAATGTTTAAAAATTAATTTTTTACATTTGTATAATAATATTTGTATTTTTAGCAGCTTACAGGGGATTAGATGGATACTGAAACAAGTGGAGATACTTTTCTACCATTCCAAGGTAAGTGCATAAATTTTTTTGCAATGATCATGCTACTAGATTCATCGTTATAAGGCAACAAATATACATTTCATTAATAAAATATTACTTATGTCGACTGTAGTATAACTAAATTAATTAATATTTTTATCGGTCTTACAGTCAATTATATGGGCAATCAGATTGCCCCTACTTATAATCACCCCCGAAGAATCTATAAAAATAAAAATAAAAAATATAAAATATAAAAAATAAAAACACTAACTAAACATAAAAACAAATTATTAATAAAGCAATTTGACTGCCCCCCTGCACCAAAAATCTACTAACCCCAAATATGATGTCCGACGTTTCGAGCTCGCTGCTGCTCCTCATGATGGGACTGAAATGAAAATCTATTCTACACGATATTTAAACCCTCAAAAAAAGCCTCCCCACTCCAAGGACCCACCCTAAATAAATTCACACCAATAAACTAAGTTAAGTTAAGATAGGATGATAAATATAGTTTGAGGAGTGTATCTGTCACATCAGGTTTGAAGGAGCATTGTTTGGATTTTGTTCATTCATTTGATTTTAAAAATGTAGAAATTTTAGAACAAAATATTAGGAATAAATTTAAAAGAGAAAGACTTGAGAATATTCATATATTTAAGAATGATAAGAATGTTAATTTAATGTTAGAGTCAAGTAAATTAAATAAGATTTATCATCCTATCTTAACTTAACTTAGTTTATTGGTGTGAATTTATTTAGGGTGGGTCCTTGGAGTGGGGAGGCTTTTTTTGAGGGTTTAAATATCGTGTAGAATAGATTTTCATTTCAGTCCCATCATGAGGAGCAGCAGCGAGCTCGAAACGTCGGACATCATATTTGGGGTTAGTAGATTTTTGGTGCAGGGGGGCAGTCAGATTGCTTTATTAATAATTTGTTTTTATGTTTAGTTAGTGTTTTTATTTTTTATATTTTATATTTTTTATTTTTATTTTTATAGATTCTTCGGGGGTGATTATAAGTAGGGGCAATCTGATTGCCCATATAATTGACTGTAAGACCGATAAAAATATTAATTAATTTAAATATACATTTCTATTAATATTTCGGGCACTTTTCCCGGATATTTTGACCATAAGTGATCTTAATGATTTAGACCCACTCTGGAAATTTTTAGGCAGTTTCTGACTATAAAAAGACATCTTTTAGACAGTATTAGGTTACCAGAGTCCGGAGCAGAATTGCTGATTTTCACTATTTAAGGTTTAAATGGCTTACAAGAGTGTGACAGCATACATTTATGTCTTTAGAAGTATTTTTAATGAAAAGTTCGGAAAATTTTACAAAAAAAGTCATACTTATGTTTTTAGTGAAAAATGCATCCCCTGGGAGCTAAAAATTCATGAAAATGCGCATATAATGTAAAAAAGTGCGAAAATGTCAACTTTGACTCTCTGTAACTTAAAATAATGGCCCAGAAAAAATCTGAAAAAATTCAGGAGAACTACTGGATACCTCTAAAACATATTCCCACAGTTATAGCAATATTTATTTTTTTCATCTTCGATGTCACAGAGAACCACCCATATATATATATCAAAATTCATCTGTTCTCCGGTGTCCGGTAACCCAAATGTTAAAAGAATTAAACGTATATGTGGAGTGGAAGGGTTAACGCTGAATACGACAACCACACATCATTTATCTCACATCTAATGATAGGTGCAGGAGGAGTCTTGAGGGGGGGGGTAAAATTAGAAAATTTTTTAAATATTTTATTGGGGTTATCGGTATGTATGAATTAGAATATGACGACCATTCTTCTTTATTCTAAAAAAACTAAGATGAGGTTTTTGGTTACGGTGAATAGCGATATTGTAATCACTCTTCATTTATCCTTCGTTTATTGCTAGATGGAGGAGGGGCAAGAGGGGGAGGGGGGAAATAAAATTAGAAAAATTCCAAAAATAATTTAGGGGTTTCGGTACAGGTAAATAACAATGTGACAACCACTCTTTTTTATCCCCTATTTTAAAGATGAAGGAAGGTGGGAGGAAGGGTCAACATTGAATATGATAACCAGTCTTAATTTATCCCCCATGTAATGATTGAGTGGTAGGGGGTAAGAAGGGGGTTTAGTAGAAAAATTCCAAAAATATTTTATAGGGGTTTTCGGTAAAAAAAAGTGGTCACAGTAATACGAACATTGACAAAAACAGTACTATTACTCTAATAAATTTTTATAACATATATAATATAATATATATAATTTATTGTAATACATATTTTATTTGACGATACGTTTTATTTTTTTTTTATTACATTTATATAGATTTTTTTTACAAACATTTTTCATCATCTCCTATTTCTAAGATGTAAAATCCGTGAGGAAGTTGCTAAAAAATTTAAAATTTTATTTTTCTTTCATTTTTTTAATGTAATACCAAATGTAATATTAAAATAACTTTTATAATTAATATTCAATTTTTATTATTGTAATTGTATAATATAATTGATATTTTTTGGTTGCAATTACTAATATTCTTTTTTATAAAAGATTTTTGAAAATAAAACAAAATTAATAAAATGTGAAAATAAATCTTACGTATAATTATTTGTTTGAATGAATAATTGAATACATACGATGCATTAGCTGAGTTTAGTACTTTTGTATGAAATTTTAAATTCTTCATCTCCTTTCCGTGAAACATCATGAAAAAGCATGAAATATATGTATAATGGTCAAAGAATAATATTATATTCTAATTTTTGTTGTTAAAAATATTATTCTCGTAGAAAAATAACACATTTGTTACTAGATTGATGTAGCTTCTTACAGGAATAGTGTGGAAATATTGTAAGTAATGATATATGTGTTACTACGTATTAAAAATTAAAATTAAAATTCCTTACTCCAGTGTAAGTTTTATCATGTCGATTATTTTTAATTTTTTTTAATTGTTTCAGTATTATGTAGAAATATGTTCAGTATCTATAAACTCTTGTGTAATTGACTAAGATTAAATCAAAAGGCGCGATAGCGCCTGACGCAAGTATAGGCGCGAGAGCCATTATATACAGCTAACTAGCCCCCCCCCCCAAATTTTTTAAGTATATACAATGTTGCAAATATAATACACTGTTATTTTTATTTTATTGTGTGACAAGGCAAGTGTTCCTGTCATGGTGCAAAGCGAGCACACACATTCCTATCTACCTATTACCCAATTTATCTACCTAAACAGTATACTAAACAAGCCTAGCACCGAGCACACATATCCCTAGCTACCTATTATAGAAGATAATCCCCTAAAGCCGAACAAGCTACATCCTGGAACAGAAGCGGAGCCAGCACACACAGGAGTCGAGGAAACCAGTAGCCACCAAGAGGCTACATGCAGGGCGAACAGCACTCGGAGAGCCTGGAGACATCAGCTGAGTACGAAGGCAGCATAAGAGCATGGCCAGGGCATCGAGGTCCAAAGTATAAGGAAGACGGCTGTTGCAGCTGCAGCAATCATAACAGCATATCCGTAGTAGCCTCAATCCTGAAGGAGCCATCCAGCAGAAACAAACTCGTACAGGGAGATCAACCTGCAAAACATAATAATGAATATGTTTTCAACACTAAGGAGCAGATAGGAGTACACAAGACTGTGTACAGGAGTAGAGGTGTATAGGAGCCAGGGTTAGAGCATGTGAGCATAAACATTACTCACATATACTAACTAAATAACAAGGCACCTGTCAAGTTACTCCTTACCGTATAATAGCATCAGCCGCGCAGTAGAACCGAGGAACAACCTCCGGAGCCGACGTCGTGAAGAGACGTCTCAGCAGCAAAGAAGCCACGAAGTAGAGCTTACCTTCATCGAGAAATATCAAAGGTAATTCATAGTCACAGCCAAGCCTAGTATGAGTGCGCGAATATAAAATCTTTATCTTCCAATATTAATTTGCATTCTTGTACAATATAAAAATTGAATAATTTGATGTTGGATATAATTACATAAACAATCAATTTTAATAATTAACAAGCTTGAAATCCGGCGTCATGTGTGCAATCCAGCTCGTTTCATTCAGCTTTAGAAAGAGAAATCCGGTTGAGTACGTGCTGATTTGGCTAGATTTCGGACATACAATCCGAACATCAAACCTGAAATCCGGTCCTTTCCATTCAGGCTTCAAAATGGAAAATCCGCCGGATACGTACTAAACCGGCCGGATTTTAGGCCTGAAATCCTGTCTGAAATTCGGCCTTAAATCTGACCTGGAATCCGGCCTGAAATCCGCTTTCGATTTTTAATAGGGTTAGAAGATAGACACCTTTCAATCATGTCCCGCTTGGTAAAACAGTCATTTATAGGGCTTCCTACTGCACTGGGACTCGGTCAGGTACAGCGGGAATGTATGTGTTGTGTATGAGTGGTTGTAAAAAACAATAACTTACCACTATCGGCTGCAGTTTGTATTCCATTGTCCGCGGTCGCGTATTCATTATATTAACAACTGACCAGAGAGGCTAGCCATAGTCTCCTATGTAAATTATTCTCTCTGGTCGTTCCACTATCGGCAATCTGTGGTCGTGCCTGGTAGCATGGAAAAGTGCTCTGATCTCCAAAGGAAGGTTTCCGGGGTAATTTAGCATGTTTTCCAACACATGTTTCGACGTATTATTAATATTACATCTATATTTTTAGTAAGTCCCCACTACTTTTCTTTATCTCTAACATCAAACAATCAGGCTTGTATGGATTACAGAATGTTGGTATTCTGGGTAATGAAATAACCGAATCACTAGCGAAGACATCATCCAGCATTGGTCAATTAGCTTCTCAATTTTTCTCTCCTCCTCTAAGTACTCTATACAAAATCTTGTCTATCACCTGTTCGAACTTTCCTCTCTATATAACCCCTATAAATCTTAGTTCCAGTCCACTACCTTAGATATACCCCAATAATCACTTTCTGTAGAATAAGAAGCAACCACTATAATTACCTAGCCTTCAACCACCGGCACTACCCCAGCCCACCAACCCATGGAATTTCATGAAAAAAAAGCTATCGGCTGTATTTCTAATTGTACTTTTCAAAAATGCAAGAAATTTTAATTGTACCCTCTTAGTTTTTGAGAAAAAAAAAGCCAAAGTATGGAAATATTGAAAGGTCGGTTACTCGTTTTAGAATCGCTTTTAGTTCAACGTAGGCGTCCAAAAAAATTGTACCTTTTCCGTACTTAACTGTACCACCCTCATTTTTCCGAAAAAATAACGGTATAACGCAAAAATATTAAAAAAGCAATATCGTCCGATTGACAGTCCGTTTTCAGCTACTGCGCATGCGCGGCCATCGGAAGTGCGATATTCGCATGCGCACGAGCTTTTTTTATCGCGCGAGGTTTTAAAATCGCAAATAATGGAAAAAGTTTCACGGGAGACGTTGAAAAAAATACCCATCGACGCCTTGTTGTCGGTAATTGGTAGGACTTACTTAATACTTAATTGTACCCTCTGAATCTTCGAGAAAAAAAACTATAGTCAAAGTATACTTTGAAACGCCGTTTGCAGAGGGTACAATTGATATTGAAGGCTATTATGGGTACATAAAGAATGTATATACTCTGTACTTAATTGTACCATCGACACATCTTGTATTTCTCAATGAGAATGTATATACTCTGTACTTAATTGTACCATCGACACATCTTGTATTTCTCAATGAGAATTAAATATGAAAAAAATGCTATCGGCTGTATTTCTAATTGTACTTTTTATAAAAGCAAGAAATTTTAATTGTACCCCCTTAGTTTTTGAGAAAAAAAAATGCCAAAGATTGGGTATACTGGAACGCGGATAACTCCTTTCAGAATTGTTTCTACATTAAAGTCTAAAAAAATTGTACCTTCTTCGTAGTTAATTGTACCACCGTCATTTTCCCGAAAATATAACAGTATTTAGTAAAAATATCAAAAAAGTAATATCATCATAATGACATTCCGTTTTCAGCTCTTGCGCATGCGCGGCCAACGAAAGTGTGAGATTCGCATGCGCACGAGCTTTTCAACCGGACGGGATTTTAAAATCGTAAAAAAGGGAAAAAGTGCATAGGAGGCGTTGATAAAATCTCCATCGCCGCATTATTATTAGTAATTACCAGAATTTGTGGAAAAAGTAACTGTACCCTCCGAATCATTGATATTTAACTCTACTATGAGTAAATAAAAAAATGTAGTGGGAATCAATTAGAAACAATAGTAAATAATTAGCTGACCGAACGGGCGCACTATGCGCATGTGCGGTTGTGACGCCTATGAAGTCAGGCGTTTTAAAATCACGAAAAAAGCAAGTAACGCTCGGTTATTTGACCTTGTAACCCCGTTTTTTGGTTATAATCCTAAAAAAGATGCATTATTATAAGGATTTTATAGTTTTTTCATAAAAAAAGTCAAAACTGTTTATTATTTATAAGGGTTATGTGGGTATTTAAGACTTATGTAGACAGTCGTCTATAACTCGTTTTGGGTTGAAAAATTGAGAAGTAAGTACGGCCCTGTCTTAGTCAATAACCTGCGGGATAGTTTATTTTTAAAAACATAAAGCAAATCAATAATAAAGATTGTGTCCAGATAAATACCTTTCCTTACAATTATATATATATATATATATATATATATATATATATATATATATATATATATATATAAAGTATATTATATACGTTGTGACGTTGTGGATCTGCATAAGAACAGATCACTGTCACTTAGGGCTCTGTAGTACCGACGCGGCCAGCGCAAGAATCGGCACTTGGCATATGGCGCGCGTATCGGTAGGCAGAAGACGCGGAAAAGTACAGCTACGACCAATTGCGGGCGTAGCGCAGTGGTAGCGTGAACGCCTTTGAATCCGAAGGGGCTCGGGTTCAAGACCTGACGCCCGTTCCCTTTTTTTAATTTGTAGCAAATGAGTCTCATTGCTACAACGTAATTTAATATATATATATATGGGTAATTCCAATACTTTCTTGTAAATCGGTCCGGGGGGGGGGGGGGGGGGTCAACCAATCGGGATAAAAATTTAGTATGTTACTATACTATAAAAAAAAGTAAGTGAGCCAAAATTGTAGCCTTCCAAATCAATTAAGGTCGTAGGTATGCGATTTTAAACATTCAAAAATAGGCTATTTTTCATCATTTTTTAACATTTTTCAAAGTAGCACCAAAATTCGAGAAACTAGTATTTTTCTATCCAGTCCAGAGCAAAGTCTTCGTATTACTATAAATTTGTAATCTAGCTATATAGAATACAATTATTTTGTAAACAAAAATTTTGACACAGCTAAATATAAACACATGTTTTTTCAAATTTTGCACATTTTCTAAATGCTACCAAATTAACAGTTTTTGATGTTTTTAAAAAACCTAACGCGGTTAGATTTGTATTGGTATAAACTTTCTTTCCGTTCCAGGTTTACTATAAAAAGTTAATTTGGCTTAAAGTTATGCTTATTTAAATTTGACCTAAAATGCAAAAAAACACGTTTTTTGGTATTTTCTAATGCTCACAACGTTGGTCTACCTAAATTTTTTTTTACCAAAATTTGGGTGAAACTCGATTTTTGTAGGTAGAAAATGACGTTTATTAACGTTTGAAAGTATTTTTTTTTTGCATTCTTGCGCAAGACTTATCGGATTACTGCAAGGTCTAAAATGTCTTGTATTTTGAGTGGTATCACAGGTAACATCCATACTATAGGTAACTTTTAAAACTAATAGAAATATAGTTTAAAGAAATTTTTATTTTTATTTTTTTATAACAATTTTTGGCCTGTTTTCACTATTTACTCGTTTTTGTACATTTATCATTACAATGCGTCGAAAAACTTGTCATTTGTACAATATGAAAAAGGTTTGTGATTGCGTGACAAACATTTTGTGTATTTACGTTTTATAAATTGGCACAACAGATTTTGGGATTTTTGTACAAAAACTGATTTTATGGAATTGTAAAAAGTGTCAAAGCTTAAACATATTACTGCAGGTGTAAAATAAACCTCGTAGTTTATAATATCATGTCAATATTACAGGTTCAAAATTAACGCGGTATTATAGTTAAAAGAAATTTTTATTCTTTCTAACAATCAATTAATCATAATTTTGTATCAAGCATTATTTACTGATGTTTTCATAATATTTATAACTTTTAAATTAAATAATGTTTAAAGTATATTGGTTGTACGAATCTTTTATGGTACCTACTTTTGATCTAATACATAGAATTACACGCATTATTTATAACATTTCAAATAGATCGTTTAAAATAGATAAGTACTTCTCGATATGAAAATCGGGCTGAAGAGAATAAGAATCGGAAACGGAATGCGGTATCAGCCTGGATTAATTTAAGCCTCAATTATTAATTTTAACCTAAAGCTTATTTATTATTGTTTATTTGACATTTTTATATTAAGCACATCATCATGGATACATATAATAATAATAATAATACAGAAGGCACGTGCTAAAAGATTCGTACAAACAATATACTTTAAATATTATTTAATTTAAAAGTTATAAATAATTATGAAAACATCAGTAAATAATGTGTTACGTCCTAGGGTAGACGTAACGTAGAAAAATTAAATGGACTGAATTTAAATTAAAAATAGAAGTTCCCCGTTTTAGTACGCGTATAGCGTCAAGGATGGGTGGCAATTCTCCTCGGTATAGCACAGGTCATAGACCCTTCCGAAATTTACGTGCATGGGTAAGCCCGAGGTGCAACAATGAGTGAAGGCGAGAAAAGGAAAACAACCAACCTTATCGGGCGCGAGATCTACGGTTGACCGGTGGCTGCAACTGCTCGGCTGTTTTTCTCGCTCCCGTTGATCCTCGATGCAAAGACTCCCTTACAATAGAAATGCGGTATAGACTAATTGGGATTTTAAAGGGAATAGGAAAATGACTAGTGTTTGAAGGTTTAAAGATACTGAACAATGACTTTCGATTTCTTGCTTTATTTCGCGTTAAGTTTTGGATACAGGAGTTTACCTTACTTGAGAAAAGACTAAAGAGCAAGAGCGCACACCCCTGCGCGACATCTCTATTTATATCAAGGGTTTGGGGTGGAGTTTTGGTTCCTCTTGACCAATCAAATATTGTACATTTACTTAATTAATTTATTCTTTGTCATGCGTGACCTAATTAAGTTATTGGCTAGAATTTTTCAAGGCGGTTCCTGTCTTTGACGAGGACATCCTACTTTACGTATTAAATGTGTGCGCACGTGTGTGCGTATGTGTGTGTGCGTATGTGTGTGTGTATGTGTACGCGCATGTGTGTACGTTGCGTCTATCATGACGCGACAAATGCTTGATACAAAATTATGATTGATTGATTGTTAGAAAGAATAAAAATTTCTTTTAACTATAATACCGTGTTAATTTTGAAAGTCACCTGTAATATTGACATGATATTATAAAATACGAGGTTTATTTTAGACCTGCAGTAATATGTTTATTAAGCTTTGACACTTTTTACAATTCCATACAATCAGTTTTTGTACAAAAATCCCAAAATCTGTTGTGCCAATTTATAAAACGTAAATAAACAAAATGTTTGTCACGCAATCACAAACCTTTTTCATATTGTACAAATGACAAGTTTTTCGACGCATTGTAATGATAAATGTACAAAAACGAGTAAAATAGTGAAAACAGGCCAAAAATTGTTATAAAAAATAAAAATAAAAATTTCTTTAAACTATATTCCTATTAGTTTTAAAAGTAACCTATCAAAATTTTTGTTTACAAAATAATTGTATTCTATATAGCTAGATTAAAAGTCTATAGTAATACGAAGACTTTGCCCTGGACTGGATAAAAAAATACTAATTTCTCGAATTTTGGTGCTACTTTGAAAAATGTTAAAAAATGATGAAAAATAGCCTATTTTAGAATGTTTAAAATCGCATACCTACGTCCTTAATTGATTTAGAAGGCTACAATTTTGGCTCACTTTTATTTTTTTTTATAGGATAGTAACATACTAAATTTTTAGCCCGATTGGTTGACCCCCCCCCGGACCGATTTACAAAAAAGTATTGGAATGACCCATATGTATATATATATATATATATATACATGTATGCATGGATAGGGTATTTATGTGGATCATATGTTTATTATTGATTTGCTTTATGTTTTTAAAAATAAACTATGCCTCAGATTATTGACTAAGATGGGGCCGTACTTACTTTTCAATTTTTCAACCCAAAACGAGTTACAGACGACTGTCTACATAAGTCTCAAACACCCACATAAGCCTAATAAATAATAAACACTTTTGACTTTTTTTATGAAAAAACTATAAAAGCCTTATAATAATGCATCTTCTTTAGGATTATAACCAAAAACCGGTGTTACAGGCTCTAATAAGCGAGCGTTACTTACTTTTTTCGCGATTTTAAGACTCCTGCCTTCATAGGCCCGCTGATAATTATTTAATCATTTTTGCTTAAATTTAATGTGTAAACCAACAAACTAATGATGATACAATTAAGAACAAATGAAAAAGAATATTTAATACGTCTTTTAATTGTTAAACAGCTGTTGTGCACGATGCTTTCAACGTTTCCATCTGCAACCTGGCAATAATTTTTTTTTCTCGAAATTTCAGATGGTACAATTAATTTTTCTATAATGTCTATTAAATATAAATAAAAATACATCGTTAACTATTTTTTTAAGTGTCATTATAACAATTTTCACGTTTTTTTAAATTTTAAATCGCCCGCCTTCTCGTACGCCACAACTGCGCAGCGTGATGCCTGTGCTTTCCTGCTCGTAATTATTTAATTATCTCTGCTCAAATTTAATGTGTAAACCAACAAACTAATGATGGTACAATTAAGAACAAATGAAAAAGAATATTTAATACGTTTTTTAATTGTTGAACAGCTGTTGTGCATGCTGCTCTCAACGTTTCCATCTGCAACCTGGCAATAATTTTTTTTTCTCGAACTTTCAGATGGTACAATTAATTTTTCTATAAAGTCTATCAAATATAAATTAAAATACATCGCTGACTATTTTTTATAACATCTTTCGAGCATTTGTTGAAATTTTCATGACTTTTAAATAACGCGCCATAAGAAAGCTCCTACGCATGCGTCTCTCGTATTTCCGGTGACCGCGCATGCGCAGTGGCTGGAAATATAGTTGCATTATGTCGAGTATAATTTTTAAGATTTTTTATTTACTTTGTTATATTAGTTCGCAAAAGTAACGGTGGTACAATTGAGTAAAAAGGAGTTATTGGTGGATTAATATTCTGATACTTTAGGATTTTTTTTCTAAAAAACTATGGGGGTACAATTAAAATTTTTTTTTTTTTTTGAAAAGTACAATTAAAAATACGTTGATTAGCATATTTTTTTAATTATATTTCGAAGGGTCGTCGGGCTGGGGTAGGATCGGTCCTTCAACCTATTTTCAAAAAACCTCGCTAACTCTCCGCAGACTGTTACACATATATTGCGAGGACATCAAGATCACAACCACGCTTTAACAATCACGAAATTCTTTTTTTGAAAAACTTAATTATCTCTCTTAAACTTTATCCTCCATTTCCTATATCCTCCTTCCTCTATAACGCTCGCCAGAACTTAATCCTAATATTCTTCATCAATTTGTAAAGGACTGTAACTTAAATATCTAACTGCCTCATCTGTCAAATCTTGAACGGAACCCTATGTATTCCTTCAGACTCCTCTATCTAGACCTCAAGGGAACCCTGTTCGAATTTCCTCCCTATCTTTTTCAGTCCTTCTCAACGTCATTCTGTTTCAGATAGCATTAAAGTAGCCATCCTTGTTCCGTCGTTCCGATTTACAAAAAAAAAACGACTACTTGCATACCGAACCCTAACATAAGTCGCGCAAGCGTATCCAGACATTTGATGGTCATACAGTTGATTTTCTCTGCGGTGCCAAAATACAAAGAAAAAGAGTATGCAATAAAAGGATAGTTTTATTATTACATTAATTTTTTATATTTTTGAATGTCATTCTTCAAATATTCTTTAAAAATATAGTTTACATTTATTATCAACTCTTAATATTGTGGAGGATATATCTACATGCTTAAAATACTGGCGGTTAAAGTTAGCTTTCTATCATTGAAGTTTGAAGTTTTACTTTCTGTTACATTATAAAAAGTTTCCTGTAATAGGAAAGCAAATAGGAGTTATGTTTACAGTACTTACCATAACAAAATTACACAAATTGGTCTTAAAATATTATAGTATTATATCATTTGCAATTTTAGTTACGGGTTTATTAATTACAATTTACATTTTATCTTTAAATAATAAAATCAATTCAAGTCCTAATACTACTAAGATAATTGCTAAAGTTAATACAAAGTTTTATACTAAAAAGAAATATGGAAGTATGTTTTTAACAAATTTATCATGCAATTTTTTTAATTGCTTTGATATTTATAAATGTGGAAATAAGGGTAATAATTTGTTAGTTTATGTTTACCCATTAAATTCAGATATAAATAAAGGAAATGAGAAAAAAGAGAAAAATACTTTAACAAAAGAATTTCAGATTATATTACAAAGTATTATTGAGAGTAAATATTATACATCAAATCCTAATGAAGCTTGTTTATTTGTGCCAACTGCTGAGTTGTTTAAATCCAACACAAGAGATACACACATATTCCAAAATTTAAGTACACTTCAATTGTAAGTTAAAAATAAAAAATTTATATCATCTTTATGTAAGTTAATAATTTGGGTTGTATATCTTTATATTAATAAAAGCTTTAAAGTGATATCAAATTCAAATTCTTACATATATTGACTAAGTCAGTTTCTAAATAAACATTGTTATTTGACTTATTGCAAGTTGTTCCCATTAATTTTATTAAAATAGTAAACAATTCAATGATTCATTATATAAAATTTGACCATGTTAATGTTGGTAAACATTCCGGTTTAATACTATTCAAAAGATATGTTGAACCTAAATTACAGAGGTATTTCCATAAAGAAACTATAAAATTAACCAATAAAATATTTTTTTATATTAACTGTATATGTATCTCTACACATGATTTCTGATATAGATTTCTTCAAATTAATTTTTTTTTTTTATATTGTTTAATATAATAAGTATTTTTTCAGTTGATATAACACTTGTTTTAAAACGATTATCTTTATCAACTAAAAAAAAATATAAAAATAAAAGTAAAATATTGTAATAAAAATGTAATAGTTCCTAAAGAAAGTTTAAAAATTATGGAAGAAGTTCAAATATCTACAGTTTTAAAATATACAATTTTTTAAAGTAAACTAAATTGAAATAAAAATCGTTTTATAGTTTTTAGTCAAAAACAAGCATAAATTTAAAACATTTAAAATCATATAATGTGAACCATGTTTCAGATAAGCATCTTTGTGTGGAAATAAATTATTTTTTGGTTTACAAAGTATTGATAGTTTTGTTTTGCAAAATGTTTCGAAGCAATCTAATCTGAGATAAATTTTAATTGTAAATTCCAAAGATAAATTAATTCCTTTGTAATATTGCAGCGGCTTTACATTTCTCAAATTTAAATTTATGCTTATCTGATAGATTATAATTATTATAGTAAATTAATTAAATTACATTAGTATGTACACATAAACATAATTTATTTTGAATAATAATTAAACAAAAATTACAAGAATATTTCTTGCTGTAATCCAAATTGTAATTGTGAAAGTTTCTTGATGATTGTATAATGAACAATCTAATGTCAAATGAACTCTTTTATTATATAGCAAGCAAGAAAACATGAAGAATAATAAAAAAATTTTATTTTACATATCAGGAAACTTCATAAAACTGAGAATCAAATTGTTAGCTCCTAACCAATGGCATGGAGTAGTATTAAATCATAACAAAGTTGTGGCATACACTCTTACTATGATATTATACTAATAAGATCACATTTTCCTGTATCCAAGAAAAATATTGAGTCCTTAAAACTATAAAAACATGTAACCCAGATGGAAATAATCTTATACAAATAAAGTTTATAAATAAATTATAATTCTTTGTAAAACTTAATAGCTTTTATTAGGTTTTATTGCATTTTTTTATATAGAAAACATTTTAAAAAATGTAATGCTAATAAGATAAATGGCTCAGTAGTGAAAGAAATTATCATAATGTTGCACAATTACCATTATTAAAGGGATACCAAAGTTAAGTTTTATCCTCCCTACCTTACCAGCCTCAGAAGTCATAAAAAATGAGTTATAATTAAAAAAGGATGATAATTTATGCAAACTGAGAACAGTCCCCTTCCTTTATTAATAATCTACCTCAGTTCAAAATTTGAAGCAAAAATATCGATTTTCGTGTAATCTCTTACCAAGATTTATAATAATTTCATGCAATCCCGGTTAAAAATATATAGGTATAAAATATGCGTAATAAATATATCTGTAAAATATACCCATTGTGTACTTATATTATTTGGTACATAATTTACCTATATTTTTTACCTGTTTTTTACCATTATTTTTACCTATAATTTTATCTATATTTTCCAAATTTATGCTCAAATTTATATTCCAAACTTATATCTTACATTGCATATAAAATTGAAAGTTAATTTAAGCACATTTAACCCTTATCGGTCACAATTCAGTCATGTCGCATTAAAATTTCATATACATTTCACACAGTGTGACCGAGGAGGGTTAAAGATAAAGGAAGCATAAATAAAGTCATGCGTTATATATATACTTTGCGTTATGTACTTATGTCACATTAGTTCATTGTAAATTAAGAACTTAATTGATTGAGTGTATTTACAGTAATAAATTATTTATAATTTACTTAGAGTTGTAGAGAATTTAGATTACAATGATTAATTAGCGCATACAATATTTTATGACTCATGTGTGCATAAACTTGCACTTTACACATTATACTAATTATTAAATGCAATTTAACGCATATTATTACCATAAAATATTGTTCGCAATACGTACGTATACTTTACGCACTTGTTGTGAAAACTACTTCTGCTAAAAATATGTAAATATTCCATTTAAAATATATATATATATTTTTAATGTGGTTCTCTGTGACATCGAAGATGAAAAAAATAAATATTGCTATAACTGTGGGAATATGTTTTAGAGGTATCCAGTAGTTCTCCTGAATTTTTTCAGATTTTTTCTGGGCCATTATTTTAAGTTACAGAGAGTCAAAGTTGACATTTTAGCACTTTTTTGCATTATATGCCCATTTTCATGAATTTTTAGCTCCCAGGGGATGCATATTTCACTTAAAACATAACTATGACTTTTTTTGTAAAATTTTCCGAACTTTTCATTAAAAATACTTTTAAAGACATAAATGTATGCTGTCACACTCTTGTAAGCCATTTAAAGCTTAAATAGTGAAAATCAGCAATTCTGCACCGGGCTCTGGTAACCTAATACTGTCTAAAAGATGTCTTTTTATAGTCAGAAACTGCCTAAAAATTTCCAGAGTGGGTCTAAATCATTAAGATCACTTATGGTCAAAATATCCGGGAAAAGTGCCCGAAATATCAATAGAAATGTATATTTGTTGCTTTATAACGATGAATCTAGTAACATAAACATTGCAAAAAAATTTGTGCACTTACCTTGGAGTAGTAGAAAAGTATCTTCACTTGTTTCAGTATCCATCTAATCCCCTGTAAGCTGCTAAAAATACAAATATTATTATACAAATGTAAAAAATTAATTTTTAAACATTTATAATGCTGAATTTTTAGTTTTTCATCCCTTACAAGAATTATAATACTAATCTGAAGGATTACTATAAATATATAAACATCATTATTACAATAACTGAATATACGTATTTAATACAAAAGATACATAAATAAATCGGATATATAATTATAATGAATAATATGATAACGTGACAGTGACAAGTTTGTGAAATCTAAACAATGTATTGCTGAATAATAATAATAATAATGTTGATACTTTTATAGTAATCCTTCAGATTAGTATTATAATTCTTGTAAGGGATGTAAAACTAAAAATCCAGCATTATAAATGTTTAAAAATAATTTTTTATAATTTTATAATAATATGTGTATTTTTAGCAGCTTACAGGGGATTAGATGGATACTGAAACAAGTGGAGATACTTTTCTACCATTCCAAGGTAAGTGCATAAATTTTTTTGCAATGATCATGCTACTAGATTCATCGTTATAAGGCAACAAATATACATTTCTATTAATATTTCGGGCACTTTTCCCGGATATTTTGACCATAAGTGATCTTAATGATTTAGACCCACTCTGGAAATTTTTAGGCAGTTTCTGACTATAAAAAGACATCTTTTAGACAGTATTAGGTTACCAGAGTCCGGAGCAGAATTGCTGATTTTCACTATTTAAGGTTTAAATGGCTTACAAGAGTGTGACAGCATACATTTATGTCTTTAGAAGTATTTTTAATGAAAAGTTCGGAAAATTTTACAAAAAAAGTCATACTTATGTTTTTAGTGAAAAATGCATCCCCTGGGAGCTAAAAATTCATGAAAATGCGCATATAATGTAAAAAAGTGCGAAAATGTCAACTTTGACTCTCTGTAACTTAAAATAATGGCCCAGAAAAAATCTGAAAAAATTCAGGAGAACTACTGGATACCTCTAAAACATATTCCCACAGTTATAGCAATATTTATTTTTTTCATCTTCGATGTCACAGAGAACCACCCATATATATATATAACTACCCTAGCAAAAAAAGTAAACGAAAGAAACTAAAAAAATCTGAAAATAACTGTTAAAAATGTCAAGATTGAGACAAAAAATAAGTTTTTATTTTGAAATTTTCAGTTTCTTTAAATTTTTATCATTTATACTAAATTTTGAATTTTCTAATTTAAGATAAGTTTTTTTGAATAAATGTCACCAACCAAAGTTTCATTTAACTGTGTTAAAAACTGTTTCTATCAGATTTTTTCAGTTTCTTTCATTTTAAAAATTCTAAAAAAATCTGATAATAACTGTAAGTGAGTGTAAATAATAGTGAACATTAGTTTAAATCTTAAACAAAATTTTCACTCTATATAAAAAAATTTTAAATACAAATTTATAAAAAACATGAATGAAAATAATTGAATATATCTGAAAGAATTTAAAAATAACTGACATAGTCTGAAAATTACAAAAAAAAATTATTATTGGGTGAAATATGTATGAAATTTTAATGCGATTGACTGAACAGTGACCGATGAGGGTTAAATGTGCTTAAATTAATTTTCAATTTTATATGCTATGTAAGATATATATTTGGAATATAATTTTGAGCATAAATTTGGAAAATATAGGTAAAATTATAGGGAAAGATAATGGTAAAAACAGGTAAAAAATATAGGTGAATTATGTACCAAATAATATAAGTACACAGTGGGTATATTTTACAGATATATTTTTTACGTATATTTTATACCAATATATTTTTAACCGGGATTTGAGGTTATACACTCGACTAATTAAAAGGTATGTCAAGCTTTTTGGTAAGGGTTTTCTCGAAAACTAGTCAATATCTTTGCTTTAAATTCTAAAGACAGATAGATTATTAATAAAGGAAGGGAACTGTTCCTTTAGATTTACATAAATTAACTTTCTTTTTTAATTATAATTAATTTTATGTCATTTTCGAGGTTGGTAAGATAGGTAGGATAAAACTTGGCTTTGGCACTCCATTAATAAACATTTTGTAGCATGGAGTATTAGTTGTACATTATAGATTTATTATTTCAGAATGAATGGAAACCTTAAGATTCTAGTTTAAACTTATTTAAATAATTATTTATTAGAATAAATCAAAATAAATATTTGTTCCAGTTAATGAAACAACATTTGCATACCTGATCTAGTCTTTCATTATTTGTGCACCAGTTGTGAAACAATTATAAACACATTTACCATACCAACTTCTTTTTATATTATATTAAATTGAAGTATAGAACCAATTAATAGTAAATTACTCTTTAACAAACACCTTCTACGAAGGTGTAAAAATTCACAAGTATGACGTGTACTTCCTATCACACTTTTGCAATTGTTATCTTACTTTATAAAAAGATTTTGCAATGGAAAGTATAACTAAAATAAAAATGGAATCGACAAGTATTTCTTTTAAAAAATAAAACATTTTTTCATAAAAGTATACAACACAAAATTTATTTTATAATTTATGACACTTCCATATCTTATAGAAATAAATTAACAATAATATTTATAATAATATTCATTTGTGCAAAATTAATTTCTCCATGTCTAATAAAACAGAAATTTATCTTTTTTATTGTTTTTAATATAAATAATACTAAAATTAATACAAAAATTCGATTAATGATGTGGTACAAAATACTTGCCTATTTCATTTTGATTTTATTACTAATTTAGTATAGAAACATACATATTCAAATTATTTAAGTATGAAAGCATGTGCGTCAAAGTAAAGATATTAAAATATTAGATAATAATTCTAAAAGTTAAATTGAAATTACACCATACTTGCGAATTTTTACACCTTCGTATCATTCATTTGCGCATGAAGCCTACTAGTCACCGTGTGACGGGTTGATTTTATTTAAACTATCAAACTTATAAAACCTAACCGCACGCTAATACTTTTAATCAGTTCCGTTTACCTCAATTGATTATAATTAAAAGTCTCACCTCGGCTTGAGATTTCCGCACTCTATAAAGGGGGGTCAGAAAAATGGCGAAACCCACGTCGAATCAGCAATGATAGTTTATTAATTTTTCTCGACGACACAGACAATACGGACAACACAAGGAGCAACTACTAATAAATGAACAATTTATAATTATAATTAACAATTAAATTTATTAGCAAATTAACTATAATTACATCCCAATGGTCATTGATCGCTGCTTTGATCTAAAACATGAAACGCAATACGAATTTCTTAAACAATCTCATTTAATACACAATTATTTAATAAATAAAAGAAAAGAAAACGCGACGCGATCACACACACAATCTCACTCACACACACCTAAATAGGGTAAATTTGCGCCAAAAATCAATAATAACTCGATTCTCGATAAAAATATTAATTTAGACTCGAGCTGAAAGAAAAGTTTGTTGCCGATACTCTAAAACTATCGGATCTGCTACCTTACTCAATTTATCAAAACTACACCTGTAAATAAAAAATATGACTCGAAAAATACACAATTACATTTATATCAGCTATCCATGACTTCTCGAAGCTGTGAATTAAATTAAATATTAAACGATCTCACCAACATTCCACCTTGAATCCACTCTCAATATTAATTATTATCTCTTTTTTTTTTAATTATCCACAATACAAGAATCAGTTTCGTTATCGTCCTGGACTCACAATGCTCAATTATCTTTTCACTTATAATTTCCAAAATGGAGACTTCTCCTTTTACTTTATTTTCCTCTTTCCAAAACTATCTCTCTCAATATCTCTCAAACACCTCTGCACTCAATCAAGGCTAGGACAAGAAGAACGGAAGGACGCGATCGAGGGATGATCCGCCTCCCGTAACGAACTTTTCTGAGATCACCTGATTATAGATCATTGGATATGTTGGCTGAAACTCGATATTATTCGTGGAAAATTCTCTCGACAATTTGATTGGTTTTATTCCAGGATGCGCGAACCTGCGCGAGGATAATTGTCCTCATGAAAAATCACTCATATGGCGCAATACTCGAAATCAAATTGCCGGACTCGAAATATCTTAATATCATCATACTCGAAAAACACCAAATTATAACACCAAAAATGTCACCAAAATAACACCAAAAATACATAATAAAATAATAGATTTCATCAGTAATATATAAAATCAACATATAACTCATGCAACATATAAACATTAATTTAAATACTCGAGAAAATCCAACTATAAATCGCAATATCAATTACTCATATAATACAATGAGTGAGAGAGAGAACGCCGTATATATATAGACATGCTTATATATTTAATATACCTCGATACTCTCTCTCTCGGCTATATCATGCTCCCCACTCTGATAGCGGCGCGAGCATGTTGCGCGTACTCATTATTCGGGAGAGAGCGATCGCGTGCGTTACTCCGCCCCCCCCCTACCCCTCGTGTCGACAATACCTGGTGTACGTCGTCACCGCGATCACCTGTTTCCTCGCGTTCGGGTTTATGTTAGTATAGGTGTATGTGCGTGTGTATGTCCCGGTTGCCGAAGATGCGCGTACGTATAAATTAACCCGTACGCGCACACGTGTATTATCAGCTGATATGCTGTTCGTACGTATTCTCATTGTGTGTGTGTGAACGTGATTACTCTGTGTGTCTAGTTTTAATACTTTTCATTATCTTAATCAACTATTCATAATCGCTTACTTAAATTTATTCCTATTTTAACAATAATCATATATGTATGTGTTATTATTATTACATATTAAAATATAATTTATTTTAATTGTGACAACGTTACAACCGTACCTATAGTGTTTGAACAGATTTTGTAATACCACTATCCAAATTTACCTGTTCTTTCATACGTTCACACTTTCGTGTGGTACGAGTATCATTTTTCTATCGTGTTCCATATTTCACTTTGATATAGGGGTGGCTAAAACTGTACCGATCATAGGTGCTAAAAAAGCCGGTAAAAATCCTCCTCGTTGAACAATTAGTTTCTTGTTACGCGTTAAATTAACATAATGTTCAGCTAATTTACGTCAAATCAGTGCGTGTTTACGTAGTCGTAATTTATGAACTTTATTGAGAGGTACATTACCGGACACATTCAATGCGCATTCACTAATATGTTAACCCATTAAGTCATTATAAAAAAATGTTGTGTTATAAATATAACGTTTAAATTAATATAATGACTTCCTTTAGTAAACAAATTAACGATCGCGCCGCCGTCGGAAGACGATTCGCACATCAAGTCATCAATAATTATCAATTTTGGTCGAGTGTCGTTAACGTAGTCGATAGGCTGTGGTAACCCTTCACGGAATTATAAATCCTTGCCCAAATCTCTGTACCCAGACTGCCATTCGGTGTAATAAAAAATCTTTCGCTCAATTATTAAAATCGCACATGTGATTGATGTTTTTAATAAACACCGTTTTACCACAACCTGTGGGTCCGCTCAAAATTGATGTGAATTGATGTTTTCACCTTGTATCCATGTTTGTTACTGTCTAAATCTACCAGAAAATTTGAATCTTTATCTTGTAACGCTTGTACCTCTATCAAGAAACCTGATCGCCGCGGTGGGGCTCCCCACGCGTGGCCGCTCGCAAACTTGCGTTTAGCACTTTGTCTAATGCTCGAACCTACTGATCCGGTACGCCTCGCGTTCTCGCGCGCGCGGTTCGATCTTGCTCGCACTCTCGCGCGCATAGTTTGATCTCGTTCGTGTAGGAGTAAAATTAGTTAGCGTTTGAAAACCCAAACATTTTTTTTAAACTCCTTTGAGTGCATGCTTTTCTTCACCATTTGATAAGTTTACATTTATGTGTAACCGTAAGGTAAACTTCTATTTAAATCGATAAATTTTCTCTTTCCATACACTGGTCTGCACGTTTTTTTCTCAGGTTGTGTAATCACATTGTAAAACCTTGTACGGCGTTTCGATTGCAAATTTACGATTATACCCTCTCTATCACCCGATATCATCTGTCGAATACTTTCATAATTTATCGATTGTTTTACATCGTAATTCAGTCTGATACCTTTTACTTTGCATGTCCAATGCTCATTACCGACGGGTGTTTTATATTTGTAAGCATAAAATTTTGGTCCACCAGATATAAAAGATTTAATGTACGTACCTGTACCATATTCCGATATTTCATCCGTTAGATCTCCGTGCATTGTACCGATTGGTAAATCATTTGTATCGGGTTTACTAACGTAAACAACAGAGTCCGTGTCATATGTATAATACAGACCGACCCATCTCGTGCAAATATCCAAATAATTTTAAACGCGTTTGACAACGTTGGTTGCAGAGACAGTGTCAAAACTATCATCTTTATAATATCATAATGTATATATCGTTTATTCGTTGACGGGTAATATACTGATTACACTTATCTCCGGATCAATTAGTAAATTAATCAAAACTTTTGGATCTTTTATAACCTCTGTCTTAGACATGTTTTCTCGTTGAGCTAACTTTCCTCGTAGAGAATTTAGACATAATTTAGCCAAACATCGTAGCACGGCGTTGAATTTAACATTGTTTTTGTCTAATCGTATTCCCTCACACATTTCAAGATCTTTTATGTAAAAATCTTTGAAAAAAAGAGATGTTTCACTTTCGATTAAAAACCGTGGGTTGTTAATACCTCCGCCTTGCCCGCTCTGTATTTCATCGTCTGAATTTTTTTTTGATGTAATTCAATCCTATGATAGATGGTAATTCTCCTGTCTCACTTTCACTATCAGTACCCGATGATGACAGCTGAACAATCTCCATACATGCTCTACTTGATGATGGTGTATTATCCTGTACTGCTGCTAATTATATAAAAACGATTCACTAACAAGTTTAAACATATTTAGTAAACATATAAAAACTTAAATTATCTCCATACAACATACTTTATATTCATATGAAGTTTGACTTCTCTTATTTAGCATATTACATAAAACACATGTTCGTAATAATCTCTTAGCATTTGTTAAGGCTGGAATTTTTTGGGGAAAATGTCGTCCCTTTAGTCGAAGTTCAGGTGAAATGTATGTTGAAAACTCTGTATAATCGATTTTCAAACTTTCTCGCACTACGAGCTTTTAGTCAGCATTTTGAATAAACTATGAGCGTTTGTCAACATCAAATCAATTAGATGGAAAAATAATTTCCTGTACCATTTCATACATTTCCTGATCGTTTCTGTCATAGATAACTGTCTGTTGATATCATTGACTTTTCCCATATTTCTGTTGTAATCCACAATACAGCTTGGCTTTATGATATCTTCGTTAGTTTGATAGTTTTTCCTACCAATAACACAAAGTTGATGTTCATGAACACTTGTCAAAACGTATACTTCTTTCTTATCCATCCATTTGATCACCATCCAAGAATGAAAATGGACGACTTCTACGTTACCACGATTTAGCTTTGAACTAAGAGTAGGCATTCCTTTTCGATTTTTCTTTTATGTTCCACAAAGACCAGTATTTTTATTATGTAGATAGTCCGACAATTGTGGAGATGTGTACCAATTATCTGTATATAACACTCCACCTTCGTTACAGTAAGGTTGCATAAAATGGGCAACAACATCACCAGAAACGCCTAAATCAAATTTCTCATAATCGGTGTTTGCGATAGTATATACTATAAAATCTAATAGAAATCCCGTTTCACAGTCTACTAATTCAAATATTTTTATACCAATTCGGTTTCTCTTGAAAGGTAAAAATTGTTTGAATTTTAGTCTCCCTTTCCATAAGACTAAACTTTCAACGATGCAAAGTTTTTCACCAGCAATTATAGTATTTGAAAATTTTACTTTCAAATGATCAATTGCTGGTTTGATTTTTGTCAATGGATGATTTGAAATCTTTTCATTATCACAGAAGTGACTGTATTGTAATATTTGAAGATACTTATTTAGAGATAGGTTTTCACCAAATATTGGAGTGTATAACAGTGGATCTTGAGACCAATAATCTTTCAGTTGACCTTTTACAACATGACCCATGTTTATTGATAAAGCAATAAATTTCCAAAATTCTTCTCCAGTTACAGGAGTCCACGGTTTTATATGTAGTCGAAACGGTTCAGGATCTTTTTTTTGATAAAGATTAGTTTGTTCTATGATACTATTTATAAGATTTGAATCGAAAAAATATTTGATACATCCTAATGGAGTAGGTCGTTCTATTGATCACGAATTCTTGCTTCACTAGTAAAAGTTTTTATAGAAGGGTAGAAATAAGGATCATAATTTATGTCAGATATGTCCTCATCCCATTCGTTATCAACTAAATAGTCAATTTCTGTAATAGTTCTGTCTGTATTGAGATTCTCTTCCGGCTCTGACTCTCCACTACTCCAAACTTCATTACCGTTATCGAAAGATTATTATCAATATAAGTAAAAAAAGCTCCAATACCACATCTTCAAAATGAAATCTACTGAATTTATAAGCTTTTTATAATGTGTTTTTGAAAATTTATAAGTTATATTTATACTACGAGAAATTTTTGTATGGGTATGAAATTTTCGACTCCATCTGGTGGAAAATTGGAGTACTAAAATAATGAAAGACAAAATTTTTATAATGTGTATTTATCGTAAGAAGGGGTGGCGATCAATGCACAATATTTAATGATCAATAAACATATTCATTTTCAATCCGTTATTTACAGTTCGCCAAATTACTCCAAAACTAGTAAGTACCAACGTAATTACATGAATTATAGAACAAATTGTCAAGAAACTCCTAGAGATAATATGCACCCTACACACGAGTTACTTCGGTGACTGTCGCCATCACTATATTCGAGTTTAGCGACCTCAAAAACCCTCGAATAACGATTTTCAACGTTTTTCCGCCACTTTTTTCGGTGAACCACTATAGTGGTTTCCCGGCCCTCTAAAGGTTAAAGATTTCAAAAGTAACAATTTTGAAAAAACGATGAAAAATCAATTTTTTTATCTGTATCGACCAATATTTGATCAGTCTTACATAATAAAAATTGTTAAATATTTTTCATTTCTAAAATATTGTAAAAAAGTAAGAAATTTCTTACCGAAAAATGAAAAACAACGATATCTAAAAGTATTGGAGATATCGAAAATATTGAAAAATAATTGTTCTTTTACGATGATATGACTATAAAATTCTTAACGATAGGATTGATAATATTTATTAATTATTTAATATTTAAAATTATTGATGAGCAAGAATTTTGGTACAGTTGTTAATTAAATAAAAATTAGAATTTTTTTTAAATTAACTCATGTTTTAAATTCTTTATACATCTAAAAAGGGGAGTACTTCCTCCGGGAAACGGATCTTATGCTAACTTTGGTATTTCTTTTATAATATAAAAATATGAAGAAAACCAAGTTATTTCTTGCCAATGACCAGTTTTACGAGTGTTATTCGACATTTAATAATAATATCAGTAAAAATTACTTCCAATTTGATTGTTTATAACTTGGACATAAATAAAGATAGGCACTCAAACCAAAAATCAGAAGAAACTTGAGTTTAAGTAGATATGGCTTGAAACAAAAGAAGTTTAAATTGCTTAATTTGGAGCAAAGTTACGAAGAAAATAAGAAATCGAAGAAACTTTAACCAAATTTAAATATGAAAAATTGATTTTTTTTGGCCTAATAATCTTTAATTTCTTGTTTTCTTCATAACTTCACTCCAAATTGAGCGATTCAACCATATCTACTTGAACTCAAGTTTCTTCTGGTTTTTGGTTTGAGTGCCTATCTTTGTTTGTTTCCGAGTTATAAGCGATCAAATTGGAAGTAATTTTTACTGATATTATTATTAAATGTCGAATAACTTTCGTAAAACTGGCCATTGGCAAGAAATAATTTGGTTTTCTTCATATTTTTATATTATAAAAGACATACCAAACTTAGGGTAAGTTTCGTTTCCCGGACGTCAAGTACTTTCCTTGTAAGTATAAAATCTGCAATTTTAGGTTTTTTATAAAAGTATAATACAAATCTCGTTTTACTCGAAATGTTATTAATTTGATATAATTTTATATATAAAATGATTGCATTTTTTGGCAGTGGAAACTAATACGGTATATAAAATCATCAGCTCATATGTATTACCCTTGTGTATGACACAAAATGTACTTGATTGGTGTATATTTATATAAAAATATAGTTTTCTTCCACGTTGAATGGAATTTGATTAAATCATCAAAAAGTAAGAGCTACGAGAACGTTTCTGACACGGTAACAGGTCTAACGAAATCATCATCAACGGTAACGATTTACTGATCCACGAAGCAGAATTTCAAATATTAAAAAATAACGATTTTTACTCTGACAGTGGTTCTGAAATCGATGTTGAAATGGTGTCCAATACCTAAGATAAAATAGAAATAAACACAGAAATATTGACGAATGTTTCTGTGAATAATGATACTGAATCTGAAATCATTGAAACAGTAGCGGAAGAATATCAAATACCTGCCAATGAAGTAAGTGTTACCTCGGCTTCTGATGCAGAATTCAAAGGTTTTGCTGATGAGGAATTAATTGCGCCACATTGTTTTATAACCCTAATACAAAATCTCACGTGAGATCTCATGCCAAAATCTCATGTGATTTTTCAATCGGAACGCTGCTCAAACTTCCGAAAAAATAAGAAATCAATTTAATAGTATACTTTTTTAGTGATAACACCCCCTAGATAAGCTCAAAAATTGAGGTTTTAAAACGATTGAGATCTCACGTGAGATTTTGTATTAGGGAACCTTAATAAACTTAATTCATGAGCAGGAAATTAAAACACCATTATTGAGTACACAAACAAGAGCAAAAAAAAATTACAAGAAAAGATCGATGTGTGCTTTGTGAGCTACAATTCTACAGACAGTCAAAAAACCAAGTACAGTGGTTTCACTGTTATCAGTCTTGGGGATGGGTTTGTCCTAATTATCAAAATAATTTAAAATGTGTGTGTCGGCTTAGTTAAATATCAAAATGAAATACGTTGTATTTTTTGCAACGCAGTTATGAAAAAGATGTATATGTAATACTGTACACAGTACAGTAAATAATACTGTAGAGAAATTTGTAATATCAGCACACAAGAAGACAAAATGTATGAATCTTTTTTATATTGTCAGTCTTGTAGTTTTCTCTTGTATGAAAAGATGTGTGATCATATAATAAAAGAATTTAATTTAAATAATATCGCAATAGATAGTATTTTAAAAGAGTATAATAAAAATAACAATTCAGTTAAACAAAAAATACTGAACACTCAACTTAGTTGGCAATTTGGCATTAGATTTAAAAATTGATTATACATTTACTAAAAAAATCAGAAAAAATCGTGCTACTAGGAGGCATTTCTATAAAAAAGCAGCTTCGTGAACTGATTTATTAAAAGATTTGGACGTGCAAAAAAAAATAAAAATTTTGAAATTTTAAAACCTATTAAGCACTAGAAGTGGTTTCGTGTCTTTCGTACGCTTCCTGGATACAGGATTTTGAAATATCCAGGTGGATTTACAGTATACAAAAAATAAGTTAAAAATAGTTTATAATATCTATACAATTAATAAATAGTTCAATTAATATACAATTAAAATAATCACATTTCTAAGAAATTAGTTTGTAGTATACGTGTAGTGATAAACGCGATTACAGACGCGTTTTGCTCTGTTTGTAATTTTATCTGTGGGTTAATTACCTATAAGAGAAATTTTTGATATTGTTAATTTATTACCTTTTTTTGTAACCATATACATTGATTCATTATTGTAAGATGTATATGTAAATAAAAAACCATATTATGCGATTGTCAAATTTGCAATAATTTTGATTATTTGGATATATAGCAAAAAGAATACACATTTAAAAATAATCGAGAGATTCTAAGAACTTAGCTTGTAGTTTGCGTATGATATTAAAAACACGATTACAGACGCGTGTCGCTTCGTCCGAAATTTAATCCCTTGATTAATTACCGGGATGAAAAATTTCATAATTCTTGATTTATTACATTTTAAGGCACGACCGTTATACGGAGAGTCTTATATTTTTGTCATCGAAAAAAGTGTTGTTCCATGAATATCTCAAAAAGTTATTACCCGATTTGGTTGAAACTTTGAGGCTAGTTTTCACTATTTATAAGAAGGTGCTGGTTCTATTTTCAGCCACATCGGTATAATCATATTAAAGTTATAACAAAGTTTACATTTCTCTAAAAAACTGCTTTCTTGCATTCTCTGTACAATATCTCGAAATAAACAACTTCTACAAAAAAAAAATGTAGACATAAAATGTTCGTATTAAAAAGACGCAACTTTCTTCTATTTACATAGACTCATAAAGACGCAAATATCATAAATTTGAAAATTAAAAACATCGTTGTTCCACAAATATCTCAAAAAGTTTTTAACCGATATGGCTGAAACTTTCAGGGTGGTTTTCTCTACTCTTGAGAAGGTGCTGGTTCTATTTTCAGCATCATCGGTGAACCTATATTTAAGCTATAACAAAGTTTACATTTTTTCTAAAAACGGCTTGAATTCATTTTATTTACAATATATCAAAATATACAAATCTATGCTAAAAACTTTGTAGCGAACCTTTTGTCCTTAGAAGGTAGAATTAGTCTACATATTAAAGTATAGGTAGTGAGGGTAAAATCCGAATTCACGCAAGCCATTTAAGTGTGCCAAAATCTTTGAGATTAGACCAAGCCAACCAATTATGCCAGCGAAAGCCCAATTGGGGTATATATTTATATTTAATTTATTAGTATTATTTTGTAATTAAATTAATATGTTTGTAAAAATGGTTTATTTGTAATTAGCCGTCGATAAGGAGTGAAGTGAAGATTCCTTAGAAGACATATTTAAGACACCTTGATCAAGAGGCAAAGGCGTTTCTAGATCATTATTTACTCCTCATCGCCACCTACACATAGGCGAGAGCTTTTCGACGGGCAACGTGCGACAAAGCATCCGGTGATACCATCATTTTTCTGTTTGGGGGTTTAGTGAATGTATTGTCCTGTAATCGAATTCAAAGACAAACGCAAAGTCAGACTTCGCGTAAATAAATAAAATTAATTACTAAACATTGTATTTACAACTTACTATTGACAAAATGTTTGTTTTAGAAAGCCGCAACTTTTTTCTATTTAACATAGTGTATGTTTTCCCACTATTTTTTTGGCGCTAGGGACTCGCAAATGTCATAAAGTTGAAAATAGAAAACGTTGATGTTCGACAAATATTCCGAATAGTTTTCAACTCATTTGCCTCAAATTTTGAGAGTAGTTTTCGTAGCCCTTGAAAAGGTAGTGCTTCTATTTCCAGCCGCTTTGGTGAAGCCGTATTTAAGCAATTAGTGTTAAAAGCAACGAATGATGAAACTAGAATTATTCGGAATTCTGTAAAAGAAAAGAAAACGAGCATTATGAATAAAAGATCAAATAATTGCCCCAAATACATTTCAAAACAAGGAACCTAAAATATACTACCACTGGATTACTAAATTTTAAAACAGTTTAAAATTTGTATTCAAGTTTTCGAGGATGTTTTATAAGATTTTTGAAGTAATCTTATACAACATATACACCACCTTCTGTTATTGTCAAGTATCCACTACCTTATCCAACTGCACCTAGAGTGCATGAAGAAGTCATTTTATTAATTTAAATAACTCTGTATTAAAATTTTTAAATTATAAATTTACTCTATATTAAATTGGCAACGATAAAGAAATCTAGTTATTTTTTTAAATCAAAAAGTAAATACAGTTTATTATACATCTTATAGTAAAACTGTAGAACGAAAATTTGAAAATTAGTATTCAAGTAATGTTATATATAAAAAGAAAGAAATTAGAAGACAGAAATTTATAAAAGATCAAAATTTAATTAAACCAAAGATAGTATATTATGATAGAATTTGAAATAATATGTACACACATTGCAAGAATAATAATCTGCCAAAATTTAAACTTATTGACATTGTTGATTCATATAATTAAAAATAAATTTTAATAGTTTGGTAAAGAATATATTGTTCAGTTTAATACCTTGTGCCAGTGTTGTTTAACAGCATGGGTGCACTTTTCAATAACTTTTATATACATCGTCATTCGAAGCGTAAGCAGCATATCTGCGTATCAGTCATATCTACAATTTTACATAAAGAAGGATATAGTCAAACTGTGTGAATTTGAACCCGCGTTTTGCTTAATTTCAAAAACAGAATGTAATATTATTGATATTATGCTAAACAATTCCTTTTTGAGCATAGAATGTTAAAAAATTTTAGATGCTTTACTTAGATATGACAAAAGTTATTAATATAAAAAACACGTATATAATGTGGTTAAAACAAAGTTTTGTTTTATTTACACCAAAATTATTGTACTAAATAAATTGTATCATAATTTTTGCTTTTATTTATCAACTGCACCTTTAATATAATGTAAAAATGCGAAAAATATTATTTATCTATATAAATATTATTTGTCAAATAAATTATAAAATTTATTTGTTATTTATTTTTTTATACGATTCAAAACAATGAGCATACCTTGTGTTTATATATAAGAGGCAAAAACTTCCACTGTTGCCTATCTTATGTTTTATATAATTAGTTCTATATAAAAATTGAATAATCGAAAAATAATTATTTTTATACATTTCTTTTGTTATATTGTTTGTTTAAAACATCTCTTATGAATATTGCACTAAATTATAGAATACCATTCATTATTTTTATTAAAACTAAGTTTTACATTTTTCCACAGAATTAACTATCAAATTTCTTCTGCATTAGTTTATTAAAATTAGTATCAGAAATTTCCTCATACTTTGAATGTGAATCGGTGATTTTATCCGATGTTTGTATTGATGCTATTTGAGAATTTATTTTACTTGATTTTCTCAATAAAATTTTCCTTTTAGTAATTAATTAATCATTTCTTTGTAATCGCTATTTTGTGGTAAAGTTTCTCTCATGTCCTTTGAGCTTAGAGTTAATTTGTCCAGCATGCCAATCTCTCTCTCTCTCTCTCTCTCTCTCTCTCTCTCTCTCTCTGGTGAGTACAAGTTAGTTTAATTTTTACTCCGCTCTTTCTTGTATATTTACTCACGCAGCTGCTCCAAGTTTTATTCCAGTGCACAAGAGAGGGACCTCCACTGATTGCAGCGTTCTTCTATTAAATTAGTTCTACTTTTCTGCAGCCAGTAGTCCCGTTATTTGCATTTTATTTTCTAAAACATTTTGGAGGTTAAAGTCGAGAGGGAAAAGACAGCTCAACGCTTAGTCCAGTATCGCAGTGCTCCCAACAGCTACCCGATTTTCGCACACGACTTTCGCACACTCTTCGACCTTCGCTGGTGGACGTCGTGTTGTTATTATGGCGTCTTCGCGCGGCTGCTATGTATGTGGCGGGAGACTCACAAGAAAGGACTATACAGAAGTCTGTCTAATTTGCAATAAAATCACGCACGCGCACTGCTTCGAGGTCGCGGCGGGTTCTTCCGAGCGCCGCTGTTGCGCATTAGCGCAAGCTACAGCACTAGTCGCGGCTCCCACTGATGCGAGGACGCCACCGCCTGGGTTGCCGCGACAATCGAGAGAGACCTGCGCTACCGAGCTGGCGGCCACGCCCACTCCGTCTCCTTCCAGTGCTAAGCGCATAGCCTCGCCTCCGTCGCCATCAACGTCGCAGGTTGCTAAGCAACCTCGCGGCGCCGCGCCCACCGAGAGCTGCGCCGTAGATATGGCCGCTCTGTTTACCGAATTTGCAGGCCGGTTGGAATCGAAGCTCGAGAGTTCGGTCTCACGTATCGAGTCTTCGGTGCAGGGACTGGCTACCGAGATTCGGGAATTAAATTCGCGGGTTTCGTTGATGGAAGCGGCAACTGAGGAGCGTTTCGCCGGCGTGTCGAATCGTCTGGGAGCCCTCGAGAGCGTAAATGAGGAGATTCGCGGTCAATTAAAAGAATTAAAGGATGCAGTTCCAAGGTCTAACGCGACTCCCGTTGGTGACGCTTGCGAAATTCTTGTTCGCGGTATTCCGACAAGCCTGGTCATTACTGAAGGGGATGCTCTGGAGAAAATTTTCAAAACTATTAATCTCCCCAGGATTGCTTCCCAAACTATCGATACTCGGCCCTGGCTTGTTAGAAATAATCATGACGACCGAAATTTGGATTTGGCGACAACATCCGCAGCCTCTAGTAAAAATCATAACCTTAAAAACGGCATTGTTGTCCTTTTTTCTTCGCCCTCTTTCAGGGATCTCATTTTAGAGAGAGCGCAGAGAGCGCACCTTCTCAAGGGAGTCTCGGCGGATTCCCTTTTTGGTACGGGTGGAGTTATGCCGATATTCTTACGTGCGTTATGGCCCAAGCAACTACACGAGCTTCTTTCTAAAGCGATGCGCCGATCCACAGAGTTGGGCTTTGCGAGGCCAATTGTAAAAAACTCTACCGTCCATATGCGTTTGACTAAGGGAGGGCAACTCTTTCCAATCCACTCGGAGGAGGACATCTCCAACTTTTCGTCTCAAAATCCTTCCTCCTCGAGATAAGGTTTGTCTTGCCAGGCCTCATCTAGCACTAATTCTACATTCTCCATTTTCCATGCAAACATTAACAGATTGAAAACTCATTTCTCATCCATCGAATCACTCGTTCTTACTCATAATCATGACATCATTGCTCTCTCTGAAACATTCCTCACTGAGTACGACTCCTCAGACATGTTGGGCCTTCCGAACTACACGTTATATAGATTGGACCGGATTGGAAAGGAAGGGAGGGGGGGTGTTGCGGCCTACATCAAGAGTAATCTCAATGTTAGACTTGTAGCTCACTCTGACCCTGTTTTTTCAAATTCCCCGGAGTACATGATATTTCAAATCCATAGTCCAACTAGCTCGCTTCTCTTTTGTGTGGTTTATAGGAGGCCCTCAGCGACATACCCATCAAAATTCTTTGATTCAGTGGCGAATTTCTTACACACGTGTGATCAAGTTGTCATCACCGGAGATTTTAATATTAATATGTGCAAGAAGGATGGGTCGTCCGCCATGTTGGAGTCGTACCTCGACTCATTAAACCTTTTCCTGATCAAATCTGAACCTACTCATCACACTCATACTTCTACCACCTCTTCATATACATGGCTTGACCTGTTCATCATATGCAACCCTCCGCCAGGTTTTAATTATTTTAAATCAGCTGTGCCCTTCGCAGCGGGGCACGACCACATTGTTCTTCAGCTCGACTTTGCTAAACCATTACCTGTTACTAAAAAGATCTGGTCGCGCAATATTGCCCAGATCGACCTGTCGGAGGCTGCTGCGATCTTCTCGGTTGCTTACGATCGTGCTTCATCGCATTTCACCACTTCCACCATCTCGTCTTCTTCATCTGCATCTCATCTGTTACCTATCCAGCCTGGCCGCTCTCTCTCTTTCTCTTCTTCTCCTTCTACCTTAACGTCGCCCTTTCCGTCATCTATCCCTATCAACAACCTCCTTTCCACTCTCGTCTCATCTATTTTGCACACTTTCGATTCTCTTGCACCAGCTAGACTCACTACCATTAGAAACTCCATCAAACCCTGGATCACCCCATGCATAAGACTTAACATTAAAGCTCGTAACATGGCTTATAAGAGGTACGTGGCCACGGGCCTGAGATCAGACTACCAGATCTTTAAAGATCTCCGTAGACTAGTTAAAAATTCCATTGATTCTAGTAAATATTTACATCTTAACAACAGGATAAATTCATCATCAAATTCAGCTGGTCTGTGAAAGGAGCTCAGGAACATGGGTCTAGTGACTAAACCAACTCGGTCACCTCTTACCATGTTTTCATGGGATCAACTTAACACTCATTATGCAGCTATTTCGTATTCACCCTCTCGCTTCACTCTTAATCATCTTCAATCTCTCATCTCATCCTCGAGTGTTTTACCCTCCTCTTATCCCGAAACTTCCTTCCACTTCGTTCCTATTTCTCCTTATAAAGTCTTTTCTTCCATCTCCAGGGCTTCATCTAAAGCCATAGGCTTTGATGGAGTTTCCGTACCCATGTTGAAATGCTTGGCACCCCAGATCGCACCTCTCCTTGCGGAGCTAGTCAATTAATCTCTTTCAACCGGAGCCTTTCCGAAACCTTGGACTAGATCTCTCCTCTTTCCATTGGCCAAGTCGAGCAGGGTGATCTTGCCGTCTGATACTAGGCCCATCGCTAAGCTCTGCGAAATCTCCAAGATTCTTGAGAAAATTGTACATGACCAGCTTATGGACTACTTGAATAAAAATAACCTAATCATGGAGAGACAAGCGGGCTTTCGCCGGGGGCAAAGTACGCAGAAGGCCCTAATTGGTGTGCTTGATGATGTTAGACGTGCTATTGATAAGCGCATGATCACAGTCCTCATCCTGTTCGACTTTTCCAAGGCGTTCGATTCGGTTCCGCACGACACCTTATTATATAAATTGCGTTCTCTGGGCTGTTCCGACGCGGTCATGACCTGGTTTTTCCACTACCTAGTGGGCCGTTCTTAGGCGGTGGTGGACGATCTAGGTACTTGTTCAGCTTGGCTTGACACATCCAGGGGGGTTCCTCAGGGAAGTGTTCTGGGCCCACTTTTGTTTTCCATCTTTATCAACGACTTGCCGGGGGTCTTAAAGCACTCAAACCACATGGTGTTCGCGGATGACACCCAGATCTATCACTCTTTTCTCCCTGCTGATCTCGCCCAGGGTGTTCAGAGAATTACACAAGATGCAAATGCGGTAGATAGCTGGGCGAGATCAAATGGCTTAAGTTTAAATGTAAACAAAACGAAAGTGTTGATCTTAAGGAGTCAGGCATTTATCTCTCGCATTAACTTGGATTCGGCCCCTAAAATTAAAATAGGTGACTGCTTTTTTGATTACTCTACAGAAGTAAAATCGTTGTGTGTCTGGATTACCCCTACCCTGGGTTGGTCTCGCCAAGTCGCGTCGGTATCGCAGCGGGTCCATGGAGTCCTACACTCCTTAAGATTTTTCAAACGCGCCAAAACAGAAAACATCTTGTGGAAGCGCTTGTTTTCACACACTTTGACTAAGCATGCGCAGTCTTCCATGACCTTGACGTCACTATGAACTTTAAATTACAACGACTATTAAACGCATGTGTTCTTTTTGTGTGGGGAAGCATCGCATGGAGAGAGCACGTAACGCCCTACCGCATTAAGCTGGGTTGGCTGTCAGTCGAGCTCAGGAGATCTCTATTCATCGGCTGCAGTGCCTACAACATCATCTCCCATAGGTCCCCATCCTACATCGCTAGTCATTTTGTCCCACGTGATACCTCCTTTCCATCCCGTTCTTAATCCCGTCACCCTCCCTCGTCCCATTTCTATCTCCCTCCTAGAACAGAAGCCCTCAACAATTCCTGCCAGATCACAGCCTCTCGCCTCATTAACTCTCTACCTTATACTAACTTTGACCCGCTCCTTTTCCCTTCCGTTAAGTCCTCATTGGCACTGCACCTTTCTGAGCTCGATCGGCAGGCTTGGGAGTTGAGGGTTGTTAACGAAGGATTGGAGTGCCCTCCCTTGCCCGAATTTTGAGTCTAGTCATTCTTTGTAATAGTCTGTCATGTTATTTATTTATTTTGTTTTATATTTTATTTTATATTCTTTTACTGCGAATTTTGTTTTATATTTTGTTTTATATTCTTTTACTGCGAACGTTGCAATTGTAATCATCTCTTACAGGAAATTTTAATTATATTTTTATTGCTTTTACTTCATTGTTTTATTTTATGTATTTTATGTATTTTATGTACTTTTATTATTTATTTATTTATTTTATTGCTTAACTATTTGCGCAAATTTTATTCTTTTTATATTTTATCTAGTTGTTAAGTTTTAAATTATTGTTGTATTTGCCCTTTTGATTTTATTTATTGTTATTGTTTTAAATCTTGTTATTCATTTTAAAATTTTGTTTTTATAAATTGCGATTGTACTGACGTCTATATTTTATATTATTTGTAAAGATTTTTATCTCGTTAAACTGATGTGTATACGGGGTTTTCCCCAGAATACCCAAATAAAGATTCAATCAATCAATCAATCTCTGGTGGGTATACTGGACGCGCTCAAAATTCGCCTCTACTCGTATCGTGTTATTTTTGATCACACTTTTTTCCACGAGTTTCAGCTAAGAGGAAGGGATTCCATGCAGTGGCGGCTGTTGTCTGAAATAATATCAGGTACTTTTTATCGCCCAGGAATCTTTATTTTTCCTCTGAAAAATTGGCTATTACAAGAGCTTAGGTTTCATCTACTCGCAAATTGGCGGCCCAACATCGACGTATTCGCACAGTTGGATCAGTGCCTCTACTGGTTACCACCTGTATCTAAAGGTCAACCTCGTCGCAGTATCCACCTCTTCCTCAAGACTTTTCTACACCTACCACCTTGGGAGATGCAGCCGGCTACGCGCACCACTTGTTTTGTTTGTAGCCGTAGAATCGTGAAGAAGGATTATGCGGAGGTATGTTCAAGATGCGGCAGCTACATCCATGCGAAGAACTCTGCCTTGCCCGTGCCGCGTGAGGGGGCAGCACTTCCCGGGACGGCTCTATCTGATAGTGAGCTCGCGTCACGCACTCTGCTGCGACTTCCACCACAGGGACTGCCAAGCGCGTCGCCCCGCCCACTTTGCTGCCATGTGCGCAGGTTGCTAAGCAACCTCGCGGCGCCGCGCCCACTGAGAGCTGCTCCGGCCTACACGCGCAACCGACTGGTACATTCTTCTCATACCTGGCTCGATTTATTTATTACACGTAATCCTCCGCCAGTCTATATTTATTCTAAGTCATTAGTTCCCTTTGCAGCTAGGCACGACTATATTGTACTTGCTTTAGATTTTATTAAACCATTGCCGGCTGTAAAGAGGATTTGGTCGCGGAACCTTGCTCTAAGTGATCGGCCAGCGGCAGCTGCTCTATTTTCTGATACATTTAATCGTCTTTCATCTCACTCTGACACTACCACTGTGTCGTCTACGTCATCAACTTCTCACCTTTTAACTACGTTACCTGGCCATTTACTTTCTACTTCACAATGTATTCTGATGCCATCCTCTTGGTCCCCCATTCCCATTAACATTCTTCTTTCAAACCTTGTTTCAGCTATCTTACATACATTTGATTCACTTGCTCCTGCTAAACTCATCACCATTAAAAACTTCAGCAAATCTTGGATTACACCACACATTAAGCAAAATATTAAGGCTCGCAGCATGGCATATAAAAGATACTGGGCCATTGGCCTGAGCTCGGACTATTAAACTTACAAAGATCTTCGTAATCTTGTTAGAAATTACATAGACTCCAGTAAATTTTTGCATTTTAATAACAAAATCAAATCCGCCTTTAACTCGTCAAGTCTGTGGAAGGAGTTCAGGAACGTGGGTCTCGCGTCTAATTCAGCACAATCACCTCTCAACATTTTCACTTGATCAGCTTATCCTTTAACTTCCTTTCACTTTGCCCCTATCACCTCACATAAAGTCCTGTCTACTATATTCATGGCCACCTCCAAAGCTACAGGCTACGATGGAATTTCTATGCCAATGCTAAAACTTATAGCTGCTCAATTAGCACCCTATCTAGCTGAATTATTTAATTTGTCTCTCTCAACTGGAGTCTTTCTAAAGCCTTGGACTAAGTCTCTTCTTTTTCCTTTGGCAAGGTCGAGCAGGGTGATGTCGCCGTCTGACACTAGGCCCACAGCAAAGCTCTGTGAAGTCTCCAAAATTTTAGAAAAGTTAGTTCATGAACAACTCACAGAGTATCTTAATAATAATAATTTAATTATTGAGAGACAAGCAGGCTTCCGCCGGGGGCATAGTATCCAGGGGGCTCTGATCGGTGTCTTGGATGATCACCATTCTCATTTTGTTTGATTTTTCAAAAACGTGCCACATGACTTAATACTTCGTAAATTACGCTCTTTAGGTTGTTCTGATACGGTTATTACGGCCCACTGTTATTTTCTGTTTTTATTAATGACATCTCGCGTGTTTTAAGACATTCTGACCACATGATTTTCGCGGATGACACCTAGATCTATCGCTCGTTTGATCCAACCGATCTTGCTCAGGGTGTACAGAAAATTTCGGAAGACGCAAATGCGGTAGATAACTGGGCTAAGTCGAATGGACTGAATTTGAATGTGAAAAAGACGAAGGTGATGATCTTGGTCAGTCAGGTCTATATTTCGCGCATCGACTTAGATACTGCCCCGAAGGTTGCAATAGGGAATAATTTCCTTGAGTATGAGTCTTAAGTCAAATCACTGGGCCTTTGGATTACACCTACCCTGGACTGGTCTCATCAGGTCGCGTCTGTGTCACAGCGAGTTCATGGAGTTCTTCACTCCTTAAGAGGACACCGAACAGGCATGCTTACCGACTTTAACAGATTCAAACTTTACAATGCGAATTTTTAATTTTTTAAAATTTTATGAGTTGTCCCCACTAGCTTTTATTAAAATCTCATAAAACAACTCATAAAATTACAAAACAATAAAAACTCCCGTTGTAAAGTTTGAATCCATAAATGTCGGTAAGCATGCCTGTTCGGCGTCCTCTTAAGATTTTTTAAGAGCTTTTTCGCGTCAGAACAGAAAGAGCCTTGTCAAGGCTCTGATTTTCCCGCACTTCGATTACGCTTGCGTAGTTTTTCACGACCTGGATCTTACCAGAAATTTAAAGCTACAGCGATTATTGAATGCTTGCGTTCGTTTTGTGTGGGGTAATATTCCGTGGCGTGAACATGTGACACCATACCGTCTTAAGGTGGGTTGGCTGTCGGTCGAGCTTAGGAGATCCCTTTTCATTGCTACTAGCGCTTATAACATCATTTCGCATAAATCCCCTTCCTACATTGCTCGTCACTTCATTATTCGCGACGCTTCATTTCCTTCCCGTTCGTCCTCACGCCACCCACCCTTGTCCCTTTTTTATCTTCCTCCTAGAACTGAAGCCCTTAATAATTCCTTCAATATTATTGCCTCTCGCCTCATCAATCACCTCCCTTTCACCAATTTTGACCCTCTCCTCTTTAGATCTTTCAAAACATCCCTTTCATCGTATCTCTCTGAGCTCGACAGGCTTGGGAAGTGAGGATAAGAAATGAGGGAATCATCTGCCCTTCCTTGCCGGACTTTTGAGCGCTTATTTGATTTAATTATTATGTATTAATTAATGGATAACCTTTTGTATTCCACCGATTTCTTCCTATTGTATTATATTTTTTTGTTTGTAAAGTGTTATCTAGTTAGTATTTATTTTATATTTTATATTCTTTTATCTTGGCGCTGTACGACGCTTTATATTGTTCCTTTACCTTTATTTTGTTAAATCTTATTATTTATTAATTTTATTATTTGTTATTTGTTGTTTATTTAGTTATTTATTTTATTATTATTTTGTAAATAACTTTGGTTATGGTTAAATTTTATAAACTCAGGAAAGGTGCGCTTTGAGATTTCTCTCAGAGATTTCTTCGCTTTGTGTATACGGGGTTTGTGTATTCGCTTTGTTTTACCCCACTGTACCCAATAAACTAATCAAGTCGAATCAAATCTCTCTCTCTCTATATATATACTAGGGGAGCTTCGCCCCCTGCACGCTTCGCGCGCCAACCCTCTATTTTTAATTTCGAAAAAGATTTTTCGTAATTAATTTATTTAAAATAATGTTTTAAATTGTATTATTTTTTCACTACCATGGACACCTTAGAAATTAAACAGATTCATACAACACCTTGGAGGTACTGTTATAGTGCATTGGGTTTTATACCAAAAATTTATTTTTTTTTTAAATACGATTATAATTTATAAACAAAAGTTTTTACCAAAATTTTGTGTAATGAAATCAGAATAAAAATAATTAAAAGAATAGAGACATATTAAATGTTAACTGTAAATTTTAAACTATATGAATTCTTATAAAGCTTAAATTTATATTTTAATAATTATAAATGTTAATAAAAAATTAACTTACCAAAAATAGTAAAGTGCATATATTTACTAAATAGTAGTATTTAGTAATTACTTATTAAAATTTTGGATTATTTTAAACGGATTTAAATAGAACTTCACCTCCTAAAATTAATTTATTTAAGGGGTCAAGCCTGGGTTAAATGTTTTCAATAAATAAATAATTATTATTAGAATAATTTTTTTTTTTTTAATTCTTCTCACATATTAATTTTTTTTACATAATATATATGTATTATACATTATATTTATCAATATAAAAAATGTTTATAATGCATTTTTAATCCTGGTTATTAAACTTATAATGATATTAAAAAATTGATTAATTTTTGCAGTTGCCGTAGGATATTGAAGCATTGAATGCATCTTTTAATGTCTAATAAGGCTTAAAATGTTCATGGAATATACGTTTACAGACTTATGTTTTTTCCTTTTCTGAAAAAAAATTAATAACAATGTATTAATATAAAAGTTGATAATAAAAAGAAAAATAGTGAATGTTATGTACGTATACGTACATAACATTCACCTAAAACTTATCTTTTTGAAATTGGGCAACATAAGTCCGTAGAAATATATATTTTAAAAGTTTCCCCAAAATTTCAAATGGGGATTCATCAACCTGGCTCTGAAATATCCTGCGGCAAGTAAGCTAAAATCATTAAAAAAGCATTAATGAGATAAATGCATTAACGTTCACCTCATCAATCACCTCCCTTTCACCAATTTTGACCCTCTCCTCTTTAGATCTTTCAAAACATCCCTTTCATCGTATCTCTCTGAGCTCGACAGGCTTGGGAAGTGAGGATAAGAAATGAGGGGAATCATCTGCCCTTCCTTGCCGGACTTTTGAGCGCTTATTTGATTTAATTATTATGTATTAATTAATGGATAACCTTTTGTATTCCACCGATTTCTTCCTATTGTATTATATTTTTTTGTTTGTAAAGTGTTATCTAGTTAGTATTTATTTTATATTTTATATTCTTTTATCTTGGCGCTGTACGACGCTTTATATTGTTCCTTTACCTTTATTTTGTTAAATCTTATTATTTATTAATTTTATTATTTGTTATTTGTTGTTTATTTAGTTATTTATTTTATTATTATTTTGTAAATAACTTTGGTTATGGTTAAATTTTATAAACTCAGGAAAGGTGCGCTTTGAGATTTCTCTCAGAGATTTCTTCGCTTTGTGTATACGGGGTTTGTGTATTCGCTTTGTTTTACCCCACTGTACCCAATAAACTAATCAAGTCGAATCAAATCTCTCTCTCTCTATATATATACTAGGGGAGCTTCGCCCCCTGCACGCTTCGCGCGCCAACCCTCTATTTTTAATTTCGAAAAAGATTTTTCGTAATTAATTTATTTAAAATAATGTTTTAAATTGTATTATTTTTTCACTACCATGGACACCTTAGAAATTAAACAGATTCATACAACACCTTGGAGGTACTGTTATAGTGCATTGGGTTTTATACCAAAAATTTATTTTTTTTTTTAAATACGATTATAATTTATAAACAAAAGTTTTTACCAAAATTTTGTGTAATGAAATCAGAATAAAAATAATTAAAAGAATAGAGACATATTAAATGTTAACTGTAAATTTTAAACTATATGAATTCTTATAAAGCTTAAATTTATATTTTAATAATTATAAATGTTAATAAAAAATTAACTTACCAAAAATAGTAAAGTGCATATATTTACTAAATAGTAGTATTTAGTAATTACTTATTAAAATTTTGGATTATTTTAAACGGATTTAAATAGAACTTCACCTCCTAAAATTAATTTATTTAAGGGGTCAAGCCTGGGTTAAATGTTTTCAATAAATAAATAATTATTATTAGAATAATTTTTTTTTTTTTAATTCTTCTCACATATTAATTTTTTTTACATAATATATATGTATTATACATTATATTTATCAATATAAAAAATGTTTATAATGCATTTTTAATCCTGGTTATTAAACTTATAATGATATTAAAAATTGATTAATTTTTGCAGTTGCCGTAGGATATTGAAGCATTGAATGCATCTTTTAATGTCTAATAAGGCTTAAAATGTTCATGGAATATACGTTTACAGACTTATGTTTTTCCTTTTCTGAAAAAAAATTAATAACAATGTATTAAATATAAAAGTTGATAATAAAAAGAAAAATAGTGAATGTTATGTACGTATACGTACATAACATTCACCTAAAACTTATCTTTTTGAAAATTGGGCAACATAAGTCCGTAGAAATATATATTTTAAAAGTTTCCCCAAAATTTCAAAGTGATTCATCAACCTGGCTCTGAAATATCCTGCGGCAAGTAAGCTAAAATCATTAAAAAAGCATTAATGAGATAAATGCATTTAACGTTTCACTTATTAGATTTAAAGTTTTACTTATTTTATAATTCTAATACCATATTCTTCAGGTATCGTACAATTTGTATGTGTAATCTTAATAATATGTATATTTAATAGGTTTATAGTGACTTTTTTCTGATTTTATTAATATAATACTCAGTATATTTTTTTAATATACATGTATTATCTAAAATAACAGAAAGTCAACTTCAAGAATCAGTTTCTTTATAAAAAGAGGAATAAAATTTTTTAAAACTAAAAGAATACTTAGCTATTATTGAATATTAATACATGATTATTTTATATATAGTTTATGACTATTTTATATAATAATATTTATACTATGATTATTATATTATATTATATGATTATAATTTTTATTATAAGCATTAAATTTAATTAAAAGTATGTAAAGAATGCAGTAAAAACAAATACTGTTTGACAGTTGTGTACAATATCTCTTTCTCTCTCTCTCACATGACAAGTCTTCCATAAAATTATTGATTTTTCGGATTGCCTTGTCACGTGATAGAGAAAGAGAGAGGCATATATAGTGTTACAGCTGCTAATGGAAGTGTGCACCAGCCACACGTTTGTAGTTCAGTTTTAAGCTATTATAATATCAAGTAGAATTATATATTATATATATTATATTATATAATATCTAAATAAAATAAGTAAAAAAAACTAGTGGTTTATAAAACTGCATGAACAAATTATATCAGATAAGTATTTACATAACCTTAAATTTATATTTTGTTTATGTCAAGAAATTGATTCTTTGTTTCTCCATTTCAGCATAACCAATGTGTCAACACTTAGATATACAATATTTGCAGAATACAGATAAAATTATAAACAAGTGTTTTGTTATGCTCAGTGTATTTGTGCTTAGTGCGATATTATGTGGTTGAAGTTATTTTATGTGTACTTATTTGTGAAAGTGTTTCAAATCTCCAATATAATTAGTATATTTCATGCCGTAAAGTACCACTCTCTATATTCTTTTGTTTCTTCTTCTGGTCGCAATTCACATGCTCTGCAAAAATATTGCTTTGGAGGAACGTCAATTACTTTTTCATTCTCATGCAGTATCAACACCTTGAAGAGAATTGAATCCTCGCTTCCTCCAAGAACCATCACCTGATACACTTATATGGCAATTCTGACTTGTTGAATCATATACTTGCTCGACAGTTGCTTTCATAGACTGTTTACCAACTTCTTTACAAACATTTTTTATCTCTGTATTAATAATGTCATAATTACTGTGAGAAACTGGACTCGGCAAATCCATATTTCCACAAAAAGTAACTAAACCAGCATGCCCATGACCAAGAGTTCTCATTGTGTACACTAACGTCTATTTAATTCATGAGCGTTACTTTTTCTCCAACTTTTCTACTTGAATCAATAACAAATACCTTAAAACAGTTTGTACATGTTATTGTTATTTTACTTCCCAAACCTCTCACATCAACTTCAGAAAATTTAACTGTACCATGACAATTCTGACAAACTAAAAATTCTTCTAATGTTGGGAAAAGTAGTGATATATCTATAATTTTAGTTTCTGTGCTACTTTCTTCAATGGTATCAGTTTTTAACTTTTTACTTGATCTGGATCAATGTTGATGGAAGTGCATCGTAGTTGGATCTTACTGATGTTGATAATTTTTTTATGAGCAGATGTACCAGGTATTCTGTTACTTGAGTCTGGCATTTGTTTTACTGCTCGTTTTTTGTATAAGCTTATAATTAATTTCTTAAAACGAATAAAATTTAAAGTTAAAAATATACTTTTAATTTAAAATCCACTGAGTATTTACTAAAATAATGTAAATACTTTATCAATGCAGGCAATATTTACTTCAAATAGAACTGTACGTATTTGTGCAGTATATTAGAGTAAAAAGAATCATTTATTTATTAACTATTAAATTTGAATCGTATGGTAAAGTAGATTTCTACTTTACCAAACTCTACGCTTGATAGTTGCTTCGTTTAATATACTTGTATGTAAACGTCAAAAACCTCGCAATTATTATTTTAGTTAAATTAAAATAAAATGTCTTTTTTTGCAAAAATAATTTTAGAGAAATAATGTCTATTGATGCTTACTTTATTTCAATTATAACTTGCGAAAAAATTTTTTGTTTTTTTTCAAATTTTGGGATAATGTTTTATGTAAGAAATACTTTAAAAAAATTTAATAAAAAAAAAATCGATTTTTTGAGCAGTTAACCCAGGCTTGACCCCTTAATGACACATGATCATCGCCTAAAGTTCTATGTCATTAATATTTTGTACTTTTGGAGTAACAAAACTTTCTCCTTAAATAAATAAATTTTTGTATTAAGTTTAAAGAACTATTTATAACATTTTAGCGGCATATAAATAAAAACCTGTTTCTTCCATCTCTCCCGTAATTCGTAATTTGCACCCTCTTTCAAAATTTGCGTTTTAATCCATAATTTTTTTTTGTTATTTAACGTCGCTCTATTTATGCTGCCAGGGCTAATCAGCGACGGAGGTGAACGGTGTGTCTGTAAACAAAGCACATGTAGTTGAAACAGCGGTGCTTGTGTCCATCGGAAGATATCATCGGTCACTGTAATTAGTCTAATAATCACAGTTTCCTGTCCTCCCGATGGAACCACCGCGATCCTCTTTACATCTTCGCGTCCCTAACGTTCCCTAAAGTTCAGATGCCCGTGCCTCTCATGCACTGACAAATGCACGAAACGCACGCGCACCTGAACTGGCGTCACATTATAGTGACACGCCGAGCCACTGAGTCGCGGTGTTCGAAAAATGCACATGAAAAAATTTTCAGAGGTACACGTCTGGGATTGAACCCATGATCCTCGGTGTGAGAGTCGGGAGCTCTACCCATGAGCCACCGCGGCTCTTATTAATCCATAATTATATCCAATTTATTTTTCCTTTTAGTTAGAAAGCCCATATATTTATTTTGATTATTATAAACAAATTCATTCCTTAAATAACCTTCTGTTTCTAATAAATACAGTGTTGCCAGATAGAGATATTTTTTCTTTGTTCCACTCACACAGTACGACCTTATTTACATTAGATAATAGAGGACAGAAAAACCCTAAATGGTAACCCTGAATAAATACATACTTGTTTATTTAAAATATTGTTTTACATAAATATACATTATCTATTCACTTATATATCCATACAATTTTGAAATTTTTATTTAAAAAATATTTAAATAAATGCTTTTAAATTAATAATTTTTGAAAAACTTTCTTTTGCCATTACTGTTTATAATAGAATTATCTTAAAAATGCAATAATTTTTTTTTTTTTTTCTTGGGAAACTGGAGAAATCTTACATAAGACGACGACGAGGGTCCGCACTCGTCGCCAGTGCCGAATTCTTACCGGCTAAAACTCCAAACCCAACGCTTTCACCTGCCCAGCCCGGAACTGTTTTTCACATTACTTCAAGCTGGGAGGCGTGTCTGTGACATGCGTCATTCGTTCCTTATTCTATCCTCCCACGTTGAGACTGCCACTTATCGTGAAACGGCCTTCCTTGCGGTTTCGAGCGCACGCCGAACGATGGCACAGGCTCCGGACCTCGCCATGTGAGATACTCCTTGAGCACCCTTTGAAGGACAAAGGAAACATTGAGGAGCACTCTTGCAATTCTTAAGTTTGTGTCCAGGCTCGCCGCACTTGAAGCATGACGAGGACCTGTCCACTCCCTTACAATTCCGTTTCGTGTAGCCGAAGTCTAGGCACCGATAGCACCTCTCGACCAAAACTCGATCCCGAACGCGACAGCTTACAAAGCCGACGCAAAGATCTCGCATTGACTTTAGCTTGTCAGCGGTCTCGTGATCTAGCTTCACGATGGCTGTCTTTTGTTGATTGTGGTTGGGACCCAAAAGCTTCACCTCTCGGCTCTCAGGCGGAGACGCGAGAACTTTGTTTAGGGTCGCCACCACTTCGTCCCTCGTTGTGAGAGCGTCCAGATCTCTGATCTCCAGGGTCACCGTTCGATCTCGGATCCTAACTTCTCCCATACCTTCAGTAGCCGTGCGGACTTTCTCCGCGAATGCTGCTGCGTCCGTCTTCTTGCCCAGCCGGAGCAGGACATCTCCCCGCCCTGTCGGCCGTACGCTCAGAACCTGGGCGCCGCTGTCGTCCGAGTTGACTTCCTTTCGGAGCTTCCCCAAGACTTCAGCAAACGTACGGTCCCTCGCGACAGTAACCACCAGGGTGGATACCGGCGCCATCTGGCGCTTTCTCCTATTAAGAGGCGCCTGACCCGACTTGACTGTCGGCTTTTTTCCCGCCACTGACGCGGACTTGGATTGCTCCTTGTCCATGCCACGTGGTGGTACCTCCTTTCGAGGCTTCTTCTTCTTGCGGCTCTTAGAGACCTCGGGGGGGCTTTGGGGACCCTCTCTACTTCTCTTTTGAGCCTGCATTCTAGCTATAGCCGTAAAGACGGCTTTAGCTATTATGCCTCTTCTCTTAGGCCGCCGTCGATTCTCGTGACCAACTCGATAATCCTCGACTTGGCACTTGTAATCGTCGACTGCCGAAAACATCTTTTTGGTTTTCCCGTAGAACTCTTGTACAAGAGTGTCTACGGTCTTCAGCCCTGTCTTGACGACCATGGAGATGTTAGGCTGCTTTGCACAAGCAGCCAACATAGCCTGGAGTTCGCTCTTTAGATGGTCGTAAGTGGAGTCGATGTCCTCCTGCGCCTTCTCTACCTTCTCGTATTCCTTGCGGAATATTTCGATCTCCTCTTGAGATTCCTTACTGATGGCACTACCAAGGCTGGTAACGCTGCCGCTTCGTAACCTGTTTGCGGATGCAACACTTAACATCTGTAACGACGGCTGCTGTTGGGGGTTTTCTTTCGAGGGCCCCACCTCTGACGTGTTCGTAGAACGAAGCGCTTGGTGGCCTCCCCCAAAATCCGTGAGGCCAGCGCCGGCTACCGGGGCTTTCACCTGATCGGAACCGACGGCGGGATTGACTCCTAGTTTGGAGCTGCCCGCTTGGGGTAGTAGGTATTCCCATTCGCTTGCTCATCATCCTTCTTCAACTGTTTGGTCCACGGAGGCTATTTTGTTTCACCTCTACCCTTCACGCAAGCGTGACGAGCTTTCCCCCATGCGCCACCCGGGGGACGCGCCGCATACGGGAACAGGAAACCCCGCGCGGAAAAATGCAATAATTAGTGTATGTAATTTTTAACCCACCGTTTATCATATGGATATCTGGAATAGTGTATGTTATTGTACTTGATTAATATTTATTCTATCTTCAAACAATTTTGTATCTGTATATAAAGCATTACATTGAATTTTAGATCCGTTATTATTATTGAGTACACATTTAAAAATTTTATGAGTTTTATCAAGACCACTCTGTAGCACAGAAAATTTCTGATTATTATATCTATGTATATTGTAAAAAAATTTGCCAGCCAACGCTGCCGCTGCCGCTGTTTCAGAAATTTTCTATGAGGCAGGGTGGTCTTTTTCTGTGATATGCGTGTTGTATATTTATATATATACACACACACACACACCCACCCACCGACACACACACACACACACACACACACACACACACACTACAGGGTGATCCAGAAACATGGGTAACATATATATATATATTCCGATTCAGAAAATTAATTCGAGTATAACCCCGTCGGAATTTTTAAAAAATACTAATTAGGCGAGGCGTAATTAATTTTTGAAATGGGCCAATCAGAGGCCGGATTAGGGAAGAAAGGTGAGCGGCGTTGCCGCGCGAGACTAATGCAACAGGTCAACGAGCGAAGCGGCCGATGCGCCTGAACATAGCTATTGCGTATAGCAGAAGCGAAGATCGCGAAAGCGAATGAATCGCAAAATATATTTTACGAGATTGATTGTATGAATAAAATGTACAATCAAGGAAATGATTTTTATTTAAGTTTGAATTAGACCGCAGACTAATAAATTCAATACTACTATTATTAATTTAGTAAGTAAATACTTACTAAATCTATGATACGCGTGCGTTATAAATATGAGATTATTACAGTTTTTAATCTCATCGTATTTACATTAATTTATTGAAACCTTTATGACGAATTTAAAGACAATAAAATTTTGAATTGAATTAAGTTTTGTGTACAATATAGCCAGTAAATACGTTTACCATAAAGATATATCGCTGCATATTGGAAATATATTAATTAATTTTGCAAGTATATTGGCAATAATATTGCTAGGTAAATAATTCCTAGTCCGTGTAAAATAAAATTTAGCTCAAGCTTCAATTCTCCGTTTAAAAAACATAATGCTACCGCGAGCGTTCTCAGATGTTCGCGCACATAAAATTTTGTGTTCGCGGAGTAAGCCCGCCGCGGGCGCTCTCCGACGTTTGCGCTCATCAAATTTTGTACTCGCGGAGTAAGCCCGCCGCGGACGCTCTCCGACGTCCGCACTGCAAGAGCAAACGTGCTCGAAAAAAGTTACTTCGTTAAAATTACAATTCATTGTGTTTCAGACTTAATAAATATTTAGGAAAACTCGTTCCAAATGTTTAGGATAATAATTGCAATAGTCTGGCTGTTGAATTGAATTGAGTGTTCAATATACAAAATGCCAATGAATAACTACCACAAATTCGCAATATATTGGTAATATATTAGCAATAATATTGCTAGTAAGTTAATTCCGAGTCCGTGTAAAATAAAATCTAGCTGAACCCTCGATGAAGTTTTATAATAGTCTGGGAATCATCTAGCTATAGTATATCTATAATATGTTTACGTTTACCAAATATTTTTAAACTGATTTTTTATAATATATTAGTATATGCTGAACAAATCGATATCATTAAAATTAATTGGATCATATCTTTACTAAAAATCGGTATTATGAGAAATCGTGGATTTATGTCACGCATCTTAGTAATTATTCGTATGACCCAAGACAGACGTTCATTCACATTTTCATTCAATTGAGGTAATAAAATATCATCGATTCGTCGGTAGTATTGACAATTTGGAAGACACGAAACATATTGGCGATATATTGACAATACTTTGGCAATATGTTGGCAACATATTGGCAATATATTGACAATACTTTGGCAAATAAAATATAGTTTATACTAAGTTTAGCTGAACTCAATATTAACGTGATAGCAAGTTCAGGTTTATAAAGTCATATAATGTTGATATCAACATGCCCAAAGAAAAATTTTTAAAATCTTCTTTAATTGACATCAGTAAGAATACATCGGTTAGAAAAATGGTGAAAATAGATACTTTGTGGTTTTTTAAATTTCTTCTTTCAGGTTATGTCTTCAAAACTAAGGAAATGGACAACACTTTTCAGTAACGGATTCGAATTTTTTGGAATATATGTTAAAACACGTTCACTGGGGATCAGGGTGAACGGCTCCCATATCATAGAATAACAACACTTTTATTTATAGCTAGATAATTTAAATATAAGTAAATTAATAATAATACACAAAATCAATGAACAATTAGTCACGGTCGCCAGCCGCGTTCACGCGGCAAAATTTATATCTTTTATTATACGCGATTACCGCACACACACGCACAATCACAGCTTGACGGGAAGCTGGAAACAGGGAGTTAGGCAGGAACTCTCACCTGCAGATGCTCGAATTAACAATTAATAAAAATATATCACTCTCGACAATAATTAACTATGCGAGGCAAAACCACACGTCTCGTTCGACGGCCCGACTCGGAATCACCGAGTTCGTCTCGATGTACCGATCAGCGAGTCCGCGCGCATGCGCCACGCGCAACAGTTGGCTCTCGTTCGCTCGACGCGGCCGATCCGGCGTGCGTGTCTTGTTTACGTACAGTGAACACCTCCGTCCCCGTGCACCGTCTCAACTGCTGGATACAAGCAACCCGGAGTCACTTCTACAGGAACAACGTCCATAAACGGTAAATTACTCTCGTTCCATACAATACCCTGTATTAATGTTAGTTCGTCCGAGTCTGTTTATTTGTTTCAGGTGCGGCATGCGGGAACGACAACATCAACACTGTATGCAGATTTCCTCAACTACTTCTTCTCACCAGGTTCCGGAGATGCTTGTTCTCAAGTCAATATCTAGCTGGATTGTCCGAGGTAATGTATAAATAGCGTCGTTTCTTCTTTTAACATTAATCTCTGGTGGAAGTAATTTCCTAACCTCAACTCACCTCTCCTTCTCCTTACCTGCAACTAGGTTTTGACAACCTACTGCTTTCCTCAATTCTTATTTTATATTCAGTATGATTTATTTAATACTGTTGCAGGTACTCGAAGGAGGTTTTGTCCCAACGAAGGATCATTACTTCTTGGAGGAGGCTGGATGTTTACTGGTTGTCGACGCTGTCCAATATTACATGTGCTACCTCTACTGCCACTTTCTACGATCACCTTCTCCAGGACATAAGGAACAGGATTTATAGTAGGACCTCACTCAACTACTTCAAGAGTCAACTTCAACTACCGGATAATTATTTACAGGACTGTTATAAGGATAGTGATTGTGTGCTTGTGTGTTTATGCGTATCTTGCTGGAGTGCGTACTCCTTCCTCACGGTCTAGCCTATCTGGATTCCGAGTGAGCTTTATAATTAATTCCTATAAGCTACGGGGCTTTGGAATATTAAATATATATTATAAATATAACTTAAACATGTGACATGCATTTAGAACTGCCATGTCACAATGTCTGTTTTTATAACCGATGTATTCTTACTGATGTCAGTTAAAGAAGATTTTAAAAATTTTTCTTTGGGTATGTTGATATCAACATTATATGACTTTATAAACCTGAACTTGCTATCACGTTAATATTGAGTTCAGCTAAACTTAGTATAAACTATATTTTATTTGTCAGTAATTGTAAAAAAACTTTATAAAAACTTTATATGAATTTCAGCTGAACATTTGATATACTTTCACCAAACTTGAACAGTCAATTGCACAAGTTCGGTTCAGTCTCGTTGGCCAACACCATATCAAGTTTAGCCAAACCTAAAGTTTATATAAAGTTCATATAAACTTTAATTTTTTTACGCGGGTATTCATTATTTGTATTATCAATATATTGCCAATATGTTGCCAAAGTATTGTCAATATACTGCCAATATATTGCCAAAGTAGTCAATATATTGCCAATATGTTGCCAAAGTATTGCCAATATATTGCCAATATGTTGCCAATATATTGCCAATATGTTGCCAAAGTATTGTCAATATATTGCCAATATGTTGCCAATATGTTGCCAATATATTCCCAATATGTTGCCAATATATTGCCAATATGTTGCCAATATATTGCCAATATGTTGCCAAAGTATTGTCAATATATTGCCAATATGTTGCCAACATATTGCCAAAGTATTGTCAATGTATCGCCAATATGTTTCGTGTCTTCCAAATTGTCAATACTACCGACGAATCGATGATATTTTATTACCTCAAGTGAATGAAAATGTGAATGAACGTCTGTCTTTGGTCATCCGAATAATTACTAAGATGCGTGACATAAATCCACGATTTCTCATAATACCGATTTTTAGTAAAGATATGATCCAATTAATTTTAATGATATCGATTTGTTCAGCATATACTAATATATTATAAAAAATCAGTTTAAAAATATTTGGTAAACGTAAACATATTATAGATATACTATAGCTAGATGATTCCCAGACTATTATAAAACTTCATCGAGGGTTCAGCTAGATTTTATTTTACACGGACTCGGAATTAACTTACTAGCAATATTATTGCTAATATATTACCAATATATTGCGAATTTATGGTAGTTATTCATTGGCATTTTGTATATTGAACACTCAATTCAATTCAACAGCCAGACTATTGCAATTATTATCCTAAACATTTGGAACGAGTTTTCCTAAATATTTATTAAGTCTGAAACACAATGAATTGTAATTTTAACGAAGTAACTTTTTTCGAGCACGTTTGCTCTTGCAGTGCGGACGTCGGAGAGCGTCCGCGGCGGGCTTACTCCGCGAGTACAAAATTTGATGAGCGCGAACGTCGGAGAGCGCGCGCGGCGGGCTACTCCGCGAACACAAAATTTGATGTGCGCGAACATCTGAGAGCGCTCGCGGTAGCATTATGTTTTTTAAACGGAGAATTGAGGCTTGAGCTAAATTTTTTTTTACACGGACTAGGAATTATTTACCTAGCAATATTATTGCCAATATACTTGCAAAATTAATTAATATATTTCCAATATGTAGCGATATATCTTTATGGTAAACGTATTTACTGGCTATATTGTACACAAAACTTAATTCAATTCAAAATTTTATTGTCTTTAAATTCGTCATAAAGGTTTCAATAAATTAATGTAAATACGATGAGATTAAAAACTGTAATAATCTCATATTTATATCGCACGCGTATCATAGATTTAGTAAGTATTCACTTACTAAATTAATAATAGTAGTATTGAATTTATTAGTCTGCGGTCTAATTCAAACTTAAATAAAAATCATTTCCTTGATTGTACATTTTATTCATACAATCAATCTCGTAAAATATATTTTGCGATTCATTCGCTTTCGCGATCTTCGCTTCTGCTATACGCAATAGCTACGTTCAGGCGCCTCGGCCGCTTCGCTCGTTGACCTGTAGCATTAGTCTCGCGCGGCAACGCCGCGCACCTTTCTTCCCTCATCCGGCCTCTGATTGGCCCATTTCAAAAATTAATTACGCCTCCACTAATTTATATTTTTTTAAAATTCCGACGGGGTTATACTCGAATTAATTTTCTGAATCGGAATATATATATATATATATGGACGGTTCTCTGTGACATCGAAGATGAAAAAAATAAATATTGCTATAACTGTGGGAATATGTTTTAGAGGTATCCAGTAGTTCTCCTGAATTTTTTCAGATTTTTTCTGGGCCATTATTTTAAGTTACAGAGAGTCAAAGTTGACATTTTAGCACTTTTTTGCATTATATGCCCATTTTCATGAATTTTTAGCTCCTAGGGGATGCATTTTTCACTAAAAACATTAGTATGACTTTTTTTGTAAAATTTTCCGAACTTTTGATTAAAAATACTTTTAAAAACATAAATGTATGCTGTCACACTCTTGTAAGCCATTTAAACCTTAAATAGTGAAAATCAGCAATTCTGCTCCGGACTCTGGTAACCGAATACTGTCTAAAAGATGTCTTTTTATAGTCAGAAACTGCCTAGAAATTTCCAGAGTGGGTCTAAATCATTAAGATCACTTATGGTCAAAATATCCGGGAAAAGTGCCCGAAATATTAATAGAAATGTATATTTGTTGCCTTATAACGATGAATCTATTAGCATGATCATTGCAAAAAAATTTGTGCACTTACCTTGGAGTGGTAGAAAAGTATCTTCACTTGTTTCAGTATCCAGCTAATCCCCTGTAAGCTGCTAAAAATACAAATATTATTATAAAATTATAAAAAATTATTTTTTAAACATTTATAATGCTGGATTTTTAGTTTTACATCCCTTACAAGAATTATAATACTAATCTGAAGGATTACTATAAATTATCAACATTATTATTATTATTCAGCAATACATTGTTTAGATTTCACAAACTTGTCACTGTCACGTTATCATATTATTCATTATAATTATATATCCGATTTATTTATATATCTTTTGTATTAAATACGTATATTCAGTTATTGTAATAATGATGTTTATATATTTATAGTAATCCTACAGATTAGTATTATAATTCTTGTAAGGGATGTAAAACTAAAAATTCAACATTATAAATGTTTAAAAATTAATTTTTTACATTTGTATAATAATATTTGTATTTTTAGCAGCTTACAGGGGATTAGATGGATACTGAAACAAGTGAAGATACTTTTCTACCACTCCAAGGTAAGTGCACAAATTTTTTTGCAATGATCATGCTAATAGATTCATCGTTATAAGGCAACAAATATACATTTCTATTAATATTTCGGGCACTTTTCCTGGATATTTTGACCATAAGTGATCTTTATGATTTAGACCCACTCTAGAAATTTTTAGGCAGTTTCTGACTATAAAAAGACATCTTTCAGACAGTATTAGGTTACCAGAGTCCGGAGCAGAATTGCTGATTTTCACTATTTAAGGTTTAAATGGCTTACAAAAGTGTGACAGCATACATTTATGTCTTTAAAAGTATTTTTAATGAAAAGTTCGGAAAATTTTACAAAAAAAGTCATACTTATGTTTTTAGTGAAAAATGCATCCCCTGGGAGCTAAAAATTCATGAAAATGGGCATATAATGCAAAAAAGTGTTAAAATGTCAACTTTGACTCTCTGTAACATAAAATAATGGCCCAGAAAAAATCTGCAAAAATTCAGGAGAACTACTGGATACCTCTAAAACATATTACCATAGTTATAGCAATATTTATTTTTTTCATCTTCGATGTCACAGAGAACCACCCATATATATATATATGTTACCTATGTTTCTGGATCTCCCTGTATGTAGGGTGGAGGGTGCAGTAAAAAGATTTTATTTGTATATTTTCGTACACTTTCATACATTTTCATGTATTTCTGCACAATTGCGTGTATCTGACAATATACAATTAGACCTTAGCTGGAGTAATAACGCGATTTTCATAATACGGCGCATAATCACGGTGGAGGGTCAAGTGGTGGGTGTAGTGGTGGGTTAGTTGAGGGGAGTGGAGGGAGGTGGAGGGACATACCGAAATAATATAACAAACAAAAAACGTTTAATTTAAAAGAATTTTACCTTAAAATGTGGAGGGGTAGTGGAGGGGTAGTGGAGGGACGGTGGAGGGAGGTGGAGGGCGGTGGAGGGTTTGAGTTCCAAATTTTTTGTTGTAACTATATAATATAGGAAAATATAGACAGAGTGTTAAAAAACATAGGGATTTGGTGACTGCTACGCGGTAGAGCAGCAAATTCTAAGCAAAACATCCTCGACAAGTTTTTTGCTACAACAAATAAATAATCGGCCAAAAATTATTGAAAAAAGCGTAATCCAGCCAATAATATGTGTGATTATGTGTTAACTTTTTTTGTAATGTTCTTAAATTATTTATTTAAATTTGAATTTTTTGTGTTGATTATGGACACAACAATAGAGGAAATCTCTGTGCAAAAATTGTTAAACGATTGTTATTATTTTTATACTTATTAATCATTGTTTTCAATTATAGAGCGACGCATCAGAGATAGTAAGTAACTTAGATTTATATATGTAATAATTGTGTTAAAAAGATGTTTGTAAAATGAAATCATTTTTTAATAAAAAAAGGTATAGTCTGATGAGGATGGAGGATATCCATCGAAACGTCGCCAAATAAATAAATATGCTTTGTTCATCAATATCGAGGAAAACCCAAACTACTCCTAAATACACTGCATGGACGACAAAAAATATTTTCTGTTTTATATAAATATCTTAAACCTATTAATATTGCAACCATCCTATATTGCGTGATAAATAAATATTAAAATCATTGAGTGGAAAATTCCATTCGCGTATAATCTCAATACTATTAATACGTAATCTCTTTACGAGTATTCCCCTATCCCGCGCGGGTTCTCCAAGTTTGTGCGCGTCGATGAAGATCTGTTAACTCGCGTAGATCTAATTTACGGTTTAGATTTTTATTATTTTTCATACAGTTAATGCAAATTATTATAGTTAATACAATTTATTATTTTGTTTAAATAAAATAACCATTACAATCTACGATATTTTCTTTATACAAATGATCGTTATAATTCTTTATTTTAATTTAATAAACGTGATAAAAAGCAAGAAATTATTCGTATATATGCATGCGCGGGGTTAACACTAATTAATGAATAGTTAGTCCTTCGCGCACGCGATTATCTATTATCCTGTATCTGGCAATCAGATAATCGACGCAAAAGCTCACTTTTGATGAATGAATTGAGCACTCGTATCCTGACAACCACAAGAAGTTCAATCGCGGAAGAAGCAGAGGAACCACCGATAGTGAGTAAACAGCAAACCATGCTGCTCTCATAACCCTTATCCTTTCCCTTTCAGGAGCTGGGTAGCCCTAGCGATGACAGGCCCCGAGTGGTCCCGTATTAACACAAGGACTGCGAAATTTCTTTTTTTTTTATATAACGGATAAAAGAATTTCGACTTTGATTCTTGAGTGTGTCCCATCCACTAGGAAGACGCCGCTGCCTGAGGCTAGGCTGGGTGAACTTTGAGGTTCCGTATAATCTCCTTTAGGTTAAATCACTGACGAGGATTCACGAATTTTTTTCTACCGCGTCGCGATAGATTTTGATTTTAAAACATGAGAAATGGGTCTTAAAATAAATGAACTAGCGTTCAGTATTTTTTCTTTTGTTTTGTTGTTCGCGCCTAAAAAATTTCTTATTTCGGGAAACTCACGCAATAATTTCCAAAATACTCCCGAATCACGTCGCGATAAATTTGTAAAAAATTTTACGCATTCTCTATATAGTCGTAGATATACGATTTTATCATTAAATGTATATGTTGTATTTTTTTATATAAGTTGATGAATAAATTAGTAAAAGAGCCAAGGGCCAATAAAATTTAAATTTTGTTCTTCATTTATTTATGCATGTTAAATTAGATACCTTATCACGTTTCTAAGATGCAAGTTCTATATAAAATAAGATTTGAATTAGATTAAATATATATATTCTCTCTAAAATGCAACCGGAAGAATCCACATCATCGAGAGGAGATCAGATGAATATTCAACATCATCGTTTATTCCGCATGAGATATGGATTTTATCTTTTTAATATTTAATTTCAATTTATACAATAAATTAAAAAATGAATTTATTATAAAACGCATAAAACCTTTTTTTGCTTTGATTTTATTAATTTTTCTGTTCTTTTTCTTTTATTTTAAAACTTTTTGTTGCAAATGGACGAAGCAGTTTAAGGAATTGGTTGCCACCGAGGGATGAACGAAATGGTTAATTACTGAAACGTTTCTCAGTTACAAAATAAACTTTGTTTATTGTTGTTGACTCGTGCATTTCGCGAATAATATTTTCCCTATTACTCTCTTCCACACATTTTATGACTCCTAAACAAATAATTATTTTTACATTAATATTTTATAGAGTTATACTTATTTGTTTCAAAAGTTTATTCCAAGAAACGTTTTCAATAAATTCGTTCTTTGCAATACTTGGTGAACATCATTTTTTTTAGTATAATATTTCTCAAATTTTATAGAGATGCTTTCGATTATTAATTATTTCTGAAGTACTCAGTCGCTTTGGGTCACGAAAAACCATAGCAAAATGTATTTTTCCGTTTTTGTTATTTACTTTTATTTCACCTGCATTTAAATTAGAAAAATAAGGTAACAATAATTTTGAAGCCAAATTTCTGGATCTCTCTTATAAAAGCATTCCGGTTGTAGTTATAAAATAAATGTATTTGTCTCTTTTCATAAACAGTTGTTCTTTAATTTCAGTAATTTCTTGCTCCTCTTTTGGAACTACGTGAACATCCTTTTCGTCCTAGGACTCGTCAAAATTGTTGTTAAAACTATCTTTCTCCATGAGTTGTAACCTTTTCTCTGAGTTACCTATCGTTTCAGTTTCCTGGGGGGGGGGGGCTTCTTGTATTATGGGAAGCATTTTGGCTGGTTTTTTCGGTATATTGAACCTTTTGGGTCGCTTCTCTCTGTTTTCCTTATAGTTTGGCCGTGTTATTTTTTCTGCCGGACTGCGTGTTTCCATGGAATAATTTTTAGTAACATAAACGGGTTCTTCTATTGAGTTTCTTGATAATGCATCAGCATTAATGTTACTTTTACTGGCTTTGTATTCAATGTCGAAGTCGTACGCAATTAGTTTTATTCTTCATCTGCTAACTCTGGATGTCACATCTACCGAGTTGTTAAACAAAATGAGTGGTTTATGATCTGTTATAATAGAAAAACAACGGCTTCTAGGATAGCAGTTGAACTGAGTAACGGCATACAGCACGGCTAATGCTTCCCTTGAATAAGTATCATAGTTTTGCTCAGCTTCGTTTAATACTTGCGGAATATAAGCGACCGGTAGGTCTGTCCCCACTTCTTCTTGTGATAAAATTGCTTCTATTGCTGTACCGCTAGCGTCACAAGTCACCATAAATAGTGCATTAAATTCTGCGATTTACAGTATGTTGGTTTACTCAATTTATGTCTTAAATCATAAAATTCCTTTGGAATTTCGCTGGACCAAACGACAGGTGTGTTTTTCTTTAACGAGACGTCGGATCCAAGTTACAGGCATCTACACCTTTTAACATAAGAATTATGTTAGAAATAATGATTTAAAAATCTGAAAAAGTTCATATCGTTAATTTGAAACAAAAGCGAGGGCATGGCGTTTTTATTTTTTAAGAAAAAATTATTTTTTTATTAATAATTGAATAAACAATTTTCGGTCGGCAATTATTGATCGAAAAATACATGAATTTTCAACGCAAAAATTAGAAATAAATTACGAATTTAAAAATCTGAAAAAATTTGAGTATTCTGTTTAAAACGTGCCGAAAGGCATGGCGTTTCGTATTTTATCAAAAATTTATTCTTTTGTTTATAAAAATATTGAAAATAACCATTTTCTGAGTCCGACATCTCCTTAAGGGGACAAGCCTGATTGAAATTGTTGGAGTGGTGGAGTAAAACAAATACACTGTAAGGTTTTAGTAATAATATAATATAATGAATTATAATAGAGTGGCAAAAGCCTGTCGGCACGTCCGACTACATCGGAGTCTTGGCGTAGAGTCTTTAAGAGTATAGTACATAATAGACGCTTAGAGTATAGACGCGAGACATGCGCGGTACGCTTGCTCTCGCGTGAGCTCGTTTGACTGCACAAAATCGTTGTAAACCAATAGATGGCGCGACGTGTACCATCTTGGAGTAATATAACGATCATAAATATTTACATATTACAACACGCCTCCTAAATTTTATGATCGTGATTTCATACAAACATTATCTACTTTTCGCAATTTATAACAATCTTAACGCTTGTCTGTTTTTCAAAAACTTGGTTTTATCTAGACTTTTAGTCAGCATATCTGCTAAGTTTGAATTTGAATCTATTTTTACAATGTTGATAATTCCGTTTTCATAATTTTCATTTATGAAATGATATTGCACTTCAATGTGCTTCGAGTTTTTTGTAAAATTTCCGAATTTAGCAATCGCAATTGCTCCTGAGTTATCCTCGTACATGTTAATTGGTTTGTCGAATTTTCCATCAAACGATTCACTTAACAAATTTCTAAGAAACAGTACTTCTGTTATTGCTTTTGACATAGCAGTGTATTCTGCAAAAGTTGAACATTTTGTTACCGATGTTTGTTTATGTGTTTTCCACAAAATTAAGTTACCAAATAATCTAATTACAAAACCTGTTGTAGATTTTCTACCTACACTATCACCTGCATAATCAGAATCTACCATACAATCTAGTATTTCTGTATTAACATTATCGCAGTAAGTTAATTTTAAGTCTTTAGTTTTATACAAATACTTTAAAATTCTCATTGCGTATTTATAATGCGTTTGATCATAAGATATAAGTAATTTAGCCATAAGACTTAAGTAATTTACGCTATATGATATATCTAGCCTTGTGCCTGTACTTATATATAATAATTCACCAATTAAATTTCTGTATTTTATATTTTCATCAATCTCAATTGCTTGTTCTAGTTTTAGATTTGACTTCATTGGAGTATCATATAGTTTTGCATTTTCTAGATTATATTTTATAGCTAAAGATTCAATATAATTTGTTTGACTTAAGGTCATTTTATTTCTATTTTCACTATAATCTATATCAATACCAATACAACTTTTAATTTTTTCTAAATCTTTCATTGCAAATCTTTTCAATAGACTAGTTTTGACTTGACTTATTTTATGTTTGTCTTTGCAACAGATTAAAAGATCATCAACAAATACTAATATATATATTGGATCTTTACTTGAATTATTTACATAAAGACAGTAATCGTAGTTGCTTTTCACAAAGTTTAAACTTTCAATGAATTTATTGAAACAATCATATCAAGCCCTTGGGCTTTCTCTCAATCCGTATAAAGCGTATAAGCCTTTTGCAACTCGCAAACTTTATTGTCACCAGTTTAATAACCTTTCGGTTCATTTATATACACTTCAGTTTTTACATCGCCATTTAAAAAAGCTGTCTCTACATCCATTTGTTCTATAAATAAATTATTTTTGCAACTGTAGGACAATAAAATTTTCAAAGTTGGCATTTTACCCACTGGAGAATAAACATTTTCTAAATATTCTTTTTGTTGGAATCCCCTTACAACTAATCTCGCGTTATAAATATTGTTATTTTTCTTTTTATAGACCCATTTTACATCAATTATTTTTTTGTCTTTTGGCTTTTCAACAATTTGCCAAGTATTATTTTTCTTAAGACTATTTATCTCAGAATCCATCGCAATTTGCCATTGTTTATAATCTTTCGAATTTATTGCCTCCTCAAATGTATTCGGTACATTTGCATCAATATAATTTATATAAATAAAATGTGATACTGGATTGCCATATCTATTTACCGGACTTTTCTTTCTATCTGATTTTCTTTTGACAGTTAAAATTTTATCATTTTCATTTTCTCTTTCAATATCGTTCTGAGTTATCTCTATTTTTCCCGAACGTATGAGTACGATTCAACATTATTTTTATCTAAACAAATAATTTGTATATTTTCTTCAACAACTTGAACATGTCTGGCATTTATTATTTTATTATTAATTAAAACTCTGTAGCTATTTTCATTATAACCAACTAATACGCCTAATTTAGCTTTATCATCCCATTTGTTTGTTCGCAACGCTTCTGGTATTCTGACAAAGACTCGACTTCCGTAATTTTTTAAATGATCGACATTTGGTTTTTTTCCGAAAAATATTTCGCATGGCGTTTTATTTTGAGCTGTATTTGCAATTGTACGATTTTTTAAATACGCAACTGTTTTCATAATTTCGGGCCAATATCGCCTATGAATTTTTGCTTCTCTCATTAAACATCTGTCCATATCCATTGCAGATCTGTTATATCTTTCCGCTACGCCATTTAACTCATGCACATAAGGCGGGCATGGCAATAATTCAATTCCTTTAGACTTTACAAAATCATAAATTTCTTTATTTAAATATTCTTTGCCATTATCGCATCGTAATTTCTTTACTCTCTTATTGAATTTATTTTCAACTAAATTTACGAATTCTTTCAAACAACTTGCAGTCTCTGATTTATTTTTAATACAAAAGATTCTAGTGCATTTACTGTAATCATCAATAAATGTTAAAAACTATTTTTCTCCACCATAACCAGTTGTGTTATGTGGACCATTTAAATCAGTGTGAATTAATTCTAAAATTTCAGTTGTTTTTGTTCTATTATTTTCAAACGAAACATTAGCCATTTTACTCTCTATACACTTTGCACATTTCATTTCTGTGCTCTCAATATTATCTGGCAATCCTTCAACTAATTTATTATTTATTAATTTATTTAAATGCTGAAAATTTACATGACCAAGTGCCCTATGCCATTTTTCTTTGTTAGTTATTTTCAAACTATTCACATTCATTTGCTTATTTTTCACTTTAGATACAAAGCTTTTCATAAAATATAAATTATTTATTTTGTTTGCAACAGCTATTAATTCTTTAGATTTATTATAAATTTTAGCTTTGTCAATTATTGCTACTATTGTACAGTTTTCGGTTATTTTTGAAAAACTCAATAAATTTTATTTAATGCCTTCAACATAATAAACATTTTTTAAATCAACATATTTTTCATTATAATAATTTTTAAAGCAAATTTTAATAGAACCTATTTTGGTTGCTTTTAACATTTTACCATCTGGTAATTTTACATTGACAGGATTTTTCAAATCTACATACTTATCGAAGAATTTATCACTTTTAATAATATGATCTGTGCACCCACTATCTAATAACCAATTAATTTCATTACAATTTTCGCTATACCCTGTTGCATGATTTACCATACTTACTTTATTATCTCTACTTGACTCGATAGTCATAGTAGAAGATAAGTGTTTATAATTGGAGTTACACACCTCCGTTGACTACGACTCGGATTGACAGTTGTTGCGTTGATAACCTGATGATTCGCCTCGTTGTGAGCCTGATGAACCTCGTCCTCGACCACGACTTCTGTAGCTTCCACCTCGATTGAAGCCGCGTTGGTGACCTCGTTGACATTGTTGACCATGCCAGCAGTCCTTCTTGTAATGTCCAGATTTTTCGCAGTTATAATATGTGACGTGGTATTCGCGAACCCGGTACACTTAATTATTTTTAATAATTAAAATTAACCGTTGGGCCGCGTTGCCCAATACCGCGCACACAATTAATTTATTTGTTTTTCCGAACTGCGGCTGTCGCCAGGAACGCGAGTTCGCTGGGACGAACGGTGTGGAGGATACGGGCGAACCTCCTTGCCTCGACACGATACGTAAATTATTGGAATGTCGGCGGGAGCGGGGAGAACGACATAAACACACAATAATTAAAATAAAAATTAAAGAAGCTGTTATAAATTTATTGGGACGATCTGTCGAAACATTGACAATCTGTTCAATATAGGTATAAATAATTATACAAATGAATAAGGCGGAATAGTAATTAATGATATCTTACCTTTTGGAGACTCGGACAGCCAGGCGATAAATATATATTTATATATATATTGGTTGGTTCTAGGGCTCGATGAATAAATAATAAGATATTTCTACTCCTTTCTTTTAGACTTTTAACTTTATTGAAAAGAAATCACAAAACGGAAAAATATAAGATTATAAATTTAGAAACCGGGCGAATATTGTCGAACATAAAAAAAGTTATATAAAATTAAATATTGTCGAACGAAGAAAAGAACCAATTTGTCGTACAACTCGTAGGAGATTACTTTTTCACGGCTGAGAGAGAACTGGGCCCGGGGCAAGTGCAATGTCAGGAAGGAACTAGGAGAGGAACTTCCCTACTCCTAATTACTTCCCCCCATTGACGTCACGCAGTTGGCCTTCGCTCGTCAAAGTTGCAATGTTGTGCATTCCTTGACCAGCGATAAGGAATCCGTGCGACTTTGTTAGCCCCGAGTCGTTCTTTCATATATTTTCTTACATATATTTTCTGGCATGTAACAGAAGCATTTATTTTAATATAGTAATTAACAAAATGGCCACTCAGGCCGTGTGCCGCGACAAATGTTGCTTCGCGCGGACGGAAGTCCCGGGAAACCTGTCGGATCGAGATCCTCGCCTGCGACAGGTTTCGCTCCCAGGAACCGCTGTTCGAGTACCGCCGTACTCGAACACACTCCCGATGTACACACACACAAGGGAGGGGGAAGGGTCACGATAGTAAACTAAAACACTTACCGATGACGCTCCTCGGGGATGGCCCAACCGATCCTCGGCGACTGGTCGACCTCCTTGACAAGGGGACGACCGATGGTTGAGGTGGTGAAGGCGGCCCTTGCCGCGGCGAGTGAGTCGCGATCCGCGGTATCACCCGCGCATGACCCCGTCCTTGATACACACGCACACAAACACACACAAAACTATACGGGACACGCGTGTGTCCACCCGGGTCTCCGCACTTAGCTCTGCTCCGGAACAACCGTTCACAGAGCTTACTACAGAGATGGGTGGTATGTACTCTCGGCACTCACGAGCAGTACAATTCGGGTATACAATATAATAATCCGTCCCGATCGACGGATCATTACACACTGATTAGGCAATCGCCTAATTTTTCGAAAAAGGGATGGGAGTGGGGAAACTCACACTCTTTCGCGCTCCCATCCCTACGTATAGTCGCGCGCGTAATTGTACACTCGTAGAAAAGTAAATAAGTGTCTTCGGTTGGCCTTGACATACGAAAGGCTCCGACGACTTACAATTTGCGAATTTAAATACTCTATTCGTCGTGAAGAGATTGTGTAACGATTTCCGTCACAAAGCACCCCCCCCCCCTAGACTCTATTTCCCTCGGGAAGGCCGAGTCGAAAGAAAGGCACAATCTATCCACGACTACGCGCTGTATCTTCTCTTCTTAAGGTCGGGAAGGAATACGGTCCCTAAGGATCCGAACCACCTCCTGCCCTATCTCTCGTGCAACGTCGGAAGGGAGGTTGGCGGCGGCCTCCAGCAACAGACGACATTCCCTGAGAATGTCCGTCTCGTTTCTGGATTGGTCGGCCATCGCCGGTGACCCAGCCGATGAAGCCCGTACTTCTGGGACTGTACGGTGTTCGGACCCAACCCGCCGTTTCTGTGTCGGCTTGCGAGGTGGTCTAACCACGCTCGCAGAGGCGTCAACGTCCATCGGGTTGGGTCGTCGTAAGCCACTAGGCCCAACCTTCGGTGACTGCTACTTACGAGGTTTTGGGGACGGGGTGTCAATACCTTCCTTCCCGACTGGTGGTCGGGCAGGGACTGGCTAAGCACCGCTCTCTTCTCGTCCCTACCGTGATGATTCGGCTGCTGACTGGTTGGCTGAGGGAGTAGTTTGATTCTCTTGGTATTCCCTCAACTTCTGGTCTGCCTTAGCTTGGACGACAGCACTGAGGGCAACCTTCACCTGTTCGAAGGGCCCCGTGCTGTCTAAGCCGAAGGCAGCAGCCTGGCGGCGAGTCGCCTCTTCTACTTGGCGACCCATCACCACTTCCGCATAGGAGGGCTTGGACCCAGAAGGCTTCACAAACGAGCCCTTCTTGGGTCCCTCCCTGCGGGTGGGCGTCCCCATCCGCCGCTTTTTGGACTCGTTCTGACTGTCCCGTTGCTTCGATCGCTTCGGTCTCTGCTGAGGTACAGGGACCTTGGCCACCAAAACCTGGGAAGCAACCGTCGAGAACGGCGAGTATCCCCGCTCTTGGATCCAGATGGCATAGGATCGAAAGCATCTTGGACACTCACTCACTGCCACCCCTCGGCGGCCGCAATGGAAACAGTATATCGATTGCGGGGCCGCGCACTCTCGGTGGCTGTGGTCCATCGACCAGCAGTTAAAAGAAGCCAATTTAGGCGGATCTACCAACCGATCGAAAGGTAGAGGAACCAATCGACGGAGGACGATCCCCCTAGTAATGACTGGACCGGATGACGATGGTCCAGCCTTGGCTCGTTCCCTCATGGTCTCGACCCCAACATCGAGTTTCCCTGCGGTTGATGGGACTATGACGGACACAGCTCCCGCCCTCAAGCACGGGCTATCCGTCACATGGGGGTTGGCTGGGACTCCTGACTCATAGTCATCCATCGTTAAATGCCGTCTGCCGCTGCTCTTCTTCTTCTTGCGGCGTGGCCGATTATTGGCGGCGGCCTTTTGCCGCTCCCGTTCTGCCTCGCGTAGATCTTCTACGTAGTCAGCGGGGTAGATATTGGTGGACGACCCCAGTGCTAACACCGCAGGTACGTCCACCTCCATCTGCTCCACCTGGGTCGTTTCACCCGATGACGGGATATCAATCGTCGAGGTTCGGGATGTTCCTTCCATCTCGGTGAGTACTTCGTCGATTTCCCGCACGGACTGGTCACATCCAGCGAGTGGGTCATCAACGGGCACCCCGAGACAGTCGGAGGCCACTCCGACTACCTCTTCGGCAACACCCGACGTCGGAGTGTCTTCCCGCAGCAGAATGATCGGAGGTGACGATGGATCAACACCGTCTCCTGCCTCCAGGTCTCGGTTCTGGTCCATCGGGGAGCTGAAAGAAAACAAAAGGTTAATTAGTCATAATTAAAGGTAAATTACGAATAAGGGAGGATTGCCCATTCACTCACACACAAAGATTCTCAAACATCACACTCTCAATGCATGGCATACAGTTACCAGGCCCAACCTTCGATAACCGTTCTCATGTGAACCGATACGTAACCCTTACTGCTTCATTTGACAACTCGAGGTGGTACATATCTTTTTACATCAGATATATGTACCTCGGTCCGTTTCCGACCAGACTCTTTTAGTCTCAGAATTATTGGAGATAGTACTTCTTTAACTTCGAAGGGTCCGTCATACTTTGGTGCCAGTTTAGCAGATATGCCCTTCGCACCTTGGGAGAGCTTTCGGCACTTCCTCATGACTAGATCTCCTACCTGAAACGAGGCAATACGTCTGTTTCTGTTGTAGGTCTTTTCTTGACGTCTTTGCTCCTCCTCAATGTATTTCTTGACCAAGTCGCGTAGAGCATCAAGTCTTTTAAGACGATCTAGCCATACTTCGGGATTGTCCAGGATCTTAAATTCCTGTTTTTCCACTTCCCTGCGGAGACTCTTCACAGGTTGTCGATGACGCCCGAAGTTTAAGAACGCGGGTGAGACTTTTGTACTTGACTGCATTGCCGTGTTTATTGCATAGCGAAATTCGTGCAAGTGCGTGTCCCACCCACGATGATCCGAATCCACAAACGTCGCAATCATCGTTTTTAACGTTCTATTTGTTCTCTCCACCGGGTTGGCTTGTGGTCGTTAAGGAGGGGTTCTGACATCTTTTATGCCATACTCCTCCAGCATTCGCGACATGATGCCGTTGACGAACTCAGTTCCATTATCCGTTATTAGGGAATCTGGTGTTTCCCAACGGAAGACTACGAGTTCCTCGAATGCTTTCGACATCGACTTACCGGTCGCCGTACGTAATGGTTTGAGCTCTATCCACCTTGTAAACAAGTCTTGAAATACTATGATGTATTTGTATTGACTTTTACTACGTGGAAGCTCCATTACGTCTGCTGCCACAACAGCCTAGGGTCTCTCAATGTTCCGTTTACCCATCAAGCCTTGAGAACCTGCTTGAGACGTCTTATAGCTCTGACAGATCAGACACTATAAAACAAATTGGCGGGTATCGTGGTAGATACCTGGCCAATAATAGTCTCTTACAACATGTTCGTAAGTTTTTTCGACATCCATATGACCCATGGATGGGTGGAAATGAGAATCTACTAAGACTCGGTTCCTCTGCTCTAAGGGTAGAACAAGGCGCCAGCCTTCTTCTTGTTCTGTTACAGAGTCCAAGAGTTTATCACTTGTAAAACGATGTAGCATATCATCCTCAATTTTCCACTCCGGAAATTTTTGAGGGCATGAGCGTACATCGTTTAATCTAGCAATACACCATGGGTCTGTAATTACTTCGAACGAAGCAATCTCTTCTTCGACTGGGTCTGGGTTGACGGCACGAGAAAGCGCGTCCGGGACATAGTGTAAGGCTCCTTTCTTATGCACTATTTCAAAGTCCCATTGCTGCATTTCAAGTATCCAACGTGCCAACCTTCCCGACGGCTCTCTGAGATTTTTGAGCCATTTGAGCGCACTATGGTCGGCCACAGCAGTGAATCGATAGGCCTCAATGTATGGTCTCAATCTCTTAATAGCCCATATGAGAGCCAAGCATTCTTTTTCCGTTGTCATGTAATTACGTTCAGCGCGATTTAATAATCGGTTGACGTAGACAATCGGATGCTCGAAACCCTCGTCGTCCAGTTGCGTCAACACCGCACCTATTGCTAAGTCACTAACGTCACTTTGGACGGTAAATGGCTTAGAAAAATCTGGACGGGCTAATACAGGCGCTTCAGTTAACGCAACTCTAAGTTGACGAAACGCCTCCTCCTGCTCCTCGCTCCAATCCCGAGCCTGGTATTTACGCAGCAACTTGGTAAGGGGAGCTTTAATGTCTGCTTCTCGATTAATGAATCGAGAATACCAGCCTACCATCCCGAGAGAGGATCTCAGCTGTTTGATATTACGAGGGGTAGGGTAGTTAAGGACTGGAACGACTCGTTCCTCGTCAGGCCTCAAGCCGTCCACGTCCAATTTGTACCCAAGGAACGTTACACTGGAACAACAAAACTCACACTTCTCTCGACTCATTTCGAGTCCAGCGTCATTCAACGTCCTTAGTACGTATTCGAGCCATTTTAGATGGTCCTCAAAAGTTTCGGTAATGACGATCAAGTCGTCTAGGTAACCAAACACAAACACACTCTGCAAAGCTCGGGTTGTGTTCTAAGAACTTTTCTATCTGTCGAATCCCCAGAACGTTTAGTATCCTTACACTCAGACTTACATTCAACACCAACTTTGGTCTGAGAGGGAATTTGATCTCCGTTAAGGACTTTAGTGAAGTCAGCAAATGATTTGCTAGACTTCTTAAAGAGTTTAGAGGGTTCTCCAACCTTAAACTCTTGCCCTTGTAAACCATGCGGTTTACTTACTGCAGTGCAGGGCGCTCGGGGCAGCTCAGGTGCCCTGCGTTCAGGTTTCCCACGTTTTTGAGGAATCTTACGCAGTTAGGACATGCTTGGAGTGTAACGCCACTAGTTCCACACAGCTGGCACTCCTTTGCTACCAATTCGGTAGAGCACTGCTCAGTGGAGTGCCCAATGTTTCTGCATCGGTAGCATGTTCGGCTCGGGCAATCCGACGACTTATGACCGACTTTTTGGCATGTGAAACACACGCCGCATTCGTCAGCACGTCTTCCTCTTTTGCCCGAGTTTTGTTTTTGTGGCCCATGTGACTGTTGAGAAACAGGCACGTACGATACGGTTTTCGAATTAGGGGCACTCACTCCATTCTTCGACTTGCCGTATCGTTTCTGAAAACTATTAGCGACGTTGGATGTACCGTACACAGCGGCTGCTTCGTATTCGCTTGAAGAAGAGTCTGGCGAGTTTTTCGCACTTTTCTTGCTCTTCTTCTTAATAGTTGTCTTAGACGACTGTTTATCCGAATGAGAAGGCTCATCCTTACTCTTTTCGGTAACAGTCGCCACTTTACCCGAAACTCGTGCTCCACCACTCTGTTTCGGAAAAGCTTCTGGTACGAGCTTCTCGCGCTTAACGTTGGAACTGGAGAATTTCGTGTCCCATGTTAAATGCTGCTCGTACTTTTTACCGTAGCTTGTCAAATCAGAGAAATTCCTGATTTGTCGTACTGGTATGTACCTACGGTAATCTGGCCTCATCTGCGAGTAGGCCATCTTCACCTGTTGTTCTAATGAGGGAGGACATTTAAACTTATTTACGATCGCTCTGAAACAGTTCAAGAATGTCGTAGCCTTTTCTCCCTCATTTTGTGTTCTTGATCGAAGTTCCATGAGTAAATCTTCGTCATTTATTATACGGCCATACTCATTTAGGAACTCGATCTCAAAATCACGCCAATCTCGAAGAGATGGCTGAACTGTTCTATACCAGAACAGAGCTGATTTTGAGAACACATTGGACAGGGCACTGAACATCCTGCGATCTGAGAACTCGTTGTCATTTCTGAAGTCGTGCAAACGGTTCAGAAACTCTTCCGCGTCCTTTTTGGTTTCACCATCAAAGGACATGTTCCAGATACGCAGCTCTCGTGCGCACCCTGTCCGATCGTGCGTTCGGTTATCGTCTTCACGATACCTTGGCCTGGCCTCGTAGGAGTCTCTTTCCCGACGGTCGTCTATATTATACGTCCGGGAACTCCTACGCCTGCTGGTAGAAGGATCCCTACTCTCTTGTCGACCTTCAGCCGCCCTACGAGAATCGGATCTCCTACGAGCGATTCCTACGAGATCAGCTTCGCGATCAGACTGATACCCATCGGGTGAATCCGTCTGAGTGCACTGATCGCAAGTGGCCACCGCACGTTTCTCTCGAGGCGTTTTTCTACGTCTGTCCGACCTCACTTTGTGACCTTGCTCCGGAATTTCCGGCTGTGCTTGGTCGTCGAGTTTACGGTTGGACTGACGTTTCTGAGTACGTCTCTCCGTACAGCTATCACGACGTTCATCGTTGCTTGAGGCTCTACGCACAGAACGATGGTATCGTGGCTTTTTGTTTGGAGTCGTATACTCACGCCTCTCTCTTCTATCTTGTCCCTCACAAGTCTTAGAAGAGGTATCACGACGTCTCGGTTCAAACCTCGGTTTTTCGTAAGATTAAACACTAACGTCGTTAGGAAGGTCATATCTATTCCTATCATCAACAAATTGACGTTCGGTTGTGTTAGCCTCGGGTTGCCTGTTGTCGTATTGTCTAGAGGTGTATCCTCGTGACGTACGACGTTCGGCTTCCGCCTGCGAACCCAAGTCAAAATGTGTTGGCACTTCACTCTCTCTAGTGCCAACATGTCCGCTGTTTCTTTGCTCTTCAATTGGAAGGTAATGTGCTGGCGCATAAAAACCTCCGAGTTGAGCAGTCGTCACGGTCGTAACCGTCGACGTAGTGGTTGTGCATGAGGTTGCAGCCACCGAAACAGGAACATAAGGGATAGCAGTCGTGGTCGTGTTTGCTGCCAGTACCTCACCAAACCGTTTAGGTATAGCACCTGTTGTTGCCAACCTCGGGCTTTGTGCAGTACTCATTGGCGAGTTTCTAGACGGACCACTTGGTGATAGAGCTCCATTTTCTTCAGGAATGGGTGCTCTGTCACTAGCAACCCTTTCGCGATCACATTGGACAGGGCACTGAACATCCTGCGATCTGAGAACTCGTTGTCATTTCTGAAGTCGTGCAAACGGTTCAGAAACTCTTCCGCGTCCTTTTTGGTTTCACCATCAAAGGACATGTTCCAGATACGCAGCTCTCGTGCGCACCCTGTCCGATCGTGCGTTCGGTTATCGTCTTCACGATACCTTGGCCTGGCCTCGTAGGAGTCTCTTTCCCGACGGTCGTCTATATTATACGTCCGGGAACTCCTACGCCTGCTGGTAGAAGGATCCCTACTCTCTTGTCGACCTTCAGCCGCCCTACGAGAATCGGATCTCCTACGAGCGATTCCTACGAGATCAGCTTCGCGATCAGACTGATACCCATCGGGTGAATCCGTCTGAGTGCACTGATCGCAAGTGGCCACCGCACGTTTCTCTCGAGGCGTTTTTCTACGTCTGTCCGACCTCACTTTGTGACCTTGCTCCGGAATTTCCGGCTGTGCTTGGTCGTCGAGTTTACGGTTGGACTGACGTTTCTGAGTACGTCTCTCCGTACAGCTATCACGACGTTCATCGTTGCTTGAGGCTCTACGCACAGAACGATGGTATCGTGGCTTTTTGTTTGGAGTCGTATACTCACGCCTCTCTCTTCTATCTTGTCCCTCACAAGTCTTAGAAGAGGTATCACGACGTCTCGGTTCAAACCTCGGTTTTTCGTAAGATTAAACACTAACGTCGTTAGGAAGGTCATATCTATTCCTATCATCAACAAATTGACGTTCGGTTGTGTTAGCCTCGGGTTGCCTGTTGTCGTATTGTCTAGAGGTGTATCCTCGTGACGTACGACGTTCGGCTTCCGCCTGCGAACCCAAGTCAAAATGTGTTGGCACTTCACTCTCTCTAGTGCCAACATGTCCGCTGTTTCTTTGCTCTTCAATTGGAAGGTAATGTGCTGGCGCATAAAAACCTCCGAGTTGAGCAGTCGTCACGGTCGTAACCGTCGACGTAGTGGTTGTGCATGAGGTTGCAGCCACCGAAACAGGAACATAAGGGATAGCAGTCGTGGTCGTGTTTGCTGCCAGTACCTCACCAAACCGTTTAGGTATAGCACCTGTTGTTGCCAACCTCGGGCTTTGTGCAGTACTCATTGGCGAGTTTCTAGACGGACCACTTGGTGATAGAGCTCCATTTTCTTCAGGAATGGGTGCTCTGTCACTAGCAACCCTTTCGCGATCCGACATTTCGGACTCGCAGGAAACTTCCGTTCCTGATGGGACCACACTTCCATCCTGGAACGAGGTTCCCTAATTTCCCATAGTTCCTGACACACTAGAGGTTTATGTGCAGGCTCTGCGCTTACATTCTCATCGTATTCTGGGAACCATGGTATTTCCAGATTAATGTCTACACATCTTATCCGGCGACGCAAAAGGTGTTCGCGGCACTCCGCCTCTTCGCCATTTGCGTTTAAACTTAGATGCCCCAATTGGGCATACACTGCCTCAATCGGAAGCTTCTTCGTTTCCCGACGAATATCCGTAGCTATACGTCATTCACTTATAAGCTGGGCCATTGGGGCTTCATAGCTGCTGGCCATTATTTTTGTGACCAGCAGCAGCCGACGTGTTACGTCGGAAGAAGTACTCCCAACCGGGATTTCAGATGAAATCCCTAGTGTTTCAAATACTTCGGAAGTAATACCCTTCGAGAGGTATTTGATGGTACGCTGAGTTTATGTCCAGAGTACTAATGTACCGACATCTCTTCAGCTTGCGCAAGATATCCTGCATGAACGGGAGGGGATAAGCGTCTGGTTTCGTTAGCGCATTGACTTTCCTAAAGTTAATGCAAAACCGATGTGATCCGTTCTCCTTGCGTACCATCACCACGGGGCTTGACCAACCGCTGTCCGAGGGTTCTATGATCTCTAAATCTAGCATTTCTCGGACTTGGCGGTGCATCTCCTCCTGGATCTTCTCCGACACCGGATACTACTTCTGCTTTATCGGGCGAGTTGATCCCACGTCAATCGAGTGCTCGATAAGTTGGGTTCGCCCGATATTGGGGAAAGTATTGGACAGCACTTTGCTTACCAACTCATGCAGCTCTTCTGTTTCCGCCTCCGTTGCGTCCGCTATCCCAGCGGACGAGAGGGTGAGCATACCTCCTACGCCAGCCACTTCGAGGTGGATCTGCTGCTTGCTGTATTTGAGGAACAGGCGGTCGCTATCCGGATCCAATACGCCTCTGAATGCTCGTACGAAGTTTACTCCTACGTAGCATTCGGCGTCAAGATTTGATATGACCGCTACTCTTATTTCACGTGTCTCATTTCCGACAGTGAAAGGTAAAAGTACGTGACCGCTTAGCGGTTGGTAACTACCATCCGCCATTTTAACGCGTTCGGCGTTCGCCACAATGAGCTCCTTGCCCAATGCTGCGGCGATTTGCAGAGGCGCCGGGGTCGTATAAGGCTCTTATACGGAAGCCCTCAATCTCCACGAGAAGCCACCACCGACTCTCATCCTCTGGTTTATAGGATGAGGTTGGTCTGCTGGCTTCTTGGGACCGCTCCTCCTTTTAAAGCCCATTTCCGCTCCTCTCTGGACCGTCCTTTCGGTTGGAGCGGGTATGTCCCGAACTTACCTGGGACAGCGGGTACTCAAGCTCTTGGGTCGCGGTTTTCGTCCCGATTAACTAACGCTCCCTTTGGCGTTTCCCGAGCACACCGTGCAGTACCTGCAGGAATAGCCAATCTTCTCGCAGCCACTGCAGGTAAGAGGCTTAGTCACGTCGAAGGTCGAGCCCATTCGGCTGTTCCTTCCCTTTTTCCCTCGGTGGACTAGCACTCTTCTTGTCCTGCCTGTGTCCGGGGCTCTTGCTCGGGCCATTAGACCTGCCGAACCTGCTACTGTTCTAAGATCGGTTTGCCGGCAAGCCATTCTTCGGAGAGCCGGACCTTGGGTTTCTCCTACGGGTCAATTGTGTGACGATGGGTCGCAGCGCATCCTCCAGCATCTTGGCGACGCGGTCGATGACGTCAGGCTCCCTTGGTTTGGCTGAGGTTACCTCAGCGGCCGCTACCTCAGCCGTTGAAGAACCCTTTTCCCGCTTCGGCTTATACGCCATTTCGGGAAGCAGAGACCCTTCCTTCGTAGGTGGTGGACGACTTTCTCTCCTTCTACCGTCTGCTCCGCTTCCGTGGCGAGGTCCAGCATTTGTTCGATTGAGCTCACTTCCGCTCTCTTGAACAGTCGTTGAAGCTGTGGCAGCATGTTCCGATATAGATGATCGAGCTGCTGTGCTTCAGTCGGCGTAGGGACTATCTTTCACATTATTGCGATGAAGCACGTCATATAGTCCCTAACAGGTTCGTCTGAACCTTGAGTCTGTGCGTTGGACTCGGCGATGATCCACTGCTGGAAACGTTGACTCATTCCGTACCAACGTTAGCCGAAGTCACGAAATCTTGCCAGGAGTGCCACTTATGTTATTCATTCTGGTACCACGTGGCGGCAGTGTCTGTCAGCAGTTCCGAGAGTGATGACAGTAACTCATCTTCTAACAGGTTGACCAGGATCCTGCAGTCCTCGATCCTGGTTAGGAAGTCGTCAATGCTTTGGCTCTTGTCGCCAGAGAACTTGACCTGCCACTTTCTAACAATGCCGCCAACATCCCGAGGTGTTCCATTCAACCTCGATGACGTAGAGTAGCTTGGTGTCGAAAATGTCCGGCTGTTGTTTGGCGAGCTGCACGCTTGCGGAATCCTCTGAGATTCGCGCGCATTCCCCCCCCCCCCTTCCAAGCTCCATCAGGCTGTGTCTGAGGGGCGCGTCTAACAGGTTGACCAGGATCCTGCAGTCCTCGATCCTGGTTAGGAAGTCGTCAATGCTTTGGCTCTTGTCGCCAGAGAACTTGACCTGCCACTTTCTAACAATGCCGCCAACATCCCGAGGTGTTCCATTCAACCTCGATGACGTAGAGTAGCTTGGTGTCGAAAATGTCCGGCTGTTGTTTGGCGAGCTGCACGCTTGCGGAATCCTCTGAGATTCGCGCGCATTCCCCCCCCCCTTCCAAGCTCCATCAGGCTGTGTCTGAGGGGCGCTTGTGCGTTGTTGCTCGTCATCCACTTGCATCTCACTTATTTCGCTTACATCAGGACCAAGACACGAATATGTATCCTGAAATTGCACATGGTGAGATTGATTGGCACCGTCCAATCTCGTGCTATGAGCGGTTTGAGTGCGCTCGGACATTAGCTTATCCACCTTCTTCGTAAGATCGTTTACTTTTTGGATAAGGTCCATCAAGGTCTGAGAGAACGATCGAGGAATTCTAAATGTGTTTCCCTCGTCTGAGACCAATGATAGCCATTCTTCCCCTCGTTCGGGTTGTGGCTTTGAGTTGGTCGCGGCTGGCGTCGTTTCGTTCAGCTCGACGTCCTCGAATTCCTGCACCGTCCTGTGCAGGTTGTCTTTAACCGCAGTGCTCTCCCACAGTAACAGATATATTTCTTGATCTGGCCTAGGTTCATCAAGCTCTTCGTCTCGATGTTCTCCTAGCTTCTGCAGACACCTATTTCTCCGTTGGAGACGTCTACGAACTGCTGTGGCTTCATCCTCCTCCTGGTTAAACTCCTGGGCCGAATAGTTCGCTAATAGCCACTGGTGGAGTCGCTCGGCTTTCCTATATACCGAGCCTGCCGCTTTTAGGCTCAAGGCTTCAAGGTGTAGTTCAATTTGCTCCCGGTTGAGCGTCTCGATCCATGCATCAATCTGGCTATCGACATCTTTCTGCTGAGCGGCCATCTTCAGTTGTAGCGTCGTTTGTACGTTTAACAATATGTAGCCTCGCTGTCTCGACGTACTAGGTATGTGCAACGTTATGTGTTGTCGATTATCTAAATTTGGCGTTACTTGCCAAATGTTCTATCTGCGTAACTGGGTTTTGCTTCTACCTTGGCTAACCGCTAAAGCACCAAACCGGATGCTAAAAGTAAGTCCTGTCTTACTTTGACCATGGAAGCACTACAGAGTTTAAATTATTTTTAACAAATTTACTATTAAATTTTTAATAAACTACTGCCTGGCGCTAACTATGAACTGATGAAGTTAGCAACCAGATAGCAGCAGCCACATAGATTTATCAATGGTTCTCAACAAAACTTTTTCTTTTAGTTTATCCCTTTTAATCGATGCTAAATAACAGATATGTAAACACATAAGATCAAATTTTAGAAAATTCCATGAAGTTTTTTAAACAAAAGTAATGATAAATCGATCTGGCTGCTGCTATCTGGCTGCTAACTTCAGTTTCATGCGCTAACATAACGGTATTAAATTTTTTTTTTTTTTAATTTTTGGTAGGTTCCACATATACCCTTCTTGGGTTTTTACGTACGTATTCGCTACACCTTTATTTATTCCTGTTTCTGTTTTCTTCTTTCTAATTTCCCCCCGTTACCCCACCTTCTCGCATTCGCCCGGGGTTATGCCCGTGGAGAGAGGGAAAGCCTGTGGCCAAACCCCGTGGGATAAATGCCTATTAGGAAAACCTCCTCCGAGAAGGGCGGTGCATTCGAGAACAATTCTGTTTGGGTAGCAAGGTCACATTGCGTAGACCTTAACACCTAAACCGAATGTCTCAAACCTCCCGCTCACGTTGTGGAATGTGAAAAAACACCTAACCGATTATTTAAGCTAAGTCCGAGAACAGTCACCCATCCAAGTAGTAACCGCGCTCGGCGCTGCGTAACTTTCCTGACCGGCCGAGGTACGCTTCCGCGACTCCGCCACCGTGTCGGTTCATAACGGTATTATATAATAAATAATAAATAAATCAATAAATAAATAAATTAAATAATAAAAGTTACCGCGCTTGACTTCTTACAAAAATATGACCTATAATACAATTTGTAAAGGTCTGAGCCAGGTTATAAGCTTCCTGTTTTGTGCCAGCAACAACCAGTTAAACCTTGCATACACTTACAAATGATTTATTTTTACCTATTAATTGCCACCAGGTTATGTCGCGCTGTGTCGCGTTCTTTCGTTCCCCAACCCACCAAATTTCCTATTTGTGCAAACTGTTTCTAGTGGCGCCATCTATGTTCGACCAGGATCCAATTTCCTGTGTCTACTACTAAGTAGTCGTGACGAGAAAAGTAAAAAAAAAAGTTATTTGTTATAAACAGAATTTTATTTGTTAATAACAATTCTATTTGTTAAGGGGATGTCGGAGCTATAGCCTCCATAAAAAGCCGCTCGATCTCGCGGCTTCGAATGGCGCTGTAGTCAGGTGTCGATTTTTACGATAAACGTACTTTAAACATAAATTATAAATTTTACAGCTATATAGAGCTGTTGAAAGATACTTTGCCCCCTAGCTATAACTAAAATAAAGGTAATTATAATATTACTCTTGGCAGCAAATGTTTATTTTTTTAAAGAAATGTGAAATACGTCTCATATTCAATGAATCTATATCTACCGTAATGCTACACGCAACGTATTTCACATTTCTTTAAAAAAATAAACATTTGCTGCCAAGAGTAATATTACAATTACCTTAATTTTAGTTATAGCTAGGGGGGAAAGTATTTTTCAACAACTCTATGTAGCTGCAAAATTTGTAATTTATGTTTTAAGTACGTTTATCGTAGAAATCGACACCTGACTACAGCGCCATTCGAAGCCGCGAGATCGAGCGGCTTTTGATGGAGGCTATAGCTCCGACATCCCCTTAATAAACAAATCCCGACCCGAGAGGGAACGAAAGAGTACCGAAATATACTTCAAAATTTCGAAACGCGACTGCTGACCTCGTTAATGTTCGCGAATTGCCAACTTGGATATACGCCGGAGAGGGCGGTATTCGTGGGATAGGACTATTACCGGGAAAACGTTATCAACAATCGAGATATTATGTTAGTTGGCGAGAAAGATAATCTCGCCGAGTCAATTTATTAAATAAACAATTAAATAATAATAAATTAACATCAACAATTAAAGGGGAGTCGTACCGATGACTACCCCCGAGGTCAGCGCGGAAACAATTCGTTAAAACCTATTAACGGTCAAGTTACAAGCAACCGATCTTGGAATGATCGGCTGCTTAACCTGATGGCGACTACGTCACGCCGTATAACGTATATACCTCTGACGTAGGGAGCTTTGACGTAGTAGCTGCCTACGTCACGCTCGCGTTCGCTCGAGAAGTGGCTCCCGCGAACCATCGACCTATCTACCCGGGCGGGATTAGTCACGAGAGGGGGGAAAGAGGGGAAAACTCCCTCACCTGGAGAGTACCAGAAACTCTGGAAAATATCAACGGGACACGCGGGTCCAACGTGATGCACCATTCACCTTTGTATTCACGAGACACCGCTCGAAATACGTTGAAATGGTGGGAACGGCCGCGCTAAATCTCCCCGTCATTCTCTCTTTCTCTCTCACTCATTTGAGCGAACTGGCCACGGTCTTCCGTTCTGAGTTGGGTCGTGTGTGGGAAGCCTGTCCGCACCCACACCGTATCTCTCACACCCACACTTCTCCGATAAATGCACGCTATATTGGTACTCTCAGCTGGGCGTGCACGATTCTCGCGCGTTGGTGCCAGGGTTGCCAGATGGCGATTTTTTCTCTTCGTTGCTCTCGTATAATAAACCTCAAAATACGTTAGACAGTAAAGGAAAGAAAATCGCCAACTGGTTACTTTGGTTCGTGCGCGTGCCGCGCTGTATATCCTCTTTCGCGTTGCTCACGTGTTCGGTAACTCGCTTACCGTTATAATATATATATAAATCGCTCCAAAATTTGAGAACAGGCTGGAAACATCTTCCAGAACATAGAAAAAAAATTTTAGGTGTAAAAATAATTTGCCTAAAAGTTATTCGACCATGAAAAATGGAAATTGTTCAATTTTTTAGAAAAATTGCTATTTATAAAGCCATTTATCTCAAAATCTATTGATTTTTTTGAAAAATTATTAGACACAACTTTTGTTTAAAATAATCTTTCGAAATTATCTGCTCAGGTTACAATTCTTAATTTTAACATCTCGAAGAGATAGGACTCCCGGAAATAATGATTATCAAAAAAGACGACCACGCCACAATCGATTTTGATCTAACACCGATCAAAAGATCGCATTTTCGAGAGCTTTCGAATTGCGGTGGTTAGCTTATTCGCCAAGACCGCTGTTGTAAGTTATGCCTCATAAACATCATAAAATCACTAATTTTCATATATTTTAGGGCACACACGCACGCATGCACACACACACACACACACACACACACACACATATATAACATATATAAATATATATAATAATATATATATATAAACTTCCCAATAGGGGTTTATGACGCCCGACATGTTAAATTTGGATCTTCTGTCTGCTTCCCACCACTGGTTGTGGGTGGGCGGGTTATGGAGCCCTGGCGTCATAACCCGAAGGTCTCTCTTCCTGGTACTAAAGTACGTATCTTCCCTCTCTGTCATGGGCGCCATAAACCCCGAAATTTAAAATATAATAAATATATATCCTGAATTCTGAATTCTTAGACACGGTGGCGGCGGCGGCGCCACTAACTTATATGACCAATTCACATGACTTTATAACTCAAAATATATGCATCCTACGAAAGAAATGGTAGATACCTTCAGGGCGGAAACAATTCGTTAAAACCTATTAACGGTCAAGTTACAAGCAACCGATCTTGGAATGATCGGCTGCTTAACCTGATGGCGACTACGTCACGCCGTATAACGTATATACCTCTGTTCGACCTATCTACCGGCGGGATTAGTCAGAGAGGGGGGAAAGAGGGGAAAACTCCCTCACCTGGGAGTACCAGAAAATACTTGGAAACTAATATCAACGGGACACTGCGGGTCCAACGTGATGCACCCATTCAACCTTTGTATTCACGAGACACCGCTCGAAAATACGTTTGAAATGGTGGAACGGCCGCGGTAATCTCCCCCGTCATTCTCTCTTTCCTCTCTTCACTCATTTGACGCTGAACTGGCAACGGTCCTTCCAGTTTCTGAGTTGGGTACGTGTGTGGGAAGCCTTCCGCACCCACACCGTATTCTCTCACACACACACTTCTCGATAAATGCACGCTATATTGGTACTCTCAGCTGGGCGTGCACGATTCTCGCGCGTTGGTGCCAGGGGTTGCCAGATGGCGATTTTTTCTCTTCGTGCTCTCGTATAATAAACCTCAAAATACGTTAGACAGTAAAGGAAAGAAAATCGCCAACTGGTTACTTTGGTTCGTGCGCGTGCCGCGCTGTATATCCTCTTTCGCGTTGCTCACGTGTTCGGTAACTCGCTTACCGTTATAATATATATATAAATCGCTCCAAAATTTGAGAACAGGCTGGAAACATCTTCCAGAACATAGAAAAAAAATTTTAGGTGTAAAAATAATTTGCCTAAAAGTTATTCGACCATGAAAAATGGAAATTGTTCAATTTTTTAGAAAAATTGCTATTTATAAAGCCATTTATCTCAAAATCTATTGATTTTTTTGAAAAATTATTAGACACAACTTTTGTTTAAAATAATCTTTCGAAATTATCTGCTCAGGTTACAATTCTTAATTTTAACATCTCGAAGAGATAGGACTCCCGGAAATAATGATTATCAAAAAAGACGACCACGCCACAATCGATTTTGATCTAACACCGATCAAAAGATCGCATTTTCGAGAGCTTTCGAATTGCGGTGGTTAGCTTATTCGCCAAGACCGCTGTTGTAAGTTATGCCTCATAAACATCATAAAATCACTAATTTTCATATATTTTAGGGCACACACGCACGCATGCACACACACACACACACACACACACACACACATATATAACATATATAAATATATATAATAATATATATATATATAAACTTCCCAATAGGGGTTTATGACGCCCGACATGTTAAATTTGGATCTTCTGTCTGCTTCCCACCACTGGTTGTGGGTGGGCGGGTTATGGAGCCCTGGCGTCATAACCCGAAGGTCTCTCTTCCTGGTACTAAAGTACGTATCTTCCCTCTCTGTCATGGGCGCCATAAACCCCGAAATTTAAAATTATAATAATATATATATCCTGAATTCTGAATTCTTAGACACGGTGGCGGCGGCGGCGCCACTAACTTATATGACCAATTCACATGACTTTATAACTCAAAATATATGCATCCTACGAAAGAAATGGTAGATACCTTCAGGGCGATGCCAAAGCCTCTTTAGAAATCTAAATTTCGCGCCATAAAAGTTATCAATTGTTCTGAGTTGGTTGTAATAAGTGTTTTAGATAAAAAAATAAAGAGTTGTCTCTTAAAAGTTACTTACTAAATGAAGAGGTTATGTTTCACCTTTTTTTAGCAAGTCAAATTTTTATCAAAAATGAAACAATATTATTTACTCTCCGTTGACAGAAATATTACTTGTTAAGATAGCTTGCGATTCAGATTTTGGCGCAAAATTTAAATTTCTAAACAGGCTTTGGCGCCGCCTTAAGGGGTCAAGCCTGGGTTAAATGTTTTCAATAAATAAATAATTATTATTAGAATAATTTTTTTTTTTTTAATTCTTCTCACATATTAATTTTTTTTACATAATATATATGTATTATACATTATATTTATCAATATAAAAAATGTTTATAATGCATTTTTAATCCTGGTTATTAAACTTATAATGATATTAAAAAATTGATTAATTTTTGCAGTTGCCGTAGGATATTGAAGCATTGAATGCTTCTTTTAATGTCTAATAAGGCTTAAAATGTTCATGGAATATATGTTTACAGACTTATGTTTTTCCTTTTTTGAAAAAAAATTAATAACAATGTATTAAATATAAAAGTTGATAATAACAAGAAAAATAGTGAATGTTATGTACGTATACGTACATAACATTCACCTAAAACTTATCTTTTTGAAAATTGGGCAACATAAGTCCGTAGAAATATATATTTTAAAAGTTTCCCCAAAATTTCAAAGTGATTCATCAACCTGGCTCTGAAATATCCTGCGGCAAGTAAGCTAAAATAATTAAAAAACCATTAATGAGATAAATGCATTTAAAGTTTCACTTATTAGATTTAAAGTTTTACTTATTTTATAATTCTAATACCATATTCTTCAGGTATCGTACAATTTGTATGTGTAATCTTAATAATATGTATATTTAATAGGTTTATAGTGACTTTTTTCTGGTTTTATTAATATAATACTCAGTATATTTTTTTAATATACATGTATTATCTAAAATAACAGAAAGTCAACTTCAAGAATCAGTTTCTTTATAAAAAGAGGAATAAAATTTTTTAAAACTAAAAGAATACTTAGCTATTATTGAATATTAATACATGATTATTTTATATATAGTTTATGACTATTTTATATAATAATATTTATACTATGATTATTATATTATATTATATGATTATAATTTTTATTATAAGCATTAAATTTAATTAGAAGTATGTAAAGAATGCAGTAAAAACAAATACTGTTTGACAGTTGTGTACAATATCTCTTTCTCTCTCTCTCACATGACAAGTCTTCCATAAAATTATTGATTTTTCGGATAGCCTTGTCACGTGATAGAGAAAGAGAGAGGCATATATAGTGTTACAGCTGCTAATGGAAGTGTGCACCAGCCACACGTTTGTAGTTCAGTTTTAAGCATTATAATATCAAGTAGAATTATATATTATATATATTATATTATATAATATCTAAATAAAATAAGTAAAAAAAACTAGTGGTTTATAAAACTGCATAAACAAATTATATCAGATAAGTATTTGCATAACCTTAAATTTATATTTTGTTTATGTCAAGAAATTGATTCTTTGTTTCTCCATTTCAGCATAACCAATGTGTCAACACTTAGATATACAATATTTGCAGAATACAGATAAAATTATAGTAGTGTTTTGTTATGCTCAGTGTATTTGTGCTTAGTGCGATATTATGTGGTTGAAGTTATTTTATGTGTACTTATTTGTGAAAGTGTTTCAAACCTCCAATATAATTTGTATATTTCATGCCATAAAGTACCACTCTCTATATTCTTTTGTTTCTTCTTCTGGTCGCAATTCACATGCTCTGCAAAAATATTGCTTTGGAGAAACGTCAATTACTTTTTCATTCTCATGCAGGATCAACACCTTGAAGAGAATTGAATCCTCGCTTCCTCCAAGAACCATCACCTGATACACTTATATGGCAATTCTGACTTGTTGAATCATATACTTGCTCGACAGTTGCTTTCATAGACTGTTTACCAACTTCTTTACAAACATTTTTTATCTCTGTATTAATAATCTCATAATTACTGTGAGAAACTCGACTCGGCAAATCCATATTTCCACAAAAAGTAACTAAACCAGCATGCCCATGACCAAGAATTCTCATTGTGTACACTAACGTCTATTTATTTCATGAGCGTTACTTTTTTTCCAACTTTTCTAATTAAATCAATAACAAATACCTTAAAACAGTTTGTACATGTTATTGTTATTTTACTTCCCAAACCTCTCACATCAACTTCAGAAAATTTAACTGTACCATGACAATTCTGACAAACTAAAAATTCTTCTAATGTTGGGAAAAGTAGTGATATATCAATAATTCTATTTTCTGTGCTACTTTCTTCAATGGTATCAGTTTTTAACTTTTTACTTGATCTGGATCAATGTTAATGGAAGTGCATCGTAGTTGGTTCTTACTGATGTTGATAATTTTTTTATGAGCAGATGTACCAGGTATTCTGTTACTTGAGTCTGGCATTTTTTTTACTGCTCTTTTTTTGTATAAACTTATAATTAATTTCTTAAAACTAATAAAATTTAAGTTAAAAATATACTTTTAATTTAAAATCCACTGAGTATTTACTAAAATAATGTAAATACTTTATCAATGCAGACAATATTTACTTCAAATAGAACTGTACGTATTTGTGCAGTATATAAAAGTAAAAGGAATCATTTATTTATTAACTATTACATTTGAATCGTATGGTAAAGTAGATTTCTACTTTACCAAACTCTACGCTTGATAGTTGCTTCGTTTAATATACTTGTATGTAAACGTCGAAAACCTCGCAATTATTATTTTAGTTAAATTAAAATAAAATGTCTTTTTTTGCAAAAATAATTTTAGAGAAATAATGTCTATTGATGCTTACTTTATTTCAATTATAACTTGCGAAAAAATTTTTTGTTTTTTTTCAAATTTTGGGATAATGTTTTATGTAAGAAATACTTTAAAAAAAGTTAATAAAAAAAAATCGATTTTTTGAGCAGTTAACCCAGGCTTGACCCCTTAAGGGGGTCTCATACTCAATTCTGCGATTTTACCGTTCTGACCGCCGATAATGCTGGTTATATATAAGAAATGATAACTATCATCAAGAGCGCCATCTATGGCAAGTCGTAATCGAAATGATCGTAGATGGCGCCATTGATGTCCAGAGCATCGTAATAAAAATAGTGTGACTATTTTTTTCCAATATAAAAATTAAAAAATAACGTATTTCACTTATACGCAATTTTCTATTATCTATTATAATCCATATTTCGATATATACATATATAATATATGTTACGTATATTTGGTTTACGGAATTTGTACGTTTTTCAATTATACGTATTTATTTTTTTTACATACTGAAAAAATACGACATTACACTCAAAACCAACGATAGCAGAACCCAAGGGAGCGGAGCACGGCTCGCAAGTCGATTTTTGATCCGCTCCCTTGGGTTGATCGATAGATATGCCGGATTCTTGCAGCAGTACGTTTCCTTTTACATTGAATCTATGATAAATACGTAGTACGGTTCAATTTGCCATGTCGAAAATTCAACTAGTCATAATATGAGTATCAGTATGACACGTATTTAAAAATTTAATAGGAGTCAAATCAAATTATTTTGCTCGGCTACTTGTCTCGAGTCTGAAACGAATGCGCATGCGTGACGTCGATAGTGGCGGCGGCGAAAGCATATTCTAGTTTGCCATGATCCGTGCGTACTGCCATCTAGCGTAATATATTCTTTTAATAATGATAATAAAACTACTTTTAGTTTTATAAAACTATGCAAAACAAACAGTTAGATGCTCTTTATTAAATAATTATTTACTTCTATACAAAGTTTCAAGTCATTTTATTGATACGTGTAAGTGAAAACCTTGTACGAAAATTTCATTATGTGGACGCCGTAGATAGTGTTTTTTATACAAGGTTTTTTCTTCAATGCCTCAATATAATAAATAGAAACTTTGTACAGTGATACATAACTACAAAAGAAAGGACACCTATCTTCTAGTTTGTCGAAATTCTTTATATTTATCTAGATTGAAGTATTTTTCAACCATACTATCACTCTATTGGCTCGGTCGGTAAAAATTGAGTATGAGACCCCCTTACGATTGGAAATTATATGAAGATCTCAATGAAATTTTAATTACAAACATTAATTGAATATAATTGCACTTTACTGACCTTAGGTCACTAAAACATTAAATTTTTTAATTTTTGACATTGTTCGGCTCATTTGATATTACTGAAAACATCACAGATATTTCTAATTACATATACCTTTTAGAGAAAAATTCATGAAGGTATTATTCGTATCATATTACAATATGAATTTTTTCCTCCAAAATAGTTAATCTCAGCAGAAGATTGTTGGAGATATTTTTTGTTGCAAAAGGGAAGTGGAATCTACTAGTATTTTTAAAATTGTTAATTATCTTGAATTGAATATGTTCATGTTTATCGGCTACTGACAGCCAGGTTTGCAAATATCTAGATAAAAAATTATCTAAATTGTATTTAAATCATAGTTAAAATTTTATTTATGATTTACACGGGCTACGAATAATAGATAAAATTTTATTTATGATTTGCATGGGCTACGAATAATAGATAAAATTTTATTTTTGATTTACATGGGTTACGAATAATAGATAAAATTTTATTATTGGTTTACATGGGCTACGAATAATAGATAACATTTTATTTTTAATTTGCATGGGCTACGAATAATAGATAAAATTTTATTTTTGATTTACATATGCTACGAATAATAGATACAATTTTATTTATGACAATAAATAATGCATAATAAATAATAATAATCTATCTACTATTAGATTAAAAGTCATCATGTCCGGCGTCCGTCCGACCAAAATTGAAAATCCTTTTTTATTAATTTTTATACACATGCGCATTCCCATACATGTCCACACTTACAGTACACACCCCTCGCTCCTCCAGACACATGTCACCATGAACTGACATTTGCATTTTTTATGCATTCATATGAACTAACTTCACATTTATTAACTTCATATTTATTTATTATTTTTTTTAACTTCATTAGTTATTTATGATTTATGTTTTATTAACATTCATAAAAAAAATTTAAATGTACTCAGATGCACTTGCAGGTGCATTTGTATGCACGTTATAAACATTTTTTTATTAATCATTTTCTTGTTTTAAACATTGATAAAAAACTTTTGAATGCACTCAGATGCACTTTCAGGTGCATTTGTATGCACTTCAAAAAAATTTTTTGACTCCCACTACATTTGGATCTGATTAGATTATTTTTCTTCTTGATCGGCGTGGTGTCGCGTGGGTGAATAGTTCAAGGTCAAATTCGTAGTACACGTTACATTAACGTGAAAATTACATACGAGGGATTTTCAGAGGCGCAGATTCATAATTTAATGTTGCTATACCGATTATTATTTAGTATTTATGTTATAATTACTGAATGCTTGATCTATGAAATAATCTTCATCATTGATTTGTTTTTACTACTTACCAAACATATATACTTTTACATAGGTTACCAAAAAGTTCTATATACTGTAACGGGGTGGGTACTGGGGATCGGCGTCGCACGGTCGCATTCGCTTTCCGGGGACGACCACGTGGTCGTTTGGTAGCGGGGGCCCTATCTAAGGACGTACGCGACGTCTTACGCGGTTTACACCGAGTCCCTTCGCTAGGTGACTCGCTCGCATTATACTCCCTCGCAGGGGAGGCTTCGCTCGCTACAGGTGGGTCGCACTTCACCTGTTGATCCCTCGACGGTTGAGATCTCGTAGGTTGCTCCTCATCGTTTGGTTCAGCATCATCTTCGGGGACGTATCTCTTCAGATGCTCTATATGAGATACTTCTTGGCCCCCTTGATCATCTTGTATGACGTAGGTATTCATACCTTTCCTACTGCTGATCAGATATGGCCCTGTGTATTTCGGAGCAAGCTTAGCCGAGATACCTTGTGCGCTGGACGAGAGGATCCGGTTGCGTTTCCACACCAGATCTCCTACCTCGAATTCCGCTGGCCTTCGTCGTGAGTTGAAGATTTCGGCTTGCCGGGCCTTGCTGGCAGCCGACTGACGACTTGCGTTCTCGTGCAGTCTTGGCAACTGTTTGATTTTGTCGTTCCAATCCTGCAGGCGACGGAACTCAAACTGTTGCTGGGCAAGCCGGTCTTGCTCTCGACGAGCTGTACTAGGCGCCTCGGGTTGGCGACCATAGTTCAGCATAGCCGGGCTCCATCCAGTAGAACTTTGCACTGCTGTGTTTAGTGCAAAGACTAACTCTGGCAGCTTGTCGTCCCAGTCGCTGTGCTTATCCTGGATATACGACGCCACCATTGTCTTAACGGTCCGATTGGCCCTCTCGACAGGATTGGCCTGTGCGTGGTAAGGGGGTGTCGTCGAATGATACACTCCCTTAGATTCAAGGTATTCGTCTACGAGTTTATTTTTAAACTCGGTCCCGTTGTCCGAGTGAAACACTTCCGGGGTGCCGAACCGGTTAATCACTCGTTCGTGAAGCTTGCGGACTATCGTCTTTGCGTTAGCTTTTCGTATCGGGATTGCTTCAATCCAGCGCGTGAATAAATCCTGGAATACTAGGATGTATTCGTATCCTCGGCTAGAGCGTGGAAGCGGGCCAGTGATATCTCCTGCTACCGCCTGCCATGGTCTGTCCGATTGACGGTGACCCATTAACCCTGAGGGAGCACGTTGCTCGACCTTACATTGTCGTAATCCGCAACTTCTGCGTAAAACCGTGGCAATAGGTTACGACCAGCTTCCATGCTTGCTCATCATCCATCACTTCCTCTAACTCCTTGTCGGGGCGATAGATGTATAGATTTCTTCTTGATCGGCGTGGTGTCGCGTGGGTGAATAGTTCAAGGTCAAATTCGTAGTACACGTTACATTAACGTGAAAATTACATACGAGGGATTTTCAGAGGCGCAGATTCATAATTTAATGTTGCTATACCGATTATTATTTAGTATTTATGTTATAATTACTGAATGCTTGATCTATGAAATAATCTTCATCATTGATTTGTTTTTACTACTACCAAACATATATACTTTTACATAGGTTACCAAAAAGTTCTATATACTGTAACGGGGTGGGTACTGGGGATCGGCGTCGCACGGTCGCATTCGCTTTCCGGGGACGACCACGTGGTCGTTTGGTAGCGGGGGCCCTATCTAAGGACGTACGCGACGTCTTACGCGGTTTACACCGAGTCCCTTCGCTAGGTGACTCGCTCGCATTATACTCCCTCGCAGGGGAGGCTTCGCTCGCTACAGGTGGGTCGCACTTCACCTGTTGATCCCTCGACGGTTGAGATCTCGTAGGTTGCTCCTCATCGTTTGGTTCAGCATCATCTTCGGGGACGTATCTCTTCAGATGCTCTATATGAGATACTTCTTGGCCCCCTTGATCATCTTGTATGACGTAGGTATTCATACCTTTCCTACTGCTGATCAGATATGGCCCTGTGTATTTCGGAGCAAGCTTAGCCGAGATACCTTGTGCGCTGGACGAGAGGATCCGGTTGCGTTTCCACACCAGATCTCCTACCTCGAATTCCGCTGGCCTTCGTCGTGAGTTGAAGATTTCGGCTTGCCGGGCCTTGCTGGCAGCCGACTGACGACTTGCGTTCTCGTGCAGTCTTGGCAACTGTTTGATTTTGTCGTTCCAATCCTGCAGGCGACGGAACTCAAACTGTTGCTGGGCAAGCCGGTCTTGCTCTCGACGAGCTGTACTAGGCGCCTCGGGTTGGCGACCATAGTTCAGCATAGCCGGGCTCCATCCAGTAGAACTTTGCACTGCTGTGTTTAGTGCAAAGACTAACTCTGGCAGCTTGTCGTCCCAGTCGCTGTGCTTATCCTGGATATACGACGCCACCATTGTCTTAACGGTCCGATTGGCCCTCTCGACAGGATTGGCCTGTGCGTGGTAAGGGGGTGTCGTCGAATGATACACTCCCTTAGATTCAAGGTATTCGTCTACGAGTTTATTTTTAAACTCGGTCCCGTTGTCCGAGTGAAACACTTCCGGGGTGCCGAACCGGTTAATCACTCGTTCGTGAAGCTTGCGGACTATCGTCTTTGCGTTAGCTTTTCGTATCGGGATTGCTTCAATCCAGCGCGTGAATAAATCCTGGAATACTAGGATGTATTCGTATCCTCGGCTAGAGCGTGGAAGCGGGCCAGTGATATCTCCTGCTACCGCCTGCCATGGTCTGTCCGATTGACGGTGACCCATTAACCCTGAGGGAGCACGTTGCTCGACCTTACATTGTCGTAATCCGCAACTTCTGCGTAAAACCGTGGCCAATAATAGTTTTGGGCCACGCGGGCGAATGTCTTTTCCCTTCCGAGATGGCCAGCTGAGGGGTCATCGTGACACTCTCTCAGAATAGAGTGACGATTCTCTACGGGTACGACCAGCTTCCATGCTTGCTCATCATCCATCACTTCCTCTAACTCCTTGTCGGGGCGATAGATGTATAGATTTCCTCCAACTATTTTCCAGTCGGGGAAATCACGGGGTCTGTCGGAAACGTTCTTGATCCAGTCTAGGTACCAAGGATCTTCAGTAGTTTGAGCCCACGACATTGCTGCTACTGTAGGCTCGTCGTCTTCATACATGCGAGATAGGGCATCGGGTACGTGATGCAGAGCTCCTTTTCTGTGCTCGACGACAAAGTCATGAGCTTGAAGCTCTAAAGCCCATCTCGCTAGTCGGCTGGTTGGATTTCTCATATTACACAACCAGCGAAGACTACTGTGATCCGTTATCACTTTGAAGTGGTACCCTTCGATGTAAGGTCTGAACTTATTAATAGCCCAGACCACGGCCAAGCATTCCCTCTCCGTAACGCTATAATTCTTCTCGGGTGCTGTGAGAATGCGACTGGCAAACTCAATGACTCTTTCCTCTCCGTCTATCTCTTGGACGAGCACGGCTCCTATGCCGGTATCGCTCGCGTCCGTGTGCAGGCTAAATAGTCCATCTGCACTGGGACCTTGAAGAACTGGAGCAGTCATGATCAGGGCCTTCAGTTGCTGAAAGGCTTGTTCCTGTTCATCTAACCACTCGTACCCTTGGTTCTTCTTTGTTAGACGGGTAAGTGGCTCGGCAATCGTGGCGTAATCCGGCATAAAACGCCGATACCACGACGCCATGCCGAGGAATCGTCGAAGCTGTTTGAGGTTCTTGGGAGCCGGATAAATCCTTATAGGCTCTGTCTTGGCTGGGTCGGGACGAATTCCATCCCTGTTGACCAGCACGCCAAGATATCTTACCTCATCTTGACAAAAGACACACTTGTCCTTATTTACTGTCAAGTTAGCTTCGGTCAGTCTTTTCAGCACCATCTCGAGATACTTCTTATGCCCTTCAAATGTCTCGGTGGCTATGATAATGTCATCGAGGTAAGAAAAGGCATTGGGCTCGAGATCAGGACCAACCACTTGGTCAATCATGCGTTGGAAGGTCGCGCCGGCGTATGCCAATCCGTACGGCATCCGCTTAAACTGATACAGTCCCATCCCCGGGACTGTGAAAGCCGTATAAGGACGCGATTCCTTCTGGAGAGGTATCTGATGATGCGCTGAGTTCATGTCCAGAGTACCAATGTACCGACATCTCTTCAACTTGCGTAAGATATCCTGCATGAACGGGAGGGGATAAGCGTCTGGTTTCGTTAGCGCATTGACTTTCCTAAAGTCAATGCAAAACCGACGTGATCCGTTCTCCTTGCGTACCATCACCACGGGGCTTGACCAACCGCTGTCCGAGGGCTCTATGATCTCTAAATCTGGCATCTCTCGGACCTGGCGGTGCATCTCCTCCTGGATCTTCTCCGACACCGGGTAATACTTCTGCTTTATCGGGCGAGCTGATCCCACGTCAATCGAGTGCTCGATGAGTTGGGTTCGCCCAATTTTGGGAGAAGTATTAGACAGCACTTTGCTTACTAGCGCTCGCAGCTCTTCCCTTTCTGCCTCGGTTGCGTCCGCTATCCCAGCGGCCGAGAGGGTGGCCATACCCCCTATTCCAGCAACTTCGAGGTGGATCTGCTGCTTGCTGTCTTTGAGGAACAGGCGGTCGCTATCCGGATCCAATATGGCTCTGAATGCTCGTACGAAATTTACTCCTACGTAGCATTCGACGTCAAGATTTGGTATGATCGCTACCCTTATTTCATGTGTCTCCTTCCCGACAGTGAAAGGTAAGATCACATGACCGTTTAGCGGTTGGTAACTACCATCCGCCATCTTGACGCGTCCGGCGTTTGCCACAATGAGCTCCTTGCCCAATGCTGCGGCGATTTGCAGACCGCTGGGTCCCATCACGGTCGTGAAGGCTCCGGGATCGTATAAGGCTCTTATACGAAAGCCCTCAATCTCCACGAAAAGCCACCAACGACTCTCATCCTCTGGTTTATAGGATGAGGTTGGTCTGCTGGCTTCTTGGGACCGTTCCTCCTTTTGAGGCCCATTTCCGCTCATCTCTGGACCATACTCTCGGTTGGAGCGGATCTGTCCCGAACTCACCTGGGACAGCGGGGACTCAAGCTCTTGGGTCGCGGTTTTCGTCCCTGTTAACCGCTCCCTTTGGCGTTTCCCGAGCACACCGGACAGTACCTGAGGGAATATCCAATTTTCCCACAGCCCTTGCAGGTAAGAGGCTTAGTCGGATCGAAAGTTGAGCCCATTCTGTTTTTCGGCTGTTCCTTCACTTTTTCCCTCTGTGGACTAGCGCTCTTCTTCTCCTGCCGGTGTCCGAAGCTCTTGCTCGGGCCATTAGGTCTGCCAGACCTCCTACTCTTCGGAGATCGGTTGGCGGGCGAGCCTTTCTTAGGAGAGCCAGACCTTGGGCTTCTCCTACGGGACTGTCGGGTCGTCGACGCCAATTGGGAGACGATGGGCCGCAGCGCATCCTCCAGCATCTTTGCGATGCGGTCGACGACGTCTGGCTCGCTTGGTTTGGCTGGGCTTACCTCAGCGGCCGCTACCTTAGCCTTCGGCGAACCTTTTTTCCGCTTCGGCTTATACGCCATTTCGGGAAGCAGAGACCCTTCCTCCGTAGGTGGTGGACGATATACTTTTTCACCTTCTATCGTCTGCTCCGCTTCCGTGGCGAGGTCCAGCATTTGTTCAATTGAGCTCACTTCCGCTCTCTTGAACAGCCGTTGAAGCTGTGGCAGCATGTTCCGATACAAATGATCGAGCTGCTGCGCTTCAGTCGGCGTAGGGACTATCTTTCGCATTATTGCGATAGAACACGTCATATAGTCCCTAACCCGTTCATCGGGTCCTTGAGTCCGTGCGTTGGACTCGGCGATGATCCTCTGCTGGAAACGTTGGCTCATTCCGTACCAACGTTTAGCCGAAGTCACGAAATCTTGCCAGGAGTGCCACTTGTGTTTCTCGTTCTGGTACCACGTGGCGGCAGTGTCTGTCAGAAGTTCCGAGAGTGACGGCAATAACTCGTCCTCTGACAGGTTGGCCAGGATCCTGCAATCCTCGATCCTGGTTAGGAAGGCGTCGATGCTCTGGCTCTTGTCGCCAGAGAACTTGACCTGCCACTTCCTCACAATGCCGCCGACGTCTCGAGGTGTCCCATTCAACCTCGATGACGTCGAGAAGCTTGGTGCTGAGAATGTCCGATCCCTGTTTGGCGAGCTGCGCGCTTCAGGAATCCTCTGGGATTCGCGCGCATTCCCCCCCTTCCAAGCTCCATCAGGCTTAGACTGAGGGGCGCTTGCGCGTTGTTGTTCGCCATTTACTTGCGCCTCACCTATCTCGCTCACATCAGGACCATAACACGTATATGTGTCCTAAAATTGCACATGGTGAGATTGGTTGGCACCGTCCAATCTCGTGCTGTGAGCGGTTTGAGTGCGCTCGGACATCAGCTTATCTACCTTTACAGTGAGGTCATTCACTTTTTTGATAAGCTGCACCAAGGTCTGGGAGAACGATCGAGGGATTTTAAAAATGTTTCCCTCTTCTGAGACCAATGACAGCCATTCTTCCTCTCGTTCGGGTTGAGGCTCTGTATTGGTCGCGGCTGACGTCGTTTCATCTAGCTCGACGTCATCGAAATCCTGCACCGTCCTGTGCAGGTTATCTTTAACCGCAGCGTTCTCCCGCAGTACCAGATACACTTCCTGATCTGGGCTAGGTTCATCAGACTCCTCGTCTTGATGTTCACCTAGCATCTGCAGCCACCTATTTCTCCGGTGGAGACGGCTGCGAACTGCTGTGGCTTCGTCTTCCTCCTGGTTAAACTCCTGGGCCGAATAATTTCCTAATAGCCACTGGTGGAGTCGCTCGGCTTTCCTATGAACCGAGCCTGCCGATTTTAGGTTCAAGGCGTCCAGGTGTAGTTCGATTTGCTCCCTGGTGAGCGTCTCGATCCATGCATCGATTTGACTATCGACGTCTTTCTGCTGAGCGGCCATCTTCAGTTGTAGCGTCGTTTATACGTTTCACAGTAAGTAGCCTCGCTGGCTTGACGCACTATGTGTGTGCAAGGTAATATGCTGTCGAATATTTAACTTTGGCGTTACTTGCCAAATGTCCAATCCGCGTAACTGGGTTTTGCTTCTACCTAAGCTAACCGCTAAAGCACAAAACCGGATGCCAAAAGTAAGTCCTGTCTTACTTTGATCAGGAAGCACTACCGAGTTTAAACTATTTTTAACAAATTTGCTAATAAATTTACGATAAACTACTGCCTGGCTCTTACCTTGCGCTAACTTGACGGTACTATATAATAAATAATAAATAAATCAATAAATAAATAAATTAAATAATTAAAGTTACCGCGCGCTTGACCTCTTACAAAAATATAACCTATAATACAATTTGTAAAGGTCTGAGCCAGGTTATAAGCTTCCTGTTTTGTGCCAGCAAAAACCAGTTAAACCTTGCATACACTTACAAACAATTTATTTAGACCGATTAATTGCCACCAGGTTATGTCGCGCTGTGTCGCGTTCTTTCGTTCCTCTAGGTGGCGCTAGTTACTTGGTTTGGTCCGAACTACCCAATTTCCAAGTAACGTTGGTCGGTCTATCGATTCCGTTCGAAAACCCACCAAATTTCCTATTTGTGCGACCTTTTTCTAGTGGCGCCACCTATGTTCGACCAGGAACCAATTTCCTGTGTCTACTACTAAGTAGTCGAGACGAGAAAAATAAAAAAAAAATTTTATTTGTTATAAAAAAATTTTTATTTGTTTATAACAATTCTATTTGTTAATAAACAAATCCCGTCTCGAGGGGAAACGAAAGAGTACCGAAATATACTTCACAATTTCGAAACGCGACTGCTGACCTCGTTATTGTTCACGAGTTATCCAATTGTTAATTAACAATATTATTAACAATTGAACAACTATATCGTGCTTGTTGATTTTTCCTATGTCCTGTATCCAAAATCCACACGTATTGGGCGCCAGTTGTAAGGGGGTGGGTACTGGGGATATGTAAGGCCCACGGTTAGGCCCTATCTGTCCCAACTTACCAATCTTAAGTGTGCAGTCCCACGATGCGGCCGGGAATCCCTTTGATTCCCGTGCAATGCCGTTAACAACGTCAAACACTCCGTTTGACTTATATACCGTGTGTTGGGGCCTTATGCCCAAAATTGCCAACTAGGATAAACACCGGAGAGGGCGGTATTCGTAGGATAGGACGGTAACCGGTAAAACACTATCAACAATCGATATTATTTTTAATCGGCGAGAAAGATTGTCTCGCCGAGTCAATTTATTAAATTAACAATTAAATATTAATAAATAAACAATACATGAACTTTAACAATTTACGGGGAGTCGTACCGATGACTACCCCCGAGGTCAGCGCGAAAAGAATCGGTTAAAATCTATTTAACAGTCGATTACGAGCAACCGATCCGGATATGATCGGCTGCTTAACCTGGTGGCATACGTCACCCCGTGTGACGTATGAATCTCTGACGTAGAGAGCTTTTACGTAGAAGCTTACTACGTCACGCGCGCCTTCTCTCGTGAAGTGGCTCCCGCGAACCACCGACCTTTCTATCCGTGCGGGTATTGTCACGAGAGGGGGGAAAGGAGGAACGCTTCCTCACCTGGACCGTACCAGGTAAATCGGGACGCGAAATATTAAATAGACACGCGGGTTTAAGTGTGGTGCACCACTTACCGCTTGTATATATATCGCGCCTCGGCGGGAAACGACTAGGTAAAGGAGAGACAGCTCGTCCTCGTGCTTATCTCTCTCTCTCTCTCACTCCTACGGTCGGGAAGGCGGCCGACTCTTCTTCCTTCTCTCTCACTGCTCGTGAGACGTGCTGCTCTGCACGCCGACGTGGAGGTTGGTGGGGAGGAACCCTCGCACCCACACACAAAAATGCACTAGTCTAATCCTTATTTATCCCGTAAAAATCACTCGGCAATTGTCAACACCTTGTTGTTGCCGATCGCGCGCGAACTCTCTAACGATACTCTACTGCGCACGATTCTCGCGCGCGTTCTCTGCGCGCGCCGCGCTGTCGATACTCTTTTCAGTTACTCACCTGATCGGTAACTCGCTTACCGTTATAATACAATAATAAATACTTTTCAAATTTATGAAAACTTTTATTTTTTATTTACAGACGTGAAGCATTTTTAATATTTTACAAGTATTGGCGATTACTCGACCATGAACGAAAAAGTATTAGAGTTTACAAAATAGTTTTATAACACAATAATTTATGATAACCAACATGGCGATAACTCGTCCAAATTAAATAAATTTTGTATAATTTTATACATTTTAATAATTATTAAAACTATAATTTCTCAAGTGGCGATAACTCGTCCATAACAAAACAATTTATTAACTACCTATAATTTTAAAGTTATTCGTGTTAATAACCTTTTAGAATGATTAGTGGCGATAACTCGTCCATAGAAAAACAATATTTTTATTACATATAATTTACGATTAATTCAAGTTAATACTTGTTTAGAATGACTAGTGGCGATAAAGCGTCCATAGCAAATGAATAAAATAATACTTTCTAATAATATATACTTATAAATTTTGTATTCTAATTTGTGGCGAAAACTGGACCATAAATCGTTTTCACATATTTACAAATACCTTGGAACATTTACTTATGAATAAAGTTTCTTCAAGTTCGTCTTGTAAAGCACTCGCTTCTCAAACTGTTCGTCCTTAATTCTATTAAATTTAGGCAAATTCTGCATTGTTACCACAGAAAAAAGTCTTTTAACTGGCGCAGATGATGACAATAGTGTACTATATTTTAAGAATAGTTTTTTCACAACTGGAAAATCATTTAGCAGATTCATGGAGGTTGATTTTTGATCCAGATGTCTCATTATTTCATTTTCTTCATTTCCTCAAAGAAGCGAATTATGTGGAACGACTGAGTCATCACGATCAAAGTCGAAAAAATTATCTTCGTTATCAGAAGATGATGTTGTTTCAGCAGATTTTGGTTTGCTCAAAAGTGATAATACTAAATTTTTTACCATTTCACGAGGACCAAAGCAGTTATCCAATTTAATTTGAATTTAGGATGCGTTACAGATGCTATGAAAGATGAAAAACATTTTAAATCTAGTTTATAAATTATCAATTAATTTAGAAATTATTAGTTTGTTATACTTATCACTATTATCTGCTAATATCGATCTCCATTTTTTCCTTATAATCAAAATTGTTGGTAAGAGATAATCATAGTGGCAATATTCTTCTCCTTGCAGAATATCTATTGCCTTTCCAAGTGGTGAACACCAATGAAGATACTCTGCAATATAATCAAAGTCTTTTTGTCGAAAAAGAGCATTAGTTACTAACTTAGTCTCTGTTTTCAATAACTTATCTTGTGAGGAATGAATTTGCTGAAGAGCATCGTACATCGAAATCCACCTTGTCGGTACGGGTCTTTTTAATACTACATTTGAGAATTCTTTCAAGCTCTTCTCTTTTTTTTGGAGATTTCATGTTTTTCCATAAAACGTTACAATAATCCATTGCATTATCGTGAGCTACTTTGACTGTTGCATTCCCATTAATAGCTTTAATTGCATCTACTGTTGCAATTAAGCTCAATGTATGACTTGCACAACGGAGTTGATGTGGGAATTGATAATCAATCACTATATCTTCATAATTCTCATCATCTTCCTTAGTAATTTTGCGACGCGCAATAATTGCACGCGCTAATTAATCATTTAGCATAATAATTATTAAGTTAACAAGTATAATTAATCATTACGTTTAAGACTCATAGTATAGTAAAATAGCTTCGCGACTAACATGCGTCGTAAAACGCGAGTTCAACAACCGCGATATAAATAGCCAAGGGTCATTGGCCGCTCCCGCATTACTGCGCCTATGGGCCAATTCATTCGAGACGTCGTTCGGAGTGGGGAAACCGCGATCCGCGCATGCGCGCTCTCGCAGATCGGGTATATAAGGCGCGCCGAGAACTGCCGTAACCAGTCGAGATCAGGGGGTCGGAGGAAGCTGGTTGTGAGCACACGGCAAGACTGAATCGTAACCCTGGTGCAGGCGCCCGTACCCTCGTGAGCACATGTGGGTTATCCCGACCGTATCTTCGTGAGCACACGCAGATTATCCCGACCGTATCCTCGTGAGCACACGTGGACTATCCCGACCGTATCTTCGTGAGCACACGTAGATTATCCCGACCGTATCCTCGTGAGCACACGTGGATTATCCCGACCGCATCTTCGTGAGCGCACGTAGACTATCCCGACCGTATCCTCGTGAGCACACGTGGATTATCCCGACCATATCTTCGTGAGCACACGTAGATTACCCCGACCGTATCCTCATGAGCACACGTGGATTATCCCGACCGTATCCTCGTGAGTACACGTGGGTTATCCCGACCGTATCCCCGTGAACATACGTGTATTAGCCCGAACCGTATTTCCGTGCGAGCATACACGATAACCGTTAGTTGCGTCCGTTTAGGAAACTAGTTATAAGATAGCATTGTAAAGTTCGTAGATCGCGTAGTAATTAAGTATTTTGTCTTGATTTGATTACAGACTAATTAACTACTTCACCCGACCAAGACCAGGCGGGCTGGCAACATTTGCATTATATCTTTAGTTCTTTTGTATATTTATACATAGTCTTAATATAATTAGCCTTTATTATAAATAGTGGTACTTTATTTCAAATTCCTTAAAACCTGAATCCTGGTATCTGAACAAAGTCCGGCAAAGATTCACTCCGTTACAATTTCATTACTTTCTATGCCAGATTCTTCATTATTAGTATCCATTACTAACTCCTGATTACTACTTTCACCGCTGGATTGACTCCTTAATTCCAAAGATTCTAAAATAAGTATTTTGAAAAAAATTTGAATTACTAAATAAAACAATAAAATAAGTGTTAAAATCGTAATATTCTTTCTTACCTTTCTCAATATTAAATTCCGTAGCTCCTTGAAATACCTTGAAAGCCTTGCTGAAATTTGATCCGTTATCTGTCACTGTAGCTACAACTATATTCGGATCGAGATTATATTGTTCGTTTAAAGCATTTAGAATCTCCGCTATGCGGTCATAAGAATGCGTTCCATCAAAACGCCTACATGCTAAAACTGCAGATTTTCGCTTGAGCGTACTTTCATTAATCTAATTTAGAAAACACAGATTCATTTGATTATGATTTAATAAATATTGCTTTAAATATTTATAATAATTTATTATTACATAATAAACATACCCAGTGTGCTGTTACACCTAAAAACCGTCTTTTACCACTAGTCCATATATCAGCTGTTGTACACACATATGACACATTTTCCAGCTGCAGTTTTATTTGTTCAATTTATTGATTAAACAACTGATTCCGATTCTTCTCTACTTTATAACGTGTCATATGAACCATGCCAGTTGTTCCACACTTAATTTTAAAATCTGCAGTTTACTACTAGTTTTATTAGTTAATTGATTATTAAAAATAATATATTTTCGTAAATTAATAAAAAAAACTGTTAATATTCAAGTTACCATCAAACATTTTTCGAAAAGCCTTATTTTCAACGAGCTGAAACGCTAATTGATTCTCAATAAAGCTGTTCGTAACATTTTGCTCAAAAGTATCTTGGGAAAAGCTGCAGGTGACCTGTCGATGTACTTCTGCTTTATCAGTTTTCGATTTTTTATTACTTTGTACTGTTCGTACTTCTTGAAATAATCTGGATGTTTTCTCTAAAATACAATTAATACTTTTTATTGAACAATTTCAACTATAATTATATGTATAAAAATTTAAAAATTGTTAAATCTTGTAAACCAAAATGCAATTTTTACTGCACATTTGTTGTAAACTTAAATTTGGCATTAAAAATTTGATATTATGTTGTAAAGATTGATAATATTTCAAATTTGAAAGATTTGTTTGAAGATTTTTTAGTTTAACATATTTTCTCAGTTTTTAATGAATTTCGTTTAAACAATATATTATCAAAGTGTTAAACTTACTTCCAAATGTCGTACAAAATTAGTAGAAGAACTAATCATTCCTTTGACCGTATCTTTGCAACAAACATATGCAGCTTCAATTTTGCCACTTAAGATTGAATTTTTTTCAATCACAGTAAAAAACTTTCCATCTAAATATGAATATTTGCTGCAGGTTTCGATCAATACGTTTGAGTTATTACTGTTGATGGAGACTGCACTATTATTATCCTCTGTTATGGATGGTGTTACGGAATGTGTTTGAATACTACTTGATGCGTTATTAGGTGTAGAACCATCTTCTTCTAAAACAATTTGTTCGTTAGCTTCATGAACATTTTGTTCAGTCGCATCATTTGCTGCATTTGTTCCTGTAGTCTTACTCATGTTTTTCTATAAATTCAATTACATTATTCTAAATGAATTTCTAAATTAGTACAATTATGAACTATATAATTTGTTCTTAACTGTTAAGAACTACTAGAAAAAGTTTTCAGTGTTGACATTGAAACTACTGTTTTTAATTTAGAAAATCTATACTATTAATAATTTATGATATCGCGATAAATACTTTTTTCAAAAAATTAAGAATACAATTTACTCAAAAAAAAAGTTTTTAATTATTGAAAATATTAACTACAGTCATCTCTATTAAAATAATTGTTATTGTGAGAGGGCCTCAGAGAGGTTTAACGAATTTAAAGTGTTTTCAACAAAACATTTGTACAATGATATTTTACATATGACAAGAATGGTATTTTAAGGGGGGGGGGGTTAACTTTGTTTTGTTTCCCAATTTTTTTATTTAATATTTGACTGTATAAGATCTTATAAATATACCACTAAATTTTGATATCAAAGCGAGTAAAATTGACGGATTTATAGCTGTTTGAATGATCCTTGTTCCAACCCAGTTTTGTGCAAATTTTAGCTGCACATCAGACTGACGAAGGCAAAATTCAGCGTAGACAAGAGCAAAAATAAGCCTAACATCTCTTGAATGATAGTAATATACTATATGGATCTAGTATTAATGATTCCATGTAGTTATTTTAAAATAAAATCTATTTTTTCACGTTATTTTCTGTTTTAGTGTTCAAGAGTTTTAAATCGATTTTCGCAAACGTACCATTTTTAAAGTCACGCGTCCAGGCTTCTTTTCTAAAACAACACATAATGGGCTCTCATCTATACTTCTTTCATTTATTTTATTTTGATGTAGAAAAATAGAAGAATCGGAAGAATAATAGGGACATAACATTATAATATTATTATGTTTGTATGAAATAATTTTTTATCAATGATAATATAATATAAGCTGTTGGATTACAGTATGTGGTGGGTGGGTGGTGATAGTGCAGTTAGAAAAAGTTTGTTTTTTTTAATCACAGTTAATTTTTTCTGTATATTTTTTTTTCTATATGCATTTTTTAAATTTTCCGACAAATTAAAAAATATAAAAATGCTTCAAATTTTTCCGTAAAAAATCTCCCGTGTTTGTTTCAAAAGCTCAGTGGCTAAAAATTGCTTTAAATACGTTAATTTGGTACCCCTTTTAATAAAGTTAGAAAAACCCAAATTTACGATTTTAAAATTAATTTCTATTGTTTAAGTTATAAATAATAATATAAATATATGTATAAATATAAATGTTGATCTAAAAAAATTTTACTTACCTTTTAAAGAAATAATTTTAAATAACGGATGATAATATCTCAAAAAATATTGGAGATAGAAAAAAACTTTCTATACAAAAGTTGTAGGGTTTTTAAGAGGCTAACTTACGGTGATATTAACCATAACCTGAGGTCAAGGGTTAAGGTCATTTGAAGGACAAAATGTTTTTTTCAAAAAGGAATCACTACTTTTGACCTCGGAAATGGAAAGGGCGGGAAATTTTACGTTCAGTATGATGTTGGCCAAGGTTATGGTCAAGGTCATGGTCAGGATCAAAACAGTAAATGCGTACAGACCTTACGAAAAAAGCCAACCCTATAAAAATATTGAGATGCAGGAGCTGTAGGGTTGCAAGAAAGCCAACTGACGGTATCCTTGACCGTCGCTTCAAGGACAAAGGTCAAGGTCATGTTAGGAATTTTATGACGTAATTGTCGAAGTGACGATATTTTTTGATAAATCGATGTATCACATGTTTTTTGACGCACTGTTGGGGGTTAATGTTTTTAGTTGCTTTTGTAAAAGGGGTAAAATTTGAAGGGGGAAGGGGTGGTGGTATGCGGTGTACCCTGACTACCTAGACATCGTCTTCAGGAAGTGACAATTTTTTTGCATATTCAAGCAGGGTGGCACACTACTTACCAGTAGACGATGTCCTTATGACCCGGAGTTCACCCTGACCACATGGACATTGTCTTCAGGAAGTGACAATTTTTTTTGCATATTAAAGCAGGGTGGCACACTACTTACCAGTAGACGATGTCCAGATGACCCGGAGGTCACCCTGACCACCTGGACATCGTCTTCAGGAAGTGACATTTTTTTTTGCATATTCAAGCAGGGTGGTACACTACTTACCAGTAGACGATGTCCAGATGACCCGGAGGTCACCCTGACCACCTGGACATCGTCTTCAGGAAGTGATAATGTTTTTTGCATATTCAAGCAGGGTGGCACACTACTTACCAGTAGACGATGTCCAGATGACCCGGAGGTCACCCTGACCACCTGGACATCGTCTTCAGGAAGTGACAATTTTTTTTGCATATTCAAGCAGGGTGGCACACTACTTACCAGTAGACGATGTCCAGATGACCCGGAGGTCACCCTGACCACCTGGACATCGTCTTCAGGAAGTGACAATTTTTTTTGCATATTCAAGCAGGGTGGCACACTACTTACCAGTAGACGATGTCGAGATGACCCGGAGGTCACCCTGACCACCTGGACATCGTCTTCAGGAAGTGATAATGTTTTTTGCATATTCAAGCAGGGTGGGACACTACTTACCAGTAGACGATGTCCAGATGACCCGGAGGTCACCCTGACCACCTGGACATCGTCTTCAGGAAGTGACAATTTGTTTTGCATATTCAAGCAGGGTGGCACACTACGTACCAGTAGACGATGTGCAGATGACCCGGAGATCACCCTGACCACCTGGACATCGTCTTCAGGAAGTGACAATTTTTTTACATATTCAAGCAGGTTGGCAATTCAGAAACTTTTAAAGGTCGATTTCATTTCTAAAATCTCGGTAGTCTAAAGGTTAAAATGTAAAGTTTCCAAACTGAAAATATAAATATGTGATTTGTGTTAATAGTATTTTGAGTAATAAATACCAAATACACAATAATTTTTTTTCCCTTGAATGAGAATAGAGTACAATCTTGTTTCCAATACTTTCTTTTCTAAAAAAATGCAAGGTTAAGAAAATACTTATTAGGTATAAAGGAATAGATACATTCCTACCCAGACAGCACTTCATATTGCAGCGATATTGTTGGAATAATGTCATATTGCTACAATATTGTCAACATACATTGTCTGATTTTAGTATTTTATTAATTAATGAACGCATTAATGAGGATAATAATTTAAGCGAAAGAATTGTTGTACTGTCTTATGTTTTGACGAAAATTCGTACTATATTTCTAATTACCTATAACCAAATTTTTTAATTCTTTTGGATATGTGGGTGAAAATCATCTAACGTGCACAATTGTGTAATAGTGAAATATATCCCATTATATCATATATAAAATTACGAATAATATATTCTAAGTACAATATATGTAATTTAATGTAAGTCAGCCGTGAAACTTGATAAAAGTTGATTTTATTGCCAAGTTTAAGTTGCTTAAAGTTTGAAATGTAACGTCCCCTGGCTGTAAGAAGGCCATAATCGCATATTAACTGGTGCGATTATAGGCGTATTTCTTTATTTCTAAAACGGGTTCAAAACTTAATTGTTCATTTTGATAACCACAATTAAAATCAAGTTGAAAATCTGAACATTTACTGATTTTTGAAGTGCACTGAACTTGCTGAACTTTGTAACAAACTTGTTATTAATAATAGCTGTGTTATGATTAATGTCTTTAAAATTAATTGTAAAATTAAAACATTTTTCTGACCAGGTGAAATTGTTAACTTTTGGTTTACTTTAGAGGTAAAAATTTTATTTTTAATATTTCATGATGTTAAGCAAAAAATACGGGCATGTTTTTGTGGTAATTCAGCGGTTACCTTTTTTAATGTAATTCCTCTGGTAGAGTATAATTGGAAAACTAATAAATTTTTTAAAACCAATTCATAGAGTAAATTTCAGATAAAGTAACTACATAAAAACCGTATTATTCCAATGTGGAAATTTTGAATGTTAACGTAATAAAATTTAAAAAACAGTCTATGTAATCTCCCCTGGCATGTAACATCCCCTGTCCAAATTTCTTTTATAACAAATAATCGATGCTGATCATTACATGCTTTACTGTTTTGACTAAAAATAAACATTATTTCTTAACAATTGTTTTCTCCATTCAAAGGAACTATGCGAGTCCATCAATGGAAATGGAGTAGATGTGAGCCCCAAAAAATTAATTTTAATGAAGTAAGTTGTTACGAATGTAATTTGAATAGACAATGTGAACATTATCAATTAGGGTCGATCTCGTACGAAAATAAAACTCAGAAAAAGAGTAAAATTGTTGATAAAAGAAGTCACTACTAAAAGAAATAATAAAAATATATAATTTATATTACAAATATAAAAATTATGTTAAATTGATTATATGGAAACATTGCATATATTTTATAAATGGAAGAATTTGTTAATTAATTTTTTTTATTGTTATTATCAATTAGGTATAGTTATATTCAATGTATACTCCATAAAATATGTTTATTAAAACTTTCTATCCCTATTACAAAATCTCACGTGAGAAATTGATTTTTTATTATTTAGCAAATTTAAACACCTCCAATTGAAATATCACATGAGATTTTGGCATGAAATCTCACTTGAGATCTCACGTGAGATTTTGTATTAGGGATGTATTCAAGATGTTTATGTTTTATATATCAAAATATATGTAATTCCCCTGGAACGTAAAAATTAAAAATCTTCAATACGTTGAGTAAATCAACTGATCCTGTATGCCCACTGTAAACAGGTACTCTAGAAACTGTAATTGGTCCAGAGAAACCAAAAATATATAATTTTTTTCATTTTGTTTTCTTGCATATCACCAACGTCAAATGTTCACGTTAGATGATTTTCACCCATGTAGATTGTCAGGTAGCATTACTTAACCCATTTGACAACAACTTGAAAATAATTTATTTTTATTGTATTCACATGAAAAATGTTTTGCATGGCAATATTTACAAATTTCAGACATTGTACCAAAATAATTTTCAATTATTAAAGATTCATTAAAATAATTATTTGCTATTTTACCATCATTACATATTATTTTTATTTTTACCAACTTGAAAATATTTAATTTTTATTTATTTCACATGAAAAATGTTTTGCATGGCAATATTTACAAATTTCAGACATTGTACCAAATAATTTTCAATTATTAAAGATTCATTAAAATAATTATTTGCTATTTACCATCATACATATTATTTTATTTTTTTGGTGTTTACTCTTAAGTTCTGCAATAACCTCTAATTTTTTTTTAAATGAGGAGTAGCATTTTCATTTATTGACTCATTATCATGAACTTGAATTTTTTAAAAAGAGTTAAAATAGGGTAAGGTGAGGGAATTAATGGAGGATGGGTAGTTGACCGGGAGGTCATCCTGACAACCTGGACATCGTCGATAATGTCTCGGGAAGTGACATTATTTTTTTGTTTTATAATTTTTTTGTTTAATTTCATTTTCCCTCTACGATTACAGGCTTGGGACTGACATATATTGTTCATATATTTTGTTCAGTTCATATATTTTGTCCAATATATATTGTTCATTTATTTTGAAATTTTGAGTGCTACTCTTTAAAGGTGCTGCTTATATGTATATTTGTAAATATTTGAATTAAGCGTGCACTTTAGATATGATTTTTTTTATTAATTAATTTATTTTTAACGCTTTGTTAAAAACTTAGCAATATTAGCGCGACGCTTTAATGGTGCTGCTTCAATTTTTGAATTGTTCTATTGATGATTTATTTTAAAATTTTGAGCGCTACTCTTTAAAGGTGCTGCTTATATGTATATTTGTAAATATTTGAATTAAGTGTGCACTTTAGATATGATTTTCTTTATTAATTAATTTATTTTTAACGCTTTGTTAAAAACTTAGCAATATTAGTGCTACGCTTTAAAGGTACTGCTTCAATTTTTGAATTGTTATGTTGTTGATTTATTTTTTTTTACCTCCGGGTCATCTGGACATCGTCTACTGGTAAGTAGTGTGCCACCCTGCTTGAATATGCAAAAAAAATTGTCACTTCCTGAAGACGATGTCTAGGTGGTCAGGGTACACCCCATACCACCACCCCTTCCCCCTTCAAATTTTACCCCTTTTAAAAAAACCACTAAAAACATTAACCCCCAACAGTGCGTCAAAAAACATGTGATACATATATTTATCAAAAAATATCGTCACATCGACAATTACGTCACACAAATAGATTGACGTCACAGAAAGGGAGAAAGGTTTTTGATGGAATTTAATTTTTATTTAACTTTAACTTTAACTTTAATTTTTTCTATTATATATTTTTAATATTTAATTTATTTAAAAAAAAATAATAAAAAATAAATAAATAAATAAATAAATTAAAAAATAATAAATTAACTTTAATTTTATTTTTTTTATATATATATAACTTTTATCCTCCAAATGTTGAGCAATCGATAGGTGAAAATCAATCATTAATAATTATAAATAATATTTTATTTTAAATTTTTATTTAATAAAATTTTCTATTTTTCATGATTTTTATTTTTCGACATGATCAATTTACGAGAAATTGCCCATATATACATGTAAAATCTAAATGTGCATAAATTAAAGGTTACCTAATTATCTTTTTTTATTGTATTCATACAATTGTAATTTTATTTATTTTTTCACATATAATAATTACAAAGGAAATAAGGTTGGACAACGCCATAAGAATAATAATAATAATATAAAATCAAAGAGTGTTTTAATTGAAGAATAATAAAATCCAATTATCATTGTAATTATGTGCATTAAAAAAATAGACAATAATAAATGTTAACAAATAAGTAAGATTATTATTACTTAGTATTAATATATTATATTTATCTAAACTTTGAAAATGAAAAATTATATCTAATAACTTTATTACTTCATATAGTTTAAATGTTTTCCTAATAATTAATATTGATACAACAAAATAAATCAAAAGTTTAAATCGACCGAGGGAGCGTTAGCGACCGAGGTATTTGTTGCTAGTAAAATTATTAAATTTTAATAGAAAGAAGAGTAGTTGGAGAGAGAGAGAAGAAGAGAAAGAGAAAGGAAGAGAGAGTGAGAGAGAGAAAAATACGCGACGCGCCGAACTATAGACGATATAGAAAATAAAGATAATATTTCCCGCGATTCGAAGCGCATATTGGCGCGAACAATTACTATATTTTAAGATTTTTTATTTATTTTTTTGTAGCTTCGCTTCGCTCGGCCTATACAATTTCACGCGTTCGGTAAAGTTACTCTTTGCGTACGTAATGTACTATTGCATAATAAACAGTTTTTCTTTTCAGGACAAATTATACGTTGGAGACGCGCTGATGGCAGAAATCGTCGACAGTATTATTATCAGCGCGGCCAGCAATATCGTACTGGCACGTACGTTCGGCGTTTTTAAAATTCATAAAATTATGAAATTAATAAATTATATATATATATATATATATATATATATATATATTTCCCCACCGGGTGTTATGCAGCCCGACGTGTTACTGTCCAATAACCCTATCTCCCTTACACCCACTGGGAGTATGGCAGGTTTATGCAGCCCGGGCTGCATAACCCCGAAGGTCTCTCTCGCACGTGCTAAAGTAAGCATCTTCCCTCTCTTTCTTGGGCTGCATAAACCCCTATTGGGATAAATATATATATATATATATATATATATATTAATATGCAAAATTACTTTTTATTTGACCTTCAATCAATATTCCTCTATACTTTCCTCGTTAGACGGTTACTATAAATTTGATCTTGAAGCATCTACCCACGCCACACCTCGCCGACCAAGAAGAAAATTAACTTTACATTCGGATTTAGCGCCTCTAAAAACCCTTGAAATGTAATTCTCACCTAAATGTAACATATACAACGAATGTGACCTTGAACTATCCACCTACGCGACACCACGTCGACCAAAAAGAAAATTAATATTATCCAAAGTTTTTTATCAATGTTTAAAACAAGAAAATGATTAATAAAAAAATGTTTATAAAGTGCATACAAATGCACCTGCAAGTGCATCTGAGTACATTGAATTTATTTTATCAAAGCTAATAAACATAAATCATAAATAACTAATGAAGTTAAAAAAAAATAAATATGAAGTTAATAAATGTGAAGTTAATTCATATGAATGCATTTAACAAATGCATAAAAAAATGCAAATGTTAGTTCATGGACACATGTGTTTGGAGGAGCGAGGGGTGTGTACTGTAGGTGTGGACATGTATGGGAATGCGCATGTGTATAAAAATTAATAAATAAGGATTTTCAATTTTGGTCGGACGGACGCCGGACACATGACTTTTAATCTAATAGTAGATAGATTATTATTATTTATTATGCATTATTTATTGTCATAAATAAAATTGTATCTATTATTCGTAGCCCATGTAAATAAAAAATAAAATTGTGTCTATTATTCGTAGCCCATGTAAATAAAAAATAAAATTGTGTCTATTATTCGTAGCCCATGTAAATAAAAAATAAAATTGTGTCTATTATTCGTAGCCCATGTAAATAAAAAATAAAATTGTGTCTATTATTCGTAGCCCATGTAAATAAAAAATAAAATTGTGTCTAATAACTTTATTACTTCATATAGTTTAAATGTTTTCCTAATAATTAATATTGATACAACAAAATAAATCAAAAGTTTAAATCGACCGAGGGAGCGTTAGCGACCGAGGTATTTGTTGCTAGTAAAATTATTAAATTTTAATAGAAAGAAGAGTAGTTGGAGAGAGAGAGAAGAAGAGAAAGAGAAAGGAAGAGAGAGTGAGAGAGAGAAAAATACGCGACGCGCCGAACTATAGACGATATAGAAAATAAAGATAATATTTCCCGCGATTCGAAGCGCATATTGGCGCGAACAATTACTATATTTTAAGATTTTTTATTTATTTTTTTGTAGCTTCGCTTCGCTCGGCCTATACAATTTCACGCGTTCGGTAAAGTTACTCTTTGCGTACGTAATGTACTATTGCATAATAAACAGTTTTTCTTTTCAGGACAAATTATACGTTGGAGACGCGCTGATGGCAGAAATCGTCGACAGTATTATTATCAGCGCGGCCAGCAATATCGTACTGGCACGTACGTTCGGCGTTTTTAAAATTCATAAAATTATGAAATTAATAAATTATATATATATATATATATATATATATATATATATTTCCCCACCGGGTGTTATGCAGCCCGACGTGTTACTGTCCAATAACCCTATCTCCCTTACACCCACTGGGAGTATGGCAGGTTTATGCAGCCCGGGCTGCATAACCCCGAAGGTCTCTCTCGCACGTGCTAAAGTAAGCATCTTCCCTCTCTTTCTTGGGCTGCATAAACCCCTATTGGGATAAATATATATATATATATATATATATATATTAATATGCAAAATTACTTTTTATTTTGACCTTCAATCAATATTCCTCTATACTTTCCTCGTTAGACGGTTACTATAAATTTGATCTTGAAGCATCTACCCACGCCACACCTCGCCGACCAAGAAGAAAATTAACTTTACATTCGGATTTAGCGCCTCTAAAAACCCTTGAAATGTAATTCTCACCTAAATGTAACATATACAACGAATGTGACCTTGAACTATCCACCTACGCGACACCACGTCGACCAAAAAGAAAATTAATATTATCCAAAGTTTTTTTATCAATGTTTAAAACAAGAAAATGATTAATAAAAAAATGTTTATAAAGTGCATACAAATGCACCTGCAAGTGCATCTGAGTACATTGAATTTATTTTTATCAAAGCTAATAAAACATAAATCATAAATAACTAATGAAGTTAAAAAAAAATAAATATGAAGTTAATAAATGTGAAGTTAATTCATATGAATGCATTTAACAAATGCATAAAAAAATGCAAATGTTAGTTCATGGACACATGTGTTTGGAGGAGCGAGGGGTGTGTACTGTAGGTGTGGACATGTATGGGAATGCGCATGTGTATAAAAATTAATAAATAAGGATTTTCAATTTTGGTCGGACGGACGCCGGACACATGACTTTTAATCTAATAGTAGATAGATTATTATTATTTATTATGCATTATTTATTGTCATAAATAAAATTGTATCTATTATTCGTAGCCCATGTAAATAAAAAATAAAATTGTGTCTATTATTCGTAGCAAATGCAAATTAAAAATAAAATGTTATCTATTATTCGTAGCCCATGTAAATCAAAAATAAAATTGTATCTATTATTCGTAGCCTATGTAAATCATAAATAATATTTTATCTATTGTAACGGTTTTGCTATTATTTAATAACAATAAATAAAATATTATAATGTAAAGTTAATAATAACAATTAACTACCGTTAAAATAATAGTCTCATTTATACGATCGGCCGCTCAGTAATAATACGACTATAATAAGCCGTATAGGCGGAGGCGGCGGTAATCTTCACTTAGCGAAACGCGAGAAAAAGGGGTAAACAACTAAATAAGCAACAATGCAATATTCAATTAATAACAAAAATAAATGTATTCGGGAAAAAAGTAATACAGGCGCGTCGCAGCGCGCGAAACGCAGGTCGATATATACGCGAGATAAATAAAGAGAGAAAGAGAGAGAGAGAGACTACAAGACTGGCACTTACAGTGCGTGAGCCGCGATCGATGATTAAACAACCAGGTGAAGTCTGCGTAGTCGCTACTCTTTAGCTTCCTGGGCTGCGTCGTCGCCAAACAAACTAATACAGCTCTACTGGGTCACCAACACAGCACCAGGATCACAAGCACGGGGCGATCAAAATATGAAAAGAGAACAAATAACAAGGTTTCTCACGACGGTTGAATTTAATCTCTCGGCGGTTGAGATTAGTCTCTCGACGGTTGAGTTTAATCTAAGTGTTACGAACCGAAAACTCTCTCTCTCTTTCCCTACTTTTACCTTTACGAAGGTCCGCGAAAATCGCCGAAAATCGTCGAACGTCGACCTGTAACATCTGTAAATATTAATACACAGGCTAGACAGAGAGAGAGAATGTAACGAGCAATTTAATATAATCAAATATTACATTGATTCGTTACACTCCCCCCTTCCAGACGCTGGGTAGCCGAAGACGTACCAGCTCTGCATTTCTACTCTCTCTCTAGGCCAGAAGACAAAATGAAAAAGATAATTAACATAAATAATATTTTATAAATAACTAAAGTAAAGACTAATATGAGCTCTTCTCTCTTTATTGTAACAAGCGACTTGCGCAGTTCATCAGACATAATTCTGGAACAGGTTAGTAAATATAAGGCCATGTTTTATACGAATGACAGAATGAAAAAGATTATAAAAATTACAGATTCAGAGAACGGTACGCGTAAATACATTAATCGCTCGAAGGAAATTTTACGGTTTCCGCGACCGAGTGCGCCGTTCGATCGTTTCCACCGGGGATACGGGCCTGTTCTTCACCCCTTTCGGTCTTCCGCGCCTATTTTCCGTCGTCGAAGGATTCGCGTGTACATTAGCGTTCGCCTTCAATCGCTCGTTAGAAGGGGCACGATCAACCGCGGTCATACGACTAAGAACTACCCGAGTTTTGCGCGGCCTACCTCGCTTACGCAGTGCGTTCGCGCTCACAGGATCGTTATCGTTGGACTCGTCGCTAGCTTTTCGCTCTGCGTTTAATCCCTCGCTGTCCCTCGTCGCATCATCTCGATTTAATCTACTCTCCACAGATACGTCCGTCTGGTCTTCGTAGAATGGCTTCAGGTCATTGATGTGGCATTTACCTGCTTCTTTTCCATCATTGCTGATGAGCTCTACCACGTTTGAGCCGAGTAACGCCGAAACAATAAAAGGTCCGATGTACTTCGGAGCTAGCTTAGCAGCTATGCCTTGGGCAGCGGACGAAAGTATACGATTCCGCTTAGAAACCTTTTGTCCCACGGCAAATTGTACATCGCGGCGTTTTGAATTATAATATTCGGCCTGACGGGCTTGTGCGCATGTCGCTCGTTCAGCTGCTTGAGCTTGCAGCTCTGGCAACGTTTGCATACGCTGTTGCCAATTTTGAACAGCTGCTGCGGCTTCGCTGTCGGCGACGGCTTGATCTTCTATTTTCCGCAAGCTTTTCGGCGGAACAGGGTTTCTTCCCATATTTAGGAAAGCAGGACTTGCGCCGGTAGAATCTTGCACGGCGGTATTGTACGCAAACATGAGCTCAGAGATGTGAGCGTCCCATGTTTTATGATTCGCCTCGATAAACGAAGTAATCATCGTTTTTATCGTGCGATTAACGCGTTCTACAGGATTCGCCTGTGCATGGTAAGGCGGAATCGTAGTATGAACCACGCCGTGTTCAGCTAAGAATTGCTCCATAGCAGCATTCTTAAACTCCGTGCCATTGTCGGAATGAAAAACATCAGGCACGCCGAAACGCAAAAAAACGCGCTCATTCAGCTCGCGCCGAATGGTATGCGAGTTCGCTTTCCGTATAGGGATACACTCTATCCAACGAGTGAATAAGTCCATGAATATTAAAAGATATTCAAATCCATGCGAAGAACGCGGAAACGGTCCCATGATATCACCTGCAACGGTTTCCCATGGACGCGAAATAACACGTTTTCCCATGAAACCTGCAGGAGCCTGCTGTGGCACTTTACATTGCTGGCAAATCGAGCAATTCCGCACAAATTCGGCGATATCTTTAAGCATCGCAGGCCAATAATAGTATCGCGCTATCCGCTGATACGTTTTGTTTCGGCCAAGATGTCCAGCAGTTGGCTCATCATGATTCTCGCAGAGAACTTGTTGACGTTTCTCCTGCGGTACCGCCAGTTTCCAAGCGTCTTCGTCTTCAAAATAGTCATCTATGGAAGCGTCAGGCTTATAATGATATAGTCTGCCTCCAAGCACCTTCCAGTCTTGGTATTTTTCCGAATTTCCGCTGACATTTGCAAGTTTTTGCGTATACCACTCATCTTGAGCGTCGTACGGCAAACTCACTGTAGCGATGTCGCAATCCGAGTCATTTTCAAATGCGCGAGAGAGGGCATCAGGCACGACATTAAGAGATCCTTTGCGGTGCTCGATCTCATAATCATAGCTTTGGAGCTTAAGTGCCCAACGCGCTAAGCGTCCAGTAGGGTTACGCAAGTTGCACAGCCATTTTAAACTGCTATGGTCTGTTATAACCTTAAAGCGATAACCTTCTACATATGAGCGGAATTTTTCCACGGCCCATAATACAGCTAAGCACTCTCGTTCAGTAATCGAGTAGTTACGTTCCGCCGCGTTTAACGTACGACTGGCGAAACTAAGTACTCGCTCTTCTCCGTTGATAGTTTGCGTTAAAACCGCTCCTAAGCCAGTGTCGCTAGCGTCAGTCTGAATCACGAACTGATGCTCGAAAGATGGCCGATGGAGGATAGGCGCAGATGCTATCAACGCTTTGATTTGTTCAAAAGCGAACTGTTGTTCCTCGCCCCACTCAAATTTAACATTTTTCTTTGTTAACTTGGTAAGCGGTTCCGCAAGCGTAGCAAAATCCTCTAGAAATTTTCTATACCATGAGGCCATGCCGAGGAAAGAGCGTAGCTTTTTGAGGTTAGTTGGCGCGGGATAATCCACGATCGGCGCTATCTTGTCCGGATCAGGGCGAAATCCATCGCGATTCACAAACACGCCAAGATACTTAACCTCGTTGCGACGAAATTCGCTTTTCTCACGGTTTATCGTAAGTCCCGCGGCGGAAATCCGCTTTAGGACATGCTCAAGCCATTTAAAATGCTCTTCGAACTTCTCGGTGATTATAATAACGTCATCGAGATACGAAAACGCGTACGGTTCAGGATCAGGACCTATCACCCTATCTATCAGCTGTTGGAACGTAGCGGGCCCCCCCGCCACACCGTACGGCATCCGAGTAAACTCATATAAGCCTAAGCCAGGCACCGTGAAAGCCGTCAGATGTTCCGATCCCTTTTTCATCGGAATCTGATGGTATGCGCTGCTTAAATCCAGCGTGCTTATATAGCGTGCCCTTTGGAGTTTGCGCAAAATAATCTCCATATAGGGAAGCGGATAAGCGCAGGTCTTCGAGACGGAATTGAGCTTTCGGTAGTCGATGCAGAATCTATAGGTACCGTTAGATTTCCGCACCATGACTACTGGGCTCGACCACTCGCTCGTCGACGGGCGAATTATCCCCGCGTCAAGCATCTGTTGTACTTGAGCGTGCATCTCTTGCTCGATCTTCTGAGACACCGGATAATAGCGCTGTTTGATTGGACGCGAACCGCCCACATCAATTTCATGCTTAGCTAAGTTAGTACAACCTAGTTTTGCATTTGGAGCAGTCAAACGCTTTTCCAACAACTCATTGAGTTGTTTGCGTTGCGCTTCGTCAATATCTGCTAAGCCAACGGCAGCTAGTGAGCAGGCCTCACCAATGCCGATAGCAGATACTTCAAGCTGAATTGCGTCAGCCACGTTTTCAATCAGCAACTGATTTTCACGCGGCAACAAAACAGCGTTAAACGCACGAATAAAATCGGCACCGAGTATACAATCGGCGTCGAGATCGCTCATTACTAAAACATCTAAGTAATGGCGTTCATCCGCTAAATCAAACGGCAGCTCTAAACGTCCAAGTATTGGAGCGCGTTGGCCGTTAGCGAGTCGTGCACCTGGTCCAATGTAAGGAGTTAACGGTTTTCCTATGGCTGATGCTATTTGCAAGCCTAAGGAATTAATAACCGTGCGAGCCGCCCCTGAATCGTACAAAGTGCGTATGCGGGATCCACCGATTCCGATCTGCAACCACCAGCGAGTAGACTGCACAGTTCCTTCCTCAACTGGCGTTCCAGCGAGAGAATCGCAAACACCTTTTTCCGCTGATTGTCTGTCAATTCCGACAGGCAAAAGCGATGGCATTTTCTCCTTCTGCGCAATTACTGATGGAATTTCATCCACATCAGAGGTCTCACTAATAATTTGGCGATAGGGACCTTATCTATTCGCCCCTTTTCTCGTTTCCCGAGCACTCAGGACAATCCGTCTTGATATACCCGGGCCAACCGCAGCGATAGCAGTACACACGCTCTTTGGGACCTGCTTTCTTATCGCGGTTGCGACTACGCGCCGATTTTCCATTAGTAATGGATGATTTATTTTTACCATGATCCTTCCTCTCGGTACTAGTCACGCCAGATGGCTTATCAGAAACATTCTTTGCTCCTTTCGGCGCACCTGGTTTATGGAAATTACGCGCGGTTTGACCTTTCTTATTGGCGGAATTCGCAAACGAATTCACATATTTACTAAATCTCATCTAGCATCTTCTCTAAGAGTTTGGCCAAATTTTCCATCGTAGGTTCTGCGATACTCGCTACTTTTACCGTAGCATCATCGCTAGCAGCTTTTCCGCCCTTCTTACCTCTGGCATCTGGCTGCTTATAAGCCACAGAAAGCAGAACGCTCTTTTCTGGCGGCGGAGGCGCGGGAAAATTCCGCTCTTCCTCGATAAGCTCTTCCGCCTGACGAGCTAGCTGCACAAGCCTATCGACGCTTGTAACTTTTTCTTTCGGGTCTAACTTCCGAACAGACGGCAACATGTTAGCATACAACATGTCTAGCTGAGACTGCGTACTTGGAGGCGCATCCATTCTGCTAAATATGGTTAGCAAGCAGAAAATGTAATCACGGGCAGGCTCTTCTCTTCCCTGCTTGCGTGCTTGCGCTTCCGCCATTAAGCGCTGCTGAAAGTTCTGCTCAACGCCATAACATCGTCGAGCAGCATTGCAAAAATCAGCCCAAGTATTCCAATCTTTCCGCGATTGGCGATACCAATGTAGCGCTACGCCAGGTAACAGCTCCGACAAAGCATTCAGTAAATCCGCGTCGAAAATATGCGCTAACTTGCGACATTCTTCTATGCGCTGAATAAATTCCTCGATGCTTTCGCGTTTTTCGCCGGAAAACTTAATATTCCACTGGTGAACCGTGCGACCTACGTCATGTGACTGTGTAGGCGCTCTCGTCGACATATTCGACAAGAGTTGCGTAAGTTGATCGCTTGTAACCACAGGCACATTTCCCCCCCTTCCAGACTCATGCCAATCCGCAGGAGCTGGTAGAGACGAAAACTGACGTATGTCGCTATATGTGGGAGTCGGAAAACACGGAGCGTTTACGTTCAAACGTGGATCCGAATTAATTTCCGATTGTGTGTGCGTTGACGCTTGAGGTGTTTGCGGATACTTATCAGCTTCAAAATAATTTAAATTAAAAGTATCTTGAAAATTTACACTTTTCCGCGTTTTCCGTTGCCATTCCGACGCATTCGGCGTTTGCGCGGGAAGCTGTGTACTTGTTGCGAATTCCGCTAATCGCTGCTCAACAGATTTAATTCTTTCTCTTGTTGTAATGCCAGCGATTGCGCCTTCGACAACTCCAGAGCTATCCTCCTTGGAGTGTTAACAACTTCACCATTTGCTAATTGACATAAAACAGTCCGACATTGTTTTATCAATTTTTCCAGTACTAAATACTGTTTTTGGCAACGCACCTTTTGTTTGTGAAAACGTACTCGCTGCTTTTACCGTAGCATCATCGCTAGCAGCTTTTCCGCCCTTCTTACCTCTGGCATCTGGCTGCTTATAAGCCACAGAAGGCAGAACGCTCTTTTCTGGCGGCGGAGGCGCGGGAAAATTCCGCTCTTCCTCGATAAGCTCTTCCGCCTGACGAGCTAGCTGCACAAGCCTATCGACGCTTGTAACTTTTTCTTTCGGCTAACTTCCGAACAGACGGCAACATGTTAGCATACAACATGTCTAGCTGAGACTGCGTACTTGGAGGCGCATCCATTCTGCTAAATATGGTTAGCAAGCAGAAAATGTAATCACGGGCAGGCTCTTCTCTTCCCTGCTTGCGTGCTTGCGCTTCCGCCATTAAGCGCTGCTGAAAGTTCTGCTCAACGCCATAACATCGTCGAGCAGCATTGCAAAAATCAGCCCAAGTATTCCAATCTTTCCGCGATTGGCGATACCAATGTAGCGCTACGCCAGGTAACAGCTCCGACAAAGCATTCAGTAAATCCGCGTCGAAAATATGCGCTAACTTGCGACATTCTTCTATGCGCTGAATAAATTCCTCGATGCTTTCGCGTTTTTCGCCGGAAAACTTAATATTCCACTGGTGAACCGTGCGACCTACGTCATGTGACTGTGTAGGCGCTCTCGTCGACATATTCGACAAGAGTTGCGTAAGTTGATCGCTTGTAACCACAGGCACATTTCCCCCCCTTCCAGACTCATGCCAATCCGCAGGAGCTGGTAGAGACGAAAACTGACGTATGTCGCTATATGTGGGAGTCGGAAAACACGGAGCGTTTACGTTCAAACGTGGATCCGAATTAATTTCCGATTGTGTGTGCGTTGACGCTTGAGGTGTTTGCGGATACTTATCAGCTTCAAAATAATTTAAATTAAAAGTATCTTGAAAATTTACACTTTTCCGCGTTTTCCGTTGCCATTCCGACGCATTCGGCGTTTGCGCGGGAAGCTGTGTACTTGTTGCGAATTCCGCTAATCGCTGCTCAACAGATTTAATTCTTTCTCTTGTTGTAATGCCAGCGATTGCGCCTTCGACAACTCCAGAGCTATCCTCCTTGGAGTGTTAACAACTTCACCATTTGCTAATTGACATAAAACAGTCCGACATTGTTTTATCAATTTTTCCAGTACTAAATACTGTTTTTGGCAACGCACCTTTTGTTTGTGAAAACGTACTCGCTGCTTGTGTCGTCGAGTACGTAGTTGTGGTAGCGGTCGTAATCTTCGCGGTCGATATGGTAGGAATCGGTCTTACCGGTATAGTCGTGCTAAGCGTTTTTGTCGAAGTCAATTCGAAATTTGGTTCAAAATTTTTTCCGGCCGCGTTTTCCATCGCATTATCCGCAAGGTTTCTCGCGATATTTCCCGCGTTAACCTCACTAGGCTATGATTCCGCATCGGAATCGGCATCTTGATTGTCATTCGATTTTGAACTATTAGCAAGCGGAAAAAATTCGCTTTCATTCGCTTGATTTAAATTTTGAACTTGACGTTGAGCAATTTGAATTTGCGTTTCTTCTCTGAAATTCGTGCGTTTTAGAACGGTGCAGAGTCTTTGTTCGCGACGAGTCCGTGCAGCTAAGTCGTTTTCTTCGTCAATTGATTCAACAAAATCCGCGGCTGTATAATCGCCGCGTAAACGCCTATATAGCCTATCTACACGGATAAAGGGTGTACCGTCACGTGTCAATTCTAGCTGATCGAGGACGGAATCGAATTGATAAGCTGTTAAATTCAAAATCCATCCTTGGATCTCGTATGTTTGATCGAAATCACTCTCATTCATGCACGCCATTTTGAATTATAAAAAAAAATTTTGAATAAAATTTAAATTTCAGACCTTATTGGCAAGATAAATTTTCACAATTAAATAATTTTATTAAACAAATTACAAAATAATTGCGAATCGCTATTAAATTATGCGCAAATTCGCTTAACCAAATTAAATTTAATAAGATCAACCACTTTGTAAAAAAAAACAAAATATTACAAATCTGTAATTTGTTAAAAATAAATTTTTCAATTGTTTACAAAAATAAAATAAGACTGAGGTAACAAATTTAATATTAGAAGAAGTTTAAAAGAATTGAAAAAAAACAAATTATTTTAAGATAATAATTATTTAAAAAAAACAAAATTTTAAATTGCGAAGAAACGCTATAAAATTATTTTAATAATTTATAATAACAACAACAAAAAATTAATTTGAATTCAAATTTAAAAAAAAATAATTTAATTTTTTTACACACGCTTACATACACATTCATACATGTACCGCGATACGCTACAATACTTATATTTACCGCGTAAATCACACACACACTTACACGCACGCACGCGAAATAGACTAACTCAACCTAAATTGCGATTATACAGCTTACGAAAAATTATTAGAAAAGCAATAATTATATTTTCCGCGGTGTCGCTAATAATTATTTAAATAAACAAATAAATAATGAAAAAAAAAAACACGAAATAATTAAATTCGCAATACGCTAAAATTAAAACGAAAAGACAAATCGATTTAAAATTCAAATAATATAAGATTCAAAAGAATATTATTTGTAGCGTAAACACCGCGAATCACCGCGAAACGTAAACAATGCGCTCGCTCGCTCTCGAAATGCTCGAAATAAGATCTCTTAATTTAACACGCCTATTGACTGAATTAAAACTTTTAAATATTAGGAATTAAATTTTGAGACTATTAATTGTCAATTATATGCATATCGCTAATTACCATGCACGTTGAGCGTCATGTAACGGTTTTGCTATTATTTAATAACAATAAATAAAATATTATAATGTAAAGTTAGTAATAACAATTAACTACCGTTAAAATAATAGTCTCATTTACACGATCGGCCGCTCAGTAATAATACGACTATAATAAGCCGTATAGGCGGAGGCGGCGGTAATCTTCACTTAGCGAAACGCGAGAAAAAGGGGTAAACAACTAAATAAGCAACAATGCAATATTCAATTAATAACAAAAATAAATGTATTCGGGAAAAAAGTAATACAGGCTCGTCGCAGCGCGCGAAACGCAGGTCGATATATACGCGAGATAAATAAAGAGAGAAAGAGAGAGAGAGAGACTACAAGACTGGCACTTACAGTGCGTGAGCCGCGATCGATGATTAAACAACCAGGTGAAGTCTGCGTAGTCGCTACTCTTTAGCTTCCTGGGCTGCGTCGTCGCCAAACAAACTAATACAGCTCTACTGGGTCACCAGCACAGCACCAGGATCACAAGCACGGGGCGATCAAAATATGAAAAGAGAACAAATAACAAGGTTTCTCACGACGGTTGAATTTAATCTCTCGGCGGGTGAGATTAGTCTCTCGACGGTTGAGTTTAATCTAAGTGCTCTCGCACTTACGAACCGAAAACTCTCTCTCTCTTTCCCTACTTTTACCTTTACGAAGGTCCGCGAAAATCGCCGAAAATCGTCGAACGTCGACCTGTAACATCTGTAAATATTAATACACAGGCTAGACAGAGAGAGAGAGAATGTAACGAGCAATTTAATATAATCAAATATTACATTGATTCGTTACACTATTATTCGTAGTCCATGTAAATCATAAATAATATTTTATCTATTATTCGTAGTCCATTCTAAATAAAGATTTTGCAACTCTGCTGACAGCCATGTTGAACTTTTTTATTTTTGCAATTAGCTTTGCAGAAAAAAGTGTATAATTTTTGTCCTATTAATTATGCCACTTTAGGTACACACAGGGTACATGTAAGTAGAAGTATCTGTGATATTTTCAGTAATATCAATTGAGCCGAACAATGTCAAAAATCAAAATATTTGAATTTTTAGTGACTGAAGGTCAATAATAGTGCAATAATATTTAATTAATGTTCATAATTAAAATTTCATTCAAATCTTGATATAATTTCCAATTTTATAGATATGTATCATTTCTTTTGTAGGATGTATATATTTTGAGATATAATATCATGAAAATTAGTCATATGAATGCAAAACAGCAGAATACGTGTTTTTGGTATTCATAACTTTTGTCATATCTAAGTAAACCATCTAATATTTTGTAACATATTCTAAGTTCAAAAAGGAATTGTTTATAGCATAATATCAATAATTTTTAAATTTTCATTTGCTGGTTTAGTATGAAATTCCCCATACTTATATTATTTATATAAAATTTTATCACAATATAATTATTTGAAATATATTAAACTTTTATTTTAAAGGGTTTTTGCTGTTCAAATTTGGAAGATGAACTTCAAAATTTCTTCTATGTATTTTTAAATTAAATGATGGACCGCAATACTGGATGAATAATGGGTAAGTATATTATTATATATTACATTATATTATTAAATTGTATTTATTATAATAATAGTTATTTTTGTATATGTTTATTTTGGACGTTTCTTTTTGATGTGTGTTAAAAACTTGTAGTACCATAATTTGTAGTTTATGAAAAATAGTATATTGAATATTATAATACTTATTAAAATGAATCAAAACAAAATATATATATATATATTTATCAATTTTCCATTATAATAATTTAATTATATTTTTAATGTAAATGAACATTAAAACCAGATATGTATATTTAAGTGAGCCAATTTGTGATTATTATGCATTGCATTATTTTACTCACAAAAACCAAAGTTTTTTTTTATCAAAGCTACACTTGTATCTGCCATCTTTCATATATATTCTAATCGATCAAATCAATAACTGAATAAATAATAAGAATTAAATAAGATTAATAATAAATTAATATATTCACAATCTTACAAAAAAAATTTGTAGAAAAATCGAAAAACTAGGAATATTAAAATGCTTAATTAATATTAAAACTTTTAAAGACATATTTATTTATTAATTATTAGAACTAATGTTGGTTTGTTTATGCACAATTTTCAATCAATTTTTTCTATCTTTAGATAAACCAATGTTTGCACAGCAATTAGCCGAACCTTCTGGAATGGATTACGAAACCGTGAGAGGTGGAGGCACCCCTTGATCGCGATGTATAACTGCTATACATAAAGTTTTGGACTGGGTCTTTAACGCCACGACGAGGTTTACTATTACTCATCCATGAGGTTGAAGCATTCTTATGAAAACAATCAAGTGAAAACATAAACGAAGGCCCGAATAATTTGATTGGGCAGTGAACGATCGACTCGACGAAATGGTCGATTTCTTATTACTTGAACGAGGAGAACTTTAACGACTTATATGCTTTACTTTTACAAATCCGTATTACATGCTGTTTTTGAAATTAACCAAAACGCAGGTTCAAATTCACACAGTTTGACTATGTCCTTCTATATGTAAAATCGCAGATATGACTGAAGGTATGTCTGGTACAGAACTTGCAAAGATCGGTGTTGCCTGGAAAGCTGCTGCTTACGCTTCGAATGACGATCCGGCTAAAAATTATCCTATGACTTATATGGGGATTCTTCACATAATTTATTATTGTCCTGGCATTGGTAAATACTCACCTATAATATGGTACGTTTTTAATTTAAGCATTTTTTAATTTTAAACTTACAATAAATATAATTATTAAATATAAAGTAACTTAAAGCCAAATATCACATTTTTTCTTAAAATGAACAATATTTTTTATATTTGGTGGTTAAAAATTACTTAATATATACATAATAAACGTAAATTATGTTTGTATATTGAACTCTAATTTTATTTTTGTCCATTTGTCAGCTTATCAGCAACACTCGCTTCTCTTCTTAAATCTCTAATTTTTTTTTAATTACAGCTGTACTATCTGCTAACCAATACGCTTTGCCCTCCTGGGTTGCATTTTATTTACGGAGCAAGAATCAGAATAAATACCTGGAAACGTGCATTATTATACTTTTTGGTAATAAATTAAAATTTTAATGTAATTGATTTTCTTAGAAGTATCTTACTTATTGCTAAGCAAAGCAAATTTGTTTCCAGAGATTTAAACAGTGACCTGTTGGATAGATGTTTTTGAACTTTGGTGACCTCTAACAAACGGTTAACCAAATCACGAGGCTTCCAAATTACACAAACTAGTTGCCTCAAGAAAATTATTGGTTTGTCTTTTTGCATGAGAATCCAGGTAGCATACTTCATCCAAATACTCTCCCCAAGATAAATCTAAAAGATTAATCTAAAGGAATTAAATGCAGTTTTACTCGCTTCGTATAATCAATGATGTGGTTAGCCATTATAAGATCATTCGGATGAAAATAAATTTTTTTTACCTGACTCATTTTGGTTAAGCTCCTCGTTATAGTCTTTTTCTTCCACAGTTACTTTTTACTTTGTTCTCCATCACTTGCATCAGAGTCTTCAAAAAGTGGTACAGTTATATTTTTCATATCCTTTAATACTTTACTGCTTCTGTCGATTGATACAACAGACTTGAATTGTTGTATTTGCGTATGAGACTTGGTACCTTGATTACGTTGACTCTTTTTTGGTTTAGAAGGTATCTCACCCAAGTCAGAAAAACCTTTTGGCTATATCACTCGCTTAGATGTAACTTTTATTTCTAAATCTTTCTTCACACCTGTAATTAAACACACATACACTTACAACATTTTACTAATACATTAGTTTTAATTAAAACTAAATTATTATACTAACTTACCTAAACATAGAATGTTACAAGGCCAATATTCATAATGATCGTGTTCTTCCAAGCAATCTTTTGAGCACAGACACCATTTAGCATAGTAAGTCTCATTCTGATCAAAATCTTGTGAATTGTTTGGATGAATGTGGTCACTATCTTCATCGTGGCTGTTGCATTTAATGTTAGTTGTGTTTCGAATATAAAACATTTTTGGTTGATCTAAAAAACGAACTTTCGCGTGCGTAACCTCCATTATTGCACAAAATAAAATAAACTATATTTATGTTTCTATTTACAGAATATGTACTTTTTAGCTCTATAATAATAGTACAGTATAAGAGAAACTGCGATTTAAAACGAAGCAATATTAATCGTTTTAAATAGGGATTTGTTTTCTTATGAAATATTATGCAAATTATTCTAATATTAAATTAACGCGAGACGACTATATGCATGTGTATATATGTAATTGTAGTGTCCCGCGTACAGTGTATACATAAAAATATATATCACCCCAGGCGGAAATTTATTTTTCCAGAAAGAGCTAAGAAAAGCTAATAAATTTTATAATCAATTTGTAATATGCAGATTTTGGACTCTATTCATAGTTAGTAAGAATTTATAACATTTATTAGTTCTTCTTAGCTTCTGTTAGATTTTATTAGCTTTTAGGTTTTTTTCAAAAGCAAAAGAAATATGCGAGCTTAAAAAAGTTAATAACTACTAATAACTTTTTAAAATTATTATATACTGTAAATAAGTATTTAGAATTTTCATGAATATTTAGCAATAGCAATCTTTTATTAATAGCTTTTGTTTTTTTGCATACATCACTTAGAAACAGCTAAAAACAGTTAAATACAGGAAAATGCAACAGTTACTATTAGTGTCATTTTGTCGTTTTTCACCATATTTTCGAAATACAAAAATCTAATAAAACCTAATAAAGCTTAGAAATATTTAAGAAATTTTAAAAATTACTAATAAAATCTTATAAACATTACCAAATTACTAGAGTCCAAAATCCGCACTTTAAGAAGTGTTATGAAAATCTAATAATAGCTAATAACTTTTATTAAGTATTTATAAACATTATACGCATATGATTATTTCCGCTAGGGAACTAACCTATTGTGTAGCTACTAAAAGTAATAATTAACAAATTATAAAAAATGTAGTTTTATAGACCTCAATTTGCTCGTCGATTTGCTCATTAGTTAATTAAATTTGCGCAATATATTATGCAACTTAAATATGTAGAATTTTAATTGATAAAAATAAAAAATTTTTACGTTGAGCTCTAATATGGGTATGTTCCGAAAAAGCGACTCGACATTCTTGCATTCTGGAATACGTCTAATGGTTTATATTCTCTAACCTTTAAATTTTACGCCTTTTCAGTAGCGTGAAACAGACTTAAACCAAAATTGATCATGTGCTTTGTGTATTTCTGTGTAGCCTATCAACAGCTACTTTGTAAATAATACGTTTACATGGTTAATTATATATACTTTTGCGTAATAATTATTTGTATAATTGCATAGTGATTCAAAGTATTAATAAGTAAGTATTATTCTTTTATTTATACACATAATAATAATCCATTATTTTTGTACTAAACTTATCGCAAACTTGGATCTATTTTTGTACATTTGAAGTAACTTCATCTCATTATTCAATTTATGAACTAATTGTAAAGATGTAATTTCACTACTCTTAAAATAATTACTTGTTAATTCTAGAGAAAATATTACATTTTTATTTCTGGTTTTACTATCACTATTTATGTATTTTTTTTTTATATGTTAATAGTGTTGCAACAATGATTTTATTCTAGAAGATTCTCTTATACTTAACAGGTAAAAGTGTGCTTAGGTGACCCAGTCACTCACACGTTTATGATAATTCTTAATATATTATTATTCTTAATTTGTTTAGTTAATGTTTTCAGTGTACACTACCCGCCATAAGTTTTTAACATTTTTTGTTTTACAAATCCCACTTTGCATATACGTGTATCTCAAAGACGGCCATACCGATTGTGAAATTCTCAACGGCACTTGAAATCTTGCTCAAAAAGCTGTATTTTTACTACGTTTAATATCTTTTTTTTAAATTTTTAATGACTTTATTCTGGATCAAAAATATTTATTTTTTATCGCAATTTTAAGATTTGGTCTTAAAAACTTAATTTAAACCTTAAACTTTCATTGAAACATAAATATTATTTATTATCAAGAAAACTAAATTGTTGTAACTTTTGTTTCTAGTTTCAAAAACTATATGTTGTAAAATGGCAACTAAAAGAAAGCAATATCTATTCGATGAAAATGCTGAACTAAGTCAATATGCGCTTACAAAAGTTAAAAAGAGTTTAAAGGAAGAAAATTTTAATGTAAGATAATAACATACATTTTTGATTATTCACAATTACTATAATCGTTGTGTAAACAGTGAATATTTAAATTTTTAGATTACTCTTTATGCTATGAATGGTTCTATGGCAGATGAAGGCGAGATAAATTGTTTGCTTGAAAAAAATCTAAATAACGATTTTACAAATTTTAATGCTATTAGGACCGCAGTAGAAGAAAACAGATGTTTACCTGCAGATCATTTGTTCAATGTGAGTTTCAAAATCAATTATAATTATTCATTTAAAGCTTGATAAAAAAATAATAAAGGGTGTTCTTAAATTTTTATAATTTTTTTGTATGCATATAGTCTCATACCAATTTAGCTGTGACAGTAAACTCTGCAGAATGTAAAATTTACGTGGAGTGTCATTTGGAAGAAGCCTGTAGTACAATTGATCATTTAACATTTCTAATGCCTGATAATAATTTATTTTAACTCGAAATAATTTTAATTTCAAATTCTTTTTTTTAGGTTAAATGTTACGAAAATATTGTAGCAGAAACTCAATTATACAGTAGTGATGAAGAATAATTTTTAGAAATTTTAAACAAAAAAACTAAGCCTCTTGCGATTGATGAATTAAAGCATCAGAGCCATTTTTTCAAACTATTTGCATGACAGTTGAACATGGTCCAGTCGAATTGTTACTAATGACGTTGAAGTACGCATTAGTGAATCAATTATCATTTTCAGCACTTCATGGGCTACTTCACTTAGTATATTGTATATGCGGCGATCAAATATTACCTAATTCGCGTTATAAATTAGACCAGTTATGTAAAAATAACGACAACGCAATTTTTCATAGTGTCTGTCCTACTTGTACAAAATACATTGGTGGATTTGAAGATTTAGAAAGGTCGGTCAGAGGCCTGCGATGGTTCGGTCGGTAGGGCGTCGGGCTCGTAATCTGGAGGTCCCAGGTTCGATTCCCGGCCCCGGCCGATTGATACAAGCACCACTGGCGAATATATTTTCAACAAGTGCTTTCTTCACCAAGACATCGTATGACCTCCGTCGCTGATTAGCACCGGTTTGGGAGCATAAAAAGAGCGTCGTTAAAATAATAAAAAAAAAAAAAACGAAAGGTTGGTAATTTGTCTACAATGTAAAACTTTAATCGATGCATCTGCCCCATCCAATTCTTGTTTTTTTACTATATTTGTTCCATCAGAATCCATTGCTGATTATGTTTAAACTCATGAAGAATATTTTACGTTTGTTACAAGAAAAGACTCCTGAGAAGGAACAAATTAAAGATATATTTGATAGAAAACTTTACAAAAAATTTGTTAAAAGCAGATCATCTGATTATTATAACGATTACATTACTGGAATTCTTAACACGGATGGCGCACCAGTATTTGTGTCATCAAGTTTTTCAATATGGCCGATATTTTATATGTTAAATGAAATTCCAATTGAAAATAGATTAAACAGTGTGATTGTAATTGGTTCATGGTTTGGAAAAACCAAGCCGGAAATGAGTGTATTTTGAGACATATTTGTACATAAGATGAATCTGCTTTCAACAGTAGGTATTTCTTGCAAAATCAACAATGAACAGTGTAACATAAAATTATATATTCTATTGGCTTGCGTTGATACAGTTGCTCGAGTTCCAATGAATGGCACAGTGCAATTAAATGGAAAGTTTGGTTGTGATTGGTGCTTTCATCCAGGTCTTATCAGTGGTGGCAGTATGAGGTATCCATATCTTAATACTCCAGCCACGTACAGGGATCAAGAAAGTACTATAACCTACATACAAGAGGCAATTCGTACTAAAAGTTTAGAATGTGGATTTAAAATTGCTTCTCCATTGCTTAATTTGACCGGCCTATATATAATAAATAGTTTTCTTCCTGATTACTGCGCTGTGTTCTTGAAGGTGTTTGTAAACAATTTACTGAATATTTATTAAAAACAATGACAAAAGCTGACCTTGATAAATTATATAATATCGGTCTCTCCGAACTAAATGCTTTATTTTAGATTAAAGCAGGCCTATCGTACTCTTTGTCCACTATGGCTGGTGGAATTTCCCAGAGTAAGGCCTTTTAAAATAATTAAAGGCGTTTCGTCCTCGATCTCCAGCTTGGACTCCTCAGTAAGGAACTGGAGATCTTACCTTAGACGCCTGTCGCAAGATGAACCGCGACGCCAGCTAGATGTTCTGCGGCTATATATATAGAAAAGAGACGACGATCTCTCCAACGAGTGTAGAGAGATAGTCGTCTCCATCTGGTGGTGGGAAAAACCACCAGCCAGAGTGCGACGTATTAGACCCAGTCGCAAGTTATTTGAAATAAAATGAATTTATCGTTCGGTGATATTTATATGTGTAAATTATATAATATCGGTCTCTCCGAACTAAATGCTTTATTTTAGATTAAAGCAGGCCTATCGTACTCTTTGTCCACTATGGCTGGTGGAATTTCCCAGAGTAAGGCCTTTTAAAATAATTAAAGGCGTTTCGTCCTCGATCTCCAGCTTGGACTCCTCAGTAAGGAACTGGAAATCTTACCTTAGACGCCTGTCGCAAGATGAACCGCGACGCCAGTCTACACTCGTTGGAGAGATCGTCGTCTCTTTTCTATATATATAGCCGCAGAACATCTAGCTGGCGTCGCGGTTCATCTTGCGACAGGCGTCTAAGGTAAGATCTCCAGTTCCTTACTGAGGAGTCCAAGCTGGAGATCGAGGACGAAACGCCTTTAATTATTTTAAAAGGCCTTACTCTGGGAAATTCCACCAGCCATAGTGGACAAAGAGTACGATAGGCCTGCTTTAATCTAAAATAAAGCATTTAGTTCGGAGAGACCGATATTATATAATTTACACATATAAATATCACCGAACGATAAATTCATTTTATTTCAAATAACTTGGTGTTTATTTATGTCCTCAAATAAAATCAATAGGCGATCATGTAATTACTTTGCAAAAATGAACAATGGTCAGTACGTGAAAATTTTTTGCTTTATCGTCGATAGTGATAATGATACTAATGAGATAACTTTGTTTCAAGAAATCAATGTAACAAGTTCTACTTTTGTAAACGCTATAAAGAAAGTGATAAGTGTATCAGATGAAATAAAATGCGGAAAATATTTGAAATTGCAAATGTGGTTGTATACATTAAATCTGAATCAGAAGAATATGTAACTGCAGTGCCAAATTCATTGTTTTATTGAGATTGATTGAAAAAGTTTAGTACGGGGGTTAGCCCCCTTAAATTGTTGGGTTCAATAATGTAGATCCCTGTAATTTGTAATATAATTGTAATATAAAGAAAGTTATAATATATGAACTGTAATATATCAATGTAAATTAATATCTTACTTATGCTAATAAAAATTTACTGCTATTAGTTATATTAACTTATAATAAACTATTTTAAATAATTCACTTCATTAACGTTTATTATAAAAGAATCAATTAAAAACTGTTAAATGATAATTAACAGTTTACCAAGGTTTATAATAGGAATTATCACGAGATATATTACGAGATATATTAAGGGATTTATTATAAGTTTTATCATGGGATGTATCACGGGATTAATCGCGGGATTTATAACGGGCAGGGGTCTGTTTCTGCACAAAGGAATTAAACCCATAATGTTTGTGCACAAAAATACTGCACTTTACTTTTATGCACGGTGCACAAATATTTTACAAAATAATTTAAATTAATAAAAATAATCGTTTATTTTGTGCACATAAAAATTGTGCACTTAAATATTGTACACATAAAAATTGTACACATAAATATTTTTTTACTTATTTTTATGTGCATAATATTTACGTGTACAATTTTAATGTGCACAAAATAAACGATTATTTTTATTAATTTAAATTATTTTGTAAAACATTTGTGCACCGTGCATAAAAGTAAAGTGCAGTATTTTTGTGCACAAACATTATGTGTTTAATTCCTGTGTGCAGAAATAGACCCCTGCCTTATAACGGGATTTAATTCTCGCTAACATCCTATGATAAATCCCGTTATAAATCCCATGGCTAATCCCAAGATAAATTTCGTGACTAATAACATAAAAGATCCCATGATATTGTAATAAATCATGTGAATAATCCTGATAGAAGTCATAGGATAATTTTTAGCCTGGGATGTATATAAAGGTTATCGAAAAGTGCATCTATGCTGATAAACAACGCTGGCACAAGGTATTAAACTAAACTATATATTTTTTATCAAACTATTAAAATTTATTTTTAATTATATGAATTAAGAATGTCAATAAGTTTAAATTTTGGCAGATTATTATTCTTGCAGTGTGTGTACATATTATTTTATATTCTATCATAATATACAATGTTTTGTTTGATTAAATTTTGATCTTTTATAAATTTCTTTTTTCTCATTTCTTTTTTTTATATACATCATTACTTGAATACTAAGTTTCAAAATTTAGTTCCAAAGTTTTACTATAAGATGTATAATAAACTATATTTATTTTTTGATTTTAAAAAATAACTAGATTTCTTAATCGTTGTCAATTTAATATAGAGTAAATTTATAATTTAAAAATTTTAATACAGAGTTATTTAAATTAATAAAATGTCTTCTTCATGCAATCTAGGTGCAGTTGGATAAGGTAGTGGATACTTGACAATAGCAAAACGTGGTGTACATACTGTATAAGATTACTTCAAACATATTATAAAACATCCTCGAAAACTTGAATACAAATTTTAAACTGTTTTGAACTTTTAACTTGTTTTGAAATGTATTTCGGGCATTTATTTGATCTTTTATTCATAATGCTCGTTTTCATTTCTTTTACAGAATTCCGAATAATTCTAGTTTCATTATTTACTGCTTTCAACACTAATTGCTTAAATATGGCTTCATCTAAACGGCTGGAATTGGAAGCACCACTTTCCAAGGGCTAAGAAAACTACTCTCAAAATTTGAGGCAAATGGGTTGAAAACTATTCGGAATATTTGTCGAACATCGACGTTTTTTATTTTGAACTTTATGACATATGCGTCTTTGCGAGTCCCTAGCGCCAAAAATAGTGGAAAAACATATACTATGTTAAATAGAAAAAAGTTGCGGCTTTCTAAAACAAACATTTTGTGAATAGTAAATTTTTAGCATGGACTTGTATATTTTGATATATTGTAAAGAGAATAAATGCAAGCCGTTTTGAGAGAAATGTAAACTTTGTTATAGCTTAGATATAGGTTCACCGACGATCCTGAAAATAGAACCAGCACCTTCCCAAGACTAGAGAAAACTACCCTGAAAGTTTCAACCAAATCGGTTAATAACTTTTTGTTATACTCCCGTATAACGGTCGTGCCTAATAAAAACAATTTAGTGTATTCATTATTAATTTGTAATTTTTACCCTCCATTGTTGAAGTAGTAAATAATCGATTGTTAATGGTCAATTATAAATAGATCCAATTTATTTATGTAAGTGCACAACGTTTCGTCTGCTAGGTTTGCATACCTCTTCAGGTGCTGAATTTATTGGACAAAATTATAAAAATTTGTATCGAATTTTTCAATACTTGTGAATTAAAAAATTAAATTTTTACTTTAATAATGAATACAATGTTACAGCCCAAGTGAGCTTCGTCGAATAACATTTGATACGAAATCCACGAGTATATACAAAAACAAACTAGGTGTGTGTTTACAAACTATACGTCATAGTTTGTGTACATTAGTCTCTTTAAACTATATTCATAACATTTCTATATTGACAGTTTAAATGTTGAGTATCTTCCATTCTGTTAATCGTCGAATTATGGTGATTCATATGTAACATTTCCGAAATGAGTCTTTTATAGCAAGATTCTTTATCTATTATTTTTGCATCTTCCCAGCTAAAATTGTGATTTACGTTATGTCAAATATGTGCAGTAACAACGGCTTCTGGATTTTGATTGTTCTGATGTTCTTTTATTCGATTTATTAGGCAGCGTTTTGTTTCTCCAATATAAATAACCGGGCATTTAATACAAGATAACTTGTAAACTACCCCTGTCTCCTCCCATTTTGATGTTTTATCTTTGCCTAATTTTATAATAGTATGAAGTTTGTGATTAATTAATGGAATAGTGTTAATATTATATTTTTTTAGCATTCGGGAACATTTATTGAAAAGCTCTTTATTATAAGGTAGTGATATGGTACATATTGGAATTTTTTTGTCTATTTTAACATTGTTTTTTATTGTAATATTACGTTTTCTTTTATTTATTGCTGTATTTATAAATTCAATAGGATAATCATTGCTTTTTAGTATTTCTGTAATAATATTTATATTCTCTTTATGAAACTGTTTTTGTGACAATATCATTGCCCTATCTACTAAATTATAAATAATACTACGTTTCTGTTGTATTGTGTGATTGGAATTAAAATTTAATGTTAGTGTTAAGTTTGTGAGTTTCATTCTATTCTTAGTCTTGATAATTAATGTTATTCTCTTAGTTATCGAGATTTTTTATAGTGATTTTGATAATATCGTTATAATCAATAGGAGTTGGAGATATTATAGTTAATTTTGTAATTTTTTTTTGCTGCTTTGTCTGCTTTATCGTTGCCGGATATTCCAACGTGAGAGAAAAACCAGGCTACTAGAATTTTAATGGAAGGATTGCTGTTTGTGGTTAAATTGTATTTTTCTATGATATTTCTTATAAAGGGATTTTTTGCGTTATTTGTTTTAAGAGTGTGACAGGTATTATTCGAGTCAGTCAAAATAATAAGATTTGAGTCAGAGCTGTTTTGTATAAAATTTAAGGAAACTAAAATGGCGTAGGCTTTGCTGTTGAAATTAGAGAAATTGCTAGGTAACCTGCGGCTGATGATTTCTTTAGGTGTTATTGTTGCGTATCCAGTTGTCGATTCATTTTTAGAGGAATCAATGTATATATTAGAGGAATGATCGTGTTCTTTAATATAATCCTGAAAAATAGTTTCGAGTTGCTCAGGATTTCTATGTTTTTTTCGGCCACTCTCCTAAAATTATTACTTCCGGAGATTTTGTTAGCTATGATGGAATGCAAAGGTCTCTATTATCTCCGATTATTGGTAGGTCCATATTTAAAATGTTTAAAATGGTATAGGTTTGTTGATTTGTTTATTATAATATATTATAAGTTTGTAGAATAAATGAGGCTTGATACTGGATTTTTTTGTTTGAAGCCACTTTACTTGCGTATGTAATTGTTGCATCTCTTCTTCTTTTCCAGAAGGTATTGGGTTTTGCTTCCTGTAAAATGAGTGGTATTGAACTTCCCGGCTAAAAATTATCCTATAACTTATATCAGGATTATTCACATGATTTATTACGGGATTTATCATGGAATTTTTTATGTTATTAAACACGAAATTTATCTTGGGATTAGTCATGGAATTTATAATGGGATTTATCATAGGCTGTTAGCGCGAATTAAATCCCGTTATAAATCCTGTGATTAATCCCGTGATACATCCCATGATAAATCCTATAATAAATCCCTTAATATATCTCGTGATATATCTCGTGATAACTCCTATTATAAACCTTGGTAAATTGTTAATTATTATTTAACTGTTTTTAATTGATTCTTTTATAATAAACGTTAATGAAATGAATAATTTAAAATACTTTGTTCTAAGTTAATATAACTAATAGCAGTAAATTTTTATTACAATAAATAAGATATTAATTTACATTGATATATTACAATCTACATTATATTAAAATTATCTTTTCAAGCGATTTTGTAAAAACTCCCCAATTCTTGCGAAAAATACATTAAACATATATATTTTATGATAAATATGTGTTACATAAGATAATGCTTCATATTACTGACAAAAACATTATTATTATAATTATTAAGTGATATTAAAAAACAAAAACGATAAATTATAATGTCCGTCCGTCCGTCCGTCCCTCCGACAAACATCATCTTGGCGTGAGAGAGAATGAGATAGAGCGAGAGAGAGAGAGAGAGAGAGAGAGAGAGAAAATGAGAGATAGAGACAGGGAGAGAGAGAGAGAGACAGAGAGAGAATGAGAGATAGAGAGAGAGTGAATGAAAGATAGAGAGAATTCTCCATCTATCATTCTCTCTCTATCTCTCCTTCCAACTATCATTCTCTCTCTATCTCTCCTTCCAACTATCATTCTCTCTCTCTATCTCTCTATCTCTCTCTCTAATCTCTCTATCTCTCTAATGAAAGAGAGAGACAGGGCATATAGACGAGCAAGACGTTCATTCTCTCTCCATCTCTCCTTCCAACTATCATTCTCTCTCTCTATCTCTCTATCTCTCTCTCTAATCTCTCTATCTCTCTAATGAAAGAGAGAGACAGGGCATATAGACGAGCAAGACGTTCTGGTCGTCGGGAAGATCTACATGAATTTCAAACACTGCGAAGATCTGTACGTAATTTACTCGACTCAGCCAAGAATCAATATTATTCTACAAAAATCAGACAATCGGACACTGTTCGATCCAAATGGAGAGCTATAAGGGAATTAGGAATCTCCTCTACACCCCGACCCTCTCCATTCTTGCATTATACTGTAAATGAATTAAACTACCATTTTGCGTCGGTTCCAGCTACCTGCGAATCACTCTCACTAAAGGAATTAGATGAGCTCATGTCTCAACCTCCACTACATCTGCAGAGGCCACTTTTTAACTTTTCTCCTGTCAACTGTGCTCAGGTTCAGGCTGCCCTAATGTCCAACACATCAAAAGCAATGGGACCTGATTCGTTATAATCTGGCATGCTCAGAATCCTCTCGCCACAAATATGTGTAGCATTAATGGACATTTTCAATCGATCCTTTAAACTGAATACTTTCCCATCTTCCTGGGGAAGAGCTTTACTACGTCCACTTGCTAAATTGTCAACAATTTCAGCACTATCTGATATACGACCAATAGCCTTACTTTGTGAGACTTCAAAGATTTTCAAAAAAATTGCTCATCAACAACTTAGCAATTACATGGAGCAGCATTAACTTCTTGATGTGAGACAGGCTGGATTTCGGAAACATCATAGTACTCAAACGGCCTTCGTGGGCGTACTTGACGACATCAGATTCGCCATTGAAATGAGGAAAGTTACAATAGCAGTTTTTTTTTGACTTCTCTAAAGCATTCGACACAGTGCCACACTACAAGCTTTTATTGAAATTAAGAGTTCTAGGAGCATCCAGTGATTGTATTAAGTGGTTTTTCTCGTATCTAGCATTTCGTTCACAGGCAGTAATAGATGATGAGGGACATGTGTCTGATTGGGTTAGGGTTGAGGCTGGTGTTCCGCAGGGTAGTGTACTGGGACCACTTCTCTTCTCGCTGTATATAAAGGTCCTCCCCAGTGTGTTGAAATGGTCATCCCATATGATCTATGCTGATGATACGCAGATCTATTTCTCTTTCTACCCTAATGAAATGGAAAATGGTATGAACAAAATCAGTCGAAATGCATTGGCAGTAGCGAACTGGGCACGTTCAAATGGTCTTTCGTTAAATCTCAACAAGACAAAAGTTATGCTGTTTGGTAGTGAAGCCTATGTGAATCAGTTGAATCAGGCAACACTAGATGGGATCGACATTGATGGTACGGTGCTGGCTTTTGAGAAGGAAATAAAATGTTTAGGTGTTACCTTAATCCTACTCTGAATTGGACACGTCACGTTAAACAAATATCTACACGGGTACATTCCAGTCTCCGTATTTTGAAATCCCATCGTCATGCACTGACCCTTGATCTCAGAAAACACCTGGTTATGTCACTAGTTCTCCCTCATTTGGATTATGCTGCAGCAGTCTATAATGGTGTAGATAAAACTCGAGACCTACAGCTACAACGGCTTCAAAATGCAGGCATTCGCTTTATATATGGATCCATTCCAAGACGAGATCATGTCACTCCCTATAGACTCAAACTGGGGTGGCTCTCTGTTGCTAGAAGACGTCAAATGCTTTTGGCCTTATTGGCTTTCAAAGATCTCGCATACTCCAACCCTAGATATACAGGGTGATCCAGAAACATAGGTAACATATATATATATTCCGATTCAGAAAATTAATTCAAGTATAACCCCGTCGGAATTTTTAAAAAATATTAATTAGGCGAGTCGTAATTAATTTTTGAAATGGGCCAATCAGAGGCCAGATTAGGGAAGAAAGGTGAGCGGCGTTGCCGCGCGAAACTAATGCAACAGGTCAACGAGCGAAGCGGCCGAGGCGCGTGAACATAGCTAATGCGTATAGCAGAAGCGAAGATCGCGAAAGCGAATGAATCGCAAAATATATTTTACGAGATTTTTTGATTGTATGAATAAAATGTACAATCAAGGAAATGATTTTTATTTAAGTTTGAATTATACCGCAGATTAATAAATTCATTACTACTATTATTATTTTACTTACTAAATCTATGATACGCGTGCGTTATAAATATGAGATTATTACAGTTTTTAATCTCATCGTATTTACATTAATTTATTGAAACCTTTATGACGAATTTTAAGACAATAAAATTTTGAATTGAATTAAGTTTTGTGTACAATATAGCCAATAAATACGTTTACCATAAAGATATATCGCTACATTTTGGAAATATATTAATTAATTTTGCAAATATATTGGCAATAATATTGCTAGGTAAATAATTCCTAGTCCGTGTAAAATGAAACTTAGCTCAAGCCTCAATTCTCCGTTTAAAAAACATAATGCCACCGCGAGCGCTCTCCGATGTTCGCGCACATCAAATTTTGTGTTCGCGGAGTAAGCCCGCCGCGGGCGCTCTCCGACGTTCGCGCTCATCAAATTTTGTACTCGCGGAGTAAGCCCGTCGCGAACGCTCTCCGACGTCCGCACTGCAAGAGCAAACGTGCTCGAAAAAAGTTACTTCGTTAAAATTACAATTCATTGTGTTTCAGACTTAATAAATATTTTGGAAAACTTGTTCCAAATGTTTAGGATAATAATTGCAATAGTCTGGCTGTTGAATTGGATTGAGTGTTCAATATACAAAATGCCAATGAATAACTACCATAAATTCGCAATATATTGGTAATATATTAGCAATAATATTGCTAGTAAGTTAATTCCGAGTCCGTGTAAAATAAAATCTAGCTGAACCCTCGATGAAGTTTTATAATAGTCTGGGAATCATCTAGCTATAGTATATCTATAATATGTTTACGTTTACCAAATATTTTTAAACTGATTTTTTATAATATATTAGTATATGCTGAACAAATCGATATCATTAAAATTAATTGGATCATATCTTTACTAAAAATCGGTATTATGAGAAATCGTGGATTTATGTCACGCATCTTAGTAATTATTCGGATGACCAAAGACAGACGTTCATTCACGGTTTCATCCACTTGAGGTAATAAAAAATCATCGATTCGTCGGTAGTATTGACAATTTGGACGACACGAAACATATTGGCGATATATTGATAATACTTTGGCAATATGTTGGCAACATATTGGCAACATATTGGCAATATATTGACAATACTTTGGCAACATATTGGCAATATATTGGCAACATATTGGCAATATATTGGCAACATATTGCCAATATATTGACAATACTTTGGCAACATATTGGCAATATATTGGCAACATATTGGCAATATATTGGCAACATATTGGCAATATATTGGCAATATATTGGCAACATATTGGCAATATATTGATAATACAAATAATAAATACCCGCGTAAAACAATTAAAGTTTATATGAACTTTATATAAACTTTAGGTTTGGCTAAACTTGATATGGGGTTGGCCAACGAGACTGAGCCGGACTTGTGCAATTGACTGTTCAAGTTTGGTGAAAGCATATCAAATGTTCAGCTGAAATTCATATAAAGTTTTTATAAAGTTTTTTTACAATTACTGACAAATAAAATATAGTTTATACTAAGTTTAGCTGAACTCAATATTAACGTGATAGCAAGTTCAGGTTTATAAAGTCATATAATGTTGATATCACATACCCAAAGAAAAATTTTAAATATCTGCTTTAACTGACATTAGTAAGAATACATCGGTTAGAAAAACTGTAGATATATTCCACAAAATTCGAATCCGTCACTGAAAAGTGTTGTCCATTTCCTTAGTGTTGAAGACATAACCTGAAAGAAGAAATTTAAAAAACCACAATGTATCTATTTTCACCATTTTTCTAACTGATGTAATCTTACTGATGTCATTTAAAGAAGATATTTGAAATTTTTCTTTGGGTATGTTGATATCAACATTATATGACTTTATAAACCTGAACTTGCTATCACGTTAATATTGAGTTCAGCTAAACTTAGTATAAACTATATTTTATTTGTCAGTAATTGTAAAAAAACTTTGTAAAAACTTTATATGACTTTCAGCTGAACATTTGATATACTTTCGCCAAACTTGAACAGTCAATTGCGCAAGTTCGGCTCAGTCTCGTTGGCCAACCCCATATCAAGTTTAGCCAAATCTAAAGTTTATATAAAGTTCATATAAACTTTAATTTTTTTACGCGGGTACTTAACGAAATACACTTTTAACTGCAAGATTTAAGCCAGACTTAAAGCCATACTTTCACAAACACTTTCAGATATACATACAGCCATACAATTAGCCATACTGAAAGATCAACTTTTCATTCCTTGTAACTACCCTCTGTATTGGTTGGTACGAGAAGCCAACTTAAGAAAAATCAACAAAGGACAGATGTTTTAGATAAGAAAATAACATGAAAATGTCTATTTCTCGATAAAAAAGCAAATTTCATTCCGTATTACTACCCTCCTGTATTTAGGTGGTTGATGAAACTTCTCACACAGTTTGTGCTACTAATGCAAGAACGAGAAGACGATTTAAAGCAATCAACAAAGACAGATATTTTAGAATAACAAAATAACTGGTTGATTTTTCTTATGTCGGCTTTTATTACCAACCAATACAGAGGGTAGTTACAAGGAATGAAAAGTTGATCTTTTAGTATGGCTGTATGTGTGTCTGAAAGTGTTTGCGCAAGTATGGCTTAACGTCTGGCTTAAATCTTGCAGTTAAAAGTGTATTTCGTTAAGTATTTATTATTTGTATTATCAATATATGGCCAATATGTTGCCAATATATTGCCAATATATTGCCAATATGTTGCCAAAGTATTGTCAATATATTACCAATATGTTGCCAATATATTGCCAATATGTTGCCAAAGTATTGTCAATATATTGCCAATATGTTGCCAACATATTGCCAAAGTATTATCAATATATCGCCAATATGTTTCGTGTCGTCAAAATTGTCAATACTACCGACGAATCGAAGTTTTTATAAAGTTTTTTTACAATTACTGACAAATAAAATATATGTCAGTTAAAGCAGATATTTAAAATTTTTCTTTGGGTATGTTGATATCAACATTATATGACTTTATAAACCTGAACTTGCTATCACGTTAATATTGAGTTCAGCTAAACTTAGTATAAACTATATTTTATTTGTCAGTAATTGTAAAAAAACTTTATAAAAACTTTATATGAATTTCAGCTGAACATTTGATATGCTTTCACCAAACTTGAACAGTCAATTGCACAAGTCCGGCTCAGTCTCGTTGGCCAACCCCATATCAAGTTTAGCCAAACCTAAAGTTTATATAAAGTTCATATAAACTTTAATTGTTTTACGCGGGTATTTATTATTTGTATTATCAATATATTGCCAATATGTTGCCAAAGTATTGTCAATATATTGCCAATATATCGCCAATATGTTTCGTGTCGTCCAAATTGTCAATACTACCGACGAATTGATGATTTTTTATTACCTCAAGTGGATGAAACCGTGAATGAACGTCTGTCTTTGGTCATCCGAATAATTACTAAGATGCGTGACATAAATCCACGATTTCTCATAATACCGATTTTTAGTAAAGATATGATCCAATTAATTTTAATGATATCGATTTGTTCAGCATATACTAATATATTATAAAAAATCAGTTTAAAAATATTTGGTAAACGTAAACATATTATAGATATACTATAGCTAGATGATTCCCAGACTATTATAAAACTTCATCGAGGGTTCAGCTAGATTTTATTTTACACGGACTCGGAATTAACTTACTAGCAATATTATTGCTAATATATTACCAATATATTGCGAATTTATGGTAGTTATTCATTGGCATTTTGTATATTGAACACTCAATTCAATTCAACAGCCAGACTATTGCAATTATTATCCTAAACATTTGGAACAAGTTTTCCAAAATATTTATTAAGTCTGAAACACAATGAATTGTAATTTTAACGAAGTAACTTTTTTCGAGCACGTTTGCTCTTGCAGTGCGGACGTCGGAGAGCGTCCGCGACAGGCTTACTCCGCGAGTACAAAATTTGATGAGCGCGAACGTCGGAGAGCGCCCGCGGCGGGCTTACTCCGCGAGCACAAAATTTGATGTGCGCGAACATCGGAGAGCGCTCGCGGTAGCATTATGTTTTTTAAACGGAGAATTGAGGCTTGAGCTAAATTTCATTTTACACGGACTAGGAATTATTTACCTAGCAATATTATTGCCAATATATTTGCAAAATTAATTAATATATTTCCAAAATGTAGCGATATATCTTTATGGTAAACGTATTTATTGGCTATATTGTACACAAAACTTAATTCAATTCAAAATTTTATTGTCTTAAAATTCGTCATAAAGGTTTCAATAAATTAATGTAAATACGATGAGATTAAAAACTGTAATAATCTCATATTTATAACGCACGCGTATCATAGATTTAGTAAGTAAAATAATAATAGTAGTAATGAATTTATTAATCTGCGGTATAATTCAAACTTAAATAAAAATCATTTCCTTGATTGTACATTTTATTCATACAATCAAAAAATCTCGTAAAATATATTTTGCGATTCATTCGCTTTCGCGATCTTCGCTTCTGCTATACGCATTAGCTATGTTCAAGCGCCTCGGCCGCTTCGCTCGTTGACCTGTTGCATTAGTTTCGCGCGGCAACGCCGCTCACCTTTCTTCCCTAATCCGGCCTCTGATTGGCCCATTTCAAAAATTAATTACGCCTCGCCTAATTAATATTTTTTAAAAATTCCGACGGGGTTATACTCGAATTAATTTTCTGAATCGGAATATATATATATGTTACCTATGTTTCTGGATCACCCTGTATAGAACAACGCTTTCGTATAGTTGGAAGGGATATAGTAATACGTAGTTCTAATCGCCTTCAGCAGAAAACATTACTTTACAAATCACCTAGAACGGAAGCATGGAAACGGTCATTCCTAATCTCGGCAAGTGATATAATTCACTCCTTAAACATGCTTGAGTTAACACCCGCGAACACTGCAATATTTAGAACGTCTCTAATAAATTTTCTGTTTGAGAGGGACAGATCCGATTGGGAACAGCGTATGGTGCAAGAGGGCATAGTGATGCATTAATATTAAACGCAGTTCGCTCAATATTCCGCTCAAATTTTTTTTTTTTTTTTTTTTTTTTTTATGTCAACAATGCGTTCGTAATAATACTTGTAATAACTTATGCTGTATCTTATTTTTAATTCTAATTTTACCGTAGTTTTATTTTAATATTAGTTTAATGTAAGATTATATTTATATTATTTGAATCATGAATGTATGATTTTAATGTATTTCCATTAGGGCCATATAGGGTTATACCCCATGGTCTCAATAAAAGTTTTATCTATCTATCTATCTATCTCTTTATCTCTCTATCTCATTCTCTCTCTCTTTATCTATTTCATTCTCTCTCTCTCCCTCTCTCGATCTCTTTATCTTCCATTCTCTCTCTTTATCTATCTCATTCTCTCCCTCTCAATCTCTTACCCATTCTCTATCTCTCTCCCTCACTCTCTGTCTGTCTCCCTAACTCTCCCTCTCTCTCCCTCACATTCCCTCATTCTTACTCACTCTCTCCCTTTCACAGTCCCTCATTATTACTCACTCTCACTCTCGCACTCCCTCGCTCTCCCTTAATCTTCCTCTCTCCCACTCTCGCACTCTATCTCCCATTCACTCTTTCTTATTCTCTCTCTCTCTTTCACTCTATCTTTCATTCACTCTCTCTTTCTCTCTATCTTTTATTCACTCTCTCTTATCCTCTCTCTTATTCTTTCTCTCTTTCTCTCTATCTTTCAATCTCTATCTTTAATTCGCTGTCTCTTATTCTCTCTCTCTCTCTCTCTCTCTCATTCTCTCCCTCTCTTTATCTTTCATTCTCTCTCTTTCTCTCACTGTCTCATTCTCTCTCACGCCAAGATGATGTTTGTCGGACGGACGCACACTGGGGCTATAGGACCGGTTTTGTTCAAAATCTCCTAGAGGTCTCAGTTTTCAACGAAATAGAAAATTTCTTTTACGAGATTGTTTGGTAAGACTTACTGAAGGAACATACATCGCCATACAACCGATTTTTTTATTAACAAATTTTAAATTGTCAATAAACAAACAAAATCGACGTTCGGGATTCGGCTTTTTTGGACCCTTTCGAACTTTGAAGGAGTTGAACCTCGATGCGTGTGTAAAATTCACATTATAGTGCGTTCCACATATCGCTGAACTCGAATTCACTATTAATTTTGCAAAATTGATTTGTTTAAACAATTAGTTTAAACAAATTATCATAATTTCAAGGTGTTCTGAACAAAATATCGAAATCATATTCTGTAGAGAAAAATAAATCTGAAATGGTAGTTTGATTTTAAAAATACCACTTTGTTATTAATTTGTTATTAACTACCTGTAAATCATTTATTGTAGCAATTTTTATGAATCTTACAGTACCTACAGAGATGTAGATACGATTACTGCATTGTACACTAAGCAAAGATGTCAAGGAAAAGAAAAATTTAACCATCTCATCCTTTGCACAGTCTAAAAAAAACGTCGAATTTGTTTGTTTATTGACAATTTAAAATTTGTTAATAAAAAAATCGGTCGTATGGCGATGTACGTTCCTTCAGTAAGTCTTACCAAACAATCTCGTAAAAGAAATTTTCTATTTCGTTGAAAACTGAGACCTCTAGGAGATTTTGAACATGTTGGCCCCAGTGTGGGACGGTCGGACGGACGGACGGACGGACGGACATTACAATTTATCGTTTTTTTTAATATCACTTAGTAATTATAATAATAATTTTTTTGTCAGTAATATGTAGCATTAACTTATGTAACACATTTTTACCATAAAATATATATTTTCTAAGTATTTTTCGCAAGAATTGGGGAGTTTTTACAAAATCGCTCAAAAAGATAACTTTTCGATAGAGTATCCGTAAAGTACGACTTTACGTACTGTTTCACGGACGTAAAGTGCGACTTAACGTACACGTGTACAAAAAAAAATATTGTATTGAAATTGCTAAGAACTTTACGGATACTCTCTCGAAAAGTAATGTTCGCGCCTCGGCCGTAAACTTTTTCAACCTCGCATGTAAAGTAGCGATCCCGGACCTGCTTCGCAGGTCCTCGGGCGCTACTTTCCACACTCGGCTGAAAAAGTTCTACTTTACGGCCTTGGCACGAAAACTACTATTAATATAATGTAGATATTAAAAAAAAAAAACGATAAATTATAATGTCCATCCGTCCGTCCGTCCGACAAACATCATCTTGGCGTGAGAGAGAATGAGACAGAGCGAGAGAGACAGTGAGAGGAAGAGATAGGGAGACAGATAGAGAGAGAGAGAATATGAGAGAGAATGAGAGATAGAGAAAGGGAGAGAAAGAGAGATTGAGAGATAGAGAGGGAGAGAGAATGGGAGATAGAGAGAGAGAATGAAAGATCTAGAGAAAGAGAGAGAGAATAAGAGAGAGAATGAAAAATAGAGAGAAACAGAGAGAATAAGAGAGAGTGAACAAAAGATAGAGAGAAAGAGAGAGAATAAGAGAGAGTGAATGAAAAATAGAGAGAAAGATAGAGAGAATAAGAGAGAGAATGAAAGATAGAGAGAAAGAGTGTGACGTATATAACTACATATAATTAAATTATTTAATGAATACGTAATTTTATATAAAGAGGATATAGGGCATCAAAATAGATTTCTTAGAAAGACCAATGAACTATATATAAATGTAAATATCCACAAGAATATTGTCAGCTGAAATTGACTAACATGTAAATTCCTAGAATTATAGCGCGTCACGATTTAAAGCGCAAATTTAGAAATATAAAAATGCAATTGCAGTTATACTAAAAATAAATATTTTATAATTAAATAAATAATTAAATTGTAAATAGAATATTATTACATAATAAAATTAATGCAAATATTCAATTTAAAATGTATAAAAAAGAATTTAATTTTTAATTTTACGGCAAAACATAAATTAATTATAAAAATTATATGTTTATGCAAAATCAGTTTGCGAAGATATTTGTACAATTAAAAATAGTAGAAATTATAATATATTTAGTTTTGTAATTGTGTAAAAAACAAAGTGAAATTTATAAGTAGAATAAAAAATGATTGTAAATAGAAAAAATGAATTTAAGATTATTTTTAAATGTAGAAATAAGTGAGGTTATAGAATTAATAAAAAAATTATAGAAATAAAAGTAATTACAAAAATGCATACGATATAAAAATAAATATGCAATTATTTCTTGTAAATAATTAGAAATTAAGATAATATTATATGTATATAGAAACAAGAAAGAAAATATGATTTAAAATAAAAAATCAAAATTCGAAGTTGATGTAAAATATAACGAAAAATGGTTAAAAAGGATTTGTACTAATGAGGTAAAGATAGTATATAAAGGACGGAAATTTATATACAAGGATTCATTGATATATAAGCCTTCGTAGCATTAACATTAAATGTCATAGTTTTATTAGTACAAGTCCTTTTATTATAATGATTTGTAATGAAATTAAATAAATAAATATTGTAAATATATATATGAAAAATTTATAGTTATTCATTTAAGTATTATTAAATTACACACTACCGTTTCTATGGCCCAATGCGTGGTGATAGAAATGCGTATAATACATACAAAAGATACACTAATTAATACATTCAAATACACACTCCAGTTATATTAGCCAATGTGTGCTAATATAATGTGTCTCAATTTACACATAAAACCAGGATTAATAAGTCTGCAACAAGATATAGATGCATAGATGGTTTCGTACCTAACTTACATCTAATCTAATAACAAGCAGCAAAAATCCTTAGTATCGGTAAAACCCAAAGAAAGGTTGGCACGTCACAAGAGAGAGAATAAGAGAGAGTGAATGAAATATAGAGAGAAAGAGAGAGAATAAGAGAGAGTGAATGAAAGATAGAGAGAACTAGAGAGAGAATAAGAAAGAGTGAATGGGAGATAGAGAGCGAGAGCGAGAATGAGAGAGTGAGAGAGAGTGATAGAGTGCGAGAGTGGGAGCGAGTATTATTGAGGGAGAGCGAGGGAGTGCGAGAGTGAGTGTGAGTAATAATGAGGGACTGCGAGAGGGAGAGAGAGATAGTGAGAATGAGAGAGAGGGAGTCAGTGAAAGTGAGTTAGCCATCTAATTAAAAGTGTGGTTTATTCACCAAGATCGAGTAACTTTTTTTTTAAATTAATTCTGCGTGATGATAAAATAAACATCTATATTTCATAACTACAATTTGAATTCATAATTTATTGCTCTCTGCGTTTGACATATAACAATATTAAATCTACATCTATCTACATTATATTAAAGTTATCTTTTTGAGCGATTTTGTAAAAACTTCCCAATTCATGCGAAAAGTACTTGAAACATATCTATTTTATGATAAATATATGTTACATAAGTTTATGATTCATATTACTGACAAATATTATTATAATAATTAATATTATTAAGTGATATTAAAAAAAGAAACGATAAATCATAATGTCCGTTCGTCCGTCCGTCCGTCCATCCGTCCGACAAACATCATCTTGGTGTGAGAGAGAATGAGACAGACTGAAAGAGACATAAGAGGGAGAGATAGAGAGACAGATAGGCAGATAGTGAAAATGAGAGAGAAAGAGAGAGAATGAGAGTTAGAGAGAGAGAGAGCGAGAGAGAGAGATAACGAGAGATAGAGAGATAGAGAAAGAGAGAGATAGAGATAGAGAGATAGAGAAAGAGAGATAAAGAGATAGAGAGATAGATAAAGAGAGAGAGAGAATGAGTGATAGAGATAGAGAGAGAGAGAATGAGTGATAGAGATGGAGAGATAAAGAGAGAGAGGGAACGAGAGATAGAGTTAGAGAGAGCGAGAGAGAAAGAGAGAGAGAAAGAGAGACAGAGAGAGAGAGAGAGAATGAGTTAGAGAGACAGAAATAGAGAGAGTGTGAGAGAAAGATTGAGAGGTAGAGAGAGAGAGAGAATGAGAGGTAGAGAGTGAGAGAGAATGAGATAGAGCGAGTAAGAATGAGGGAGAGTGAGGGAGTGCGATAGTGAGAATGAGTAAGAATGAGAGTCTGTGTGAGGGAGCGAGAGAGAATGAGAGGTAGAGAGTGAGAGAGAATGAGATAGAGCGAGTAAGAATGAGGGAGAGTGAGGGAGTGCGATAGTGAGAATGAGTAAGAATGAGAGTCTGTGTGAGGGAGCGAGAGAGAATGAGGGAGAGAAAATGAGAATGAGAATGAGAGATAGAAGAGATTGATTGATTGAAAAAGTATTTATTAATGCCTAGGAAATTAATTAACCTTAAGGCAAGGAAAAACAATTTTACAATATTTTATAAATAAAAATAATAACAACAATTCGCTATATTAAACGGTCGAGCTAAGTCTTATCACAGAGGGTAATGAATCCCAAAAGTCCATCGCTTGATTGGTGAAAGACCTATGATATGTACTAGTATGGGCCTGAGGACGCTGAAAGCACGAGTATTGCAGTCGGTTCGAACGTCTGACATCGCAACTGGGAGGTGGAAGTATCTCAAACAAATAATCTGATCTTCTATTAGTTAAGATCTTGTACGTTAACAGACCTAAAAAATATTTACGTCTTCTATCAACAGATAACCAACTTAATTTACTATAAAACGCATCGAGTTTGGTATCCTTCTTCAAACGATAAATAAAACGCACACATAGAGAGAGAGAGAGAGAAAGAGAATGAGAGATAGCAAAATTGAGAGATAGAGAGAATAAGAGATAGAGAGAATGAGACAGAGAACGAGAGGTACAGGGCGAGAGAGATTGATTGATTGATTGACATGTTTATTGGGCCCTTATGGGGTAGAAACCCCATAGGTACTAAAAGCGAACAGATACATCCATTAAAACATTAAAACTAAATAACAATATAAAATTTCAATAACAAAATAAAAATGCGAAAGCTAGACGGAATAAAAGTTAGATAGAATAAAATAAAGTAAAATAAAATAAAATAAAATAAAATAAAATAAAATAAAATATATGTACAATTCGATGATGATTAATAAATAAATAAATTAAATCTTAAAAATAGATAATAAGAAAAATAAGTAATATAAAGTCTAACGTTCGCAGTAAGCCGCAGTAAAAAAGAATGTAGACAATCAAACGTTTGCAATAACCGCAATATATAAGAAAATAACAGAATATAAACAATATGCACAATGGATAAATAAATTAATATTGACAAGAAAGACCTATACTGACGCAATATATAACAAGAGAACACACATACATATAACAAGAGAACATTAAACCCAACTAGACTTGGACATCTAGGTGAGAGATGGACCGTAACGATATGCCTTCGTTCGCGACCCGCGTAGACCAGGCTGCCGGATCGAGCCCAAACAGATGACTGTGTAAAATGATCTTGAAATTGTCAGAAAATGATGGATCGTAGGTGAGTGTGGGAAACTGATTTAGGATACGAGTGGAGGTAATGACAAAAGATCTATTTAAGGATTCAGTGCGTGGAGGAAGATACATGAGTGACCTAGGGGGATGGCGGGAGGAGGAACGAGGAAAATGACCAGGGTGTTGAGTATGGTGAAATGATCAGCTAGGTATGATAGTGATTTATGAGCAATGATGTTGAACGCCAGGGAACCAATGAGGTATGAGCGTCTAGACTCGACCGACAGCCACTTCAAACTCAGTCTAAACGGGGTTACATGGTCACGTCTCGTTAAATTGCCCCATACAAATCTCACACAGGCATTTAGTAGCCTTTGTAATTTTAGATTTCTAGTCTGGTCCACATTATTGTAGGCCGCACACGCGTAGTCGAAGTGGGGGAAAATGAGTGATTCCACAAGGTTCTTACGAAGTTTCATCGAAAGTGACTTGTAGTAATAGCGTAATGAGTACAGAACTCCATGAACGCGCCTAGAGATTGCCGTGACTTGTTTTGACCAGTCGAGGGTGGGTGTAATCAAAAGGCCCAATGATTTTACCACATTTTCATAATCAAGAAAGTTATCACATAATTTAACTCTCGGAGCAGTGTTCAGGTTAATACGAGATATAAATGCCTGGCTACCCAGGATCATAACCTTCGTCTTTTTTACATTAAGTGAGAGGCCGTTTTCTGATGCCCACCTGGCTATCGCGTTAGCATCCTGAGATATGCGTTGAACACCATTTTCAATATCCGCTGGAAAAAACGAATGATAGACCTGGGCGGTATCGGCAAATAACATGTAGTTACTAAACTTAAGAACCTTAGGTAGGTCATTAATAAAGATGGAGAATAAGACCGGACCTAGAACACTGCCCTGAGGCACACCTGCGTTCACCTCGAGCCAGTCAGACAGCATGCCAACCTCATCCACAACGGCTTGCGTGCGACCTACAAGCAGGGTTGCCAGATGGCGATTTTTTCTCTTCGTTGCTCTCGTATAATAAACATCAAAATACGTTAGAGAGAAAAGGAAAGAAAATCGCCAACTGGTTACTCTGCCTACAAGATATCTGTAGAACCAGTTGAGTGCGATATCTGAGCAACCGATGTCACCCAACTTTCGAATAAGCGAATAGAGAATGAGCGATAAAAGCCATAAGAGAATGAGAGATAGAGAGAGAGACAAAGAACGAGAGGTACAGGGCGAGAGAGAATGAGAGATATAGAGAAAGATAGAGAGAATGAGAGATAGAGAGAGAGAGAGAGAATGAGATAGAGAACGAGAGATAGAGATAGAGATAGAGAGAGAAAGAGAACAAGAGTTAGAGATTGACAGAGAGTGAGAGAGAGAATGAAAGAGAGAGAGAGAGAGGGAGAGAGTGAGAGCGTGTAAGAATGAGAGAGAGTGAGGGAGTGCGTGAGTGGCAATGAGTAAGAATGAGGGACTGTGAGAGGGAGAGAGTGATATAGCGCGAGAGTGAGAGCGAGTAAGAATGAGGGAGAGTGAGGGAGTGCGAGAGTAAGAGTGAGTAAGAATGAGGGACTGTATGAGGGAGAGAGTGAATATGAATGAGCTATTGTGAGGGAGTGTGAGGGAGAGAGTGAGAGAATGAGAGAGAAAATGAGAGATAGAGAGAGACAATGAGAGATAGAGAGAATGAGAGAAAGAGGAAGGGAGAGGCAGACGGAGAGAGAGAGAGAGAGGGAGAGGCAGACAGAGAGAGGGAATGAGGGAGAGAGTGATATAGTGCGAGAGTGAGAGCGTGTAAGAATGAGAGAGAGTGAGGGAGTGCGAGAGTGAGAGCGAGTAAGAATGAGGGAGAGTGAGGGAGTGCAAGAGTAAGAGTGAGTAAGAATGAGGGACTGTGAGAGGGAGTGAGTGATATAGTGCGAGAGTGAGAGCGAGTAAGCATGAGGGAGAGTGAGGGAGTGCGAGAGTAAGAGTGAGTAAGCATGAGGGAGAGTGAGGGAGTGCGAGAGTAAGAGTGAGTAAGAATGAGGGACTGTGAGAGGGAGAGAGTGAATATGAATGAGGGATTGTGAGGGAGTATGAGGGAGAGACTGAGAGAATGAGAGAGAATGAGAGATAGAGAGAGAGAGATTGATTGATTGATGTATTTATTGGGCCAATTATGGGGTAGAAACCCCATAGGCACTAAAGCGAACTGATACATAGACTAAAACTTTTTTAAAACTAGATAATAATATAAAATTGCATAACAAAAATATAAAATAAAAACCATGACAGAGTAAAGAATTAAAATAACAAAATAAAATATATGTACAATTGATTAATAGATTAATAAATTAAAACATAAAGATAAATAACAAAATAGTTAAATAACAAAATAGTTAGCGTTCATATATCAACCGCAATATAAAATAAAAAAGAATATATATAATGAATACAATGAATAAATAAATAGTAACAAAAATGACGTATAATGACGCAATGAATCGCAGAAGAAATGACAGATGAAATAACACAGCAATGCCGATTAAACTTAAACTTATATATCCAGGTGATAGAGATTGATTGATTGATTGATTGAGTTATTTATTCGGCCATGAGGGGGTAGATACCCCATAGGCACCATATGTAAACATCTACAGCGTATAAATTCTTAAAACTAGTTAACAAGTAATAGATTTCGATTGCTCGCAACAATAGGTAACTCATGGTATAAAATAAAATAAAATCAAGTAAAATAAAATAAAATAAAATAAAATAAGATAAAATAAAATAAAATAAAATCAGTGTATAAAACAATAACAATAATAATAATAAATAAATAAATAAAATATATGTACAAACTAATAATTGGTAAACGCATTGAATAAAACAAGATACAAAATTAAATAAAATATATAATACAAATCATTGATCGCAGGAAAAAGCATGATAACAATAAAGATTCAAATAAAAGATTAACAATCTGAGTAGAATAGATACTAGATAAATTAAATTAAAACGATCACGACAGCACATCTACATCCAGGTGAGGGATGGACCGCGAGGTTATGCCTTCACTCGTGACCCGCAAAGACCAGGCTGCCTGGTCAAGCCCAAACAGATGATTGAATAACATGATTTTGAATTTATCCACATATGAAGGATCGAAGGTGAGTGATGGAAAAAGATTTAGAATACGAGTGGATGTAATGACGAATGATCTATTTAGAGCTTCGGTGCGTGGGGGAAGATACATGAGTGACCTAGGTGGATGACGGGAGGAGGAACGAGGAATATGACCAGGGGTATTGAGTTCGGTGAAGTGATCTGCCAGGTATGAAGGTGACTTATGAGCGATAATGCTAAACGCCAGAGAGCCAATGAGGTATGAGCATCTGGACTCAACCGACAGCCATCTCAGTCCCAGTCTATACGGGGTTACATGGTCACGTCTCGCTATATTGCCCCATACAAATCTCACGCAAGCGTTTAATAACCTCTGTAATTTTAAATTTCTAGTCTGATCTACATCATTATAGACCGCACACGCATAGTCGAAGTGGGGAAAAATGAGTGATTCCACAAGGTTCTTTCGAAGTTTCATTGAAAGTAACTTGTAGTAATAGCGTAATGAGTACAGAACTCCATGAACGCGCCTAGAGATTGCCGTGACTTGTTTTGACCAGTCGAGTGTGGGTGTAATTAATAGACCCAATGATTTTACCACATTTTCGTATTCCAGAAAATTTTCTCCCAATTTAACTCTCGGAGCATTTTCAGGTTAATACGAGAAATGTAAGCCTGACTGCCCAGGATCATAACCTTCGTTTTTTTAACATTTAATGAAAGGCCGTTTTGCAATGCCCATCTAGATATCGCGTTCGCATCGTGAGATACCCGTTGAACTCCACTAACAATATCGGCTGGAAAAAACGAATGATAGACCTGGGCGTCATCGGCAAATAACATATAGTTACTATATTTGAGAACCTTAGGTAGGTCGTTAATAAAGATGGAAAATAAGACCGGACCTAGAACACTGCCCTGAGGCACACCCGCATACACCCCGAGCCAGTCAGACAACACGCCAACCTCATCCACAACGGCATGTGTGCGACCCACAAGATATCTGTAGAACCAGTTGAGGACAATATCTGAACAACCGATGTCTCCCAATTTTCGGATGAGTTGACCATGAGGAACTGTGTCGAAGGCCTTGGAGAAATCAAATAGGACTAAGATGGTGATTTTTCTCAGGTCAATGGCTCTTCTTATATCGTCTAATACCCCCAGAAGAGCTGATTGAGTAATATGGCCCCTTCTAAAACCCGCTTGCCTGGCCGATAACACATTATTGGATTCAAGATCTAACGTTCCCTATAGTTCAGATGCCCGTGCCTCTTAAGCACTGACAAGTGCACGAAACGCACGCGCACCTGAACTGGCGTCACATTATAGTGACACGCCGAGCCACTGAGTTGCGGTGTTCGAAAAATGCACATGAAAAAATTTTCAGAGGTACACGTCTGGGATCGAACCCACGACCCTCGGTGTGAGAGTCGGGAGCCTTTATATGTATTATAATCAATGGGGGAGCTCGTGCTGCGAAAGAGCCTAAAAGCAGCTTTTCTGGCTTTGATGTCAGATCTAATCTCCTGCGTAACCCAAAGCTTGTGTTTGTTTTTTACAGCTATAAATTTAGCTGGAGCAACGGCATTAAATGTTGAAGTAATAGAGCCGCACTGTAGAGATAATGAAGATGAGAGTATGTCAAAATGGTTAGATGATAGTGGATCCATATAGAGAGGCTGGTCAGGCCAGGCAGGTGAAAGTGAGTCGGTGATGGATGGAGATAGTGGCAATGAAAGATGAGTTGATCTATTCATAAATGAGGAGAATGTGGTGGCAAGGTGATGAAGGTTGATCTTCTCCCAGTCTCTTTTCCAGAACCTTTTGGCACCCCCCTGCGGTTTATTGATCTTAAGGGAGATACTAATTGCATCATGACCCGCCGCAAAGGGTGCACTAGACTTATTATAGATAAATTCGGGTACTGGCTTGCGAACTAGGAAAAGATCCAACCAAGTATGAGATGAACCCGTCGACGTCACTGCATGGTGTGTCGGCTCAGATGGGATAAGGAAGAGACCTAATGCTTCCAAACTCCCTTTTAGCATGTTCGCTGCAGCACTGGAGGATTTCATGTCAATATTAAGGTCACCCGTTATAATGACATGAGTGAAATTAGGGAGTATAGCAGCCATAGTGTCAAAAAATTCCGATGGATATGCAGCAGAAGGCCTGCGATAAACCACTGCCAACGCCAACGCCACCGTCTTATTTACTAACCTTAGAACAATGAATTCGGAGGCGTTCGAGTAGACAGGGTCGGAGTGAGCTAAGATGGTAACCGCAAACTCGTCGCGCACATAAGCCGCTACACCGCCACCCTCCTTACCGACACGATCCAACCGATAAAGAGTATAACCTGATAACTTAAGAATTTCGGAAGAATCGCTTTCAGTAAGAAAGGTTTCAGTGACAGCAATGACGCCATGGGACTGAGGAAGAACCAATGCTTCTATTGACGAAAAATGAGTCTTTAAGCGGTTTATGTTAGAATGAAAAATGGAGATTGAATTATATGATTTAATGTTTCTGACCCGACCAATCCTGTCTCATGTGGTATGGGATGAAAGAGGAGGGAGATGGTTAATGTCAGCCTCCGAAGTTACACGAATAAGGGGGCCATCCCTCACCTTTCGCACGAATACATTTAAATTAGTTACGATGGGCCTCGCGTAACCCAGCTCTTTACACTTACGAATGGCCGCTTGCCAAAGATTATAAACCGTCTTGGGCCATAACGGCCGAATAAAGAGCGAGCTATCACCTCCCTCTCCGAAGATTTTTTTCGCCGACTGACCCTTTAACAAATACGCCCTATCGATTATCGCGTCTCTGGCTGTAGCAGACGATAGACGTAGCACAAGACCTCTGCTGCGCGATTGTGTCGGTAACTCGCCTTCAACTGTAGATTTTGGTCGCGGAAGCCAGGGTCGAATTTCAATTATCTGCCTCGATAGTAGAGGCAGCTTAATAGTATTGAAAATGCTTTCAATGATGGAAGTGTCTGGCAAAGACGACACCAGGGGCAATCCCGTAGCTAATACCTCGCACGTGTCTCTTAAGATGTCAGCAGAGGCATTGTGCGACGATACCGCTGAGTCACCGCTGGAATTCCCGATCTCCTCCAATGTAGATACTCGAGTTTCAAGCTCCGCGAAGAGAGAATGAGAGATAGAGAGAGAGAGAGAGAGAGAGAGAGAAAATGAGAGATCAATTGATAACTATATTTATTTGAGCCAAAGTTGATACAACCGGATGTCTCTAATCATATAAAATAGAACATATAAAATAAATTAGACAACTAAAGAAGAATTAATATAACCGATAATACATATGTAAAATAATAATTCACGCTAAATTAAAATTAAAATAATCTACGTCGCAAGCATTGGACATAAAATCGGATAAGTCGCTATCCATCCTCATGGAGAAAGTTTTTATAATACATTTTAAAAATATTTACATTAGAGCACTCTCTTATTCTAGATAGGATATTATCCCACGTTTCCATTGCTAAATAACTAAACGAAGATTTACACGCAAGATTCTTAACATTAGGTAGGTTAAAAACAGTATTTACTCGTTTGGATCTACGCAATTCATTGCCAATAAAAGCCAGCTTATCGAAAAAATATTGAGGTGTTTGGGTGGCCAACAATTTATACATAAAAAAGACCAAGGAAATATTTCCGTCGAAGATTTAATGGAAGCCAGTTTAGCTGATCATAGAAAGGCTGCAATGCTACCTCACGTTTTAGATGAAAAATCAATCTAACAACGGTATTACACATGCGATGAATTTTAATATTAAGATAAGATGGAAGATCTAAAAATACGAGCTAAGCATAGTCAATGTGAGGAATAATTAAAGCATTAGCCAGCAAAATTCGAGTACGCACAGGGAGACAACAGCCTTTGTAACGTAAAGAGAGAGAGAGAGATAGTGAGAGAGAGAATGAGAGAAAGAGAGAGAAAGAGATAGGGAGAGAGAGAAAATAAGAGAGAGAGAGAGAGAGAGAGAGAATGAGACAGAGAGAGAAAACGAAAGTTAGAGTAATAGAGTGCGAGAGTAAGAGCTAGGTCCCGGTTCAAATCCGGGCTGAAGCTGTTTTCATTGAAATTTCGAAAATGTCTGAAGGGTTGAATTTTATTTTTCATACAAGAAATTATAAGAATATTGCATTTTTCAAGGTTTTCTCGTCGACATGTTGTTATAATAACTTGAAGCTTTGTAAAATGATAGATAATTACATAACGGAGGGCAACTAACTCCTGTTTTTGAGTAAATTTGTTTTTATTACTTGTTATAAGTAAATTAGTTGTTTTTTGGTCTGCTATTTTCTGGTGCGAAATTTGTATTTGTAATTGAGTATGATACCCACTTAAATAAGTTATCAATCGACATAAGAAGATTTAAAACGTGTAATGAACGAAAAATTGCTGAAATGAGTTTTTGGTATGACATCTTACCTGGGATATGATCTGAGATCTCCAGTGAGATTTTTTAATGGGGATATATATATATATATATATAAGTAAACAATATATCAAAACAATATATCAAAAATTGTAAAAACAAATCGTTATTTCTATTTGAACTTCTAATATTTGTCATCATAGTACATGTGGTATTTTAAATACTAATTGGAATGTTATAATTAATAATTTATTAATATGAATCGATCTATTATGAATTATATAAAGTTTATCAGGTATTAATGTAAATAATAATATTAGAATTAATTATTGGGAATAACAAAAATTGTTAATGATATAAATAGTAAAAATGATCATTCTTCTATTAATTATTACGCATTTATCCCAACAAATTATATAATTGTAATATTTATTTAATTACTAGTACTATAAATTATTTTACTAAATAGTTTTTAAAAAGTAATTTTTTGAATATTACATTACATGTAATTTGATGGTAAAGAATTATTATGTTAACAATACTATTTAACTGCGAGCGAAGCGAGCATTTTGGCTAGTTCATATATTATAACTTTCTTTATATTACAATTATATTACAAATTACAGGGATCTACATTATTGAACCCAACAATTCAAAGGGGCTAACCCCCGTAGTAAACTTTTGAATCAAACAATCTTAATAAATAATGAATTTGGCACTGCAGTTACATATTCTTCTGATTCAGCTTTAATGTATACAACTACATTTGCAATTGCAAATGTTTTTCCGCATTTTATTTCATCTGATACACTTATCACTTTCTTTATAGCGTTTACAAAAGTAGAACTTGTTACTTTGATTTCTTGAAACAAAGTTAACTCATTAGTATCATTATCACTATCGACGATAAAGCAAAAAATGTTCACGTACTGATCATTGTTCATTTTTGCAAAGTAATTACATGATCGCCTATTGATTTTATTTGAGGACATAAATAAACACCGGTTTTTACCATTTTGTAGAACACTTTACAGTTTTTTGATAGATTTAGTTTTTCCGCTACTTCGCTATCAATAATTCTTTCTTTACCAAAATATGTAATATCAGAAACTTTGAAGGTTTTGTTTATTCGTGAATTACTAATGCTTTCACAATAACCTAATGCAACATCAGAACATTTAGGGTAAACAGTTTCTTCTAATGTTTTCACAGTACGTTGAAGGTTCAAGTATCTTAAAATTTGCAAAATAACACCTTTTGAAGACTTAATGGCACAAAGCAATTTATGATTCGCTGATTCAAATGGAAATGTTGAATGTGACCACAAAGGTCCCCAATCTTGAATGCTTTTTGATAAGTGTAGTAATTGATGAACATTGAATGGCATCGCATTTAAGGAGTGCAGATTTTCAACTTCAAATACAAATCGATGTAGTAAGTCATTTGCTCGGTTGAGATCGTTATAAGAAATATTCATTTTTAAACAAATGTGCATAGCTTCAACCAATAGTGACGTAAAAGATTATGATCTTTCAGTGTAACATACAAAAGAGGTACGCTATAATACAATAGCCAATTTTCCCATTCTCGAGCTTTGTAAGTACTTCTATCACTTGATGGTCTGCTTAATGTGCATAATTGATGAGGAACTTTAATTTTTTCTAGAAGACAGTCTAAAGTATCAAGGTCAGCTTTTGTCATTGTTTTTAATAAATATTCAGTAAATTGTTTACAAACACCTTCAAGAACACAGTGCATGTAATCAGGAACAAAAATATTTATTATATCAAAACCGGTTAAATTAAGCAATGAAGAAGCAATTTTAAATCCACATACTGAACTTTTAGTACGAATTGCCTCTTGTATGTAGGTTATAGTACTTTCTTGATCCCTGTACGCTGCTGGAGGATTAAGATATGGATACCTCATACTGCCATCACTGAAAAGACCTGGATGAAGGCAATCACAACCAAACTTTCCATTATATTGCACTGCGCCATTCATTGGAGCACGAGCATCTGTATCAACGCAAGCCAATAGAATAAATAATTTTATGTTACACTGCTCATTGTTGATTTTGCAAGAAATACCTACTGTTGAAAGCTGATTCATCTTATGTACAAATATGTCTAAAAATACACTCTTTTCCGGCTTGGTTTTTCCAAACCATAAACCAGTTACAATCGCACTGTTTAATCTACTTGCAATTGGAATTTCATTTAACATAAGAAATATCGGCCATATTGAAAAACTTGATGACACAAATACTGGTGCGCCATCCGTGTTAAGAATTCCAGTGATGTAATTGTTACAATAATCAGATGATCTGTTTTTAACAAATTTTCTGTAAAGTTGCCCATCAAATATATCTTTAATTTGATCCTTCTCATGGAGTCTTTTTCTTGTAACAAACGTAAAATATTCTTCATGAGTTTGAACATAATCAGCAATGGATTCTGATTGATCAACTATAGTAAAAAAGCAAGAATTGGATGGGGCAGATGCATCGATTAAAGTTTTACATTGGGGACAAATTACGCATCTTCCTAAATCTTGAAATCTACCAATGTATTTTGTACAAGTAGGACAGACACTATGAAAAATTGCGTTATCGTTATTTTTACATAACTGGTCTAATTTATAACGCGAATTAGGTAATATTTGATCGCCGCTTATACAATTTACTAATTGAAGTAGCCCAGGAAGTGCTGAAAATGATAATTGATTCACTAATGCGTACTTCAATGTTATTAGTAACAATTCAGCTGGACGATGTTCAACTGCCATGCAAATAGATTGAAAAAAATGGCTTTGATGCTTTAATTCATCAATCGCAAGAGGCTTAGTTTTTTTGTTTAAAATTTCTAAAAGTTCTTCTTTATCACTACTGTATAATTCAGTTTTTACTATAATATTTTCATAACATTTAACCTAAAAACAAAGAATTTGAAATTAAAATTATTTCTAGTTAAAAAAAATTATTATCAGGCATTAGAAATTTTAAATTTGCATGAATCTGTTAACAATTAGTAATATAAAAGATAAATACGTTTAAATTATTTGTTGCAAAATATATATTTAAACGTGCATCATTTACTTCGAATGCTGGCTCATTTAATAATTGATGATGAGTTGTACTACAGGCTTCTTCCAAATAACGCTCCACGTAAAGTTTACATTCTGCAGAATTTACTGTCACAGCTGAATTGGTATTAGACTATATATATACAAAAAAATTATAAAAATTTAAGAACACCCTTTATTATTTTTTTTATCAAGCTTTAAATGAATAATTATAATTGATTTTGAAATTCATATTGAACAAATGGTCTGCAGGTAAACAGCTGTTTTCTTCTACTGCCGTACTAATAGCATTAAAATTTGTAAAATCATTATTTAGATTTTTTTCAAGCAAACAATTTATCTCGCCTTCATCGGCGATAGAACCATTCAAAGCATAAGGTGTAATCTAAAATTTAAATATTCACTGTTTACACAACGATTATAGTAATTGTGAGCAATCAAAAATGTTTGTTATTATCTTACATTAAAATTTTCTTCCTTTAAAATCTTTGTAACTTTTCTAAGCGCATATTGACTTAGTTCAGCATTTTCATCAAATAGATATTGCTTTCTTTTAGTTGCCATTTTACAACATATAGTTTTTGAAACTAGAAAGAAAAGTTACAACAATTTAGTTTTCTTGATAATAAATAATATTTATGTTTCAAGTAAAGTATAAGTTTAAAAAAAAGTTTTTAAGACCAAATCTTAAAATTGCGATAAAAAATAAATATTTTTGATCCAGAATAAAGTCATTAAAAATTTAAAAAAAAGATATTAAACGTAGTAAAAATACAGCTTGTTGAGCAAGATTTCAAGTGCCGTTGAGAATTTCACAATCGGTATGGCCGTTTTTGAGATACACGTATATGCAAAGTGGGATTTGTAAAACAAAAAATGTTAAAAACTTATGTCGGGTAGTGTACACTGAAAACATTATCTAAAGAAATTAAGAATAATAATATATTAAGAATTATCATAAACGTGTGAGTGACTGGGTCACCTAAGTACACTTTTACCTGTTAAGCATAAGTGAATCTTCTAGAATAAAATCATTGTTGCAACACTATCAACATATAAAAAAAGAATAAATAAATAGTAATAGTAAAACCAGAAATAAAAATGTAATATTTTCTAGAATAGACAAGTAATTATTTTACGAGTAGTGAAATTACATCTTTACAATTAGTTCATAAATTGAATAATGACATGAAGATACTTCAAATATACAAGAATAGATCGAAGTTTGCGATAAGCTTAGTACAAAAATAATGCATTATTATTATGTGTATAACTAAAAGTATAATACTTGCTTAATCACGCGTTTAACTAATGAGCAAATCGACGAGCAAATTGAGGTCTATAAAACTACATTTTTTATAATTTGTTAATTATTACTTTTAGTAGCTACACAATAGGTTAGTTCCCTAGCGGAAATAATCATATGCGTATAATGTTTATAAATACTTAATAAAAGTTATTAGCTATTATTAGATTTTCATAACACTTCTTAAAGTGCGGATTTTGGACTCTAGTAATTTGGTAATGTTTATAAGATTTTATTAGTAATTTTTAAAATTTCTTAAATATTTCTAAGCTTTATTAGGTTTTATTAGATTTTTGTATTTCGAAAATATGGTGAAAAACGACAAAATGACACTAATAGTAACTGTTGCATTTTCCTGTATTTAACTGTTTTTAGCTGTTTCTAAGTGATGTATGCAAAAAAACAAAAGCTATTAATAAAAGATTGCTATTGCTAAATATTCATGAAAATTCTAAATACTTATTTACAGTATATAATAATTTTAAAAAGTTATTAGTAACTACTAAAGTATAATACTTGCTTAATCACGCGTTTAAAATCATCATGTGATTATAATTATATACTTTGAAGCACTATGCAATTATACAAATAATTATTACACAAAAGTATATATAATTAACCAATTAAACGTATTGTTTACAAAGCAGCTGTTGATAGGTTACACAGAGATACACAAAGCACATGATCAATTTTGGTTTAAGTCTGTTTCACGCTACTAAAAAGGCGTAAAATTTAAAGGTTAGAGAATATAATCCACTAAACGCATTCCAGAAAGCAAGAATGTCGAGTTGCCTTTTCTGAACATACCCATATTTGAGCTCAACACGAAAAATTTTTTATTTTTAATAACTACAATTCTACACATTTAAGTTGCATAATATATTGCGCAAATTTAATTAACTAATGAGCAAATCGACGAGGACATTTGAGGTCTATAAAACTACATTTTTTATAATTTCTTAATTATTACTTTTAGTAGCTACACAATAGGTTAGGTGATATATATCTTTATGTGTACACTGTACGCAGGTACACTACCATTACATATATACACATGTATATAGTCGTCTCGCGTTAATTTAATATTAGAATAATTTGCATAATATTTCATAAGAAAACAAATCCCTATTTAAAACGATTAATATTGCTTCGTTTTAAATCGCAGTTTCTCTTATACTGTGTTATTATTATAGAGCTATACAGTACATATTCTGTAAATAGAAACATAAATGTAGTTTATTTTATTTTGTGCAATAATGGAGGTTACGCACGCGAGAGTTCGTTTTTTGGATCAACCAAAAATGTTTTATATTCGAAACATAACTAACATTAAATGCAACTGCGACGATGAAGATAGTGACCACATTCATCCAAACAATTCACAAGATTTTGATCAGAATGAGACCTACTATGCTAAATGGTTTCTGTGCTCAAAAGATTGCTCGGATGAACACGATCATTATGAATATTGGCCTTGTAGCATTCTATGTTTGGGTAAGTTAGTATAATAATTTAGTTTTAACTAAAATTAATGTATTAGTAAAATGTTGTAAGTGTATGTGTGTTTAATTACAGGTGTAAAGAAAGAGTTAGAAATAAAAGTTACATTTAAGCGAGTGATATATCCAAAAGGTTTTTCTGACTTGGGTGAGATACCTTCTAAACCAAAAAAGAGTCAACGTAATCAAGGTACCAAGTCTCATACGCAAATACAACAATTCAAGTCTGTTGTATCAATCGACAGAAGCAGTAAAGTATTAAAGGATATGAAAAATATAACTGTACCACTTTTTGAAGACTCTAATGCTAGTGATGGAGAACAAAGTAAAAAGATAAAAGTAACTGAGGAAGAAAAAAACTATAACGAGGAGCTTAACCAAAATGAGTCAGGTAAAAAAAAATTATTTTTATCCGAATGATCTTGTAATGGCTGACCACATTATTGATTTTACGAAGTGAGTAAAACTGCATTTAATTCCTCTGATAATTTTATTCCCCGTAGACTTTCTATATTCCCTGTAGATCCAGTTTATTTACCGCAGACTTACTTTTTTCTTCGCAGACTTATTTTAGCATTTTCTGACAGATTTTTTTTAGCCCATTTACTTTTTTTCGCACATTTATTTTAGCTTCTTGCTGTAAATACAAAATTAAATTTATTATTATTAAATTAAACATACCAAGAATTCTTACAATTTTGAAAAAAATAGTAATATATCATTTCAAGGCAGTTAGTTTCTTGAATACATAAATAACTATTATATAGTGTTTAACAATTCTATTAATATTTAAGAGGTCAATGGTAACAACAATCAACATTTTGAGACTAAAGATGGTAAGGACGATAATGACAATTACAATCTAAATCAATATGAAGGTGATGCTTTCGACAATTTTCCTATCAAAGAAAAGGTGAATCAAGAAAATTCTAAAGTTGCTTTCCACCATACGAACTCTGATGACGAAGAAGATGATGATAGTGATGATGAACAATTTGATCCCCGTTACAAAAATTTGACACCAAAGTGTCACTGGGTGAAACATCTTATAAGAAAATCATTGAGATATTACAACTCTACCGGTAATGGATCCGCTGATCGTGAGAAGCGTTACCAAGTAAAAGATAATCAGGTAAAGTTGAGCATAAAATTAATAAATTTTTAATGCTAAATTTTGGCCTAAATTTCTTCTTTTCTTATTTTTTCCATAAGATTGAGCCAAATTGGTCAATTCAGGTTTATTTTCTTTAAATCGTATCTATTTAATCTCAGCTTTCTGCTGGTTGCAACTTTGTGTATCTAGTTTTAATTGCTTTCGAGTTATAAGCGATTGAGGTGGATGTAATATTCATTTTGAGATTATTGTTAAGTTTTGTATAATTTTCGTGAAAGTGACCATAACCATATCCTATAGATTGGATAAGATCCGTTCTCCAATAACCATGCATTCCGTACACTTTCTAAGTATTACTGACTAATTAATAATTTTTTAGATTTGTCTTGGGGAGAGTATTTGGATGAAGTATGCTACCTGGATTCTCATGCAAAAAGACAAACCCACAATTTTCTTGAGGCAGCTAGTTTGTGTAATTTGGAAGCCTCGTGATTTGGTTAACCGTTTGTTAGATGTCACCAAAGTTCAAAAACCTCTACTCAACAGGTCACCGGTTAAAACTCTGGAAAAGAATTTGCTTTGCGTAACAATAAGTAAGATACTTCTAAGAAAATCATTTCTAAGAAAATTATTACCAAAAATTATAATAATGCACATTCCTAGGTATTTATTCTGATTTTTTGCTCCGTAATTTAAATGCAACCCAGGAGGACAAGGCGTATTGGTTAGCAGATAGTACAGCTGTAATCTCAAAAAAAATTAGATACTTAAGAAGAGAAGCGAGAATTGCTGACAAGCTGCAAAATGGACAAAAATAAAATTAGAGTTCAATATACAAACATAATTTACATTTATTATGTATATATTAAGTAACTTTTAAGCACCAAATATAAAAAGTATTGTTTATTTTAAGAAAAAATGTGATATTTGGCTTTAAGTTACTTTATATTTAATAATTAAATTTATTATAAGTTTAAAATAAAAAAATACTTGAATTAAAAACATAAATCTTTTATAACAATATTTAGTACTATTCTATTCCCTAATAATTATTATAACAAAATAAATTAAATACGTACCATATTATAGGTGAGTATTTACCAATGCCTACCCTAGGAATTATCACGGGATTTATCACGGTATATATGGTGGAATTTATTACAGGATTTATAATGGGATATATCACGGGATTAACTTTTTGACTGCGGGGGTGGTCGATATATCGACCACTTAAAATACACAACATATTTAATGTTTTTAGATCAATTTTGATGTTTTGAATGTTGTAACGGGATGGGTACTGGGGAAATGTAAGGCCCCCGGTTAGGCCCAATTTGTCCCAACTTACCAACCTTAAGTGTGCAGTTCCACGATACGGCCGGGAATCACTTTGATTCTCGTGCAATGCCGTTAACAACGTCAAACACCGCGTTTGACTTGTATATCGTGTGTTGGGCCCTATGGCCAAAATTGCCAACTAGAATAAACACCGGAGAGGGCGGTATTCGTGGGATAGGACAGTAACCGGTAAAACACTATCAATAATCGATATTTTACGTTAATCGGCGAGAAAGATTGTCTCGCCGAGTCGTTTTATTAAATAAACAATTAAATATTCATAAATTAACAACAAATCAACGTTAACAATTTACGGGGAGTCGTACCGATGACTACCCCCGAGGTCAGCGCGAAAACAAGTAGTTAAAACCTATTAACTAACGAGTTACGAGCAACCGATCCGGGAATGATCGGCTGCTTAACCTGATAGCTATACGTCACACCGCGTGACGTATGCATCTCTGACGTAGGGAACTCTGACGTATAAGCTTCCTATGTCACGCGCGCCTTCTCTCGTGAAGTGGCTCCCGCGAACCACCGTCCTGTCTACCCGGGCGGTATTTGTCACGAGAGGGGGAAAGGAGGAACGCTTCCTCACCTGGACCGTACCAGGTAAATCGGGACACGAAATATTAAACAGACACGCGGGTCTAAACGTGGTGCACCACTTACCGCGAATCTGAATATCTCGCCTCGGCGGGAAAAGACTGGGCAACGGAGAGATAGCTCGGCCTTGTGCTTATCTCTCTCTCTCTCCCTCTCTCTCTCTCTCACTTCAATGGTCGGGAAGGCGGTCTACTTCTGGCTTCCTTCTTTTTCCCTTTATCTTGGCCGTGCTACTCCGCACGCCGACGTGGAGGTTGGTGGGGAGAAAAACCTCACACCCACTCACTAGATGCACCGACACTTCGGTTCTTTATCCCGTTAAAGATCTCTCAGCAGATGTCAACCAGGGTTGCCAGATGGCGATTTTTTCTCCTTGTTTCTCTTGCTTAATAAACATCAATATACGTAAGAGAGAAAAGGAAAAAAAATCGCCAACTGGTCACTCTGATGTCAACACGATGTTGTTGCCGTGCGCGCGCGAACTCTATCTCGTTACTTTCCCCGCGCACGATACTCGCGTGCATTCCCTACGCGCGCATCAATCTCGATACTCTTTTCGGTTACTCACCTGATCGGTAACTCGCTTACCGTTATAATGTATATAAAATAGTTTTATAATTTCTCAAAATATTATTCACCTTGAAAATAGGTATTTTAAGGTCAAATTTCATCCCTAGTAGAAGCGAGAATTTTAGAGTGATTTCTTTCGTAATTTTATATACTGTTTATAAAAAATACTTAAAAAAATCACTGGGGTATCCTTAACCTTGAAAATTTATAGTCAAGGTCATATTGTATTTTATTTGCATAAGCGAAAGTTCGATCTAGCTTTTTAGCGTTATTGATGAGGTCAAAGCGGGAAAAAAAGTAAAAAAATTCTAAAATAATTTTTTTCATGAAAATATCTATTTCGCGATGAAATTTTAGTTTCCAAAACAAAATATCGAGCTTCAACCTTATTTTTGAAGGTTACATAAAATGCTGCGGTATTCATTTTCAGCGTGATCTAAAATCAATGACGTAAACACAAAATCTGTTTTTTACTATTTTGGTCTGGAAGTTGGTATATCTTTGTTGTTCGTCAACTTGGTACGAAATAAATGTCATCACTTATTGCAGAAACTCGTCTAATCTTCAAAAATATTTTAATCTCAAAAAATTAAGTTATTTTTTATTTATTCATATTTATAAATTTATAATACGATGCACATTGGTACTTCTCATGCATAACTTATTAGTCTCCAGGATTTGCACAGTATATAATTTTTACTATTTTCACTTTTTGAATATTACACTATTGAATAGTGTAATATTCTATCTTCTATAAAGTGGCTAAACATAAAGCTTGGAGTAGTAGCGAGTCCGAACCAGAAAATGAAGTATTAGAAAACGAGGCTTTAGACAATGGAGCAGAAAATGAAGACATCGGGGAAGTCAATTTGGAAGTATATTTCTTGACATATTGACAAATGTAGCAGATGTTTGTTGCACTTGTTTTAGAAGTGAATGCAACGATGAATGTAAATTTTTAAGATCTATGATACCTCAGCTATTTTTTTCAGAATTTTTTTTATTCAGTCCATGGCACTATGTACGAAAATCTTCAAAAAATTCTATCTATGCTAGAAAAAAATTTGACCTTGAAAAATAGATTTTCAAGGTCAAGAATATCTCTAGGATTTTTTTACTATTTTTTTCATGTTCAGCGCGAGAAATTACATAGAAATACCCCCTAGAGTTTTCCTGGAAGAGTATCCCGTTATAAATCCCATAACTAATCCCAAGATAAATTTCGTGACTAATCATATGAAAAATTCCATGATAAATGCCGTAATAAATCATGTGAATAATCCCGATATAAGTCATAGGATAATTTTTAGGCGGGCTGTATGAAAAGCGCCTAAGGCAGTTATTGCACCTGAATTATTGATAGGGTTTAGTGTTTTTAATAGTTTGTTTTGGACAGAGTTATATACATTCAAGTTTTGAACGTACACATGTTTTGTATGTATTTATATGTATTATTATATGTATTTAAAGTCAGCTCCTCAGCTTCTGTGTGAAAGAGTTTTCTAATGTGTGGGGTTCACGTTAGTTAGTTGTCAAATAGAAGGCCGAGCATCCTGATTTGAGGTTTTTCTGCCAGTTGATGATTGTTTAGCTTAAGCTTCATTTTCTTGATATCCACTACGTTTTTAGAGAAAACAAATGTTAACTTAGCTTTTGAGAATTTAAAGCCTGTTTTAGCAGAGAAAAGTGAAATTTTGTTAACTTTGTTTTGTAAGATGTTTAGTGTTGTTAATATATTCTTTCCCTTTTTAAATGTCGTGAGGTCATCAGCGTATAAGGTGGCTTTGATTGAATGATAAATTTCTTAGATTATGTCGCCAATTGCGAGTAAAAATATAGTGACGCTTATATTATACGCCATTTTCAAGTTTTTTTTTTTCTTCTGAAAGGACTCCGTTGATTTTTACCTTTAAATATCGTTCTTGAAAAAAGTTTGATATGAAATTAAACATATTGCCGTCAATTCCTATTTAATTAATAATTTAATTGCTCTGTTACGGCATATCATATTATACGCTTTTTCAATGTCAAGATTGATTGTAGCTAAATGTAGCTTATTTATTTATAAAGGCATCGCAGATATTAGCTTCCAGGGTTATTAGCGTATCGATTGTAGAGCGATGAGAACTGAAGCCCCTTTGATGGGGGCGAAACTAAGTTATTTTTTTCCAGGAATCATTTGAGTCGTTTATTTAAAATTTTTTCTAAAAGTTTTCATGAACTGCATGTGAGAGCAATTAGACGATAGCTTAATTTGAGGGCTCATGTCGTTTTTTTCTGGTTTAGCAATTGGTATAATAATGCTGTTTTCCAAATATTAGAAAAGTTATTGTTTTTCCATATAAAATTTAGGACTTTAAGGAGGTATTTTAATGCTTCAGTAGGTAGTTCTTTAAGAAATATATTGGGAACTAGCAACAATTCCTCATTCGCTAACGATTCCTTTGGTGGAAATGATACTAAATTTATATTTATATTTTGTATTTTTTTTAACTTCACAATTTAAAAATTTAATTGTATAACAATGTATAATATATTATGTATAATAATATAATGAATGATTATAATAAAATTCAGATGTCAGCATCGTAGCTAACAAATAATGAGTTTTCGCAATGGGAGATAAAAAAGCATGGTTGCTATATTGTTATTCACTTGTACCGAAGACCCCTATAAAATATTTTTGGAATTTTTCTAATTTTAGGCCCCTCCTCCCCCTTCACCATCTATCATTACTTCAGGGATTATTAAAGACTGGTTGCCATGTTCAGCGTTAACTCTTCCACTCCACACATACGCTTAATCCTTGCAACTTATGCGATACCGGTCACCGGACACCGGAAAACAAATCCATTTTAATGTAATCCTCCATGGGCAACTACATGTGTCATTATCAAGAATAAAAGATGAAAACGATTTAAAAATAAATTATTCAGAACCATCCATGATTATAATAAATGTAAAAGGGGAAATAATAAAGAAAAGGGAATATGATTTAAAAGACAATAAAAAAGTATATACAACAAATATTGTATATTCAGAAGCTTTTCTGTGTAAATTTTTCACATCTAATTAATTAATCTAGTATCTAGTTATAAACAATTTTTTTAATCAATATAAAAATAAGAGTGTATTATAAATTAATATAGAAATTTTGTCGGTCTTGCTGAGCTAACGCCTAACGACTCTAAAAATTCCAAGTTTCTCGCTCGAAAAGGTACGACAATTCGGCGTGTATCAATCCCGAGGATAACATTATGAAGGCCACAAAATTTCCTGCAGGAATCTACATCAATTTACTAACAAATGTGAGATTTTTTTACCAGAATAATATTTTCAGCAACAAAACTTAGCATTAATACTGTCAAAAAATACTGTCACTTCCTGAAGACGATGTCCAGGTCGTCAGGGTGACCTCCAGGTCATCCGGACGTCGTCTACAGGAAAGTCTACATGCCATTCTGCTTGAATTAGTAAAAAAAATGTCACTTCCTGGAGACGATGTCCAGGTGATCAGGGTGACCTCCAGGTCATCCGAACGACGTCTACAGGAAAGTCTACATGCCATTCTGCTTAAAATAGTAAAAAATATTGTCACTTCCTGGAGACGATGTCCAGGTGGTCAGGGTGACCTCCAGGTCATTCGGACGTCGTCTACAGGAAAATCACCCTCACCCTGTCCTCTTCACTGTAACACACTTACCCTTATACATATACGTATATATAAAACATAATAGAAGGACGCCCAATAGTGAATGTCGGACGCCGGACGCCGGACGCCGGACACTTTTGAGGAAAAATTTTAATTATAATAAGATAAGATAAGATAAGATATTTGGTAATTTTACTATTGTAACATTTCATGTATAACTAAATACTGGCAAGTTAAATGTACAAAAGTGTAAAAATCGTAGAAAGAAACATTCTTATGTACTGTATAAAAATAGCATATTAAATAGAGTGAAAAAGGTAAAATGAAAATATATCATATCAATTAGATAAAACTTCTTCACATATCACACTTTTTGCTTAAATGAATATTTTAAAAGGTAAGTACAAAAAACGTAGAATAAACAAACAAGATAATTTTTGGACTTTATCTCAATATATATACACTCACCACCACATGCTTTTGCCCACCCTACGCAAAAATCACTAAAGATTAAAAGTTTTATTACTCAGGACCAAAACATCGTAGCTCAAAAAATCCAACGCCATTCGAAAGAGCAGGTGAAAACCTTTAAAAAATGCTACTGTACGAGTAAAAAAGTTTAAATTTGAGTTTTTTATAAGTATTAAAAAGAGATGAAAAATTGCTAAAAATCATGCCTCTTTTTGATCCACTGCAGATTTAGTTCCCTTAATCGTAGCTTAAAAAAACTAACGGGTTTTGAAAGGTAATTGTTTTAGCTTTAAAATGAGGGGTCGAACGTTTTTTTAACCCACTTTTTACCGATGTTAGCGCATTTTTTGTGAAAAAACACGCTTTTTTTGGAAATGGGAATATTTGAAAGAAAAAGAGAGATAGAGAAAAACTTCAAAGAGAAAAAAGATGCTATTTTACTCACAGAATATAGATCTGCAGGTTAAAACGAGATTTGGACAAAAAAATTTTTTTCAATTTTTTAGCATATCAAAAACTAAAAAAACCTTTAATTAAGTTGTAGACAATGTAGCATTCTTTAACTTAATGTTATTCTATTATTTTTAAATTAAATTTTCTAAATTTAAAAAAATAAAAAAGTGATTTTTTAGATTTAATAAATTTCATTAATATTAAATTTTAAGTTATCTAAATTTATACTTTGTATTAGTTCATGTACATAATAAATAAATTGTAATCAACGATAATATAAGGTTGAGTAAATTAAATTTGAGTAGATCCATGTATAGTTATTTTTTTAAAATTGGTCTTGAAAAAATGCATAATTTAACCGTAAATTTAATTTAAAAATAATAGAATAACATTAAGTTTAAGAATGCTACATTGTCTACAACTTAATTAAAGGTTTTTTTAGTTTTTGATATGCTAAAAAATTGAAAAAATTTTTTTTGTCCAAATCTCGTTTTAACCTGCAGATCTATATTCTGTGAGTAAAATAGCATCTTTTTTCTCTTTGAAGTTTTTCTCTATCTCTCTTTTTCTTTCAAATATTCCCATTTCCAAAAAAAGCGTGTTTTTTCACAAAAAATGCGCTAACATCGGTAAAAAGTGGGTTAAAAAAACGTTCGACCACTCATTTTAAAGCTAAAACAATTACCTTTCAAACCCCGTTAGTTTTTTTAAGCTACGATTAAGGGAACTAAATCTGCAGTGGATCAAAAAGAAACATGATTTTTAGCAATTTTTCATCTCTTTTTAATACTTATAAAAAACTCAAATTTAAACTTTTTTACTCGTACAGTAGCATTTTTTAAAGGTTTTCACCTGCTCTTTCGAATGGCGTTGGATTTTTTGAGCTACGATGTTTTGGTCCTGAGTAATAAAACTTTTAATCTTTAGTGATTTTTGCGTAGGGTGGGCAAAAGCATGTGGTGGTGAGTGTATATGTATGGGCTATTTCACGCCAAGTGGTACGATGAAAATTTTAAATCGCCCCAAATTTTGAGAACAAACTGGTAATATCTTCCAGAAAATAGAAACAAATTTTTAGGTGTTAAACATAAATGACTGACAAGGAGGAGTTCCACCTTCCGGGAAATAAATTTCGTTGCAACTTTGAGAGCTGTTTTCTGGTACTCAAATATGAAAGAAGATTCATGTGAAGTGATCCAGTTAAAAAATAGAATTTTGTTTTAATGTATGGAATTAGTAAAACAACTACTTGAATAGAGTGTAGCTGAATTATTAGACCTGGATTTTAATTAGTACTAGAGCTGTAGCCAGTCAAAAAATTGAATTTTTTGAAAAAAATGATATTTTTAACTTTGTCTAGAATGCTCTGCTGCACTCAAACTTAGCATCATTTTGAAGGTAATTGCGTATAACTTTTGTGAAACAGCCTATGAGATTGAATTGCATATGAATTCTTTCAAATCTGGGTACCAGAAAACATCTCTCAAAGTTGCAACAAAATCTGTTTTCCAGAAGGTGGAATCCCTCTTTGTGAGAGTTATTCCACCATAAAAAATGGAAATTTTTGAATTTTAAAAAATTGCTACTTTTAAAGACATTTATCTCAAAATCTATTGCTTTTTTTAAAAAACATTATATACTACTTTTGTTCAAAACAATCTTCAGAACTTATTTACCCAGGTTACATTTCTTAATTTTAAAATCTCAAAGAGATAGGACACCCGGAAATATTGTTCATTATAGTTATAATTAATATAAAAACCTTTATAGTCAAAAAAGGGGTGTACGATAAAAAATTTTTTATCCATTCAAAAATCTAATTCATCGATGATTAGTTACCTTTAAAATGATGCTAAGTTTGAGTGCAGCAGAGCATTCCAGACAAAGTTAAAAATATCATTTTTTTCAAAAAATTCAATTTTTTGACTGGCTACAGCTCTGGTACTAATTAAAATCCAGGTCTAATAATTCAGCTACACTCTATTCAAGTAGTTGTTTTACTAATTCCATACATTAAAACAAAATTCTATTTTTTAACTGGATCACTTCACATGAAATCTCCCATATATATATATATATGGAGTTTTCCACGTGAAGCGGTCCGATCAAAATTTTAAAATGCACCAAATTTTGGGTACACATTGCAAATGTTTTTCGCTAATTAACTCAAAATCTATCAACTTTTACTATAGAACATTATATGTAAAATTCGTTGCTAATTATGTCTAGAATTTATCCTTCTGGATTAGAATTTCTAATGCCAAGGTCAATATTACATAAACTACATGTCAATATTCAACTTGAAAAAAGTGTATGTGCGCCACAATTGATTTTTTTTAAAAGTCTAAAAGAAAGCTTGGAGCAATACCTTTCAAATAGTTTGTAGCATTTACATGGCCTTCAATTCTGTAAAAAGTTATGATAATTTAAAAAAACACGAAATTTTTAAAAAAATGTAAATGGGAATTACCACGTTAATGTTTGTGAATTTTTGTCTTTCTTTAAATAATCACAACTTTTTACAGAATTGAAGGCCATGTAATTGCTACAAACTGTTTGAAAGGTATTGCTCCAAGCTTTCTTTCAGAATTTGAATAAAAAAATCAATTGTGGCGCACGTACACTTTTTTCAAGTTGAATATTGACATGTAGTTTATGTAATATTGACCTTGGGATTAGGAATTCTAATCCAGAAGGATAAATTCTAGACATAATTAGCAACGAAGTTTACATATAATGTTCTATAGTAAAAGTTGATAGATTTTGAGTTAATTAGCGAAAAACTTTTGCAATGTGTACCCAAAATTTGGTGCATTTTAAAATTTTGATCAGACCACTTCACGTGGAATACCACATATATATACACTAGGGAGGCTTCTATTTTTAATTTCGAAGAAGGTTTTTCTTAATTAATTAATATAAATTAATGTTTTAAATTGTATTACTTTTTCACTATCATTGACACCTTAGAAATTAAATAGATTCACAACACAACATCTTGGAGACACTGTTACAGTGCATTGGGTTTTATACCAAAAATTTAATTTTTTTTTAAATACGATTATAATTTATAAATATAAGTTTTTACCAAAATTTAGTGTAATGAAATCAGAATAAAAATAATAAAAAAAATACAGACATATTAAATGTTAAGTGTAAATTTTAAACTATGAATTCTTATAAAGCTTAAGTTTATATTTTAATAATTATAAATGCTAATGAAAAATTAACTTACCAAAAATAGTAAAGTGCATATACTTAATTGCAGTTTTTAGTCAAAACTTATTAAAATTTTGGATTATTTTAAACGGTTCTAAATAGAACTTTATCTCCTAAAATTTATTTATTTAATGACGAAGGATCATCGTCAAAAGTTCTATGTCATTAATATTATATACTTTTAGAGTAATAAAACTTTCTTCTTAATTAAATTAATTTGTGTATTAGTTTTAAAGAATTATTTATAACATTTTAGCGGTATATATAAAAACCTGTTTCTTCCATTTCTCCCGTAATTCGTAATTTGCATCATCTTTCAAAATTTGCGTTTTAATCCATAATTATATCCAATTTATTTTTCCCTTTAGTTACAGAGCCCATATATTTATTTTGATTATTATAAACAAATTCATTCCTTAAATAACCTTCTGTTTCTATTAAATACATACTTGTTTGTTTAAAATATTGTTTTATATAAATATACATTATCTACTCACTTATATACCCATACAATTTTGAAATTTTAATTTAAAAAATATTCAAATTAAATGCTCCTAAATTAATAATTTTTGAAAAACCTTTCAAATGTAATTCGTCTTTTATATTGCCACTGTTAAAATTTGAATTTTCTTTTGCCATTACTGTTTATAATAGAATTTTTTCCATGCGCAAAAAATAGTTGTGAATATAACTAAAAGAATATGTATTAGTTTACTCATTCCTGATAAAACTCATAAAATTTTTAAATGTGTTCTCAATAATAATAATAGATCTAAAATTCAATGTAATACTTTAAATACAGATGTGTTACGACCCGATTTCGTAAAGTCGGTGTCTTCGTGGAAGTTCCGCTAATCAATAATTATTTGTTCAAAGCGGTAGACTCGCTGTCAGCTCGAGAGCCTCTCTGTTTCCTTACCTGTGCGCTATGTGAATGTGGCGTTACGTTACGTTTAAAGACTTATGAATAACGTGACTGCTGGTGAGCGTTGATTGGCGGAAACCTGCTCTCAGGAGTTAGGTGAGGATGAGTGACTCGGCCTCCAATTCCGAGAGTTCGATTTTTACCTCCTACGTCAGTGGAGAAAAAGGATTGCTACTAGTGCGCCTCGAAATCGTGTTGTTTCGTCGAGCCTGTGTCAGCGATCAACTGTTTAACATGCTATATTTCTTGGTTTACTAACATGCTTAGTTTTTCGAAAATATGCCGTTAACAATTATTCTATTCATCTGGGCGACTTCGTCAAGGGATACTCTACCTAGGGATGAAGGGATGGCCGCTAAATTTAAGTAGATAGCCTTCGGGGTGTACTACGTGTAGCGTTAAAATGCCGAGGCAGGCCTTTCGAGGTCCGTCTTGGGGCACATCCGGACCAAAGTAGTTTCTCATCCAGACGATAAAAGTTGCTGGGATGTCTCACAGAAGGGTGTCCCTTTCATCAAAACCTCTGCGTATAAAGTCAGTAAGTCGAGTTGTAATACACATCCGAACTGAAGACTTTGCGAAGGGTGAGATGTTAAAAACACCTCCGCGTACAAACTTTTGTTTGTACGCTTTTTTCTTGGTCAAGGGAATTTTCGAATGGCATCCCTTGGACAGTTTGTGGCAGGACTGTTGAATGTTTTATCCTTTACAAAATGTTCGAACGTTAGGCCACCTACCGCAAAACCTCCACGGGGATCCCGGGAGTAATAGGGAGATGTGCTTCGGCATGTCGACAGTTGGACCAATATGACTTTCCTCTGGTACGCGGGGACTGGGTACGAGCCCCACGTTGGCGTAACTCTGTGTCAAAGTGAAACGCCAGCGTGTCGCAGGAGGGTTGGACTCTGCGTGGTATGTGGTTGCAAGCTGGCTTGACGGGTTAAGCGTGATTGACCCGGATGCCGCTTATGTTCGAAAGCGGAAGACGGCGGGGGACTAAACACCGCCGCATCCCAACCGAGGATTACGGCTCTAGGCTAACCGTCCCAAGACGGCGGGCTATCGTAAGGAGTTTTGGTACACTGACTTAAGTGGCCTCTCATCGCGGTTAATCGATGCCAGAAGTTTTCAGATAAGCTTCACAATTTGAATACATCGGAGATCTTTAGGCACCATCGCCGACAAGTGAAACTGACGGGATGTAAAACTTAAATGACGAAGGCTTCTAGGGCAGGAAATACTGCGAATTGATGCGGTGACACTGCCCTAAGGAAATACTCTAATACAGTCATAGAATACATGCTGGTGTGCGTGATGTCACGCGTAACTATCCTATGAATAACGTGACTGCTGGTGAGCGTTATATCACGTTTATAAACGTTGATGTAGGATTTATTTGTTAGGATATTATTATTATGAAATAATTATTCATTTATATTGTTTTATTTAAAATATCGATATATGCTTTCATTATTATACTTTATCAAATACAGTATTTATAATAAATCATAATTCCCAAAATAAATTCCCGAATAATCAGACTTTACATGTATTTTATTATTCTTAAGTTACACGATATTAATTCGTGGCAATGAGTTAAGGTTTTAATATAATAATGTAGCGTCCTACTGCGAATGCTTGATTTGCTGGATTCGCGTTCAGTGGTCCCTTATCCTTCTGCTACCGTCGAATTTCGTTAGCGACTGCTCGAAGGTCGGATCCTTTTCGTCGGATGCACGATATTAATCGGTTCTAATCGATCAATATCTCTGTGAGATTTATTTATTCCACTAACGCCGGCGATTCTACGGCGGAGACACTATTCTATTAACTTACTTCCTGGGACACGTTAACCAGGTTGCATACGTTGGACTCGCGGGTTCTCTAGGTCCAGAGGTAAACGGCTCGGAGGAAGGGAAGGAATTAGTCTGCCGTATTGTTCGAATTTACAATTTGAAGAGCCGCTTGTGTTCTTGATTTGAACCAATAAGCGATCGACCTGCATAAAGCTTAGGTTCTTGACTTTATTGCAAAAATGCTGCCTCTATGAAGCGGTCAGCGACCGATGCCGTTTCGCGAAGTAAGCTTAATTTTCATTTTTACGCATGTTCTTTATAATTCGATTTTATCAACTTATAAAAATATATATATTATTATAACTAAATATATTTAGACGTCTATGGGACGTCACATCCCCCCCCCCTTTTACGTCGATTGCCGTCCCCGGCAATCAGAATGAGTTTTAAACTGGGTAAAAAACGAATCACGTGTAACGGCGGCGGTTGCTGATGCTTGGTTTTATGTCAGTAGTGCATTACAATCGTTATAAGTTTTGGTGATTATAGGTTCTGACTTTACATATTATCATTTTTGCTTAGGTTAATTCGTATTTTCATTACATTTCAGTTATACAGTCGCAATATTTTATTAATGTAATACATGATTAGGTTTTTAACTCGTGTCGGAATCGTATATATGTTTGGAAGTGCATGTTGTTTAATTGTTTCAAAATGTCTTTATAAATAATTTATTTAGGTTAAAAGTACCATATTTGGTAATTCTCATTGTTTGTAGGTTATTTTTACGGGTATAATTCGCAATTTTGATATTTCGTAACTTTGAAATTGATAATTAACAAATTAATTGTTGTTAACTAATTAACTTAATTGCGTTATTTTCTATATTAATATTAATTTTGACCTTAGTTGTATAAGTTGGTGTGTTTATTTTATTAGAATTTTTAATAGTTTTGCTTTTATATCTTAATAAACAATTAATTTGTTAACTTTCGACTTTTTGATATTTATGTGTATTTATTTATCGCTTTGATGAATACGATGATTGATATGATTTTATCTATTATTCCTGATTTTAAATTCACACTTTCATTGTTAATAACAATATAATATGGTTTTGTTTTTGCTTGAAAAAATATTATCTTTAGTCTTAATTGTAAAATGAAGGCTATGTGGAATTCGTGAAAATGCATAATTAATCGATTTAATCGCTTTTAAACAATTTAATTATTTATTTCTAATTTTTATAATATAACAGTTATTTTGTATATGTTATAGTGGTAGTTATTCAATTTTTATTTTTGATATAGCTTGAATTTTCGATATAAATAAATTAAATTGTTTATAACATTATTGACAAATTTTATGTTTACCATAGTTAATCGATGAAGACTGCTTAGTTGTAAAATTAGATGTGGTTTATATTTGTATATAGTGTGTAGCTTTCGTGTAACTTTCAAATAAACAAATAATTTTGCCATATTCGATTTTTCGTTATTTTACTTAGTAGAGGAGGCTTAATTAACAAATTACGGCGAGAAATGATGCTTATATCTTTAAGTTACTTAAAAAACAATGTTGCCATCATATTGCCAAAGTATTATCAATATATCGCCAATATGTTTCGTATCTTCCATAACTTCGTAACATTTACCAAATTGTCAATACTACCGACGAATCGATGATCTTTTATTACCTCAAGTGGATGAAAACGTGGATGAATTGTAATTCTAACGAAGTAATTTTTTTCGAGCACGTTTGCTCTTGCAGTGTGGACGTCGGAGAGCGTCCGCGGCGGGTGACTCCGCGAGTACAAAATTTGATGAGCGCGAACCTCGGAGAGCGCTCACGGCGGGCTTACTCCGCAAGTACAAAATTTGATAAGCGCGAACGTCGGAGAGCGTTCGCGGTGGTAATTGTTTTTTAAGCGGAGAATTGAGGCTTGAGCTAAATTCATTTTACACGGATTAGGAATTATTTCACTAGCAATATTATTGCCAATATACTTGCAATTAACTAATATATTTCCAATATGTAGCGACGTGGTCTGTCTTTGCGTGAGCCTCGTGGTTTATACAATTTGGTTTTCAAATATCATTTCTTTTGGTTATTATTAACAAATTGTCTTTTAATTGTTTAATTAATTTTTACAATTGTAATTTTAGTTGTTTTTGAGTTATTTTTATTTAATTTCGTGCGTATTCTGTTTATTATATCGGCGTAGGTTCGTAAACTTTGCGACGTGTATTTTTCTTCCTTTTTTTTTTTTGTGATAAGTGAGACAATGAGTTCAAGTGGTTCAAATTATAATTTATGTGATGTTCGAAGGTTGTTCGACGGAAGAAATATTCGAACAACGTCGACTTTTTTGGGACGAAATGCGGGAGCAAAGACGTGAATTTCTGGAGGAAATGAGCGTTTTTCGTAGAGAGATGCATGATTTTTGTCGGGATCAACGTTGGAGTTTTATTACAAGGGACAATTTGGGGCATTTTAATAATCTGAGTCAGAATGGTGTGCCGGTGAATAGCATTGGTATTCAATGTGAAATATATTGTGGTGTGGACGCGACATGTCAAAGTGATTTGGCTTTAAAGAATTCGGTGTCGACTCACAAGGGGAGTACATGACCTCCGGGAAACGGATCTCATCCTAACTTTGGTATGTCTTTTATAATATAAAAATATGAAGAAAGCCAAGTTATCTCTTGCCAATGGCCACTTTTACGGAAATTATTTGACATCCAATAATAATAGCAGTAAAAAGTACTTCCAATTCGGTTGCTTATAACTCAGAAACAAATAATGATAAACAATCGAACCAAAAACCAAAAAAAATTTGAGTTCAAGTAGATGTGGTTTAAAAAACAAAGCTCAAATTGTTTAATTTGAAGCAAAGTAATGAAGAAAATAAGAAATTGAAGATTATTAAGCCAAAATTTAATATGAAAAATTTATTGTTTCTTTTGGCCTAATAATCTTCAATTTCTTATTTTCTTCATAACTTTGCTTCAAATTAAACAATTTGAGCTTTTTTTTTTCAAACCACATCTACTTGAACTCAAATTTTTTCTGGTTTTTGGTTCGATTTTTTATCATTATTTGTTTGTGAGTTATAAGCAACCGAATTGGAAGTACTTTTTACTGCTATTATTATTGGATGTCGAATAACTTCCGTAAAAGTGGCCATTGGCAAGAGATAACTTGGCTTTCTTCAAATTTTTATATTATAAAAGACATACCAAAGTTAGGATGATATCCGTTTCCCGGAGGTCATGTACTTCCCTTGTCAGTGTAATCTGAGAAGTTCGTGTGACGTTGATATGCAGACGGAGAGTTTGAAGTTACGCGACGCGTTTTCGCAGTGTGAGATTATGAAGGCAGTTCGGGATGGAGATTTAACTTCTCAAATTTTAATTTCCGATGACGTTTCTGTTCGTCAACATGATTCTGAGACATCGAATGTTGAGATTGTTTCTGAGATCGTGGGTGAAGAGAAAAACGGTCAAGACAGTGAGGTTTCTGCTTTTGTTGATATTAATCCTAGCGTTAGTATGATTGGTGTTGCTTCCGACTTGACGGGTGAAAAACAGGTTTCTAGTGATTCATTATTTGCTGTAGAAGGAGCTGGTATGTCTGAAGTCATTGATTTATCTGTGGATTCTCCTAATTCAAATCATAATACTATGCACACTCAGGAGATAAGGAAGTTGATTGAGGAGTGTATAGGTAATCAGCCGGCAGTTTGTTTAAAAAATTCTGATTGTGGGAATAAGAAGAAGAGAAAAGGAGGAGCAGCGTTAGTGGAAGAGAGGCGGGAAGCTACGAACAAAAGGCAGAGGTTATATCGGGAAAGAGAAAAACTAAGGAAACAAGGATTTTCGGAGAGGGAAATTTACGAAAAATTGTTTTTGAATGGAGGAAGGTCGACTGATGGTTTGGCGAGGTCCGTTGCTTTGGGGTTGAGGAACCGGATTTCGTCGAAATGTAAGGGACCCGTAATTCCTAATAATTTAGGAGGTGTTCCCTTTTGCTTGTATATATATGTTGCCTATGTTTCTGGATCACCCTGTAGATCCCCTATGCACATAACTAAAGCAGTACATTGAATTCGATAGACCAAAACTTGTGCTCCCTAATTAAGACAAAAGAAGAAAAATAGAACACGTGTGAACATCTTTGGGTCATCAAACAAATCAGATGATTAATTACCTACAATCCTTTTCCCCGCGAAAACCACTTGAATTTAAAATAACTAGAACTATTCACACGTACATGAACACACATACACTCTTCCCCACACAAATACATACACACTACCTCCAAATAACCACTGAACATTAGATTAACATTTACATGAACAACAAAATTAATTTTAAACAAATTTTACAACATTTCAGAAATTTAACTTAAAAATACGTAATTTCAACTTTTTAACATTATAGTACACAAATATGGGTAAAAATCACAGTTTTCTGAAAGTTGCAAAATTAAAAATAAATCATAATAACTCAGTAACTTAAAAATATAAGCATCATTTCTCGCCGTAATTTGTTAATTAAGCCTCCTCTACTAGGTAAAATAACGAAAAATCGAATATGGCAAAATTATTTGTTTATTTGAAAGTTACACGAAAACTAAACATTATATACAAATATAAACCACATCTAATTTTACAATTAGATTTTTACTTTTTATTTTTACTTTTTATTTACTTTTTATTTTACAAGTATAGCAAAAGCGAAGATCGCGAAAGCGAATGAATCGCAAAATATATTTTACGAGATTGATTGTATGAATAAAATGTACAATCAAGGAAATGATTTTTATTTAAGTTTAAAATTAGACCGCAGACTAATAAATTCATTACTACTATTATTAATTTACTTACTAAATCTATGATACGCGTGCGTTATAAATATGAGATTATTACAGTTTAATTTAGACCTATTTGTGTTTCGTTTATAAGAATCGATTTTGCAGTATCTTTGTAATAAAAAGTATATTATTGTGATTATTATTATATTAGTTACGAGACCAGATGAAGCGTAGATTATAGTGTTCTCTTGTGATCTTCGTTGTTGAGATATTTCGATGAATTTCGTTTCCAGTTGTTTTAATGAAATGGAGTCTTCGCTGTTATCCCAATTACTGATCGTTGTTATTAATTCGTTTTCTATATCCAAATTCGTTGTTTCGGTTGGAATGGGTACGATTTTCGTTATGAACGATGTTAGATTTAATGAGATGTTTGGGTTGTACAAGAAGGTTTCGTTAATATTCAGGTTGTTGACGCCATATAGCGTCGTAGTTGATGTGTGAGCTGTACATCGTCCGTTGATCGATATGATTCCTGTTCCTTCTAGCATTGTATCCAGTTTTGATTCATCGTTGCATACGATTTTTATATGTGTTGGGTGTCTAGTTGAATATAACCATTCATCCGTTGAAAGCAGTTTTATCCAGTTTGGGTTATCGTTGCGTGATAACGTGATGTCGCACTTTCCAAGAACTTCATGTGATGGTGAGCTGAAGAGGGCGTGTTCGCACGGCGAGTCGAAGGTATTTCCAAAGATGGGCTCTGTTAGAGGGCACAAGAAAAGTGCTGCGTGTTTTATGCAGGTAGATATGAATTTTTCATTAGATAGAAAATAGTTATAAAGTTTGTGCGTGACGAAAAGATGTGTGTGACGAGGTGTTACGCTGGCATAACTGGTAATGTTTTTATGCAGGTTAACAGGTACTGGTAACGGGTGTACCTTATATATTGAAAAATTGGTTGTGTCTACTAGTGGAAATAGCAGCGTTACGATTAAACGACCGTTTGAAGTAGTAACAGTAGTCTTGGATACTGAGAATAAATATTCTGGTGTTATTTCTTGGCTTTGCCAGGGTGTAGTTTGGCTTGCTTCGTGGTTATTTGTTTCTTTTAGTAGTTGTTGTAATTGTTCTTGCGATAAGAGTAGTGGATGTAGGTGTCCTCTGGATGTTTGTTCTATGACGCTAAGTAGAGTACGATAAGACTCTGTGAAGATTCCTAGGGATTGTTCAAATTCTATTACCCACGTTAGGATTGTTTCTGTAATTTTTGTTTTGTTTTCATGTGTTGTCAGCGTATTGATTGCTTGGTTTAGCTGATAAAATAACTTTGTTGTTTGGTTTTCCTTTTTTTGTAGTTCGTCGTGAATGGATTCCAGGTTTGATCGGATAATATGGGTTTGTTGTGCGGCTAATAATGACATATTATTCTGTCGTTCATATAATGTGTTTATTTCATTTGTTAGTTGTTCTCTGTCATCTGAGTCCATAGTTCCGAATAGTTTCTTACTAGCCCAACCGACAAATTGTAATGGGGCTCCTCGTTTCGTAAATGAGCGAAGATTTGTTTGATGTGTTTTAAATGTCGGTAGTGTGAAGTATTCGATAATGTTGCCAGCATACTTAATCTCATCGTATTTACATTAATTTATTGAAACCTTTATGACGAATTTGAAAACAATAAAATTTTGTATTGAATTAAGTTTTGTGTACAATATAGCCAATAAATACGTTTACCATGAAGATATATCGCTACATATTGGAATTATATATTAATTAATTTTGCAAGTATATTGGCAATAATATTGCTAGGTAAGTAATTCCTAGTCCGTGTAAAATAAAATTTAGCTCAAGCCTTCATTCTCCGCTTAAAATACATAATGCCACCGCGAGCGCTCTCCGATGTTCGCGCACATCAAAATTTGTGTTCGCGGAGTAAGCCCGCCGCGGGCGCTCTCCAATGTTCGCGCTCATCAAATTTTGTACTCACGGAGTAAGCCCGCCGCGGACGCTCTTCGACGTATGCACTGCAAGAGCAAATGTGCTCGAAAAAAGATACTTCGTTAAAATTACAATTCATTGTGTTTCAGACTTAATAAATATTTTGGAAAACTCGTTCCAAATGTTTAGGATAATAATTGCAATAGTCTGGCTGTTGAATTGAATTGAGTGTTCAATATACAAAATACCAATGAATAACTACCATAAATTCGCAATATATTGGTAATATATTAGCAATAATATTGCTAGTAAGTTAATTCCGAGTCCGTGTAAAATAAAATCTAGCTGAACCCTCGATGAAGTTTTATAATAGTCTGGGAATCATCTAGCTATAGTATATCTATAATATGTTTGCGTTTACCAAATATTTTTAAACTGATTTTTTATAATATATTAGTATATGCTGAACAAATCGATATCATTAAGATTAATTGGATCATATCTTTACTAAAAATCGGTATTATGAGAAATCCTGGATTTATGTCACGCATTATAGTAATTATTCGGATGACCAAAGACATACGTTCATTCACGTTTTCATCCACTTGAGGTAATAAAAGATCATCGATTCGTCGATAGTATTGACAATTTGGTAAATGTTATGAAGTTATGGAAGACACGAAACATATTGGCGATATATTGATAATACTTTGGCAATATGTTGGTAACATATTGGCAATATATTGGCAACATATTGGCAATATATTGGCAACATATTGGCAACATATTGGCAACATATTGGCAATATAGTGACAACGTGTTTGTCAACGTGATTCTGAGACATCGAATGTTGAGACTGTTTCTGAGGCGGTGCGTGAAGAGAAAAACGGTCAAGATAGTGAGGTTTCTGCTTTTGTTGATGTTAATCCTACCGTTAGTATGATTGGTGTTGCTTCCGACTTGACGGGTGAAAAACAGGTTTCTATCGATTCATTATTTACTGTGGAAGGAGCGGGTATGCCTGAAGTCATTGATTTATCTGTGGATTCTCCTAATTCAGATCATAGTACCCTGCACACTCAGGAGATAAGGAAGTTGATTGAGGAGTGTATGGGTAATCAGCCGGCAAGTTTGTTTAGAAAGTTCTCATTGTGGGAATAAGAAGAAGAGGAAAGGAGGAGCAGCGTTAGTGGAAGAGAGGCGGGAAGCTACGAACAAAATGCAGAGGTTATATCGGGAAAGAGAAAATCTAAGGAAACAAGGATTTTCGGAGAGGGAAATTTACGAAAAATTATTTTTGAATGGAGGAAGGTCGACTGATTGTTTGGCGAGGTACGTTGCTTTGGGATTGGGAACCGGATTTCGTCGAAATGTAAGGGACCCGTAATTTCTAATAATTTAGGAGGTGTTCTCTTTTGCTTGGAGTGTGGGATGGAGGTGTGTGATGAAGGTGGAGTGTGGAAAATGTGTGTTACCTGCTCTACCTGCTAAGGGGAGCGTGTGTTTGGGTTGTGCCAGTGAGGATCCTTTCGTGCGCAGATTCTGTCTGCGAAAGGGTACTGCCGTGTAATCAGTGCGGTATTGTGGGGGGAAGAGAGGGTTTGGGCTGGATGAAGAGGATTAAACAAACGTTAAGTGTAAAAATTTTGTTGCATATACACACACATATATATATATATATATATATATACGGTTTCTAAAAATACACAACATGCATATACATGTGTATTCAATCATTTATTTATAATTTAGGCGTATGTTATGCTTTGGTCAGGAAGATTATGTGGCATGAGTGGTTATGAATTTGATGCGATGACTGATGTAATTCTATCCCTGGAAAGTATGTAAGGTTTGGGGAAGTATTTCTAGAATATGATTCATGGTGTTTTAGAGTGGTGTTTTCAGGTGCGAGTACATGAAGTCGGTATGTGTTTACTGGATTTGGGTTATGTGTTATATTTTGGTTTTGTTCTAGCGTTACGGGAAGTTTTGTGTTTAGTGTAAGTGGTATTTCTTCTCTTTTTCTGCTATTTCTTTGTGAAGAATTTCTTTCAAAAGTCCTTTTTGTAGATCTATTTGTGTTTCGTTTATGAGAATCGATTTTGCAGTATCTTTGTAATAAAAAGTATATTATTGTGATTATTATTATATTAGTTACGAGACCAGATGTAGCGTAGATTATAGTGTTCCCTTGTGATCTTCGTTGTTGAGATATTTCGATGAATTTCGTTTCCAGTTGTTTTAACGAAATGTAGTCTTTGCTGTTAGCCCAATTACTGATCGTTGCTGTTAAGTCGTCTTCTATATCCAAATTCGTTGTTTCGGTTGGAATGGTTACGGTTTTCGTTATGAACGATGTTAGATTTTATGAGATGATCGGGTTGTGCAAGAAGGTTTCGTTAATATTTAGGTTGTTGACGCCATATAGCGTCGTAGTTGATGTGCGAGCTGTACATCGTCCGTTGATCGATATGATTCCTGTTCCTTCTAGAATTGTATCCAGTTTTGATTCATCGTTGCATACGATTTTTATATGTGTTGGGTGTCTAGTTGAATATAACCATTCATCCGTTGAAAGCAGTTTTATCCATTTTGGGTTATCGTTGCGTGATAACATGATGTCGCACTTTCCAAGAACTTCATCTGATGGTGAGCTGAAGAGGACGTGTTTGCACGGCGAGTCGAAGGCATTTCCAAAGATGGGCTCTATTGGAGGGCACAAGACAAGTGCTGCGTGTTTTATGCATGTAGATATGAATTTTTCATTAGATAGAAAATAGTTATGAAGTTTGTGCGTGACGAAAAGATGTGTGTGACGAGGTGCTACGCTGGCATAACTGGTAATGTTTTTATGCAGGTTAACAGGTACTGGTAATGGGTGTATCTTGTATATTGAAAACTTGGTTGTGTCTACTAGTGGAAATAACAGCATTACGATTAAACGACTGTTTGAAGTAGTAACAGTAGTCTTGGATACTCAGAATAAATATTCTGGTGTTATTTCTTGGCTTTGCCAGGGTGTAGTTTGGCTTGCTTCGTGGTTATTTGTTTCTTTTAGTAGTTGTTGTAATTGTTCTTGCGATAGGAGTAGTGGATGTTTGTTCTATGACGCTAAGTAGAGTACGGTAAGACTCTGTGAAGATTCCTAGGGATTGTTCAAATTCTATTACCCACGCTAGGATTATTTCTGTAATTTTTGTTTTATTTTCATGTGTTGTCAGCGTATTGATTGCTTTGTTTAGCTGATAAAATAACTTTGTTGTTTGATTTTCCCTTTTTTGTAGTTCGTCGTGAATGGATTCCAGGTTTGATCAGATAATATGGGTTTGTTGTGCGGCTAATAATGACATATTATTCTGTCGTTTATATAATGTGTTTATTTCATTTGTTAGTTGTTCTCTGTCATCTGAGTCCATAGTTCCGAATAGTTTCTTGCTAGCCCAACCGACAAATTGTAATGGAGCTCCTCGTTTCGTAAATGAGCGAAGATTTGTTTGATGTGTTTTAAATGTCGGTAGTGTGAAGTATTCGATAATGTTGCCAGCATACTGTTTTAGTGTATGTAGCTGTTGTAAAAATTGCGTTACGGGTATCACATCGTGACATTCGTTATTTGGATAACGTTGACATTGTTGGTACGCATTTTTTATTTGTTGTTTTTTTCCTTCCATGGTCCCTTGTAGATTTTGACAATTTAATGTGATGGTGATTCTCCATTGATTTCTGATTAGGCTTAGGTCACCTAGGTATTCATAATAAATACCTGGATTGTTCAATAATTTAGTTATCTTGAATTTCTGTGCATTTTCTAGTTTTGTAGGGGTTATCGTGATGATTTTGGTTATGATGAGTAGTAGAAGAACGTGTTCGGTTCTACGTATCATCATTGATTGTAATATATTTTCCTTTCACCTATAACAGACCTGAATTTTTAGGTGTGAGATGGTGTTTGTACGGTTTATACATAATTTCTTTTAATTTTATCTTTATGTTTTAATAACTGTTTGCCATTCACGTTATTATTGTCCTTAATTTCTTTTATTATAAAATTTCCTTTGTAATAATTATCTAGTTACCCCTTTTTGGTTCTTTAAGAACTAGTAATGGCATTCCGACTTGTAGTTGTGGTTTTGCGTTTTGATCATAGTATTGTTTACTTTTATGTTTGGCTATGGTTAAGTTTTCTCGGGCTGTTTCTTTTATATTTTGTAAGCAATGCACTAAGTCTCGGATATATGAATTATAGGTTTCTGTTGGAATTTATCTGGTAATTTAGAAGGTGCTCTTGCTGCTTTTCCGTAGATTGTTTCGAATGGTGTAAACCCTGTAGATGTGTGTACCGACGTGTTATATTCGTGAATGGCAAAGGGGATGACTTTATCCCAATCTTGTTTGTCTTTCGCCTTATTTCGGACAAAGTCGGCTATCATTATATGACTTCTTTCCAGCCCGCCGTTACTTTGGGGATGGTACGCGGTCGTGGTAGCTAGGGAAAAGCCAAAAATTGTTGGTAATTCTTCTAATAATTTATTTCGAAAACTCCGGCCTCTATCACTTAATATTATTTTATGTAATCCGAAATGTGCAATGAAGTGTCTGGCTAATGCATTGGCGATGGTGATGGCTTGTATCTTAGGAACAAGTACCGCTATGCAAAATTTAGATAACAGGCATTGCATCGTTAAAATGTGTAAGATCATTGTACGTTGTTCCTGTGACGGTGTTATGCAGGTTCCTTGGCAGTGTGTTATTGTTAAATCTTGAGCATGTATGGTATCAATTAAATGTTTTCAGTTAATTCGTCTTTTCGACATATTCTAAAAGATTTTATTTCTTTTTCTTGAATTATCGTGTTTAGGGTTTCAAAACAAAGTTTTAGAGTGTGAGGAGTGATTTTATCCTTTCCATTTTCTACTATTACAAGGCTGAAATTATAAGGACATCACCTATCAAAGGGCTTTATGACATAAGGTCTTCTTTGGAAATTATGTCTAAATCTAACAAAAGACGACTGTTCAGAGAAGATAACGTTAGATCTGCTGAAATAAAGTGCACTATGCTGTCTTTTAAATAGATTAGACATTCTCTGGTGTTTGAAATGGTTACGTTTTTGTTTTGATAAGGCGTATTAAACAAGATAGGTAATGGTCCTACTATTATTTGGTCGTTGTGTGATAACGGACGTGTATCGATGGATCTTGTTGTCGGAATAGGAGGTGAGGTTTTTTCTCTATCTTTGGTAATAGTATTTTCTGACGAATGATTTGTGACGTGATATCTTGTATGGTGTGATTCTCTTGTTCATCATTAACAGTTTCTTCTTCGCTATCTCCTTGATGGATTGTTGATAATTTGTACCAAGTGTTCAATTTGGGCGCTATTTCGTTTAATGGAGTAGATCGTGCTCGTGGGCCTTTAACAGGTAATCTTTGCGTTATACCTGTTGCAATCGGAGTGTGGTGACGTATTTGGGTTGTTCTAGATTCATCTCACCAGGATTGTATTACGGTAGGTGGAATTTGGAGTTTGTTTATGGTGTTAGCATTTTCGTTGGTTTTCTTAGGAGATGGTGAGAGAGATTTTGCATTTCGTGGAACAGGTGAGATTACAGGTCCGTTTCCTCCTTCCCAATATAGTTCCACCGAGTCTATACTATGTGTTTTGTCTTCATCATCAACTATTTCGTTAGTTTGATTTTGTGGGTTCATAAGCATGGTATCCATCCAAAAATAGGAATCTTTTAGTTCACTCATAAATTTTTGTGTTTCTCCGGGTTTGAAATTACTTGGTTTCATTTCTTCTTCTAGATCCTTTTCCTCAGCTGAGTCTTCAATTGTTTTATGTGGGATGGATCTTCTTATTGTTGACTGGAACTTGGGGTTCAATATTTCTCCTTCGTTGGAGGATGAAGAAGATGTATCTTCATCGCATAACTTCCTCCAGTTCGCTATCTCCTGTAATATGCGTCGAGTCCAAGTTTTGTTGGGCTTCCGTTTCGTCTTCTGTTTATGGTATGTCTACAGGTGTATTTATTAGGCCAGGTAGTAGTGATCGATCTTTTAGAGGAATCGGTGGTTCGCTGATTTCCGTTTCCTGATGATGATGTGTGGTTGCTGCAGACGTTGCACTTGCGCTTTCATCCATATCAGTAGAATTTGTTAAACCAATATTTTCGTGTCGTTCAATTTGAATTTTACTTTCTACTTGTTTTCGGCATCTGAGTCTTTTTACAATGGTACTTGCTTCAAGTCCAGCTTGTCCTTGTGCTATATCTGTTTGGTGATGAACCGGGGCGTTTTTAGAACCTTTTTTACTTCCACGTGTCGTAGGTGCAAATGGGATTTGCATATTGTCGGAAATATTTTGCAATGCATTAAGATTTGTAATTGCTTGTCTATCTAGCGAAGCTTTGGTTTGTTTAGGCATTGTTATTGGTAGAGCTACGGCGTTTTTTGTTTGTTCATCATCTTTGTCGTTCGTTATCAAGACGTTTGTTTCAACCGGATTACGTGACAAGGCGTCGGCGTTAATATTTAGCCTCCCGAGTTTATATATAAAGTCGTATGTGTACCCTCTGAGTCTGGCTCACCATCGATTTAATCTACTCATAGGATCTTTGGTAGAGTTTATCCAAGCTAGGGGTTCGTGATCTCCGTAGACTGTAAATCTACGCCCGTATAAATAATGTTTAAAATATTCTACGGTGGCGATTATGGCTAGGCATTCTTTTTCTGTTGTAGAGTAATTTATCTCATGTTTATTTAAGGAGCGTGGCATATATGCTACGGATCGATCTTTGCCTGGTTCTCCTTGGCTTAATACGGCTCCTATAGCTGTATCTGATACATCGGTAGTTAGTATAAATGGTTTGTTTAAGTCTGCGCATCTAAGAACGGGGGCTTCGCATAGTAGCGGTTTAATTTTGTCAAAAGCTGATTGTTGTTCCTGAGTCCATTTGAAATTAATTCCCTTTCTGAGTAAGTCGTTTAGTGGTTTAGTAATCAGCGAGAAATCCTGAATAAACTTTCTATAGTAGCTTGCGAAACCGATAAATTGACGTACGTTCGTAAGTGTTTTAGGTACTGGATAGTTTCTAACGGCAAAGGATTTACCTTGGTATGGCTTTACTCCGTACTTGCTAATTTTGTGTCTCAAGTACGTTACTTCAGGTATCAGAAATTCGCATTTGTCTGTTTGTAGTCTCAAACCAGCGGTTGACAATCTATCGAGTACTTTGAACACTTTTTCTTGATGTTCTAAGGTAGATGCAAAAATAATCATGTCGTCTAGGTATACAAATATTTTTATTCCTTGTAGTCCAATCATGACGTTATCCATGAGACGTTGGAAGGTTCTAGGAGCGTTCGATAAATCAAATGGCATTCTGACATATTCGTAATGTCCGTATGGTGTACTAAAAGCTGTTTTCTGACTGTCAGTTGACTCCATTTCAACTTGATGAAAGTAATTTGCTAAATCAAGGACGCTATAGTACTTAGAAAATGTCATTGTTTCCAAAATTTCGTTAATGTTGCGTATTGGATACGCATCGTCAATAGTTTTTTCGTTGAGTTTGCCATCTTTAGCGGCTTTCTTAGGGACTATCCATAGAGGTGAATTCCAAGGCAATTTAGAGTGTTGCATTATACCGTCTTCTAGTAGTTTGCTGATTTGTTTTCTTACTTCTTGGTGTAACATAGGTGGGTATCTGTATTGTTTAATATTGACTGGAATGTCGTCTGTAGTGTTAATTCGATGTTTAATGTAATGTGTTGTTGAGGGTTTGTCCATTTCGAGTTGAAATAAATAAGGGTATTTATTAACGATCTCTAGGATTTGGTTTAGTTCTTGTTCGGTGTGATTTGGCCGTGACAATTTTTCTATAAGGATCTTATTCCTTTTAACTTCGTCAAAAGGTAATAATTCTTGAGGTTCTATTTCTATTTTATATCTATGTTAGTAGCCATCACGTAGCAAGTTCCCTTTTCATTATTAACTGCGGCTTCTCCTATAAATACGCCTGGAATAGTATAAACAAATTTTAAGTACGCTTCACCTTCTTTAGAGTTACGCGTAACGAGTATTTTGATGGGTATGCGGCTTCGCGGTGGTAAGTTAAAAACTTTGTTACTATTATGTTTGGAACCTTCGCTGTTAAATGTTTTATGTATTTCTCTTGTTATGTTTTTTGGAATTTCTATTTCGGGATAAAAAGGCAAATCTTTAATTTGTGTTATCTCTTTGTTTTCGTAGTCGTCATGTCATCAGTCCTCTCTCTTCGTCAGATTCAGTGATGACTTTTCCTATAAAAAATATTGGATCTATCGGTCTACTAGATGTTACTAACGATTGTTGACCAAAATCCACTTTAACTTTTTTGTCGTTTAAGATGGGTTGACCCAGTAGGGCGTCACTATTGAAAGGTGATTTGTCTGGTACGACGGTTTTGATCGATTGTGAAGATATTCCTGTTATTGTAACGGTGTTATGAAGATTTATTATCGGGTTTTAATGCATCACGTCTTACGGCGTTTATGTTTGCGCCAGAATCTAACACGAATGCAGAATCTAACAAGAATAATAACTCCTTCTACCAAACAGTTTGCTTTTAGTCTAACTGTGGGACATTCTCCTGTGTTGTTTCTGACGTGGAATACTCGTCTGCTTGAGTGGAATGAACGTGAGCGCGTTGATTCTGGAAGTTGCTCGTCGCTGCGCTCTGACGGCGAGCACCTTGGTAGTTTAAATGTCTTTTAGTGTTAGGTAGAGGTTGTACTTTGTTCGAGTGGTTCTGTTCAGAAGCATATCTATGTAGATTTTCGTTTGGTTGTAAGTGTGACTGCGTTGGCATTTGGGTTGCATCAGGCGATGGTAAATTTTGATAATGATTTGGGTAATTTATTTGTGGCGGTATAAAATACGGTGGCATTACTTGAGAATGCATGTATGGATTTGGTATGGGCGGTGTAGGCCAATAACCGTTTTGATACATATTTGCTTGTTGATGGATTGGTTGATTGTAGTCGTGTCGAATTTGGTGACTGTTATTTGAGTCGTTATATTGAGGCTTTTGGTTTTGTTTCTTTATAATACTAAAGGGTGTCCCAGTATATTGTTGTGAAGGGATGTTACTGTTTGGTTGTGGCGCGTATTTTAATCTAGGAGTGGCTTGTATTCTACCATCTTTAGAGATATTTGTTCGTGGAAACTCAGTATCGTTTTGATCATAATAGTATTGTACTGCTTGTCTGTTATAAATATTCGGATCGTTGATGTCCATCCTGTGCGGAGACGCAATACGATCATAGTCTCTACGTCCGTAACTTTGTGACGTTACGTCTACAGTTGGAGATGGTGATGTGTTACGCATGTATCGTATGTGTGTATATTCTTGTGGAGCATTTATGTTATATTTTTCTAAGTTTACTGCCGTTTCTAGAGGTGCTTCTAACGTTGTAGGGGCGGCTGCAACTAGACTGGCTTTCCACTTGTCGGGTAGTCCTCTAATGAAGGCTTCTAAGGCTAAGACTTCTAATTATGGTTTTTGATTTGTTTCTTGCTTCCTGCCGTCAAGTGCGTCACGCACCGCAGCTTGGGCAGAATTGACTAACGAAGAGAGGCGAGTGTGAAAGTCGCGAACTCTTTCGTTTCGTTTCATACTTGTATTCATTATGTTTTGTACGTAGTACTCGTAAGATTGTGATGGGGCAAAATATGCTTTAAGGTGATTCTTTAGTTCTTCTATATCTGCGAATGTGTGGTTCGAAATTGATTCTCTGGCTTTATACCTTTCAACTTGGAGATTACACTTCTTAAAAATAAGTTTTCGTGTACTGGCGGTATTAGTTGTCTCCCATTTTCTACATATTGAATAAAATCTTCTAATGGTATACTGTATCCATCGTAATAAGGTATATGTCCAGTAGCTGCTTGTAGTGTAAAACTAGTTGCGAGGGATGCTAAAGTGTCGGTAGATGTATTTAAATGATCTATTAGTTGTCTCGTATGATTTGCATCGAAATCTGCTAACCTCTGTGGATTTTGTTCTCCGTGCGCCATGTTTGATTGCGTGAAAATTTGATAATTTATGAATCTATGTTAGAGTTAAGAAAACAAATAGCGAGTCCCCACAAGGGATGCCAATAATTACGACCCGACTTCGTGAAGTCGGTGTCTTCGCGGGAGTTCCGCTAAACAATAATTATTTGTTTAAAGCAGTAGACTCGCTGTCAGCTCGAGATCCTCTCTGTTTCCTTACCTGTGCGTTATGTGAATGTGGCGTTACGTTACGTTTAAAGACTTATGTATAACGTGACTGTGGTGAGCGTTATATCACGTTTATAAACGTTTATATAGGATTTATTTGTTAGGATATTATTATTATGAAATAATTATTCATTTATATTGTTTGTAACGCTGCAGTGGGGATCAGGGTGCAGCTTAATAAGAGTCCGCAAGTTATTAATACTTAAAGTGTATTTATTACTACTTAAACAGTACAAATTAATGGGTGGGCGCCAGCCGCGTTAATACGCAACAACTATCGATAACTCGCGGGTTACCACAGCAGAAAATATTAATTAGGCTGTACAATTGCCGGTCTGATACGTAGCCGGGTTTCCAATCGCACTAAATTGCTACTCGCAGCTGATTCGTTGTCGTCGAGTTGGCCGACCGTAGAGCTCTGGCTATATGGACCGTAGACCGCGTGCATGCGCAGTACGTACTTGTGCGCGGCACCTCGATCTCGCATCGCGCGAGCGAGTCGAGTACCGCTGCATTCAGGCTGTAGCGGTGCAAGTCGGCTGTATGGTGTATGATGACGTGGTGCTGTTTACGTCTCGAAGATGCGGTATAACTTCCTTCCAGGTAACTAGTAACTCGTTCCTTCTTGCGTTCTTCAACCAATTTGTACGGTGTGAGTTTCATGTACGAAACTCACCCGCCGCCGCTTCGCTGCTCGGGGCCGACTCACCCCTCTCTCCTCGACAACGTCAACCTCGGTTACTGATTTCCGCTCCGTTTACGGCTCCAGGTAACTACTTCGTCGTGAGGGTTACGCCATTATTATTATTAGGTAGCTAGGGAAAGGTATATGGGTAGGTAGGTGTAGCCAGGGACTCGTATAGCTTGTACGGGTAGGTAGGTGTTCGCCAGGGGTTCGGTAGCTGTCACTTGACATGTGCAAAGCACATTGTCACAACTCCTCCCCACCAAACCGAAATTACGCGGAAGTCGTAATTTCAATAAAATGATAAAAGTAATGCTAAGTTAAAAAAAATAAAAAATACTGCTAATTACTATTCTGATTAAAATTTCATATGCTTATATAATGCTAAAGTTGGTGGGGGTAATTATTTACGTTTGCTTACTTAATGAATAACCAAATAGCCGGTGCTATTGGTGCGGGGTATAAGTGTATAGTCTCCTTGACTAGCTGCTTGGCTGGAAATCTGTGTATGTATACGCGCTGTATTGTGTATAATTAATTTAGCTGATTTAAAATAAAATAAAATTAATATTAACATAACGACGACTGGCCCCAATACATAAAATATAAAATAATAATATAGAATATTCGCAATTGTTTGAGAGCTCTATCCCTACTCGCGATACTCTCATACCTCATACTTACATGATGGCAATCATACTCATACTGTTATATAAATTAATATATAAATTTAGGGAATAAAGAAAAATAACAAAGTAAATAAAACATGAAATAATATAATGTAAGGAAAGGAAAATTAATAAGGTGTGGTAAATTATTGCCTTCTGCTGCTTGTGAGTTCTTCACTTTGAACTCTTCTGTTTCAATTATCGTTTCCTTGAATAATTACATACAGTTTAAATTATTTGCTTATTTGCTCTGCTTTATGATCACCACTCTTCTTTACTTTACTTACTTAAACTTTGACTTAACAGTTTAACAGGGAAAAGACAAAAAAAATTTATTTGATCTTTCTGGGTCTACCTCGTTTTCGAGATGGGTTATTACTACTTGGGTTATGTTGCTGTATCTTTTGTGCTACCGGGCGCTGAGAAGGGGAAGAATGAATTTTAAGTGAGAGAATGTTTCTAGGAGGGATTTAACGCTTTAGATCATTTACATAGACTTTGACTCTTCGCTTAGTATCTTCGTCCTCAACTATATAATAATTTGCTGAAACTACTTCTACTACTCTCGTGGGGCCTATATTGATTGGTGCCATTTTTGCTGTAGAAAGATTATCTTTTGACGACATTACCCTATCGCGTCGACAATCTCGATCGCCAACTTGGTATTGTACTAGTCTACGTCCTTTATTGTAGTATGTAGCTTGTCTAGTCACTGCCGTGTCAATATGTCTTCTAACAAGATCATATATTGCTGGAAGTCTATGTAATCTTTCGATCCATGCTGCTGTATTTGGTGCTGGAGGGGAGTCTGAGGACTCTAGGTGCTTTCTTATAAGAGCTGTTGGGATAGGGTTTCTTCCAAAATTTCAAAATGCTGGGCTGTATTTAGTTGTAGAGTGGACGACTGTATTGAGAGCGAAGAAGAACTTTCCAAAGTGTCGATCCCACTCGCGATGATCTTCCTCAATGAAGCTGTTTATCATCGGTTTTAAATTTCTATTTACCCTTTCTACAGGGTTAGCTTGTGCAGAATAGGGCGGAATTAATGACTGTACAATTCATTTTTTGATTTGCAAATTCTGTCCCATTGTCCGAAATTAGGTATTTGGGACAACCCCGTCTGTTAATGACTAACTCATCGAACGCTTGGAGTACGCTTTTTGCGTCGGCTCGTCTTAATGCTTTCATCTCAACATAACGGGTAAATAGATCCTCAAAGACAATTATGTATCTGAAACCTTGCTTTGACGGTGGTTACGGTCCCATTATGTCGACTGCTACTACTGTCCAAGGTCCATCTATGTTCCTGCCTTCCATTATTCCTGCTGGAGCCTGCTGATTGCTCTTATGGGCTTGACACAGCTCTTGACAAGCTATAACATAATTGCAAGTATCATAGTATATACCTGGCCAGTAGTAGTAGGTGGCTAACCTTGCATACGTTTTGTCATTTCCCAAATGACCTGCTTGCGGGGTGTAGTGCGCTTCATATAGAGCTTTCTCTCTATCAGCTGCCGGCAGAATTAGCTTCCAAGCTTCTAGGTCGGTGATTAATGGGTCTACGAGGGGATTGGGACAGTGTGCATATAAAAGGTTGTCTTTTATACATAAATCAGGGTATTTTTGGGGAGATTTTATTACTGCTTGGATTTTCATTTGGTACCAAGGATCGCTTGTATTTATTGTGGCTGCAGCTGCTAATGCTGTATCTTCGTATGCTCTCGAGAGTGCGTCAGGTACTTTATGATATGCTTCTTTCCTGTGCACAAACTTAAATTTATAATTTTGCAGGATTGTGTTCCATAGAGCCAATCTGCCTGTCGCCTCTAAACTCTAAACTTTTCGTCTTGAAGGTAACCTTTGAGTCTTTCAATAGACCACAAAACGACTAAACACTCCTTCTCTGTCACCGTATAATTAAATTCCGCATTACTCAGTATACGGCTGACGTAATATATAGGGTGTTCTTAACCATTTATTTCTTGGGTAAGCACACCGGCTATAGCATAGTCGGTAGCATCGGTTTGGAGGGTAAAGGGGAGGGAAAAATCGAGGCGGCCTAAAACAGGGGCTTGGGCAAGTGCTAGCTTCATTTTCTCGAATGCATCCTGCTGTTCTTGATGCCATGCCATCTAACATCCTTTCGCGTTAAATAATTTAACGGTGCTCTGTATTCGGCTAATTTACCGATAAACCTTGAATTCCAACCAATTAAGCCAGTAAAACGTCTGAGTTGCTTTAAATTGGTTTGGGCTGGATACTTTCGTATCGGTCGTATCTTATCTATATTTGTTTTGAGGCCATCCTCATTAAAAATATATCCTAGATAAGTTACTTCCGCGCAACAGAATTTTAACTTTTGTCTATGAATTTGCAGGTTTACCTTTTTGAGGGCGGTTAGTACTATTCTTAACCATTTTAGGTGTTCTTCGAAGGTTTTGGCTGTAATAATAATATCGTCCAGATATGCGAATACATTTAGCTCCCATTCTGGCTTTATGAGCATATCCATCATTTTCTGGAAAATTGCAGGTGCATTCGATAGGCCGTAGGGGACTCGGGTAAATTGAAATAATCCTATACCGGGAAGCCCGAATGAATGAAAATGCTGTAATTTTGCGGCTTTCTGGTGCTAGAGGGACTTGGTGGTAAGCTTGCGACAAATTAAGCTTACTGATGTAACGGCTTTCTCTCAGCTGGTCGAGAATGTCGTCCACATTGCGCATAGGGTATGCTATTTTCTTGGTAACAGCGTTAACCTGCCGGAAATTTGTACAAAAGCGGTATTTTCCGTTTGCTTTCGGAACTATTATTGGGCAGCTGCATCACGGGCTTTCTGAATGTTCTATGATACCTTCCTTTAGCATCCTATCGATTTCCTCGTATGAAGCCTGCAACATCTTTGGCGAATAACGGCGGTTTCGTTGACGAATAGGTTCGGCACCCTGCACATCGATTTTGTGGGAATCTAGGATAGTTACACCTAACGTTTTTGGTGTTGGGGAAATCATCTCATTTAGTAGCTGCTGTAATCTTCTTTCTTGTTCCGGGGTAGCTCGTTTTACTCCTCCTATGCTTGCTAGGGCGGGTAAGCAACTAGGATCTTTGCCATAAGGATAAATATTATGAATGATATCTTTATCAGTCCACCACGTATCATTTGCGTAGCATATATTCATGTTCACTTTACGTTTAAAGTCGATTCCTAATATGCAATCATAATGCAAGCCGTCTGCTACTTAAAAGGGCATTATAATAGTTTCACCATCTATTTCCATGGTCACAACTATTATACCTTGTATTGGTACAGCTGTACCATTTGCTACTTTAACGGCTGATTTGCTGGATTTTCGCAAATTATGCTGTAATATTCTACTCATTCCTCGCCCAATGAATGAGTGTACTGACTCATCGTCAAGTAAAGCTGTAAGTTTTTGTCCGTTTAACTCTATGTTAAAGAAATGACGCGAATCGATGCCGGGTATCTGCTGTATTAGGGGATTATTTACTGTTAACTGGGAGGGCATTGACCTTTTTGGGTGTTTGGGTGAGAAAATACGGGTCTCTATTTTCTGTGGCTGCAGTTTCCCTGGCTTCTGTTTTTGTTGCAGCTACAGTTTGTGTAATTTGTGCTTTGAGCACCGCAATCACGACAGGTTGCAGGTTCTGGACATTCTGCTATCCAATACCCAGGTTTACTACACCTATAGCAAGGCTCTTTAAATTTTCTTGGGTGAATTGGCTTTTGCTCTATGTAATTTGGTGTGCTGAATTTATTTGGCTTGTATTCCTGCTTTTTGGGTGATTCAGCCCTTTGTTCATTTCTGTATGTTCGCTGCCAATAACTGCTACTTTTATCATTCTTTACAGCTTCGTTGTAATGCTGCTTAGGCTCTTGCTTAGGAGATGCTGTATATTTTCTTGCTGCTTAAGGGCTGTTCGGCTTCCATGGGTTCTGGTGCTGTATTTTCTTTTGTGGGTTAGTGGCTATGGGTGCTATGGACTTTGGGGGTTCTACAATATTTTCGCTTTGCTCTGAGGAAACTGCTGCTAATTTACGGGTTTTTGTTTGCATAGGATCAACGTATGCATACTTTGCTCGATCGTAATTTTTAATGACTTTTGGAGGTTTGTACGTTTCATTCATCAAACGTCTTGCTTCCTCCTTTTTACTGTAGCTTACTTTGTATTAATAATTTAATAAATATTATTACTACTAGCTCTTTTTAGCTCGATCGAAATGAAATCTCTTAGCTCTTGTTTAATTCGATATTTAACGAAAATTAAACACGCCAAGCAAAATTCAAATAATACTAATGAAAAGAAAAAAGAATTTTCAAGCTAAACTAATTAAATCAGACTTACTTTTCACTAAGCAACCCACAAAATAAAATAAACAATAAACAAGCTTGCTTTATTATAAGCTGTGACGTGGTATTCGCGTACCCGATTAAATTAAATAATTTATATAATTAATATTAACCGTTGGGCCGCGTGGCCGCGCACACAATTAATTATTTATCGCGAACTGCGGGCTGTCGCCAGGAACACGAGTCCGCTGGGACGAACGGTGTAGAGGATTCGGGCGATCCTTCTTGCCTCGACGCGATTTATATTAAATTAGGAATGTCGGCGGGAGCGGGGAGAACACAAAGAACACACAATAATTAAAATAAAGATAAAAGAAATATTTATTTTAATTAAATAATTAACAAAAGGCCATCCAGGCGTGTGCCGCGACATAGATTATTTCGCGCGGGCGGAAGTATCGGGAGTCAACCGGATCGAGATACTCGCCTGCGGTTGACTCTGTCCCGATCTCCGCTATTCGGGTACCGGTGTACCGAATACACTCCCGATGTACACACTCTCATACATTGGGTATAGGTCAAGCCGATCGAGCCCCACACTCGGCGCGTAAGTGCATTTTTGTCCACCTCCTCTTATAAAAACACACACACACACACACACACACACACACACACGCACACACGCACGCACGCGCACACACACAATATATATAGCATATATACATGACATATATATACATAACATATATATATACTAGGGGGGCTTCGCCCCCCTGCGCGCTTCGCGCGCCAACCCCCTATTTTTAATTTCGAAAAAGGTTTTTCGTAATTAATTTATTTAAAATAATATTTTAAATTGTATTATTTTTTCACTACCAAGGACACCTTAAAAATTAAACAGATTCACACAACTCCTTGGAGGTATTGCTATAGTTATTATAATTTATAAATAAAAGTTTACCAAAATTTAGTGTAATGAAATCAGAATAAAAATAATAAAAAAAATAGAGACAAATTAAATGTTAACTGTAAATTTTAAACTATATGAATTCTTATAAAGCTTAAATTTATATTTTAATAATTATAAATGTTAATGAAAAATTAACTTACCAAAAATAGTAAAGTACATATACTTACTAAATTGTAGTATTTTAGTTAACAACTTATTAAAATTTTGGATTATTTTAAACGGTTATAAATAGAACTTCACCTCCTAAAATTAATTTATTTAATGACGAACGATCATCGCCAAAAGTTCTATGTCATTAATATTTTGTACTTTTAGAGTAATAAAACTTTCTTCTTAATTAAATTAATTTGTGTATTAGTTTTAAAGAATTATTTATAAAATTTTAGCGCTATATAAATAAAAACCTGTTTCTTCTATTTCTCCCGTGATTCGTAATTTGCACCCTCTTTCAAAATTTGCGTTTTAATCCATAATTATATCCAAATATATTTATTTTTACTATGCAGAGCCCAAATATTTAATTTGATTATTATAAACAAATTCATTTCTTAAATATCCTTCTGTTTCCAATAAATACATACTTGTTTATTTAAAAGATTGTGTTATATAAATATAAATTATCTACACACTTGAGAATTTACTATTTTCAAAGCCATTTATCTCAAAATCTATTGATTTTTTTGAAAATACATTATAAACAACTTTTGTTCATAATAATCTTTAGAACTTATCTACTTGGGTTACAATTCCTAATTTTAAAATCTCGAAGAGATAGAACGCCCGGAAATATTGAATATCAAAAAAAGGCGACCACGCCACAATCGATTTTGATCTAACACCGCTCAAAAGATCACATTTTTTGAACACACAAACACCAAATTTTTTTAAAAATTTAAATGGGAAATACCATGTTAATTTTTGTGAATTTTTTGTTTTTCTTTAAATTATCATAACCTTTTACAGAATTGAAGGCCATAAAAAGCTACAGACTATTTGAAAGGTATTGCTCCAAGCTTTCTTTTAGACTTTTGGATAAAAAAATCAATTGCGGCGAACTTACACTTTTTTAAGTTGAATATTGACATGTAGTTTATGTAACATTGACCTTAAGATTAGAAATTCTAACCCAGAAGGATAAATTCTACACATAATTAGCAACGAATGTTTGTATAGTAAAAGTTGATATATTTTGAGTTAAATAGCGATAAACCCAGCTGGTGTTGAAAAGAACTGGATAAAGTTCACTTTTTGAGGTTATAATAACTTTTGAGCTAATAAATTCCAGTACCTAAAAATTTTTTTATGTATTCTGCAAAAAAATTGGCAAAGTGTACTCAAAATTTGGTGCATTTTAAAATTTTGATCGGACCACTTCACGTGGAATACGCCATATATATTATATATATATTACACCTTTGGTGTAAGTTATGTCCTAAAATACGTGAAAATTAGTGATTTTATGAGGTTTATGAGGCATAACTTACAACAGCGGTCTTGGCCAATAAGCTAACCCAAGCCATTCGAAAGCTCGCGAAAAATGTGAACTTTTGAGAGGTGTTAGATTAAAATCGATTATGGTGTGGTAGCCTTTTTTTGATATTCAATATGTCCGGGTGTTCTATCTCTTCGAGATATTAAAATTAAGAAATGTAACCATGTTAGATAAGTTCTAAAGATTAATTTAAACAAAAGTTGTTTGTAATGTTTTTTCAAAAAAATCAACAGATTATGAGATAAATGGCTTTAAAAATAGAAATTTTTCTAAAAAATTGAAAAATTTCCACTTTTCATGGTCGAATAACTCTTAAGCAAATTATTTTTAACACTTAAATTTTTTTTGTATGTTCTGGAAGATGTTTCCAGCCTGTTCTCAAATTTTGGAGTGATTTCAAATTTTCATCGTACCACTTGACGTGAAATAGCCCATATATGTGTATGTATATGTATGTATGTATGTGGGTGTGTGTGCGTGCGGCGGAATATTTATATAATATATATATATTTTAAAATTGTTTTTTCAAGAATACATAATATATGTATTTTTTCCGTGCGCAAAAAAAAAGTTGTGAACATAACATGAAATAATGTGTATTTGTTTACTCATTCTCGATAAAACTCATAAAATTTTTAAACGTATACTCAATAATAATAACGGATCTAAAATTCAATGTAATGCTTTAAATACAGATGCAAAATTGTTTGAATATGAAATAAATATTAATCAAGTATAACATACACTTTTCCAAATATCCATATGATATATACAATGGGTTAAAAATTAAATATATTAATTATTGCATTTTCAAGATAATTCTATTATAAACAATTAAATATATTAATTATTGCATTTTTAAGATAATTCTATTTTTATACTTATTTATATTTTAATTACACCTTTTTATAAGTAATTTATACTCCATAATATTTTTCTGCAATTGAAAGTATTCAATTCGAAAACACCTTCCAAGAAGGTGTCAAAACCCGTAAGTATTGTGCTATTCTAATCAAACTTTGAAAATTGTTATCTGATAAATAAATTCTGCAATTCAATCTGACCTTGTTATCTGATAAATAAATAATTTTATTTTCTAACTACCTTATTTTATCTATTTCTTTGAATTTTAATGAAACATTTTTATAAATATTACGAAAATTTCGTATAAAAAATTTCTGCAATTGAAAGAATTGAAATCAAACTGAAATCGACAAGTATTTTGAATCGTACCATAAATTTATATTTTATATAAACATTTTTATATATATTACTTAAACTTCGTAAAAAGTTTCTGCAATTGAAAGCACTGAAATCAAACTGTAATCGACAAGTATTTTGAACCATGCAAAAATTTCTACCAATCTGAATACAGATTTTTTTATATAAAAAGTATCTTACACTATTATTTTTCATTTCTGGCCCTCACATGTTTTACAGTAATAAATAAATAATATTCTAAGGATATTAATTTGAGCAAAATTAATTTCTGCAATACTAATAAAATGGACATTTCTTTTTTATTCTTTTAAATAATAAAATAATACTTGCACCACCGTTGGTTAAACGCTTCATATATGTGTTGCGACGCAACTTTTCGTCGGGAAAAATCTAATTGGATTAAATTATAACCCGGCGGAGGTTCCGTCGTAGCGACGTTGAAAATGGCTAGATATCGCCGATTTATATTTAATTGGGCGCCTGGCGATATTTAACTAATAATGAAATAACTACTTTACAATACTAATCGGCAACCCGGCAAATCCTCACCTCGACTCCTCGTCACAGAGGGAATCCCGACGGCTGACCACCTCGGAACCGGCGGCTTTTAGAGTAAAGGAAAAATCAAATAAATACAGTAAAGATTACTCGCCTAATAACTCTTCTCAGCTCCAAGACAACTCCACTCGACCCTACTCTACTCGACTACTACTCTAACTCAACTCGCAACAAAAGAAATGGCTACTCTGCCTCTAAAACTACTACTCTGCAAAAATCGACTGCCTCGTCGGACGATCGGGTAGCGAATCCTCGAGATCGGCTTCTTCATCCGGCTCGCAGCGTGGCTTGATCCCCAAAATTAAGGATTTTCCTCCCCACCCTATCGCTATCCTGCTCTATCTTACTCTATTTCTTATCTACCGGCGTTGATTAGGGTGGTTGATTGCGTGATCGATACGCGTAGTCAGCCTTGATCTTATTTCCGTCAAGGCCGATTATCCAATAATAGTGGTTTACGTCACCACTAACCTGTTCATTATTGGGTCGATCACGCAACCAATCATCCCTGACAATCGGAAGGCGCGCATTACAAATAATTAACTACCATGTCGGTAACCCAGTCGGTGCTGCCGCCCCGTGCCTACCGGCTATGTAATTAATACTAGCTATCCCGATACACTCATACAATAATTAAAAATTTAATTTACATCAGCACTATTTACAACTATATACATACTTTAAAATTATTACGAATCGCCCCCAAACTCTACCGACGGATCTACATAATTTTTATTTAAAATTAACGACGCAATGTAGCTGAATTAATTAATCTAATAAAAATATACGTGTGCGCGCTATGTACAAGAGTATACACCAACACAAAGGTGTGCGCGCACCGTCTATATCTATATATATACATATTTATATCCTAGTATGCCGCGGTATACCTTTGCACGCATACAATAGATATACCGCGACTCCTACTCTATTCACGCGCTCCCCTCGCTCCGCGCGCTTCCACCCATGATCCCACTCACGGTCGCTCACTCGAGCATCTTCGCGCGCGCAACACTCTCGCTGCTCGAGTGATTGCCCCCTTCCTCGCGCACCACGCCTAGTGTCGCGCGATCGTCGCCGTCGGTGCCGCGTTCCCCGGTATACGGGTGTAAGGTGGGGGAGCACCCTGGGCTCTCCCGACTACTAGTACGTAGTTCGGGCGTGCGCGCACCCATGCGCCATCTCAGCCGTCGTCGTCTGCTGAGCACGTGTGACGGTTGAGGTTAGGACGCCGCCTAACCTCCCGTCTTGTTGACATCAGCATCGGATACGCCAGGTATCGTGAGACGACCTGGGCTCGGTCCTTGGCTCACGATACCTCTCGGCCGTGGTCTGGGTCGTAGTCCGCGTACTACCGTCGGGTATCGGTCGCGTCGTTCGTCGGCTCTGACTCTAAAACATACCCATACCGTGGGTATCAGTGCTTATATTAACGTACATCGGTGCACTTCGGTCCGCCTGCGAGGGATTCGCTACCTGCGACGCGATCGCGAGCTATCATAATGTAACAGTTATGCATGCACATGACTTGTAAATACAAGCCATGTGCATGTACTTGTGCGTTGTATTTTACAACGTCACAGTGTTAATTCTGACTATATTAACTGATCTTACATTTTATAAATAATTACATACATCTTAGCATTTATCTTATTAATTAATTAATTAATTGGTAAAATCATGTAGATTGTATATCCTTAGTTAAGTGAAATAATAATTATTTTACATAACTACTAAGAAAAACTTGCTAATCAGCGACGGAGGTCATACGATGTCTTGGTGAAGAAAGCACTTGTTGAAAATACAGTCGCTAGTGGTGCTTGTATCAATCGGCCGGGGCCGGGAATCAAACCTGGGACCTCCAGATTACGAGTCCGTCGCCCTACCGACCAAGCCATCGCAGGCCTCTTTTAGGAACTTTATTAGATAAAAATAATGATGTCTATTTTATCATTGGTGATGTAGGATATTAAAATTGCCAGATAGTATTGCAATATTTATATATTATTACTCATTGCAGTTTCTTCACGGTATTATATACTTTCATAAATGTAAAGGAATACATTAGTAAGTCAGAATTAACACATATATGAAGCATTTAACCAACGGTGGTGCAAGTATTATTTTATTATTTAAAAGAATAAAAAAGAAATGTCCATTTTATTAGTATTGCAGAAATTAATTTTGCACAAATTAATATCCTTAGAATATTATTTATTTATTACTGTAAAACATGTGAGGGCCAGAAATGAAAAATAATAGTGTAAGATACTTTTCATATAAAAAAATCTGTATTCAGATTGGTAGAAATTTTTGCATGGTTCAAAATACTTGTCGATTACAGTTTGATTTCAGTGCTTTCAATTGCAGAAACTTTTTACGAAGTTTAAGTAATATATATAAAAATGTTTATATAAAATATAAATTTATGGTACGATTCAAAATACTTGTCGATTTCAGTTTGATTTCAATTCTTTCAATTGCAGAAATTTTTTATACGAAATTTTCGTAATATTTATAAAAATGTTTCATTAAAATTCAAAGAAATTGATAAAATAAGGTAGTTAGAAATTAAAATTATTTATTTATCCGATAACAATGTCAGATTGAATTGCAGAATTTATTTATCAGATAACAATTTTCAAAGTTTGATTAGAATAGCACAATACTTGCGGGTTTTGACACCTTCTTGGAAGGTGTTTTCGAATTGAATACTTTCAATTGCAGAAAAATATTATGGAATATAAGTTAGATATAGAAAAGGTGTAATAAAAATATAAATAAGTAGAGAAAATATGGGAATTAGAATCAAAGATATTTTTATCTTATACTTTAAAATTTATCAGACAGATAACAATTTTATTTATCAGATAACAATTTTTAAAGTTTGATTAGAATAACACATATACTTGCGGGTTTTGACCCTTTTTGAAAGGTGTTTTTGATTTGAGTACTTTCAATTGCAGAAAACTATTATGGAGTATAAATTACTTATAAAAAGGTGTAATTAAAATATAAATAAGTATAAAAATAGAATTATCTTAAAAATGCAATAATTAATATATTTAATTGTTTATAATAGAATTATCTTAAAAATGCTAACACATATACTTGCGGGTTTTAACACCTTTTTGAAAGGTGTTTTTGATTTCAGTACTTTCAATTGCAGAAAACTATTATGGAGTATAAATTACTTATAAAAAGGTGTAATTAAAATATAAATAAGTATAAAAATAGAATTATCTTAAAAATGCAATAATTAATATATTTAATTTTTAACCCATTGTATATATCATATGGATATTTGGAAAAGTGTATGTTATACTTGATTAATATTTATTTCATCTTCAAACATAAAATATTCTTTACTTTCTGTAGTTTCTTGTAGTTTCTTATAGGCTTGCCAATTTATACATATGACCTACGAGGCGAGACTTTTCGAACGCGTGGTTCCGGTTATCTCGTCTCGTAGACCTCCGACCAATCGCATGTATAATTAATTCGATATACTAAGCGGTTTTATATAAATTAAAAAATGTGGATTAATCTAACAATCTAAACAGCTGATATTTTGAAAAAACAGTCCGAAAAATTTTATTATTGCAGGCTTGCCAATTGATTATACTGTCGTAAGACCTACGAGGCGAGACTTTTCAAACGCGGTGTTCCGGTTACCTCGCTTCGTAGACCTCCGAGCAATCGCATTTAATAATTAATTCACTATACTAATTGCCAATTGATTATACTGTCATAAGATTTACAAGGCGGTACAGATATTTTTGGAATCTATTAGTATTTTTAAAATTGTTAATCATCTTGGATTGAATAAGTTCATGTTTATCGGCAACTGACAGCAATTTTGAACTTTTTTATTCTTGCAGTTATAAATATTTAAAAAATACTAGCAGATTTTACCGATCATTTACAGCCAAAAATATCTATATCAATTTTCTCCTGCGATTAGCAGTTTCAGAGAAAAAAATTCATAAATGTGTCGGTATAATATATTTATATGAATTTCTTGCTCTAAAACTGTTAATCTCGGGAGAAAATTGATACAGATATTTTTTGTTGTAAATGAAAAGTAGAATGTAACAGTATATTTAAAATTTTTAATTATCTTGAATTGAAAAGTAGCTTTAATGAATAGTGTTCATCTCTTATCCTATTAATTTTCTCACTAAGACACTTGCTGTATTGACAGTATCTGTGATTTTTGCCAGTGATGTAAATTGTGCCGAACAATATCCAAATTCAGAATATATCATATTCATTTTTGATATTCCTACTCGCACACACATTTGCCGGCCAGCAACTTAAGCATTCTACCTAAGCACTTTCTCAATATTCTAACTATCATAAGCACAACGAACCATAAGAAACCGTACCACCACGATGACACCTGAGCGATCCCAGCGTATATCAGGTGCAGTGAGAGAAATGAATGGAGTCATCGTCGAGAGCATCCAACTATGCTAGCTAGACATCTTGAGCAGCCTTTGAGGAATATACCAACGTATCCAGTTCTTCAAGGAACGTTGTCAGTTACGGGTTTGTCCGGTACATTGCAGTATTTCTTTCATTTTTAGTGCAAAATAAATTTTAGATATTCCAAGATTGTGCCTCAACTTTGTTTTCCTGTGTATCTAATTGTAATTCGCGATTATTTGTATCACAAATATGCGATTCCAATCACTCACAGCTTTCAGTCGAGTCTTATTTTTCAATTTTTTTTCTTTGTAAAGCATTTATAGTTATTTTTCACAGTGCTCGAACAATCTTGAATATCCTAAGATTGTACGCTGACTCATTGTTTTGCATAAAATTACCAGTTTTTAGAAAATTTGAAAATTTTTGTCATCCTGTTGTAGCCATTTGATGTTATATTTCTGATTGTATTTTTCATATTGTAGCAATATTTGAGCATTTTATGCACTTACTCGATTGTTAATATCGTATACTTTTTATTTACAATACTCCTCTGATTTATGTTATTAGTTTAATTGTTTTAAATAATTATATTACAATAAATAATACCAATTTTTCAAGTGTCGGTATAGTAGGTTCTTTTGCAGGTGCGACATCCTCTTAATAATTTAAACATTAAAAAGATTTTATTCACGATTATATACAATTTATACTGCTTTATAGAAACTGTTGATCTCAACAAATCGCCAAATAATCAACCAATTGAATTTGAAAATGATAACAGAGATGCCTTTAATGAGTCTTCTGAAGAAGGTTCAGTTATAAGTGATGAAATAGTTTATTTTAGTAGTGATGAAAAAGATGAATTTGATAATGGTAATTGTATATGCCCCACTAACTTGAATTTCAATATACCTGAAGATGCATTAGGATTGGTTAAAAACAGACAGTATTCTGAGAATAATAAATTAGTTAAGGGGATGTCGGAGCTATAGCCTCCATCAAAAGCCGCTCGATCTCGCGGCTGCGAATGGCGCTGTAGTCAGGTGTCGATTTTTACGATAAACGTACTTAAAACATAAATTATAAATTTTGCAGCTACATAGAACTGTTGAAAGATACTTTCCCCCCTAGCTATAGCTAAAATTAAGGTAATTGTAATATTACTCTTGGCAGCAAATGTTTACTTTTTTAAAGAAATGTGAAATACGTTGCGTGTAGCATTACGGCAGATATAGATTCATTGAATATGAGACGTATTTCACATTTCTTTAAAAAAATAAACATTTGCTGCCAAGAGTAATATTGCAATTACCTTAATTTTAGTTATAGCTAGGGGGGAAAGTATCTTTGAACAGCTCTATGTAGCTGTAAAATTTATAATTTATGTTTGAAGTACGTTTATCGTAGAAATCGACACCTGACTACAGCGCCATTCGCAGCCGCGAGATCGAGCGGCTTTGGATGGAGGCTATAGCTCCGACATCCCCTTAAGAAACGAAAATGCAACCCTGAAATGTGGAAATGAAATTTAACCAAAAAAGCAACAATTCGTGGGTTAGAGTACGTATCATCGCATACAAATAAAAGTGTACCAGCAAAATCTATCCAAATAAGTTGTGGTCCTGGCTGTCGCTTTAAATGTGAAAATAAAATATCGGAAGAAAAAAGACAATCCCTATTTAAAGATTATTGGAGAATCATAACACACAATGGAAAATATAATTACATCCTTAGATATGTAAAAGAAAGCAATAAGAATTGAAATAAAGATCAAGATACAAGAAAAAAATTCTCAAGAATCTACTCATTCAATATTAATCATGAAAATATTAAAGTGTGTCAAAAAATGTTTATTCAAACTCTAAGTATAAGTAAGCAAGTTATCGACACAGCTTTAAAAAAAATTAGAAATGGAAACACTGAGCCGACGGATAACAGAGGAACTTGTAAAGCATCAAGGCGTACGATTGATAGCAATAAAACCGACAGTGTTATTGAACATATTAACATGTTCCCACGTGTCAAATCGCACTATGTAAAAAAAGATTCTAGAAGAGAGTATTTGGAAGAAGGACTTTCTTTAACTACAATGTATAAAAGGTACCTGCAATGGGCGAAGGATTATAATAAAAGTATCGCAAGAATGCACCATTACTCCGATGTATTTAATACTCAATTTAATATTGGATTTTTTAAGCCAAATAAGGATTTATGTGATATATGCGAAGGTTACAAAAACTCGAATGATAAAGAAAAACAAGTTTTAAAAGAAAATTATGATGAACATTTAAGTAATAAAGAAAAAGCATGTGTAGAAAAGACGAGTGATGCTACCAAAGCTAAGCACGATAAAGGACAGAATATAAGTATGATTTGCTTCGATTTTCAAAAAATTTTAACAACACCAATAACTGAAGCTAGCTGCCTATACTATAAACGTAAACTTTCCGTATATAACTTCACTGTATACGACGTATCGCTTCACCAAGCTTCTTGTTATGTGTGAAGTGAAATTGATGCCCAGAAAGGATCAAATGAGGTAGCTACTTGTTTGTTACATTATATACGAAAAAGAGCTAGTGAAGGTATTACAGAATTTTTGTTATATTCGGATAATTGTGTCGGTCAAAATAAAAATAAAAATGTTTTCAACATGCTAGTTTATGCATCCTGTAAATTTAATGTTAATATTAAGTACACATTCCTTGAAATGGGGCATACACAAAACGAAGGAGATTCTGTGCACGCATTAATTGAGAGACATAGTAAATGGCATAACATTTATACAGTAAAACAGTGGTGTGATGTTATAAAGTCGGCGAAACAGACGTCTCCAATCTATGAAGTAATAGAAGTAACTTACAGTATGATTTATGATTTCAAAGATTTGGCTAGTAAAACCAATTGGCAAAAAACATTAATAAAAAAGAATAATAAGAAATCAAATATTCTAGTTGGTATTACCAACTTTAAACAAATACATATTTCACGACAATTTATTAACCAATTAAAACATAAAACCTCACTTGGTAACGAGTATGAAACTCTGACGATAAGAAAAGATAAAAGTCACACAAACGTGAAGAAATATATATTGAAACAAACTTACACTGACATCCAAGGAATTCCAAAAAAAACTTAAAGATCTTCTAGATCTTTGTAAAAAGAATATAATACCGCCAGAATATCACCAATACTACGAATCATTTTCGATTAAGGTAATAGACTCTACGGTTTCTGGTATGGATGAAACATAATAAAAATTAAACACTTACTCTGCTCAAGAATGAGACAACTTACGTTACTTAATAATTTTATGGTGATTCAACAATTTAGCTTATCGTAAACACACGTATGTAAATATATTATATGTTGTAAATTTGTAAGAATTGTATATTACGTAAGATTTGTATTTTTAAAATTGTATTTGATACTGTGATTATTCTCAGCTTGTTAAAAGTACGGTGTCGGAAATGTTGTTACATTAATTTAAATCATTTAATAATTTTCTATTAATTTGTTTAAGTTTTGAGACATCAAAAAATGATCAACATATTGTAATTTCTAAGATTTAAATTATGTATTCGTAAAGTTATTGCTAAAATTCCAATGTGCAAAACACGAGAAAAAATGTCTTTTTACTCAAAATAATATTTAATATAATTTCTAATGAAAAACATAGATCGTTTGTTTATGCGAATAAAATATAGTTTTTGTTCCATTAATTTAATATAAATATTATTGATATTTCAAATGTAACGAGTTTAATAAATCAAAATATTTTTCATATTTAAAAAATTGTATATTGTACAATTATTCCCTAAACAACATCCTGATCCAATTATACTTATAACTCAATCCATATTTGCGACGAGACGTCGTTGCAATGAAATAAATAATACTTAATGTATTATATTATTTCGTATGTATATAGCATATTGTAACTTAAAATCTCGCACGTTGTTATGGTTTCGTGCGTTGCCTCTTCAAGGCCACGAAACACGCGTGTTTATGTCGACGACCGAGGATGTGTGCGAGCATCCGTATATACAATTGTTATTGTGTATGTGTGTTAGGTACTTTTCGGGAATGCGACAATTCCCGAAAAGCTTAGTACGCTGCCGGTCTTGACCGCGACAGCAACCCTTTGACACATCGTCACGTCTAGTTTCGCGCGCCACGGGAAGTACCGGACCGGTTCGTCCGTGCTCCGGGAAGCCGTACGCGAGTGATCGTGAGTTCGTGTGAGTGCAGTGCGAAGGACCAAATACCTCGGGTTGAGTGTTCCCCAAGGTAGGCGAATCGCCGCGGCGTCAGGCCGCACCTACAGACTACCGTCGAGGACGACGGGAAACCAGGCCGACTCCACCGGCCAGCAGACGTCGGGGCGCCGACGGACACCAGGGCCTATGGATAAACCAGCTCGGTAAGTACCCGACATTGGTCGGTATACTATTAGTGTGTGTTGAGTGTGTGTGCACGTATGTTTGTTCGGTACTACCGAAACCGATTGGGTATTGCGCGGGGCGAGCACGGGGGCAGCCCCTGCTTGCCGCGTATGTACCACGCGACCGGGAGAACGCCCCGTTAATTATTGTCGGGCACCTCCGTGTAAATTATTGAATAAATACTTATTTGTTTATTTTAATATAATGGTCGCGTTATCATTTAATTATAAATTAACCCGCAATTAATCATTCCGATTCCCGATTTTCCCGCCACGTGTGTCGGTACGTAGGAGATCGTCCTATCTCCGCTACCGTGTCCCGACGGGTTAACTTATTAACCCACGGCGACGACAAAGACGCGTTCTTCGGGCCGTCGTCCCTGTATATATTAATAAATAACTTGTAACTGGTATTAGGACGAAATACCACGTTACAAATGGCGACCGTGACAGGACGGTAGTTGTACCGCCTGCGTGTTGAGGAGATTTCGGGTCGGTGAATTCTGTCTTGTTTTTTTTTTTAAAGAGAATAAGTGTTTCTTGTATGTACAGGTTTACCTGTATATGTTTAAGAAACAGCGGGTTATTTATTGTTAAAAGAATTTCGCTTTGCAAGTCGCGTGTTTGAGAGAGAGAGAGAGAGAGAGAGAGAGAGAGAGAGAGAGAGAGTGAGAAAGAGCATATAGGTTTATAATGGCATGGATGCATGCCATTATGATTGAATCGTGTGTGTGAGTGAGAGAGAGAGCGAGAATAAAAATTTGAAGTTTCGAGTTCGCGTTAGAGTAGGGACGCGCGGGTATCTCTAGCCGTATATTGTGGTTGTGAGAGAAAGAGAGAGAGAGAGAGTGAGAGAGAACCAGTGCGTGAGAGAGATATAGACATTGCGTCGCGGAGTCGTGTAGTGCTGAGGGAGCACGAGTCCGCTAGTGGGAGAGAGAGAGAAAATCCCAACTAGCCGGCGTTAGACTCACGCGGCGTAAGTGTAACGAGTATCGAGAGAGAGATTGATTGATTGATTGATAAGACTTTATTGGGCCTTTGGGGTAGATACCCCGTAGGCACTTTAAGTTTGTACAGCGACGCTTTACAAAAGATAACAAAATAAAATAACAATATTTGAGTTATAAAATATAGATATAAATATAAAATAACATAATATATACAAGATAAAACAATATAAAATAAAATGTATAATATAAAAATAATTTAAATAAATAACAAAAAGCAGAAAAACGATGTTACATATTCAAGGCACTCGCACCTAACCTATAATACTTTAGAGGTGAGGGACGCGTGGCACCGTTATCCCCTCGTTCCTTATTCTATCGGACCAGGCAGCCTGGTCAAGCCCAAACAGATGATTAAATAGTGAATTTTTGAAATGATCAATGGATGATATATCAAAGGTGGTAAATGGAAGACTGTTAATGATTTTGGATGCAGTGATGACAAAGGATCTATTTAGCGCTTTCGTTCGAGGAGGATGATAGCTTAATGATTTCAATGGGTGACGAGAGGAAGTGCGGGGATTATGATATGGCGTATTTAATTTTATGAAATGACTCGCAAGATAGTTGGGAGAATTGTGAGTGATGATGTTATATGCAAGAGCGCCGATGAGGTATGAACGCCTGGACTCAACCGATAGCCACCTGAGACCTAACCTATACGGTGTAACGTGTTCTCGTCTCGCCACATCTCCTCATACAAACCGAACACACGCATTCAACAATCTCTGCAACTTTAGGTTTCTGGTCTGATCGGCATCGTTGTAGACCGCACAGGCATAATCGAAGTGTGGAAAAACAAGTGTTTCTACCAGACTCTTCCTGCGCTCACGCGACAGTGCCTTCCTATAATATCTCAAAGAGTGTAGAACTCCATGAACACGTCTTGAAATAGATAACACCTGCTTTGTCCACTCCAGGGAGGGGGTGATTACTACCCCAAGTGATTTTACCTCTTTTTCATAGCTCAACCATTCTGTACCCAGTTTGACTCTCGTAGCAGTGTTCAAGTCGATACGCGATAGGAAAGCCTGACTACCCAGAATCATAACGTATGCCATCGACCCCCACCGCCCTTGAGGACGCTCCCCGAATTGCACATTGTACTCCCCTTACAGTAACAGTAGAGAAGCAAAAAGAGGAAGATGCAGGTGACATAGGGCACGAGTTACACGATATGGATGAGAAAGTTCGAATGGCGAGTGGATGAACATGATTCGAAATTGATGCATAGTGATTATTTAGCTGATGAGGTGTGAAATACTTTAGAGGAGATGGATTCGTCCTCGAGCTGAGGCCCATGTTTTTAAGATACTTCCAGGATTTTTTGGAATCAATTGTACCCCTAAGTTTTGTGGCCAGGTAATGGAATTTACTTGAGTTAATGGCATTTGAAACATGGTTTCGAAGTTCTTTGTATATATTGTAGTCCTCGCTCTTTTCTCAGTGCTTAAACTTACTGAATGCTGCATTCCTGGCTTTAATGTTTCCTTTGATATCTTGAGTAATCCATGGCTTATGTTTCGTTTTGACGACTTTAGTTTGCACAGGTGCTAATGTATCAAATGACGAAAGAATTGATGTATTTACACACGATAATGAGGATGAGATAGTGCTAAGATGAGAGTTTGATGAATAGGACATGTGTGAATAAGGACTAAGACAATTACACAACGGCGTACACACAGAAACAGACTGGTCAGGCCAAGCCGGCCTAGGTTTGTTATTACATAGTAATGATGAAAAAGAGGTGAGATAAGAGGTGAATGTGGTTGCGAGGCTATGAAGGTTGATCTCCTCCAAATTCCGTTTCCTAACCTTCTTACTTCTCTCTGCGTATTTGAGATATGAAGAAAGATACTTATAGCATCATGACCTGCTGCAAAAGGAGTTGCCGACTTAACGTAATCATATCTCGGTATAGGTTCACGAATAAGGAAGAGATCTAACCACGTATGAGATGGACCATTTGATGTCATTGCATGTTGCGTCGGCTCCGATTCGATGATTGAAAGTCCCAGAGCCGATAGATTCTCTCTAAACTTGTTTGACAGAAAACTAGAAGAGCTCATGTCAATATTAAAGTCCCCAGTAACAATGACATAATCGTAACGTGGTAATATATCTGACAGTACATCGAAAAACTTCGTAGGATATGCGGCTGAAGGCCTGCGGTAAACCACGGCTAACACTAAAGAGATTGTTTTGTTTGTCAGACATAATACCAAAAATTCTGGAGTGTTTGAGAAAACGGGGTCAGAATGCGCAATAACCCCCACCTTATATTCTTCCCGAACATAGGCCGCCACACCGCCCCCCTCCTTGCCCTCACGATCCAATCTGTACAATGCATAGCCAGGTAACCTAATTATTTCCGAGGAATCGTGCTCGGCAAGGAACGTCTCGGTGATCGCAATGACATCATAGGACATGGGATGAACCAATGTTTCAATGGAAGTGAAATGTGTTTTTAAGCGATTTATGTTTGCATGAAAAATGGAGAGTGATCTTGATGAATTTAATGACTTGACCCGACCAGTTTCGTCTCATTTATTCCGAGGAGAGAGAGAAGGAAAAGATGAAAAATCAGTATTTGAATTTACTCGCTTAAGTGGGCCATCCCTCACCTCACGCATAAAAACAACCAAGTCTATAACTAGGGGTCTCGCATAACCCAATTCGTTTGATTTGCGCAGTTCAGCCTGCCATAACTCAAAGACCGGCTTGGGCCATAGTGGTCTTATAAATATCGCACTCTCGGTGCCCTCTCCGAAAATATCTCGCGCCTTCAGTCCTTTAAGTAGGTGTGTCTTTCCTATTATTGCGTCTCTCGATGTGGCAGAAGACAGCTTTATCACAATGCCGCGCGATCGTGTCAGAGTGGGGAGAGAGTTCTCAGAGGTGGTCTTTGGCCGTGGGGTCCATGGGCGAAGATCGATAATTTGGCTCTTTACTTGAGGGAGCTTCAATAATTCGAAGATTTTTGATAGCGAAATCTTGTCCGTCTGCGCACTTTCGTTTGGCATCCCCGTAATCAACAGTTCACACGTATCCTTGAGTGCTGGAGACTGAGACGTTGGACTAATCATGGCTCTTTCCTTCTCCAAATTATCCACTCCTTTCTCCAGTCCATTTACTTGGTCACCAAATACCGTGAGCTTCGCCTCAACCTCCTCCTCCATCTGGTTCACCTTCGTTTGTAGCTCCTTCAGCTCCGCCTTTACTTCGTCGACCTTGCCCTCAACGCGATTTACCACCTCAAGAACCGATTTGAGGTCGTTACGCAAATTATCTTGCAGGTTTCGAGCAAAAGTTTCCATCCACGGTGGCGGAGCGGCCGCCATCGGTGCGGAGTCGGCAGAAGTCGTCTGATTGGGCTTGACGGGCGGGGCGCCGCGAGGTTGCTTGGCAACCTGCGACGTTGATGGCGACGGAGGCGAGGCAACACGCTTGACGCAAGAGGTGGTGGGAGTAGGCGTGGTCACCATCGCGGCACTGTCGGTCGCGCTAGTCTGGCGTGGTAACCCGAGCGGTGGCGCCCCCGTATCGGTGGGAGCCAGTACTAGTGCTTTGGATTTCGTTTTCGCGAGAACACAACATCGACGCTCGGACGAACCCGGCATGACCTCAAAACAGTTCATGTGTGAAATATTATTACAGACCGTACACACCTCAGTGTAGTCCTTGCGTGTCAGTCGATTTCCGCAGACAAAGCAGCCGCGCAGCGTTGCCATTTTCGCACGGTGAATTTTTGCGATGTTGATCTGCGTTGTAAGGCCGCCCAAAACTCTACCGCTCGTAGCCTCCTCTAGATAACCTCCAATTTTTCGTGTTTATAATTTCCTTTATTTTAGACCACCGTCTACAGCAAAAATGTATCTGATTTAAAAAATACAAGCTGCAGACAGCAAGCGTCCAGTCTTTGCCCAGCTAAAACTCGAGTTGCTTGTGTGAGTGCAATGTTTGACAAAAAAATACGGAGTTGTATGAAAGGTCATTATGTACTCACCGCGCCAGAGAGAGAGAGAGAGCGAGAGAGAGAGAGAGAGAGAGAGAGAGAGAGAGTGAGAGAACATACATTATACGGCATATACCGCGCGGCTATCCTTCGTTGATACGCAAGAAGGAAAATTTCCCCCTCTGCTCGACCGAATTTCATTTCTAAATTCATTGCATGTATTTTATTATTTCATTTTTAATTTAATTGCATGAATTTTGTTAACTCGCTTTAAAAGCGAGTTTAACAATTTGTGTGAGTGTGTAAAATATTTTTGAGTTCGGCTCACTGATTTTGTATCAGTTCGAGACGACCAATAATATTTTTTATTGCTTAAAATTATTATTTTTATTATTACCATTATTATTATTTGTGACGTTGTAAAATATACAACGCACAATCACATGCACATGGCTTGTATTTACAAGTCATGTGCAGGCATAATTTTTACTTTATAATAGCTCGCGATCGCGTCGCAGGTAGCGAATCCCTCGCAGGCGGACCGAAGTGCACCGATGCACTTTTAAAGCGAATATTGATACCCACGGTATGGGTATGTTTTAGAGTCAGAGCCGACGAACGACGCGACCGATACCCGACGGTAGTACGCGGACTACGACCCAGACCACGGCCGAGAGGTATCGTGAGCCAAGGACCGAGCCCAGGTCGTCTCACGATACCTGGCGTATCCGCTGCTGATGTCAACAAGACGGGAGGTTAGGCGGCGTCCTAACCTCAACCGTCACACGTGCTCAGCAGACGACGACGGCTGAGATGGCGCATGGGTGCGCGCACGCCCGAACTGCGTACTAGTAGTCGGGAGAGCCAGGGTGCTCCCCCACCTTACACCTTATACCGGGGAACGCGGCACCGACGGCGACGCTCGTGCGGCACTAGGCGTGGTGCGCGGGGAAGGGGGAAATCACTCGAGCAGCGAGAGTGTTGCGCGCGCGAAGATGCTCGAGTGAGCGACCGTAGTGGGATAATGGGTGGGAGCGCGCGGAGCGAGGGGAGCGCGAGTAGAGTAGGAGTCGCGGTATACCTAATGCATGCGTGCAAAGGTATACCGCGGCATATTAGAATATATATATATCCATATTTATACGGTGCGCGCACACCTATGTATGCGTATATACTATAGTATATAGCGCGCACACGTATATTAGCTTAATTAATTATTTTAATCAGGTAGCGTAGTTAGTTAATTAAGTAAAATTATATAGACCCGTCGGTAGAGTTTGGGGGCGTGTCGTAATAATTTTTTTAAATGTATATAGTTGTAAATAGTTGTTGGAATTAAATATTAACTATGGTATGAGTGTGTCGGGACAGTTAGTAGTAATTATATAGCCGGTAGGCACGGGGCGGCAGCACCGACTGGGTTACCGATATGGTAATTAATCATTTGTAATGCGCGCCTTCCGAGTGTCGGGGATGATTGGTTGCGTGATCGACCCAATAATGAACAGGTTGGTGGTGACGTAAACCACTATTATTGGATAATCGGCCTTGACGGAAATAAGATCAAGGCTGACTACGCGTATCGATCACGCAATCAACCACCCTAATCAACGCCGGTAGATAAGGTGTAGAGTGAGATAGAGCAGGATAGCGATAGGGTGGGGAGGAAAATCCTTAATTTTGGGGATCAAGCCACGCCGCGAGCCGGATGAAGAAGCCGGTCTCGATGATTCGCTACCTGATCGTCCGACGAGGCAGTCGATTTTTGCAGAGTAGTAGTTTTAGGGGCAGAGTAGCCATTTCTTTTGTTGCGAGTTGAGTTAGAGTAGTAGTCGAGTAGAGTAGGGTCGAGCGGAGTTAATTGGAGCTGTGAGAAGTCAATTAGGCGAGTAATATTTACGGTTAGCCCGACGGGCGGCCGAATTATTTTAAATATTTAAATATAATTTTTATATATTTGCCAGACGGACGGAAATCGAGTGAGTGTGAGCACGTGTGAGAGTTGATCGCGGATCGCGTTATATTGTGTCGGTGCCGGAACTTATAATTTCTTTCATATTTTTAAATAAATGAGTTGTGATTAAAGATTAAATTCGTGAGTGTTATTTTAAGTAATTTTCCTTTACTCTGAAAGCCGCCGGTTCCGAGGTGGTCAGCCGTCGGGATTCCCTCTGTGACGAGGAGTCGAGGTGGAGATTTGCCGGGTTGCCGAGTCGTTTTGTAAAGTAATTAGTTCTAGTTATTTCATTTTTATTCAAATATCGCCAGGCGCCCAATTAAATACAAATCGGCGATATCTAGCCATTTTCAAGGTCGCTACGACGGAACCTCCGCCGGGTTATAATTTAATCTAATTAAATTCTTCCCGACGAAAAGTAGCGTCGCATATTAATAATTTGTTGTTGTTGTAATATATATATATACTTTTGAATTAATTTTTCATAGATATTATCACGCTGTTAGTCAGCTGATAATTTTGAAAGTATACGATAATTTTTCTTTGTGTGATAATTATTATTAATATTATTTTGATTAAGTGTTTGTCACTTAATCATTAATTCTGTTGACGGGAAAATTACTTTTGATTTATTTTCTTAATTTTTTTTTGCTTTTCCTCCAAATTAAGAAATAAATTGCAATTAATTTGTTTGTCAAATTAATTGCATATTTATATTATTAATTTTTAAATAATATAATATAATATATATAAAATTAATAATAAATAAAATAAATAATTTGTTTTAAAAATAAACTAAAATTTTTTGTTGGAGGTTAACAATAAAGATAAATTTTTTTTTAGTTGTGTGTTTTAAATCAAATTTAAAATTTTTTTTTTGCTGTTTCAATCACATTTAATTTTTTTTTTGTGTGATATTGCTTTTGAAAATTCTTCCTTCGAAGCTACTCTTTACAATTTTTTTTTGTATGAAATTTACATTTTGTGTAAAATTATAATTATTTTGTTTGTCAAAATAATTATATTTGTGGCTTCCAGAATTTTTTTTCTTTCCTTCAATATTTACTTTCTCGTGTCAGCGAATTAAAATATTTTTTTTTATTAATATTTTTGTTTATAAGTTGCAATCGATAGCAATTTATTTTTAAATTGTTACCAAATTAATTTGTTTGTCAAATTAATTCGGTCTTGGATTGGTCCAAGTATCTTTTGCAATTTTACTTAGGTTTAAAGAGAAGATCGACAACAAAAATTTTTTCTTTTGATCCGAATACAGATTCAATTAAGATTTCGGATCTTGTGGCAAACAATTTTTTTTTATATAGCTTGTTTATAAAAATTATATTAATTTACATTAATTTTCCTTGTTGTTTATTTCGATTTTTATTATTTAATTGGTTTGCCAAACTCGGATCGGAATTTTTTTTTGTGATTCTTTTCTCTTTATGTAAAGTATGCCTTTTCAAATATAGTAGTTTTGTACTCTATATTTGAATCTGGACTCTGAGCTATCTCCTCAGTTGTCCAAACTTTACAGGGCATACGGGGACGCAGTTGGTGTGCCAGCTGAGAGGAAATCCCCAGGTGCACAACGCCGTCTCTGCCTTATCAAAAAATTACGATGGGCAGTTACGAGACGCGTATGTGCAAAATACTGAGTGACTCGCGGGACGCGAGGCACATTAAAAAGGACATCAGATCACTTCCTTTGGAGGAGATCTACGCCCAGCTCGATCGTTTGCACCTTAATGCAAATAGCGAAGAGTTTGAGTGTAGAGAGCGCCTTCTGAGACATAAGGTTAAGTGTTATGATCCTCAAATTGACGTGCCTTGGTATCCCAATTACGACGAGGATACTTCTTCCCAACCAGCGACCAAGCCTTTAGCTTGTCCACAGTTCTGGCAGAAGCACCAAAAGCGTTCCAGAAGAGGTAGTGTGATATCTTCTGGTACCGATAGGTCTGTAGAGTCAGAGTTGCCAGACGATAGACCAACAAGTGAGCACATAACCCCCATTCAGGAAGAAGAGGGAAATGTGACTACACATGGTAGAGTGCCCACGCCGACGGCTGAATTAAGACCGCTTTCTGATAATGCAGCAGGCATTGACACAGAAGCGGCAATTCCGACGGCTAATGCACCACCTTCGAGACAATTGACGGTGTCGACCGCCACATATACTGGTGTAGGTGAGACGCATGCTATCAATTCACCACATACGTCACACCGGGATCAGCGTAACTCGTTGGTTGGTAACCACAATCCAGTGGAAAAGGGCGCCTTTCGCCGTAACGATTTTGGACTGAACTCCGATACACATGATCGGTCCACTCCCAACCCATTTAGTAGTTCGGGAGCGATTAAAAAGCGCGTTTCGGAGATTCATTCAGATAAGTCGCGGCAACAGACGAGCTGGGATTATGAACTCCCTTCCAACGATCCCAGGCAGTCGACTGATAATCGGAGGGAAGCTCCAGATTATCGTTCACATAGTCGTGATCAATACGGTACCTGTCAGAGGAAGGTTAGTTATGACAAGCATAACAACAGGACCTCCTCACACAGATATGCGCCAGCACCAGAAGAAGCAGATGATGAATCGTTCTCGGAAGGTGAGCGCTATCACAGGAGTGCAACGTCCACTTCTAGACGGTTACAGAATGAAGGGAATAGTAAGTCTCGAACGTCCAATCGTAACCAAAGTACTTACACTAGGAGGGAAGCCTCTACACAGTGTGTGACGGAAATCGTCACACAATCTATTCACGACGAATAGAGTACTTAAATTCGCGAATTGTAAGTCGTCGGAGCCTTTCGTATGTCAAGGCCAACCGACGACACTTGTTTACTTTTCTACGAGTGTACAATTACGCGCGCGACTATACGTAGCGATGGGAGCGAGAAAGAGTGTGTGAGTTTCCCCACTCCCATCCCTTTTTCGGGAAATTATGCGATTGCCTAAGCAGTGTGTAATGATCCGTCGACCAAGACGGATTATTGTTTTGACGTGATCGCGTAATACTCGTGAAAGCCGAGAGTGCGCCCCACCCCCCTCCTGCATCGAGCTCTGTGAACGGTTGTTCCGGAGCAGAGCTAAGTGCGGAGATCCGGGTGGACACACGCGTGTCCCGTACCGTTTTGGTGTGTGTTTGTGTGAGTGTGTGTATCAAGGACGGGGTCGTGCGCGAGTGATACCGCGGATCGCGACTCGCTCGCCGCGGCAAGGGCCGCCTTCACCACCTCAATCACCGGTCGTCCCCTTGTCAAGGAGGTCGACCAGTCGCCGAGGATCGGCTGGGCCATCCCCGAGGAGCGTCACCGGTAAGTGGCATTTGTTATCGTGACCCTCCCCCTCCCTTCTGTGTGTGTGTACCACGGGAGTGTGTTCGAGTACAACGGTACTCGAACAGCGGTTCCTGGGAGCGAAACCTGTCGCAGGCGAGGATCTCGATCCGACAGGTTTCCCGGGACTTCCGCCCGCGCGAATTGTCGCGGCATACGGCCTGAGTGGCCATTTGTTAATTAAATTAATTTAATAAATATTTTATTAATTTTTTATTTTAATTAATTGTATTTATATTTATTGTTCTCCCCGCTCCCGCCGACATACTTTAAATTTATAATTCGTGTCGAGGCAAGGAGGATCGCCCGAATCTTCCATACCGTACGCCCCAGCGAACTCGCGTTCCTGGCGACAGCCCGCAGTTCGATAAATAAATAAATAATTGTGTGCGCGGTATTGGGCAACGCGGCCCAACGGTTAATTTAATTATTAAAATTAATTAAAATCACCGGGTTCGCGAATACCACGTCACAAGTGTGACAATGGTTACAACAGATCCCGCGACACGAATAATGATCCCGTCGAACACGAGCGAGCTGTCGCTAGACGCGATCAAGGTACTCAAACCGATTCTAATCTGAGCAACTTAGATTCGGACGAATATTACGCTACGAATAGGGAAGATACAACCGCTTACTATGCGAGAAGATATTGCAAGGAGCGCCTCCCTGATAGACGTAGTAGAGTACCATCGCCGAGTCGAGATGTCCACCGGCGTGATACGTATAACCAAAGTGAGGACACGGGTGCATTAGTCCCTTTGGAATACAACCAGCCACCAATGAGAGATAGAAAGGATCGGCCTGGTTGTGCAAGAGCCCTCAGAGACTGGGGTCTATCGTTCGATGGGGAGACCAACGACGGGGGCAACGACGATGCCGTTTGCTTAACGGAGAGCAAACAAACGTTCAGAAGGTAAGAGAGAATACCTCTGAACATCTGAATTTGCCGAAATCTGCTGAGTTACCTATGGTTAAGAGACTCCTTCCAAGCTAACTCCAACGTTCGAAGCTCCGAACAAAGCAGATATAGAACTTCTAGAGATCAAGAAAAACAAAGAGTCTTTCTGGTCTGAAGTACTCCGTAGGCAAGCCGTTAACGAACACAAACGGTTACTCAAGGAAATGGAGAACGAGAGAAAAACTCTAAACATATGTAACCCCACCAATGAGAACGATGATATTCGTTACTCATTGTCACCCCAACCTACGATCAACGAAAAGAGTTTAAAACAGTCTAATGAGAGTAAAATGACTGTCTCTCTTGATCAGGTGATGAACAGTTCAAAATCGTTGCCGATTAGAACAGTTCAGGGGGGGGGGGCAGGAGCCGTCCCGAAGACGTCCAGAGAGACAAGTTCGACTCCAGCTCTACTTGACAGTCAAGCCGAAGACATGGTTGCGGGAGTGCAATCCGAAAACCGTTTGTTCTTCTCGGTAAGACTTGGAGGCAAGGACTTTAAAGCATTGTTCGACCCAGGAGCAATGGTTTCACTTATACGCGTTGACGTAGCGGAATGCTACAGGGATAAGTGGAAACCGGCCAAGGTAGTTGTGCGAGGTGTCGCAGGACCGGCACTGAATGTCCTAGGTTTGTTAGATGTTCTATTTGGAATTGAGGGTTTGGATGGCAACATCCAACTGAGAATAGTCGAGAGTATGGAACACTCGATGTTCCTCGGTATGGACTTCCTTCAACATTGGAACTTCGAGGTTAAAATTGGCAATGCCCTCTGGCGCGTTGGCGCCGGAAAATGGCAGTCTTTTGTCAAGGATGGAATCCGAGACGGAGACACGAGGATTCTCGTAGAGTGTGTAGGTATCATTGAGATTAACGATGACCAGCGAGAGAGGGTAAGAAAGTTAGTAGAGAACTTATTACCACCACCAGGCGATGTGCATGGCTTTACTACGTTGATCGAACATCACGTGGAAGTAGAGCCAGGTGCACGACCAGTACGTCACAAACCAAGACGTATGTCGCCTAAAGTCCTCGAATTCGCCCAGCAAGAAGTCAGGCAAAAGTTTGAGAGAGGAATAATTGAACCGAGTGCAAGTGAATGGTCTGCCGCTCCAGTGATAGTTCGCAAAGACGAAGGTAGCTATCGTTTTTGCATAGACTTCCGAGATTTGAATGCAGTAACAAAACGTGACTCATATCCAATACCGAATATGGATTCGATTCTGGATAAGTTACATAATGCCAAATTCATTTCTAAGATCGATCTTAAGAACGCATATTTCCAAGTGTTAATGTCAGAAATTAGTCGACATTATACTGCCTTCACTGTGCCTGGGTCTGGGTTGTGGCAGTTCACACGGATGCCGTTCGGACTGATGAATGCACCAATGACATTTGCACGGTTGATCGATGCTCTATTTGGTCCCGAAGTTGAACCTCATGTTTTTGGTTACCTGGACGATTTAATCGTTATAACCGAAACTTTCGAGGAACATTTAAAATGGTTGGAAATGGTTCTAAGGACACTAGTGGACGCAGGGCTAGAATTGAACCGAGAGAAGTGTCAGTTCTGTTGCTCGAGCGTTACGTTACTTGGGTACCGCCTGGATGGTGATGGACTTCGTCCCGATGTGGATCGAGTGGCTCCTGTCCTAAATTATCCGACCCCAAGAAATGTTAAACAACTTCGTTCCTTCCTTGGCATGGTCGGTTGGTATTCTCGTTTTATAAATCGAGAGTCGGATATTAAGATCCCTCTCGTGAGATTACTCCGTAAGGACCAGCCATGGGAGTGGGGACCAGAGCATGACGCGGCGTTCCGTGAACTCAGGTTAGCTCTAGCCGGCGCGCCAGTACTCGCTCGATCAGACTTCTCTAAGCCTTTCTCGGTCCAGAGGGACGCGAGTGATTACGCTATTGGGGCTGTGTTAACCCAAGAAGATGATCGTTTCAAAGCTGTGACGTACCACAGCGCGCTCAAATGACTGAAGACTCTTAAAGAGCCCACGGGCAGACTAGCGCGCTGGGTGCTTGAGATGCAACAGTGGGACTTCGAGATTGTGCACAAGAAAGGTGCACTACACTATGTTCCCGACGCACTCTCTCGCGCTGTTAACCTGGACTCGGACGAAGTCGAAATAGCCTCCTTTGACGTGATTATCGACCCATGGTACATCGCCAGATTGGATGATGTGAGGTCCAGTCCTCAAAAGTTTCCGCACTGGAAAATTGAGAATGAAATGCTCTATCGATTCACGACCGATAAGCTGCTGGACCCAATCACGGGTCAAGAGGAGGGATGGAGATTAGTTGTGCCCATTGAGCATAGGACGCGCGTACTAGAGGATTCGCAGCTGGAATTCGTCTTGTTGACTATTTTGTAAATTATAATAATTAGAAATGTGCATTAGGTGCAAAATTAATTTGATATAATTATTGTAATATTTTGTTTAATGATAAATAGAAATAGTAATTTTATTTTATTTTTCCTTTTAGTAATGAACTAAAAAATTTGTATACTAACCTTTGTTATTAAATACTTATTGTCCGGAGCTTCGTTCAAAAATTTACTTATTTCAGCAGGAGTAAACACTGCAGCTTGTTTTGGCACATGATTTACGTGTATTTTTTTTAGATACGCTTTTAGTTTCTGGTAATTTTTTATGTCTACATGATTCTCTATTTCTATCATTCGTTTTAGAATATAATATTTTGACCACAATGTGGCTGAATTAAATTTTACAGAGAGATCATGAAAATAAGCCAAAAGAACTTTTTCATCAAAAGATTTTGTGTTTTTGACTTTCATCCAATCAATAAACTCGACATAAATATTTTTATAAATTTTTCGGGACTTCTCTGGAAGTGATTCATGCACTGCTGCTTCTGCACTTGCTAAAATATCATCAGGAATAAAATCTTCGTCGTTACTAGAATCACTCATTTTTCACTCCGAATTAAATAAATATGTCTATATCAGTTAGGTAATTGTATCGTGCTGATTGATTTGTATATATTGTAGTGTTAAGCAACCATCAGTGATAACGGTGGGGATACATAATTTGAGAGCGTTCTATAATGAAATAACTTGAAACAAAATTTTCCATTTTTACGCACAGTATGGGTAAACGCAAATATTTCAATACAGTATATCGAAAAAATGCATTTTACACACTCAACGATGCGTAAATTCGAATTTCACGCATACTATGATAAAAAATGACAAGTAATTTAATTAACGTAAAAAAACACAAATAATCATATAAAAATCAAGTATAGACTTTGTGACGTGTTGGATCTGTATGAGTACAGATCCCCGGCACTTACGGCTCTGTAGTACCGACGCGGCCAGCGCAAGAATCGGTACTTGGCATATGGCGCGCGTATCGGTAGGCAGAAGACGTGGAAAAGTACAGCTACGACCAATTGCGGGCGTAGCGCAGTGGTAGCGTGAACGCCTTCGGATCCGAAGTCGCTCGGGTTCAAGACCTGACGCCCGTTCCTTTTTTTTAATTTATAGCAAATGAGTCTCATTGTTACAACTTTTTGCAAAAAATTTGGAAAAAACAAATGAATTTTTAAAAACTAATCGGAATTTATTTTTGACAAAGACCGATAAGCGAAAGAGCGAAAATTTTAGTTTTACGCGATAAATAAGCTTTATTTAAAAGTTTAAATGATTTTGTTTCCGAGCGAAATAAAAAAACCCAAACAAAAATAATAACTTTAATAAGAGTTTTAACAGTCAATCGTCTAACCAAAATCCACATTGGAATTGTAACAGTACGCCCAATGTAAACTCAATTCAATTAGTTCATAAGCAAAATAGAAAAAGTAATTAAACCAACATTTTTTAAAAAAGGCATTGAAAACAATAACTCTGAGTGAGTAATTGTATAACTATGAAACTACTTTGACCGCATAGTTTAAATTAAATTAAGGGGGGACCATATTGAATTATTACCGACTGAGTGAGATAGATACATTATTGCATTTAATGGGCATATTATAGTTCTATTTTCAGAACGCAAATACAGAAGCACTAGATAATAACATAATACGTATTTATATGAAGTTTGAAGTCAATATGTAAAGGACACCCTAAAAAAAGTTTGCACGGAAAAAATAGTCATTTTTCCATGCAGAAATTTTTTAGGGTGTCCTTGTTATATTGACCAGGAATTTTGTAGACAGACATATTATAATATTATCTAGTGCTTCTGTATTTGGGTTTTACATAATATTAACAAAAAATAAATAGTTTAGATTACTGATAAAGTTTTCTTAGTACCAATTTCGTCGCTACCATACTTGCGAATGTTGACACCTTCGTGGAAGGTATTTTATATAAAAGACTGTCTAGAGGCACAAATTCTATGGGGAATACTTAATAATGAATAATAAAATTACTGAAAGTGAAACTCTAATAAATATATAAATTGTAAATACATTTAATATTAAACTATAATAGTGTTTAAATCAATTTTGTGGTATTTACAATATTTTTCATTTTTTCAACATTTTTACCAACTGTTTTGAAATAAAAGCAATCAAAAAATTTTAATTAAGTTTTTTTCTTACTTATTTTATACATTTAAAGTTATGTACAAATGTTAGATCTAAGTATACAAGAAGTTGAAAATTCACCGACACTTGTAAAATCGACAGATTCAATTTTGACATTATACTTATTCTAATTGTTTTAATGTTAATTTAATTACATTAAACAATTAAGTTGAATGTAATATACATTATAAACACTTAACAATAAGTATTCAGTTGAATTTTGTGTGTTTTTGCAAGGTTTTACATTTTTCAACAACTTTTACCAACAGTTTTTGAAAAATAAGCATTCAAGAATTTTTATTTAATTTTTTTCTTACTTATTTTTCAAATTGTAAGTTGTGTGCAAAATTTTAGAACTCTATGTGCACTAAAAGTTGAGAAATTATGACCCACCCAAAATAACACCGATCATGGAAAACTCGACAGATTCAATTTTTGATTTTATACTTATTCTAATTGTTTTAATGTTGATGTAATTACATTAAACAATTAAGTTTAGGGTCTATAATACACTTTAGTTAGTGCCTTGAACGATTTTAAGTCACATAATTTTTGTTTTTACGTTAATATTTTTTATTTCAAGAAGTGATAGCTAAATTACAGGGATCTACTTTTAAAAATCCAAAAATTTTCTGTAAATACGGAAATAAAATCTGAAAAAAATTATACGTGATACTTGTTTCACCTAACCTTGAAATAAAAAAATCCTATACCCATTAGTTCATATATAATTATTAAATATTATACAGTTGCCAAAGAATCAAACACATATTGCCTTTACAGGAAATAAATATGGTTATTCAGTAACTTTAATACGGATGGAGAATTATAGAGTTACCACTATAAAAGTTATAAAAGTTACAAAATTATTAAGGGGAGGTCGTACAAAACTGCTTGATGAGTTGACAGATTGGACAGATTTGACAATTTAAGGTTATAAAAAATAGTAGTAACATACAGAACAATAGATAAGGCACACCGCATGTACGTCTCGGTACGCACTCAACACTAATAGCTGATAGGTCGATTCAACAGATCGAGGCCTATAGGAATATTACAGAGCGCCACCTTTAGGCAAAATAAGAAAACTTATATTTTTCGCAGATAACCTGCAAAACTGTTTATTGTTTGCAAACTAATTTTAGCACATTTGCATCATTTTTGTACAAAATGTTATCAGAGCGACATTCTATACTGTATTTTGTTTGTTCTGTTAAAGTTTTCTCTCTCTCTCTCTCTCTCTCTCTCTCTCTCTCTCTCTCTCTCTCTCTCTCTCTCTCTCTCTCTCTCTCTCTCTCTCTCTCTCTCTCTCTCTCTCTCTCTCTCTCTCTCTCTCTCTCTCTCTCTCTCTCTCTCTCTCTCTCTCTCTCTCTCTCTCTCTCTCTCTCTCTCTCTCTCTCTCTCTCTCTCTCTCTCTCTCTCTCTCTCTCTCTCTCTCTCTCTCTCTCTCTCTCTCTCTCTCTCTCTCTCTCTCTCTCTCTCTCTCTCTCTCTCTCTCTCTCTCTCTCTCTCTCTCTCTCTCTCTCTCTCTCTCTCTCTCTCTCTCTCTCTCTCTCTCTCTCTCTCTCTCTCTCTCTCTCTCTCTCTCTCTCTCTCTCTCTCTCTCTCTCTCTCTCTCTCTCTCTCTCTCTCTCTCTCTCTCTCTCTCTCTCTCTCTCTCTCTCTCTCTCTCTCTCTCTCTCTCTCTCTCTCTCTCTCTCTCTCTCTCTCTCTCTCTCTCTCTCTCTCTCTCTCTCTCTCTCTCTCTCTCTCTCTCTCTCTCTCTCTCTCTCTCTCTCTCTCTCTCTCTCTCTCTCTCTCTCTCTCTCTCTCTCTCTCTCTCTCTCTCTCTCTCTCTCTCTCTCTCTCTCTCTCTCTCTCTCTCTCTCTCTCTCTCTCTCTCTCTCTCTCTCTCTCTCTCTCTCTCTCTCTCTCTCTCTCTCTCTCTCTCTCTCTCTCTCTCTCTCTCTCTCTCTCTCTCTCTCTCTCTCTCTCTCTCTCTCTCTCTCTCTCTCTCTCTCTCTCTCTCTCTCTCTCTCTCTCTCTCTCTCTCTCTCTCTCTCTCTCTCTCTCTCTCTCTCTCTCTCTCTCTCTCTCTCTCTCTCTCTCTCTCTCTCTCTCTCTCTCTCTCTCTCTCTCTCTCTCTCTCTCTCTCTCTCTCTCTCTCTCTCTCTCTCTCTCTCTCTCTCTCTCTCTCTCTCTCTCTCTCTCTCTCTCTCTCTCTCTCTCTCTCTCTCTCTCTCTCTCTCTCTCTCTCTCTCTCTCTCTCTCTCTCTCTCTCTCTCTCTCTCTCTCTCTCTCTCTCTCTCTCTCTCTCTCTCTCTCTCTCTCTCTCTCTCTCTCTCTCTCTCTCTCTCTCTCTCTCTCTCTCTCTCTCTCTCTCTCTCTCTCTCTCTCTCTCTCTCTCTCTCTCTCTCTCTCTCTCTCTCTCTCTCTCTCTCTCTCTCTCTCTCTCTCTCTCTCTCTCTCTCTCTCTCTCTCTCTCTCTCTCTCTCTCTCTCTCTCTCTCTCTCTCTCTCTCTCTCTCTCTCTCTCTCTCTCTCTCTCTCTCTCTCTCTCTCTCTCTCTCTCTCTCTCTCTCTCTCTCTCTCTCTCTCTCTCTCTCTCTCTCTCTCTCTCTCTCTCTCTCTCTCTCTCTCTCTCTCTCTCTCTCTCTCTCTCTCTCTCTCTCTCTCTCTCTCTCTCTCTCTCTCTCTCTCTCTCTCTCTCTCTCTCTCTCTCTCTCTCTCTCTCTCTCTCTCTATACAATGGTCAGATAAATTAGGACAAATAATAATAATACGAAATTGTTCAACTACATTAAGACCAGAGCGCTATTCTATAGACTAAATGAATCATTATTGCAAAATTTGGAGTAATTTGATCCATTAAAAGAGAAGAATAGTGCAGAATACAAATTTAATTTTATCAACTGTCATATTTGATTGACAGTTTTTTCTGTTACGACCTCCTCTTAATGACTTTCCCAATTGCCAATGCATCAAACACATATGTTGGGTTTATATAGAAAATAATAAAAAATTGTTTTAATGTAGCTGTAATAAGGATGGAGAATGATAAGACATCCACTTGACTATACTATATTTTTTTAAATTATGTTAGTCAATGTGACTATCATTCATATTACACAGCATTGGAATAAAAATAATCCTATACATATGTTATAGTTAATATAATTATTAAATATTATGCACTTGCCAAAGTATCGTACAGATATATTGGCCTTATAGAAAATAAAATGATTATTCAGTAACTTTAATTAAGATGATAGAGCATCCACTTAAATGTAACATTATGTTTCTTTTTAATTATATATGTTAGTCAGTGTCACTGTCAAACATTCAGGTCACACGGCACTAGCATGAGTATCATTATGGGCATGTGAAAGTTACAAAATTATTAAATGGCTTTTACACTTACCAAACAACTGACACATTGATTTTATTTAAATATTAAAAAAGGGATTCAATAAATATATAAGTAAAGAGAACAATAACTTATCAACATTCTTTTAAATTATTTAAGTCAGTATATTATAACTATTAAGCAATCATTTCACTTAACGTTGGAAAGAATATCATCCTATATGTGTTATAATCCATATAATTATTAAATATTATGTACTTGGCAAAGTATCGAACACATATTGGCTTTATATAGAAAATAAAATGATTATTTAGTAATTTTAATTAGGATAGAGAACGACAAAGCATCCACTTAATTATAATATATTGTTTTTTAAATTATTTTGGTCAATATGGAAAACATTGAGATATCATGAAGGATTCATTATAAAAACACAAGCCTAAGTCCCTTCAAATAATACAAAACTTGAAGCAAGCACATAAAATTATGTAAATAAAATGAAATAATAATCTAGTAAATATAATTAAAATAATATAATAATATACATTTATTTTTTGTACAATTTTTATAACATTATACTTCAAGATTAAAAAAAGTTATACCATCACTTGCATGAATATGAAAATTTTGTTTTCATGGTTAGAATTTTATCATTTTTGTCTTTTTCTCTCTCTCTCTCTCTCTCTCCGGTAAGTCAAGCAGACACGCACACGTCGCTGTCTTAAAATCTTGAATCCTCAACTCATACCTTTTTCTTGAGTGTATTTTTAGGAGGACCGAACTCCCGCTGGCTCATGTGACCCGAGCATAAACAGCAGGTTTCGATCTCTCGAGCCGGGGAGCCCGATTTCTCCATAATAAAATACCTAAAGTATCGCCTACAACATCGATGACTTGGATTATTGGAGGGCCCATTAAGGTTGTAACACGCCAGATCCGACTACAACAGCGCTTGCCATTCTACATGAGACATCTGTAGTTGATAAATTGACAACTTCACCATCCTCGCGACATCTGCAGCCTACTCGGCGGACTGGCCGCCCCCTCTTCAGCGTCGTGTAGGAGATCAACTCGTGCGTGCTATCACTGGTGAGATCTTTTCGATCAAGAGTCCCGACCCCCACCTCACCATCAGCCGCTATTACATATGTGACATCTACAGTGAGGTTCGGCCGTTTCGTGTTTAAATTGACTCCGCTTTTCATGTCGACTTCCACGCTTAACACACTCTGCCCGGTGTGTTGCTGCCGCTTCACGCGTAATTTTCCCACGATTTATTGTGACGAGTGCAAATCATTAGTTCATACGAAGTGTGCGGGCGGGCGCGGCGAATTAAATCGTCTCACTTGTTGTCGGCTCGTCATAGATAAAGCGGTGGCAGCACCTACTGGGTCGCGGTACGAGGATTGTATTGTCAACGGGTTGCCCCGTAAGAGCGCGAGCGCGCACGCGTAGGCCACGCCTAGCGCCTGCTCCCGGCTAACGAAGCGCCCCGCTCCGCCCGCGTCGCCATCATCGGACCAGGCTGCCAAGCAAGCGCGCGCTGAGGGGGCCGGCTCTCCCACTGCTCCCCATCCGTCGACTACCGATACAATGGTCGACGGCATGCCAGGCTGGTTTCTCGCATATACTAAGCACCTGGACGCACGTTTTGAAGGTGTAGAACGGCGAATCGGCGAGAGAATTGGAGAAGCTTTTGGCGAACATGGTCGTAGGTTTGACCAGGTACAGGCGGATGTACGTTCAATCCGTTCGGACGTCGATACTCTCGCTAGTGCGTCGGAAGCGGTCAGAAATGAGATGCAGTCGGTGCGTGGTGACGTTGCTGCACTCGCGAGAGAAACTGAAGAACGGTTCGCAGCTATTAACCTGAAACTTTGGGCCTACGAAAATAACGAAAATAATAATAATAGCAGCGGAGATGCACCGAGTGCGGAGCGCTCTTCTTACAACTCGGCCTCTGAGACCTCGACGGGTCCCTCCGCGTGCAGCGATACTGCCGAGGTGCTACTCCTAGGCATTCCCCAGACGGTTACGCATACGGATAATGACATAGTGAGAATGCTTCTGGAGGCCGTGGGCTTGAGTTTGATTTTTAATCAGGTTATTGATTTGCGCAGATGGGAGCCGCGTCGCCGTATGCGCTCACACTCGGCCCCGGCGCGTGCTGGTCCTGTAGAGTCAGACTCTCGGGTCGGAGGTACCCCTGCCTCTGCTCCCCTCTCTTCACGAGGTTTAGTCTTTAGAATGGTATCGCCTGCAATGCGGGACGCGGTGGTATCGCGGAGCGGTCGCCAGGGAACCCTTAACGCTCAGGACATATTCGGTGCGGGCGGTACAGCGAGTATTTTTATGCGGCCTCTTTGGCCGAAGGACGTGCACGCGCTCTGGTCTCGCGCTTTGCGTGAGTCCATGAGACTTAGATTCGCCCGACCCATTGTTCGCAACATGCACGTTTTTATGCGGGAAAAGAGGGACGGCCCGCTTATTCAAGTTGATATGCGCACAGACTTTACTAAGTTCGTTCCGCCGATTTTAACCAACGACTCAGACACAGCGCCCACGCAAACACCAACTCCAATGCAATGACTAGTTTCTAATCTTAATTCCAATTCTAATTTTAATTCAAATCCAAATTCTAACTTTAATTCTAATTTTAATCGAAATAATTATCACAATGTCTCTCTCCACACGAATCACTCGAATAGCCTAAATCCTAGCAATAATTTAAATTTAAACTCAACCTTAAATTTTGACGCGACCCGGGGTACCGGCGATGGGCACCTTGAGGTGTTTCACGTCAATATTAATAGTATAAGGCCGCATTTTGCCGCGATCGAGGCCTTAATCCACCCGCACAACTTTGACGTTATTGTTTTGACTGAGACCTTCTTAACCCCGCTCGACTCATCACACATTTTTAATCTCCAATTCTACTCCTTTCATAGACTTGATCGCGTCGGGCGGGGCGGGGGTGGTGATGGTGTGTATGTTCGTGACATCTATGCAGTCAAGGTGGTGGCTCACTCCGACCCGGTCTTTAGTAATACGCCGGAATATCTCATGCTGGATGTCTCGTGCACGCATTTTAAGTTTCTTTTATGCGCTGTTTACAGGCGCCCGGGAGCCGCCAAGCCTTCAGTCCTTTTTGACACTTTATCGGAGATCATTCCATCGTACGAGCATGTTATAATAACGGTGATTTTAGCTACAACTTTCAAAGATCTTGCTCAGGTGCCGAGTACATGCGGGCGCGTTTAGCGGAGTTGAATTTGAGGCTCGTGCCATCGGAGGCCACGCATCATGCGCACTGCATTCGTCACATGTCTCATACATGGTTGGATTTGTTTATTGTGCGCGACGATCTCTCCGATTTTAATTACACGAAATCCGATACGTCATTTTTGGCTGATTCGGGGCACGACTCTATAACGCTTCGTGTCAATCTTTCGAGACCTCGGGCCGTAGAACGCCAATGCATTGTTGCACGGACAATGGGATCAACGTTTGCCGACATTCGACATTTTCTGCCGCCTACTTCAGACACAGTTACCGGAGCCTTGCGGCTCGCCGCTCATGCTGATGTTCAGATGATGACTGCTGATTTTACAAATGCGTTGACAGCTGCTTTTGATCTAGTTGCGCCGATTAATTCAATTGTAGTTGGCCCCAAGCGAAGGCCATGGATCACGTCGCGTATAATGCGTATTATAAGAGAGAGGAGACGAGCATATAGAACTGCTAGACGCACGGGCGATCCCCGCAACTTTCGGCATTATAGGCTTCTCCGAAATCGTACATCGAACGCGTTGGAAACAATGAGATTTTGTAGTATTAATCGGGAACTTGAGGCCTCGTCTGGCCCGCGCTCGCGCTGGCGTGTTCTCAGGGGCTATGGCGTAGCGGGACGCGTGAGACCTTCACCTGAATTGCTGTTCAGCCTTGATGAGCTGAACGATCACTATGCCGCTGTGTCACGTGCATCGCCCCCGCTTTCGCATCACGCTTTGGCGGACATTGTTACGTTTGCGCCCTATTGCGTGGAATCTCGGTTCGATTTCGGGCCTGTGTCGGTTGCTCAAATCAGTGGGGCCCTAGGGCGGGCGACTTCGCGGGCGATGGGCCTGGACGGTGTCTCAGTCCAGATGCTCAAGCATGCGGGCTCGGCCGTCCTTGGGCATCTCGCTGACCTCTTTGATGCCTCGCTCCAGGCTGGGTTTTTTCCATCCGGGTGGAAGATGGAGCTTCTTCGCCCCTTGGCTAAGTCTGCCACATGTAATGCTGTAACTGATACAAGACCTATAGCCCAGCTGAGCAAAGTGTCGAAGCTGCTGGAGAGAGTGGTTCATGCCCAATTAATGGGCTATCTCGAGGCAAACGGGTTGCTTTCGCCGCGCCAGGCGGGTTTTCGCTGCGGGCACAGCACGCAATCGGCTATGCTCGGGATTCTGGAGGACGTGCAGTGGGGAATTGACCGGCGTATGGTCACTATATTGGTATTGTTTGATTTCTCGAAGGCTTTTGACACGGTCCCCCACGGCTTGCGCCTTTGGAAGCTGCGAGCACTCGGGTGTCAGGACCGCGTGATCGAGTGGTTCTTTCATTACTTGGGGGGTCGCACGCAGGCGGTGGTGGGCGACCGGGGTCGCCGTTCTGGGTGGTCGGCCGTTCACGCGGGCGTCTCTCAGGGCAGCGTCCTTGGACCGCTTCTTTTTTCTATCTTCATTAACGACCTGCCTGTGGTCCACCAGTATTCGCGCTGCATGATATTCGCCGATGACACCCAGTTATACCACTCTTTTCTACCGGCCGATTTTGAGCGGGCCATCGAGTATATTTCGCGAGACGCCAGTGCGGTGGCCGACTGGGCAACCGGAAATGTACTTGCTCTAAATTTAAGCAAGACTAAGGTAATTCTATTAGGCAGTCAACAATATGTAAGTCGATTTGACACTGAAACAATGACGAAATTAAATGTAAACGGTGTGCTGCTACCGTACGAGCGTGTCGTCAAGTTGTTGGGGTTGTGGGTTGCGTCGTCACTCGATTGGTCCAAGCACGTGCAGTCCATTTCTTACAGGGTTCACGGGGTTTTGCATACCTTGAGATTCTTCAAGCGTGCCCTCTCTACAGACTCACGCAAGGCGTTGGTCGAGAGTCTGGTGTGGCCTCACCTCGATTATATGAGCGCAGCCTCCAATGATGTGGACCGTACGCGTGATCTTAAACTGCAGCGCTTGCTCAACTCGTGTGTTCGGTTCGTCTGGGGCAATATCCCCAGGATGGCAGAATCCCCAGAATCGAGCTGGGGTGGCTCTCGGTCGGTCTCAGAAGAAAGTATCTCATTGCATCATTGGCATACAAAATCCTCGCCACTTCTTCACCCTCTTATCTCCACCAGCATTTTTCTCTTACCAGCTCTGGCCTTGAATCCCGCTCTTCATCACGTTTTCCTTCTCGCCCTCTTACCTACCGCCCACCTCGCACTGAGGCTCTAAATTCATCTTTTTTTATCACAGCTTCCAAAATCATAAATGACCTTCTTATACAGCACTTTGACCTCGCGCATTTCCGCTCATTTCAGTCTCATCTTCACGACTTTTTATCTGACGCCGATCGTACTGCCTGGGCTCGACACGTTGTCGAGGAGGGTATCGTGGTGTCCCGATTCTATATTGTATATTGTATGTGTATTCTTATTAATTTATGCTTCTCGTCCGTGCCCAGATAGATGGCTGTGCTTTATATATATATTTTGTACATTTCAGTTTTAAGTTTTCACTCGAATTGCTGTTATCCAAGCTTTGGCGTAGTATTAAGTGTTAAGTCTAAGATATGTATTTTTGTTGTATTTGCCATTTAGTGCTACTTTGGGGGTTCACCCCCGTAGCCCAATAAAATATTATCAATCAATTAATCAATCTCTCTATCTCACACTTTCTTTCGTCGAGAAGTCAAAGGTTGACATGCTGGTATACGGTAAGAGCGACTATTAAGTCCTTATCTTGCAATAGTATCTGCATTGCAATACAATAAAAAATACCGAAACAGAATAATGTGAGGTATTGCAAATAATTACGTTAATAAATAATTGTAATTCATAACTTTTCACACAAAATCAGCCGGACGATTCATCGTATTCTATATGTTTTTACTTCTGTATGCGTTCTCTCACGGACTGGAAAGCATTGTATCTCTTTCTATCTTATGGATTTTACATACTATTGCTATCTCTTTTTGTTTCGAGTTGACTATATATATAAAAATGGTGAAGACAAAAAACGAGTAACGGAAATCGACATCCAACTTCTCTATCGCGACTTTTCTTAATTATGCGTAAATGAATTCGGACAAAATTGGATGTAAACAGAAGATAAATATATAGGCAAAGTAATGTTTCATAGATTTCATGAAAATAAATAGTATATAATAAACGGTTATGAAATGAAAAATATGAGAACTGAGTTAGCTGTATATATAGCTTACGCGCCCATACTTGCGTCGGACGCTATCGCGCCCTTCGATATTTGACACTGCGCGGCACGCCTCCGCGAATGAGAAAACGTGGGAGCGTGCCTCGTAGTGTACTGGTTGTGGAATTTGATTGAATCGGCAATTGAAAAACGGTTTAACAATTGTATATACTGCTAGAAATTAAAACTAAAGCAGTGCCGCCAGAAATATATGATTATTTGCTTGTTTTATTTAATTAAAATATTTTTTTTTACCGTAGAAAATATAGTCGACACTGCGCGGCAGGCTCCCGCGAATGAGCAAATGCGGGAGCGTGCCTCGTAGTGTTCTGGTCGTCGATTTCAGCTGCGTCGGAATTATAGACGAATTATAAATTTTTTCCTAGGCTTGGATGTAACATGTGACTAATGCCATCGTATACATAAGTTTATTTGCCCAAATTATTTATTAAATGTATTTTATTTTTACTGTAGAAAATATATTCGACACTGTGCGGCACGCTCCCGCGAATGAGCAAATGCGAGAGCGTGCCTCGTAGTATTCTGGTCGTCGATTACAGCTGAATCGGAATTACGCTTTTTGAGACGTGCTCTCTCTCGGCGGACCAGAAAATATCTTATTAAGACGCTCATCTTTCCCCACTTCGAGTATGCGTGTGCAGTGTATGACGGAATTAACGAAACAAAGAACCTCAAATTACAGTGCCTATTGAATGCGTGTGTTCGTTTTCTGTGGGGAAATATCCCATGGAAGGCACATATTACGCCATATCGGTTAGAGCTGGGTTGGTTGTCAGTCGAGCTCAGAAGGTCGCTTTTCATCGGCTTGTGTGCATATAATGCAATTTCACACGGCTTCCCATCTTATCACTTCTCATTACGCAGCTTCTTAACCTCCTCTCGTTCATCATCCCGTCATCCCCCCGTATCACTCACCTACCTTCCTCCCAGAAGCGATTCCCTTAAAAATTCCTTCGTAATCTCCACAACTCGTCTCATTAATCAGCTTCAACTTACCGATTTCAACCATTTCACCAAGCATTGCAATAGACTCCGGCGAGAGGGTCTGAGCTGCCCTCCCTTACCAGCATTTTAATCTTAATTTTAATTTTAATTTTAATTTTAACTTTAATTTATTTCTATCTGTATCATCTGTGTAAAGTGTATCCATTTATTTATTTTTTTATCCAATCGCGGCTCTTCATTTATTCATTTATTTTCATTCACTCATTTGTTAATTATCTATTTATTTATGCACATTTTATTTGTTACTTATCTGTTTGGGCATTAGTCCTAATAAATGAATGGATGGATACACTATTGTTTTTGTTCAATTATCTTTATCTGTAGGCTTCGCTATTCATTTATCTATTTCCATGACCACGTCACTTATTTATTTATTTATTTATTTAATTATTTAATTGCGTAAACGTATATTTCTATTTGCGTTTTTGCTTATACCTATTTTCACTTTAATTTGTTTCATTAATTATTGTTAATTTTGTTGCATTAAGACTCTCATATATTTTTTTATATTTATCTTATTTTTTATTTTTTATATTGTTCTCGTTTTTGTTTTTTGTTTTTGTTTTTATACTCTATTTTTTTTGTCGCGTTCAAATCTTTTATACCAACGATAATTGTATCCGGGGTATACCCCCATTATTACCTAAAAAACATATTCATTCATTCATTCTCGCTGCGGTGTAGGACGAATCGACCGTTCGCCTGTACACCGAAGTTGTGTGGCTGCAGGTCGATTCACGGTGTTGCACCACTCACTGCAAATGCAGGGTCGGCCTGCAGTCGAAATACACACGCGAGAACAACGGTAAAACACAACGCGGCGAAGCTGAACACGGGACGCGGGATATCACACCTGTCGCGTTCAACGCGGCTATATCTTTCTCGAGCGCGCGAGAGTCTCCCTCTCACCTATGTATTCAAGTGCGTGCGCGAATCTTTGGCGGGAAGCCGATCTCGCCCGTGTAGCCACGACGAACCGAGAAAACGCAACGACGAACAAAAAATTCACAAAAATGAACATGGTAATTTCCATTTAAATTTTTTAAAAAATTGCGTGTTTCTTTAAATTATCATAACTTATTACAGAATTGAAAGCCATCAAAATGCTACAGATCATTTGAAAGGTATTGCTCCAAGCTTTCTTTTACACTTTTGGATAAAAAAATCAATGGCGGCATACTTACACTTTTTTTAAGTTGAATATTGACATGTAGTGTATGTAACATTGACCTTCAGATTAGAAATTTTAACCCAGAAGGATAAATTCTAGACATAATTAGCAACGAATGTTACATATAGTGTTCTACAGTAAAAGTTGATAGATTTTCAGTTAAATTGCGGTAAACCCAGCTGGTGTTGAAAAAACTAGAAAAAATTCACTTTTTGAGGTTAGAATAACTTTTGAGCAAATAAATTCCAGTACATAAAAATTTTTTTCTGTATTCTGAAAAACATTTGCAATGTATACCCAAAATTTGGTGCAATTTAAAATTTTGATCCGACCACTTTACGTGGAATTATTATTTTAATTAATTTATTTTGTTCAACTACAGGGGAGCGCAAAGTGCCTCCGTCAATAAAGAACTTATGATAAGCCTTCAAACAAAATCATTGAGATCGATCGAGTCTCCCGACTGCTTCACTGGCTGCTCTTATATAGACTCTAGGTTGAATAACACTTTAGGATTTCGCTTTTCTCGCTTTCGCCACCTATGCGTCGCTCTCGGTACTATATCTATGTAATATGATTTATTAATTTAATTATCACATCATTTCACTATATTTACACAAACTTTCGCTCAAGTAATAATTTATTTGTAATTGTTTGTTTATAAATAATCATTAATTTATTTATTTTATTACAAATCACAAATACAATATATAGAAATGAATCATAATTTAATTTGAATTACCTGTATTAAAAATATTTCTGATCCTAATAATAATTGTTTTGAAATGTACTGAGACAGGGTGGTCTTTTTCTGTGATATGCGTGTTGTATATATATATATATACATATATAAACTTAGGAATAGGGGTTTATGATGCCCATGACAGAGAGGGAAGATACGTACTTTAGAACGTGCAAGAGAGAGGTTCAGGTTATGACGCCAGGGCCCCATAACCCTCCCTTTCCAACCAGTGGTAGGAAGGAGACAGAAGATACAAATTTATTATGTCGGGCGTTACTCAGTGGCGTAAAATGATATATTTTTTTTCAAATTACTCTGCAACGGTCAATTTTAAAGCAAATAGAACAAATTTTTTTCTAAATCTTCGTTTTTAAATTCTCTATCGATCCCTATGATCCATTTTTTCAAATCTCGATCGGTTGACCCTGCAAAGTCATGTGAAGGTCAATTTTCTGTTTTTCTTACTTTTTCCACTTAATTGACCCAGTAAAGGTGCGGTTTAGCAAAATAAACTTCAGGTAAAAGCTGTATCACTTCGGAGGGGAAATGTGTTGGTCATCTTCGCTACTACCTTCAAGGTCATTTTCAAGGTCATACTTTATATTTTTATTACCAAATTCTTTTTTTGTCCCTAATTTAAGTGGGGGTGAAAAACATGTGAAGTTTATCTTCAAATTATCGTGAACGTCATTTTCAAGGTCATTTCAAGGTTAGCTATCCTTTTTTATCAAGTTTAATTATATTGCTTCCTCTGCGAGCATTATTGTGGTGTAAAAAGTAGTTTGCCTAAAATTATCCTACAATTATGTTTTAACGTGTAAGGATAAATCTGAAATTTCTTCATTTTCACTTTTTTAGTATTTTCATAAAAATGGATAGCTAATCTTGAAATGACCTTGAAAATGACGTTCACGATAATTTGAAGATAAACTTCACATGTTTTTCACCCCCACTTAAATTAGGGACAAATAAAGAATTTGGTAATAAAAATATAAAGTATGACCTTGAAAATGACCATCCCCATTTTCATCCCCATTTAAATTAGGAACAAAAAAAGAATTTGGTCATACAAATGTAAAGTATGACGTTAAAAATGACCTTGAAGGTAGTAGCGAAGATGACCAACACATTTCCCCTCCGAAGTGATACAGCTTTTACCTGAAGTTTATTTTGCTAAACCGCACCTTTACTGGGTCAATTAAGCGGAAAAAGTAAGAAAAACAGAGAATTGACCTTCACATGACTTTGCAGGGTCAACCGATCGAGATTTGAAAAAATGGATCATAGGGATCGATAGAGAATTTAAAAACGAAGATTTAGAAAAAAATTTGTTCTATTTGCTTTAAAATTGACCGTTGCAGAGTAATTTGAAAAAAAATATATCATTTTACGCCACTGTGCGTCATAAACCCCTAGTGGGAAGTTTGTATAATTTTAAATATCGGGGTTTATGACGCCCATGACAGAGAGGGAAGATACGTACTTTAGTACGATAAAAAGACTTTGACCGGTAAAATGTTATCAACTATCAAGATATTAAGTTAATCGGCGAGAAAGATCGTCTCGCCGAGTCAATGTATTAAATAAATAATTTAACTATAATAAAACAACAACAACAATTTAAGGGGAGTCGTACCGATGACTACCCCTGAGGTCAGCGCGAAAATAAATAGTTAGAAGCCTATTAACCGACGAGTTATGAGCAACGATCCGGGAATGATCGGCTGCTTAACCTGATGGCTATACGTCACGCCGGGTGACGTATGTATCTCTGACGTAGGGAGCTCTGACGTAGAAGTTTTTTACGTTACGCGCGCCTTCTCTCGTGAAGTGGCTCCCGCAAACCACCGACCTGTCTACCCGGGCGGGATTTGTGACGAGAGGGGGAAAAGAGGAACGCTTCCTCACCTGGACCGTACCAGGAAAATCGGGGTACAAAAATAATAACTAGACGTCTAAACGTGGTGCACCACTTACCGCGAAACTAGATATCTCGTCTAGGCGGGTAAAGGCTGGGCCACGGAGAGATAGCTTGGCCTAAAGCTTATCACTCTCTCTCTCACTCCAACGGTCGGGAAGGCCGCTGATTCCTGGCTTCCTTCTTTTCCTTTTTTTCTTTCTGTGGGACGTACAGCTCCGCAGGTCGACGTGGAGGTTGGTGTGGAGAAGTCCTCACACCCACACACAAAACGTACCAGTCCTTTCGTTCTTTTTCTCACGTAAAAATATCACCGGTCATCAACACGTTGTTGTTGCCGTGCGCGCGCGAACTCTATCTCGTTAGTACCTTCGCGCACGATACTCGCGCGCGTTCCTTGCGCGCGCATCACTCTCGATACTCTTTTCGGCTACTCACCTGATCGGCAACTCGCTTACCGTTATAATATATATATATACACACATATATAATATACGTAGGGTGGAGGGTGCAGTAAAAAGATTTTAATTTCAAATTTTCGTACACTTTCATACATTTCCATGTATTTCTGCACAATTTCGTGTATCTGACAATATATAATTAGACCGTAGCAAGAGTAATAACGCGATTTTCATAATACGGTGCTTAGTCACGGTGGAGGGTCAAGCGGTGGGTGTAGTGGAGGGGTAGTGGATGGGTAGTGGTGGGACGGTGGAGGGAGGTGGAGGGAGGTGGAGGGTCTGAGTTCCAAATTTTTTGTTGTAACTATATAATATAGGAAGATTATATATATATATAATCTTCCTATATTATATAGTTACAACAAAAAATTTGGAACTCAGACCCTCCACCTATTATATATATATATATATGGGGTATTCCACGTGAAGTGGTCCGATCAAAATTTTAAAATGTACTAAATTTTGGGTACACAATGCAAATGTTTTTCAGAATACAGAAAAAAATTTTTAGGTACTGGAATCTATTTGCTCAAAAGTTATTTTAACCTCAAAAAGTGAATTTTTTCTAGTTTTTTTCAACACCAGCTGGGTTTACCGCTATTTAACTCAAAATCTATCAACTTTTACTATAAAACATTATATATAACATTCGTTGCTAACTATGTCTAGAATTTATCCTTCTGGGTTAGAATTTCCAATCTCAAGGTTAATGACAAATAAACTACATGTCAATATTCAACTTAAAAATAGTGTAAGTGCGCCACAATTGATTTTTTTATCCAAAAGTCTAAAAAAAAGCTTGAAGCAATACCTTTCAAATGGTCTGTAGCATTTTTGGGGCCTTTAATTCTGTAAAAAGTTATGATAATTTAAAGAAACTCGAAATTTTTTAAAAAATTTAAATGGGAATCACCATGTTAATTTTCGTGAATTTTATGTCTTTCTTTAAATTATCATAACTTTGTTCAGAATTGAAGGCCCCAAAAATGCTACAGACCATTTGAAAGGTATTGCTTCAAGCTTTTTTTTAGACTTTTGGATACAAAAATCAATTGTGGTGCACTTACACTATTTTTAAGTTGAATATTGACATGTAGTTTATTTGTCATTAACCTTGAGATTGGAAATTCTAATCCAGAAGGATAAATTCTAGACATAGTTAGCAACGAATGTTATATATAATGTTTTATAGTAAAAGTTGATAGATTTTGAGTTAAATAGCGGTAAACCCAGCTGGTGTTGAAAAAAACTAGAAAAAATTCACTTTTTGAGGTTAGAATAACTTTTGAGCAAATAGATTCCAGTACCTAAAAATTTTTTTCTGCATTCTGAAAAACATTTGCAATGTGTACCCAAAATTTGGTGTATTTTAAAATTTTGATCGGACCACTTCACGTAGAATACCGCATATATATATATTTTAACGCTGCACTGGGGATCAAAGTGCAGGTCAATAATGTCAGCGATTTTTAATAATTAAAACGTGTATTTATTAATAATTAAACCTATATAATACTGGGTGGGCGCCAGCCGCACTATTACGCGACAATCGATCAGATAATTCGCGGGTTATCAGTATTTACTGGAGCTTTACTCCGCTGTTGATATCCCGGTTCACTGAAGGGGAAGGGAAGAGGGAAGGTGGGGACCAGGAACTCGCACACACGAACACAGATACTCGGGGGTACCTTAACCGTCAAAAGTAAATAATTCACCAACCTTTATCGAGGGAAGCGGCACTCGTCTCCCAAGGATAATATCACTCTCTCTCTCTCTCTCTCTCTCTCTCTCTCTCTCTCTCTCTCTCTCTCTCTCTCTTTTGAACCATTGACGCCAGAAAGATCACGATTCTTGTCTTGTTTGATTTCTCCAAGGCTTTTGACACAGTACCCCATGATAAATTAATAAGTGATATTGGTTGTTCTGATAACGTGCTTACATGGTTTTATCGGTATCTTGTGGGTCGCATGCATGCTGTGGAGAATGAATCTGGCGAGCGTTCGGATTGGTTGAAAATTAATGCTGGTGTGCCTCAGGGCAGTGTTCTTGGCCCGATTCTTTTTTCTATCTTCATAAACGACCTGCCGAAAGTACTTACACATAGCAATTATATGCTATTTGCCGATGATGCCCAGGTCTACCATTCGTTTTCTCGTGCGGAATTTGAAATGGGAGTGCAGCGTATTACACAAAATGCAAATGCAATAGCCCTATGGGCTCACAAAAACGGACTTAAGGGGGTCTCATACTCAATTCTGCAATTTTACCGTTCTGACCGCCGGTAATGCTGGTTATATATAAGAAATGATAACTATCATCAAGAGCGCCATCTATGGCAAGTTGTAATCGAAGTGTGACTATTTTTTTCCAATATAAAAATTAAAAAATAATGTGTTTCACTTATACGCATTTTCTATTATCTATTATAATCCATATTTCGATATATACATATATAATAAATGTTACGTATGTTTGGTTTACGGAATTTGTACGTATTTCGATTATACGTATTTATTTTTTTTACATACTGAAAAAATACGACATTACACTCAAGACCAACGATAGCAGAACCCAAGGGAGCGGAGCACGGCTCGCAAGTCGATTTTTGATCCGCTCAACTAGTCATAATATGAGTATCAGCATGACACGTATTTAAAAATTTTATAGGAGTCAAATCAAATTATTTTGCTCGGCTATTTGTCTCGAGTCTGAAACAAATGCGCATGCGTGATGTCGATAGTGGCGGCGGCGAAAGCATATTCTAGCTTGCCATGATCCGTGCGTACTGCCATCTAGCGTAAAATATTCTTTTAATAATGATAATAAAACTACTTTTAGTTTTATAAAACTATGCAAAACAAACAGTTAGATGCCCTTTATTAAATAATTATTTACTTCTATACAAAGTTTCAAGTCATTTTATTGATACGTGTAAGAGAAAACCTTGTATGAAAATTTCATTATGTGGACGCCGTAGATTGTGTTTTTTATACAAGGTTTTCTCTTCAATGCCTCAATGTAATAAATAGAAACTTTGCACTGTGATACATAACTACAAAAGAAAGGGCACCTATCTTCTAGTTTGTCGAAATTCTTTATATTTATTTAGATTGAACTATTTTTCAACCATACTATCACTCTATTGGCTCGGTCGGTAAAAATTGAGTATGAGACCCCCTTAAATTAAATGTTAAAAAAACGAAGGTTATGATTCTGGGTAGTCAGGCTTTTTTATCGCGCATCGACTTGAACACTGCCCCTAAGGTTAAATTGGAAACGGACTTCTTGGAGTATGAATGTGAGGTTAAGTCGGGATCATGATTACTCCATCTCTTGATTGGACAAGGCAAGCGTCATCTATTTCGAGTCGTGTGCATGGTGTTTTACACTCATTACGATATTATAGAAAATCTTTGTAACGTGGTCTCAGAAAGAGACTGGTAGAGGCACTTGTCTTTCCGCATTTTGATTATGCGTGTGCGTTCTACAACGATGTTGACCAGACCAGAAATCTAAAGCTGCAAAGACTACTGAATGCTTGTGTACGGTTCGTGTGGGGGGACATACCGAGAAGAGAGCACGTCACTCCGTATAGGTTAGGTCTCAGGTGGTTATCAGTCGAGTTCAGGCGCTCATACATCATCGGCTCACTTGCTTTTAGCATCATCTCTCATAACTCTCCTAGTTACCTGGCAAACCATTTCATCAAATTAAATACCTCACAACATAATCACCGCACTTCCACTCGTCAACCATCAAAATCGTTAAATTACCTCCCTCCTCGTACGGAGGCTTTAAATAAATCATTCATCATCACCTCATCCAAGATCATTAATGAACTCCCTCCACATGCATTTGAGAAATCATCCTACGCCAAATTCAAAGATTCGTTATTTCACTATTTGTTTGGACTCGACCAAACTTCCTGGGCCACCAGGTTGCAATATGAGGGGATAACCCCACCGCTGATCTCTCGCCTCGAATAGAATAAAATTCAGTAGAATACACAGCTATTGTTGTATTATTTTTATTGTTTTATCCCATTACTATTATTGTTAAATTATTTGTTATATTTTAAACGACTTCTTATAGTTTATTTGATTTTATTATTGTTATTATTGTTGTATATATTATTATTGTAATACTATTTATTGTTAAAATTTGTATTTTGAAAATTGTATTTTTCTTAGTGAGTGCCTACGGGGTTTAAATCCCAAAGGCCAAATAAAACTATTCAATCAATCAATCAATCAATCTCTCTCTCTCTCTCTCTCTCTCTCTCTCTCTCTCTCTCTCTCTCTCTCGTTCACACTCTGTCGCTCGTTCGCACAATGCTGGCAGATTCGGCTGCTGCGAGATTAGTCGGGTAGTAGTCGTCGAGTCGACCGACCGTAAAGCTCTGGCTCTCGGCGTGCTCGAGAGCTGCGATCGTACCGCGCGCCGGCGCAGTACGTACTTGTACGCGGTACATCGATCTCGCATCGAGCAAGCGAGTCGATTACCGCTGTATTCAGGCTGTAGTGATGCACATATGCTGTAAGCGTATATTGACCTGGTGCAGTTCACGTCTCGGAGATGCTGTATACTTCCTCCCTGGTAACTATTACCTCGTTCCTTCTTGCGTTCTTCAACTAAGTTGTATAGTGTAAGTTTCAGGTACGAAACTCACCCGCCGCCGCATCACTCTTCGGGACCGAATCACCCCTCCCTCCTCGACGACGTCCACCTCGGTTACTAATATCCGTTTCGTCGACAGCTGCAGGTAAATACTTTGTCATGGGGATTACGCAAGTATGCGTATTCTTTTATATACTGTTTAAAGAGGTTTACTCTATACTGTTCCTTGTTCAGCTGTAGTGTTTACAAACAGTTGTACATGTATTTCCTTTATCTTTGTCCCTTGGATACAGCTGTATATCCTCTTTCTTGTTCCTAATCCTCTTGCTGCGTACTTGTACTCATTATGTTACTTGTTTACAGCTGTATATTGGTTGGCGTTGGAGGTTCCATAGCCTTCCTCCTGAATGGTGCCTCTTCGCGTAGTCTGCTGTCCAGTGGAGCTAAGGAGGGCCCTGGAGGCTTCCTGGTTATCGCCTCCCTTGATGCATCCTACCTGCAATGTCAGACCCGGAGGAGCCCACCTGATCTGAGCTCGCCCAAGGTCCTCAACGCAAATTCAGCGCATCAAAATATATAAAAATCGTGTATAATACTCTCATAAAAAATTTTTGTGTCTTTAATCCACGCACTTAAATACGATTTTTAGTGCTTTTTCACAGTTTTTCGCGATTTAAAAATTTTTTGGGTAAAACCAACCTCGGATTCGGATTTAGCGCGTCAAAATACATAAGGATAGATAAGTCTGGTTGCTTGAACAGACCACTTTTTGTTGTGTGCCGGTGTTTTCAATTTCAGTGTTCATATATTCGACAATAATCAATAATTTTTATTATTTCAGGAAAAAAAAAAACCGTTCCAAAATTGCACGATACTTTCAAAATGCTCAACTGGACCAGCGGGCCCTGAGACATAAACAGAATCAACATCGCTGAAACAATCTGTCACAGAAAAAAGTCAGTTCTGAAAAACTACTATTTTCATCATATATAAAGAAATTAAAAAAAATATATACAAAAATTCCAAAAACATATTTTTATGCTGATTTGTTATTTATTTAGTTCATTTATTTATTGAAATTATTTAGTTATTTATCATTATCTGTTGATAAATATTAAATGAAAAAGAAATAAATAACCTTCTGAAAATATTAATCAAAGTGAAGTTATTATTGCAATTTACTTTCAACGAATTCTAGTTTGAAATTCAGCGGATGTTTTGTATTCCAAACAAACTTATTCTTTCCACTAAGCTTTGTTATGGGTCGACCTCGAGCGCGAGAATCCAACAGACGCTGCGATAATGATGCGTTCTCCCATTCATTCTTCATTTCTAAATCAGAAAAATGCTTTTTTTCAAAATTGTCGTTGTACTCCTCTGACTCTTCTGACTCCTCAGAAATATGATCCTCCAATTCTGAATCAATTCCGTCCACTATCTCATTTTCATCTCGGAGAGTTGTAGCGATCAATCGAAGTCGCAAATTCTAAGCCATCTATATAAACGTGAAAAAATATATTATTTGGAAAAAAAATATAATAATCTGACTACTTACACTTTAAACTCAAACGCTGAAAGGTTGGAAGTAAAAAGAATAAAGTGTACATTTTAAACTTTATTAAAAGATTAAAATGTAAATTTTAATCATGCAATAGATTCATTAATACATTTTAAGTTTATGTTATTTTATTGCATAAAATCAACTTTAGAAAACATTAAAATGCACATTTTAATCTTTACGAAGGGTAAAAAGTGGTGAGAATTTTTGAATAGATTAATTTTTGGGGTTTTAATCTTTAACTCAAGATTAAAATGCACATTTTGAATTTTATACAAGTGAAAAACCTCTGAATTTCTTTAAGATTAAATTGAATTTCTATAACGTTGAAATTAAATCACAATCGTCATAATGAAAGAGCCTAGAGGATTCAAAACAAAAATTCATCCGAAATTCTGACAAAATTATTTATAATTTTTGTATTACCACAATGCCTCACTTATCGTAGCTTGTAAGTGATTTTTTGTCAGATACAAGGTTTTAATTACAGTATTATGTGGAATTGGCCCTATGCAACTTTTACCTGTTCTCAGAACTAGAGACCCATGATAGGTATGTAATATAATAAGGGTATGGCCTGGTAGGGATGGAGAGCGTCCTTCAATGTATCGCCACAGAAGTAAGTCGATAAGTTCATTAATATCAACAAAAATTTTTAAACAGCATTACAGATTATTCGTCGAGGAAAAAATTGAAGAAATCAGACTAAATAATTATGAATTCATTAAATAGCCTATGGGATTAAATTTGACATGATTTCTTTCATATTTATATACCAGAAAATAGTTCCCAAAGTTACAACAAAATCCTTGACCCAAAGGGTGGAACCCCTTCTTGATAGTGTCTACCTTTATTGTTTATAGTTTAAGTTAAATGAAAATTCTAATTGAATGTCGGTTAGAAATTGATGTTTCTTAGTCGAGTGCACTAATTTTAATGTGGTTCACGCGTCTGTTGAGTTGTGCTTAAATGTTGTTACATCTAATTCTAAACCTACTAAAAGCAAGAAATGTAGTTTTTACTTATCGCAGCTCATGTGTCAAACTGACTACCGTACGCAATGAAGAAGATGTAAAAATAAAAGTTTCTGCCTCGAACATCACGGAGGCGACTCGAGGTATGCCTAGATTACGTGTTTCCTCAGTTAGTTCGACCACATTTAACTCTTTCACTAGCAAGTCAAACTCCTTTTCGCGCACAAATGCCCTCCTGCCAGGCATGACTTATGGCGCGTTCGACACAAAATCGTATTATTTTTGTTAGGATTTTGTCTCCGGGCGTCGATAAAATCAATAAACACAGTTAAATAAGAAAACATTTATTAATCAAAGGTACGTCCGTCTTAGTCGAGATCCCCAGAAGAAGTGAGTGCGACGCGAGGCTCGGTCGCGATTCGAGAGCAACGCCACCACTCGTACATACAACATTACACACAGATACATATATATATATATATTTCAGAGTCCTAGATTGCCCGTATTCCAACAATTTTTCATAAAAATGATTTTACGCAGTGAAATTACAAAGTGCTGTGTAGAATCTTATCGTAGCATTTTCTTCTAGAATATTCTTAAAATCTTTTTCTACGCAATACAAATTAATACAAAAAGCAAACTAGAATAACTAAAAAGAGTTATCCCAGATGAATGTAGTAAATATTGAATTTAAAAACATAGAGAATTTTAATTTACGATCACGACATACGAAAAGAAGATTTAAAGAAATTACAAATAGACAACCGTATACATAAACTATAATGTGGGACGAAAATCTCTAAGACAACATAAGGACCGCGAAGAATCATTATGCAAGTGTTTTAAATCAGAATAAGCGAATACCAAGAAAATGCAATTTACGAGTAGTAGTCGCCCGAAACGCAAGTGCACGAACGTTAAAAAAAGTAATAAATTATAGCTTTGGAGATACGTAACCCTTACACGAGCAAGCTGTTTCGACGACGATGGTATCAAATAACGCGCACTTAGTGCAAGCGTCGTTTTAACGAATTATTCTATCCTAGCAAAGGGTAAGACAGAGATAGAAAAGAAAATATTTTGAATATATAAGGAGCGATTAAACCGGATCAAGGTACTGCCATTTTTTTATCTAAAGGCTTCAGAAGGCGAAGTTACGTTAGTCAGATCTTTGATTTTTGATCTAGTCTATTCCGACGCCGAAGCTCTATCGTTCGGATATTTGACTTAATTCAAGTCAAAAATACTGCTTTCGAGAATTTCGTCGATTCTCTTACATCATCATTTAAGAACCTTCCTTTAGGTCAACCGCTCTATTCAGCACATCTAGAAATCACACATTTATGGGGCCAGCCCTACCGTAACTCGATGCTTGCGCTTACGAGTCTACTAGGGACAACTACACTTGAGTTAAACCATATTTATAATATATAAGGTATTTTGCCTTTGGTCACTTTTTGATGACGTAATTACGACAAACCTGATATTTTACTTTAAAAATGCTTAATCTACAGGGAGATTTATTTAACCTTTAGAGGACGGGAATTTTCTGGTTCAAAAAAGCTTCTTTTATCAATAAAATTAATGTCTAAAAACATCGGATCACTTTTAACCTTTAGAGAACGGGGATTTGGGTTTACTGTTTTCTCTCACTTTTCTATAGAAATTGAGATTTTGTGATGTCTCATATCTCAAAACTAACACATGTAAAGGGTCAATCATGGGCAGGCATTTGTTTTGTACTCAGTATTTACTACATTTGTGTGGATTAATTCTTCTTTTGAATTTTAAAATAATTCTTTATAACGATGCAATTCTTTCCTACATTATATTTCAAATGAAGGCGGACTGTTAGCTTTATTTAAAATATAATTATTTATTTTTTTAATATTAACTTTGTGACGTGGTATTTGCGCCTCCGGTGAATTAATTAATTTTTATAATTAAAAGAACCGTTGGGCCGCGTTGCCCAATACCGCGCCCAAAAATTATTTTATTTATCTTGCGAAGGTTGCCGGCAAGTGTAGCCAGGAACACGAGTTCGCTGGGAGTTCGCTTCCTCCTTGCCTCGACACGATATATAAATTAAGAGGATGTCGGCGGGAGCGGGGAGAAATAATGAACACTCAAAATAATTAAAATAAAACTGAATAAAACATTTATTTTAATTTAATTGACAATTGGCCATCCAGGCCGTGTGCCGCGACAAAGGTTGTTCCGCGCGGGCGGAAGTATCGGGAGTCAACCGGATCGAGATCCTCGCCTGCGGTTGACTACACCGATCTCCGCTATTCGGGTACCGGTGTACCCGAATACACTCCCGAGGTCTCACACACACATACACTCGGGGAAGGGGGGGGGGGGACGCGCGGTAGTATAAATAAAACTTACCGGGATGCGCCCCGTGGATGGCCCAGCCGATCCTTGTCCCTTTGGCCTCCTGGGCAACGAAGGCCGACGTCGGCTGCGGTGGTGATAGGCGGCCCTGTGCCGCGGCGAATGCCTCGCGAACCGCGTTGACACTCACTCACTCACTTCCCGTCCTTACTCACACACCAAAGGTCACTCGTGGTTCACGCACGAGGACGGACCGGGTTAATAACCGATGGCTTTGCGCCACACGCGCCTTATTAGCCGTAAACACTAAATCGATCAGCACCGGATAAGATCGTCCGCCTCGAGCAGCGGATCGGGACGTACTAACTAGGCAATTGCTTAATTTTCCGAAAAAGGGATGAGAGTGGGAAACACACACACTCTCGCGCTCTCATCCCTACGTACTATTGCGCGCGTAATTGTATACTTGATCTCATTAAACCATTGTCGTCGGTTGGCCTTGATATACCAAAGGCTCCGACGACCTACATTTAAAAGAAGTTTAAATACTGTATCTGCCGCGAATAGTTGTGTGACGATTTCCGTCACAACTTATTTAAAAATTTAAACACTTTTATTTAATTATTTTTTAATATCTTGTGCTATTGTCTATTATACCGATATAAATTATTATTAATTTTTAATAAATATTTATTTATGTATTTAATTTAATTGTTTAATAATGCGTAATAATTGTTTACAATTAATGTATTTTATTCAATGGAAACAATTTCAATTCAAGCTAATAGTTAATAATTATTGTACTTAAATAATTAATGAATTCTTTATTTGTTTATAAATGCACACTATTTGATAAACCTGTAATTTATTATTTAACTAAGTAGTTTATTAATAATCCAAATAAATAGCTTATAAATTAAAATATTTAAACAATTTATTCATTTTTGCACATTATATGCTGTATATTTGCGCTCAAAAGCTTCACTTTTTTTTAACCAAAAAAAATCAATTTTCGTAGTTTATACAATAACTACGGTTATACTAAATCTAAAGCCGTTTGATGTTTTTGTTTCAGATGAAGCGTTCTTATGATATATAAGCCAGTAGCTTACCTACTCCTTTTCGAGGAGTCATGTTTATCAACAATATTCATATATAAAAAGTGTTCAAAATAATAAGAAAATTTTTTGTTGTACTCAAAGCCTGTATTTGACGACCCCAAAAACTTTCGTACCCATAAGTTCTTTAATATTTTCTCAAAAAAATCTTAAATATAGCCTTTTGTGAGCAATAAACTAGAATGACTCTTTTTATTTCTAAAACAGTTTCAAATTTGCTTATTTTTAAGTTGAGTATATGGTCCGAGAGGTCACGTTAATACTAACCATTGAAACTACTACATGTATACCATAGTGATATCATATTACTAAATATTCAAATTTACTAATAGATTTTTTCGCAAAGTATAGAAGTATATATAAACACGATTTTTCAGTTGGGAAAAAGGAAGAAATCATTTATTATTTGACGTTTTATTTGACAATAATGAAAACTACAAAAATATGGATAGTCATGTAAACGAAGCTATGATGGCAAAAATTGGGTTTACAAAAGTTCATTTTAGAAAAAGATTTGATATTAGTTTACCTGTTTTAAATAGTAGATGGGAAAGATTTCAAGTGCCTGTAACAAATACAAGGTGAGTTTCCAACAGTTTCTTAAGTTTTAAATATTTAATTCTTTATTAGTTATAGGTTTCGAGAGAAAGGTTTTACATTTGCAAGATAATAGAAAAGAGAAGTAAACCCCGATCTGCCTATCTACGTTATCTTCATTTATATTATTTAAGCACATACCGGAATTTCTAAAAATGGTTCTATTTTTATCAAGGAGAAAAAACAATCTTTTACTAAAGTTAGGTATAAGACAAATGCTCTCTCTTTTCAATGAGACTGTTGTCCCGCTAATACGCCTGAACTTACGTTACTTTCAATTTGTTGTTAGTCCAGGACATTATGCATGTACGGAACAATATTTAATAAATTAACTTTTTCGTTCTTTTAACAAAAATAACTGTTTTTGGTGGTATGATTTTTGGCTTGTATTATTGCCAACTTTTTAATTCAAAGAAAAATACAGAACACGTCCGTTTTTATTAAATTATATTTATAATTTAGTTATTAGAATTTTTATTTATTATATTTAAATTTAAAATAATGCTCACAAAATTATTTCTATACTACTCTACTCTAAGTTTTTCTTCTATGTTTTTCTCAGATTTTTTTCTGGAATACAGCAATGGAGAATTACGATATTAAATTCGTACACCGTAAGAGTGCTTTGCAGTAAGTCCTAGACGCTTTGTCAAGAATCAGAGGTAACATCTGTAGTTTCAATTCACATAGATAATCCATGGTATGTACATTCGGAGAATATTCGGGTATACAACAAACTTAGTCAACACAGCTACTGTACATTTAATTTTGAGCAGCAGCTCTCCCACATTTCGGAATGCTGTTGTCCAAAAATGAGATATGTCTACTATAATACATATCTGTAATGCAACTGATTTACAATTAAGATACCAGCTAGTCTACCGAGTTACAAATTTTGAATAATATGAATATTTACATCATACTTTATAAACTTCTGACGTTATTATTGATGTGGAAACTGCTTATTCGAATTATACAGGGTGTTCCATTTTAAATAACGGATGAGAATATCTCAAAAAATATTGGAGATAGAAAAAAACTTTCTATACAAAAGTTGTAAGGTTTTTAAGGGGCCAACTGACGGTGATATTAACCATAACCTGAGGTCAAGGGTTAAGGTCATTTGAAGGACAAAATGTTTTTTTCAAATATGAATCACTACTTTTGATCTCGGAAATAAACTCACAATAATTAGAATAAAAATAAAAGAAATATTTATTTTAAAGTGTATTAACAGAATGGCCACTCAGGCCGTGTGCCGCGACAAAAAATGCTTCGCGCGGGCGGAAGTCCCGGGAAACCTGTCGGATCGAGATCCTCACCAGCGACAGTTTTCACTCCCCGGAACCGCTGTTCGAGTACCGTTGTACTCGAACACGCTCCCGATGTACACACACACACACAAGGGAGGGGGAGGGTCACGATAGTAAATTTAACACTTACCGGTGACGCTCCTCGGGGATGGCCCAGCCGATCCTCGGCGACTGATCGACCTCTTTGACAAGGGGACCACCGGTGGTTGAGGTGGTGAAGGCGGCCCTTGCCGCGGCGAGTGAGTCGCGATCCGCGGTATCACCCGCGCACGACCCCGTCCTTGATACACACACACAAACACACACAATACTATACGGAACACGCGTGTGTCCACCCGGATCTCCGCACTTAGCTCTGCTCCGGAACAACCGTAGACAGAGCTTACTACAGAGATGGGTGGTATGTAACCTCGGCACTCACGAGAAGTACAATTCGGGTATATGATATAATAGTCCGTCCCGATCGACGGATCATTACACACTGATCAGGCGATCGCCTAATTTCTCGAAAAAGGGATGGGAGTGGGGAAACTCACAGACTCTTTCGCGCTCCCGTCCCTACGTATAGTCGCGCGCGTAATTGTACACTCGTAGAAAAGTAAACAAGTGTCGTCGGTTTACCTTGACATACGAAAGGCTCCGACGACTTACAATTCGCGAATTTAAGTACTCTATTCGTCTTGAATAGATTTGTGTGACGATTTTCGTCACAAAGCCCCCCTCCTAGACTCCACTTCCCTCGGGAAGGCCGAGTCGAAAGAAAGGCACAATCTATGCACGACAGCGCGCTGTACGCTTTTCTGCTTAAGGTCGGGAAGAAATACGGTCCCTAAGGATCCGGACCACCTCCTGCCCTATCTCTCGTGCAATGTCGGAAGGGAGGTTGGCGGCGGCCTCCAGCAACAGACGACATTCCCTGAGAATGTCCGTCTCGTTTCTGGATTGGTCGGCCGTCGCCGGTGACCCAGCCGATGAAGCCCGTACTTCTGGGACAGTACGGTGTTCGGACCCAACCCCCCGTTTCTGTGTCGGCTTGCGAGGTGGTTTAACCACGCTCGTAGAGGCGTCAACGTCCATCGGGTTGGGTCGTCGCAGGCCACTAGGCCCAGCCTTCGGTGACTGCGTCTTACGAGGTTTTGGGGATGGGGTGTCGATACCTTCCTTCCCGACTGGTGGTTGGGCAGGGACTGGCTGAGTACCGCTCTCTTCTCGTCCCTATCGTGATGATTTGGCTGCTGACTGGTTGGCTGAGGGAGTAGTTTGATTCTCTTGGTATTCCCTCAACTTCTGGTCTGCCTTAGCTTGGACGACAGCACTGAGGGCAACCTTCACCTGTTCGAAGGGCCCCGTGCTGTCTAAGCCGAAGGCAGCAGCCTGGCGGCGAGTCGCCTCTTCTACTTGGCGACCCATCACCACTTCCGCATAGGAGGGCTTGGACCCAGAAGGCTTCACAAACGAGCCCTTCTTGGGTCCCTCCCTGCGGGTGGGCGTCTCCATCCGCCGCTTTTTGGACTCGTTCTGACTGTCCCGTTGCTTCGATCGCTTCGGTCTCTGCTGAGGTACAGGGACCTTGGCCACCGAAACCTGGGAAGCAACCGTCGAGAACGGCGAGTATCCCCGCTCTTGGATCCAGATGGCATAGGATCGAGAGCATCTTGGACACTCACTCACTGCCACCCCTCGGCGGCCGCAATTGAAACAGTATATCGATTGCGGGGCCGCGCACTCTCGGTGGCTGTGGTCCATCGACCAGCAGTTAAAAAAAGCCAATTTAGGCGGATCTACCAACCGATCGAAAGGTAGAGGAACCAATCGACGGAGGACGATCCCCCTAGTACTGACTGGACCGGATGACGATGGTCCAGCCTTGGCTCGTTCCGTCATGGTCTCGACCCTAACATCGAGTTTCCCTGCGGTTGATGGGACTATGACGGACACAGCTCCCGCCCTCAAGCACGGGCTATCCGTCACATGGGGGTTGGCTGGGACTCCTGACTCATAGTCATCCATCGTTAAATGCCGTCTGCCGCTGCTCTTCTTCTTGCGGCGTGGGCGATTATCGGCGGCGGCCTTTTGCCGCTCCCGTTCTGCCTCGCGTAGATCTTCTACGGAGTCAGCGGGGTAGATATTGGTGGACGACCCCAGTGCTAACACCGCAGGTACGTCCACCTCCATCTGCTCCACCTGGGTCGTTTCACCCGATGACGGGATATCAATCGTCGAGGTTCGGGATGTTCCTTCCATCTCGGTGAGTACTTCGTCAATTTCCCGCACGGACTGGTCACATCCAGCGAGTGGGTCATCAACGGGCACCTCGAGACAGTCGGAGGCCACTCCGACTACCTCTTCGGCAACACCCGACGTCGGAGTGTCTTCCCCCAGCAGAATGATCGGAGGTGACGATGGATCAACACCGTCTCCTGCCTCCAGGTCTCGGTTCTGGTCCATCGGGGAGCTGAAAGAAAACAAAAGGTTAATTAGTCATAATTAAAGGTAAATTACGAATAAGGGAGGGTTGCCCATTCACTCACACACAAAGATTCTCAAACATCACACTCTCACTGCATGGCATACAGTTACCAGGCCCAACCTTCGATAACCGTTCTCATGTGAACCGATACGCAACCCTTACTGCTTCACTTGACAACCCGAGGTGGTACATATCTTTTTACATCAGATATATGTACCTCGGTCCGTTTCCGACCAGACTCTTCTAGTCTCAGAATTACTGGAGATAGTACTTCTTTAACTTCGAAGGGTCCGTCATACTTTGGTACCAGTTTAGCAGATATGCCCTTCGCAGCTTGGGAGAGCGTTCGGCACTTCCTCATGACTAGATCTCCTACCTGAAACGAGGCAATACGTCTGTTTCTGTTGTAGGTCTTTTCTTGACGTCTTTGCTCCTCGTCAATGTATTTCTTGACCAAGTCGCGTAAAGCATCAAGTCTTTTAAGACGATCTAGCCATACTTCGGGATTGTCCAGGATCTTAAATTCCTGTTTTTCCACTTCCCTGCGGAGACTCTTCACAGGTTGCGGATGACGCCCGAAGTTTAAGAACGCGGGTGAGACTTTTGTATTTGATTGCATTGCCGTGTTTATTGCATGGCGAAATTCGTGCAAGTGGGTGTCCTACCCACGATGATCCGAATCCACAAACGTCGCAATCATCGTTTTTAACGTTCTATTTGTTCTCTCCACCGGGTTGGCTTGTGGTCGGTAAGGAGGGGTTCTGACATGTTTTATGCCATACTCCTCCAGCATTCGCGACATGATGTCGTTGATAAACTCAGTCCCATTATCCGTTATTAGGAAATCTGGTGTTTCCCAACGGAAGACTACGAGTTCCTCGAATGCTTTCGACACCGACTACCAGTCGCCGTACGTAATGGTTTGAGCTCTATCCACCTTGTAAACAAGTCTTGAAATACTATGATGTATTTGTATTGACTTTTACTACGTGGAAGCTCCATTACGTCTGCTGCCACAACAGCCCAGGGTCTCTCAATGTTCCGTTTACCCATCAAGCCTTGAGGACCTGCTTGAGACGTCTTATAGCTCTGACAGATCAGATACTGTAAAACAAATTGGCGGGTATCTTGGTAGATACCTGGCCAATAATAGTCTCTTGCAACACGTTCGTAAGTCTTTTCGACTCCCATATGACCCATGGATGGGTGGAAATGAGAATCTACTAAGACTCGGTTCCTCTGCTCCAAGGGTAGAACAAGGCGCCAGCCTTCTTCTCGTTTTGTTACAGAGTCCAAGAGTTTATCACTTGTAAAACGATATAGCATATCATCCTCAATTTTCCACTCTGGAAATTTCTGAGGGCATGAGCGTACATCGTTTAATCTAGCAATATACCATGGGTCTGTAATTACTTCGAACGAGGCAATCTCTTCTACATCGGGGTCTGGGTTGACGGCACGAGAAAGCGTGTCCGGGACATAGTGTAAGGCTACTTTCTTATGCACTATATCAAAGTCCCATTGCTGCATTTCAAGTATCCATCGTGCCAACCTACCCGACGGTTCTCTGAAATTTTTGAGTCATTTGAGAGCACTATGGTCGGTCACAGCCGTAAATCGATAGGCCTCAATGTACGGTCTCAATCTCTTAATAGCCCATATGAGAGCTAAGCATTCCTTTTTTGTTGTTATGTAGTTACACCTATTGCCAAGTCACTTGCGTCACTTTAGACGGTAAATGGCTTACAAAAGTCTGGATGGGCTAATACAGGCACCACAGCTAACGTAACACTGAGCTGACGAAACGCCTCTTTCTGCTCCTCGTCCCATTGCTAAGCCTGATCTTTACGCAGCAACTTGGTAAGGGGAGCTTTAATGTCAGCTTCTCGATTAATGAATCGAGAGTACCAGCCTACCATCCCGAGAAAGGATCTCAGCTGTTTGACATTACGAGGGGTAGGGTAGTTAAGGACTGGAGCGACTCGTTCCTCATCAGGCCTCAAGCCGTCCACGTCCAATTTGTACCCAAGGAACGTTACACTGGAACAACAAAACTCACACTTCTCTCGACTCATTTCGAGTCCAGCGTCATTCAACGTCCTTAGTACGTATTCGAGCCATTTTAGATGGTCCTCAAAAGTTTCGGTAATGACGATCAAGTCGTCTAGGTAACCAAACACATGAGGTTCCACCTTAGGCCCGAAAATTGCATCTATAAGCCGTGCAAAGGTCATAGGAGCATTCATGAGGCCAAAGGGCATTCTCGTGAACTGCCACAGCCCGACCCTAGTACAGCAAATGCAGTATAATGCCGGCTCGCCTCGGCCATTGATATTCCGAAGTACGCTTTCTTAAGATCAATTTTCGATATGTACCTTGCATTATGCAGCTTATCCAATATGGTATCCATATTAGGAATTGGATAAGAATCACGTTTTGTGACTGCATTAAGGTCTCGAAAATCGATACAGAAGCGATAACTTCCTTCGTCCTTGCGAACGATGACCGAAGCAGCTGACCAATCACTCGCATTCGGTTCAATAATGCCCTTGTCAAACATCTTGTTGACCTCACTCTGGGCAAATGCGAGGACCTTGCGAGACATACGTCTTGGCTTATGACGAACCGGTCTTGCACCAGGCTCAACCTCTATGTGGTGCTCCGTTAACGTCGTAAAGCCGTGGACGTCTCCCGAGGGCAAGAGTAGGCTTTCAACTAACTCTTTGACTTGTTTCCGCTGGTCGTCCTGTATCTCAATTATACCAGCACATTCAGCGGAAATCCTCGAATCGATGTCATGAGCTGTATCTCTAACGAAGTATCTCCAATCACTCTCGCCAATACGCCAGATAGCTTCGCCTAATTTGACTTCCATATTCCAATGTTGTAGAAAATCCATACCGAGAATGATGGAATGCTCAATATTCTCTACAATTCTCAGTTGGATATTGCCATCAAGGCCTTCTACACAGAATAGAATGTCGATAAGGCCAAGGACTTTAAGTGCTGGTCCAGCCACACCTTTCACGATAACCTTGACAGGTCTCCATTTCAACTTGTACTGTTCGACAACATCTGATCGTACAAGAGAGACCATGGCGCCAGGATCGAAAAAAGCATTAAACTCCTTTCCACCGAGTCGTACCAAAAAGAATAGCCGGTTATCCGATTGGATTCCAGCAATTATCTGATCGGTTTGACTATCGTTGTTAGGAGTCGATGCTGTGTGCCATTTTAGACGTACTTGGTACAGCATCTGCCCCCCCCCTGAACTGTACTTCTCGGCAACGAGTTTGTACGGTTCATGTTCTGCACACCATCGACAACTATCTTCTCCACCAAGGGCTCGTTGTTGAGGACAATTTCCTTCTCCACCAATGGCTTCATGTCCTCCTTACTAGGTGTGTCACATCGGGGTGACGATGAGCAACAACCAAGGTCGTACACTCCGATGGTGCTAATCGGCTGAGATAACGATCTCTTTACGCTTTCTTCACTAATTTTATCTCTGCTCTAGAGTATATTTGCCTTTGGAGTTCCTTAGTCCCATCTTTAGCTCACGCTTTTGTTGGTCTAATAAGGTTCCTTGTCCTGTTTTACCTTGCAAAGCTCGGGTGGGATTGACAGGTTGTGTTCTAAGAACTTTTCCATCTGTCGAATCCCCAGGACGTCTGGATCCTTACACTCAGACTTACTTTCATCACCAACTTCGGTCTGAGAGGGAATTTGATCTCCGTTAAGGACTTTAGAGAAGTCAGCAAATGATTTGCTAGACATCTTAAAGAGTTTAGAAGGTTCTCCAACCTTAAACTCTTGCCCTTGTAAACCATGCGGTTTACTTACTGCAGTGCAGGTCGCACGGGGCAGCTCGGGTGCCCTGCCTTCAGATTTCCCACGTTTTGGAGGTACCTGACGCAGTTAGGACATGTTTGGAGTGTAACGCCACTAGTTCTACACAGCTGGCACTCCTTTGCTACCAATTCGGTAGAGCACTGCTCAGCGGAGTGCCCAATGTTTCCGCATCGGTAGCATGTTTGGCTCGGGCAATCCGACGACCTATGACCGACTTTTTGGCATGTGAAACACACGCCGACAAAGTTGGTGCTCAGGTTCGTTGGATTTACTGCCGTCGCCTGTGGTTGCACATACCTCACCAGGTTTTGTGCCATTTGTGGGACAAAAACGTTTTGCTGGGGCAGTTGAGAATTCGTCAAAGCACGTCTTTCTCTTTTGCCTGAGCTCTGTTTTTGTTGCCCAGGTGACTGTTGAGAAACAGGCACGTACGATACGGATTTCGAATTGGGGGCACTCACTCCATTATTCGACTTGCCGTATCGTTTCTGAAAACTATTAGCGACGTTGGAAGTACCGTACACAGCGGCTGCTTCGTATTCGCTTGAAGAAGAGTTTGGCGAGTTTTTCGCACTTTTCTTGCTCTTCTTCTTAATAGTTTTCTTAGACGACTATTTATCCGAATGAGAAGACTTATCCTTACTCTTTCCGGTAACAGTCGCCACTTTACCCGAAACTCGTGCTCCACCACTCTGTTTCGGAAAAGCTTCTGGTACGAGCTTCTCGCGCTTAACGTTGGAACTGGAGAATTTCGTGTTCCATGTTAAATGCTGCTCGTACTCTTTACCGTAACTTGTCAAATCAGAGAAATTCCTGATTTGTCGTACTGGTATGTACCTACGGTAATCTGGCCTCATCTGCGAGTAGGCCATCTTCACCTGTTGTTCTAATGAGGGAGGGCATTTAAACTTATCTACGATCGCTCTGAAACAGTTCAAGAACGTCGTAGCCTTTTCTCCCTCATTTTGTGTTCTTGATCGAAGTTCCATGAGTAAATCTTCGTTATTTATTATACGGCCATACTCATTTAGTAACTCGATCTCAAAATCACGCCAATCTCGAAGAGATGGCTGAACTGATCTATACCAGATCAGAGCTGATCTTGAGAAGTCGTGCAGACGGTTCAGAAACTCCTCCGCGTCCTTTTTGGTCTCACCATCAAAGGACATGTTCCAGATACGCAGCTCTCGTGCGCACCCAGTCCGATCGTGCGTTCGGTTATCGTCTTCACGATTCCTTGGCCTGGCCTCGTGGGAGGGGAGAAAGCAGAAAAAAATTTCGATCTCGAGCACGCAATAACAATAACTACATCCCGCGTCCCGTATATAAAGAAAAATAAATTAAATAATTTTAAAATTTTCTTTAAAAGGGAGGGAGTGGGGCAGCAAACACTCTCACACCATAAATATCAAATAAATCCCGTGCGGGAACGAATTTATTTTATTAAAACGAAAATAAAAATAATTCGTCGCAATGGTTTCTATCGGCGAAACCAGCTGCGGAGACTTAATACGCGAAAGGGCTAGGCGATCGCGCTATCTCTCTCTCTCTCACACACACACCGAATAGCCCGCCTAGCACCTAACTCCGATTCTTCGCGACTAGGGATTCTCTCTCTCACTCCCACTCGCGGGCGCAATCGGAGAGAGCCGTTAATGATCGGCTCTCGCGAAGTCTTACCAGCGCGCTGTTCGGGGGAGGGGGGGGGGGCATTCTCGCTGCCCGCGATACGCGGTGCAAGCTACTCTCTCCCTACTTTGCTGCTCCCATACAAGCTATGCAAAGTTCTCCCGTCAAGCTTACGATCGGGAGAGACCGATCTCGGTGAGATCGGACGCTTCTAGCTGAACACGGTCGCGCGTGAACTCTCTCCCGATATACCGGTGTATACCTCTCCTCGGATACCCGAGCAAGAGGGGGAATACTACGGTATAGAGACGCGTCTCACACGCCGTCTCTTGCGCTCTCTCTCTCCCTCTCTCTCTCTAACTCGTAGAACTCTCTCTCTCTCTCTCTCTCTCTCTCTCTCTCTCTCTCTCTCTCTCTCTCTCTCTCTCTCTCTCTCTCTACCTAAACCCGCCGACAAACTTCTATTTTAATTCAAAATCGGTGACGACGAAACCGAACATCCTGTCACGGTCGCCATTTGTGACGTGGTATTCGCGTACCCGATCAAATTAATTAATTTATATAATTAATATTAACCGTTGTGCCGCGTTGCCCAATACCGCGCACACAATTAATTATTTATCGCGAACTGCGGGCTGTCGCCAGGAACACGAGTTCGCTGGGACGAACGGTGTGGAGGATTCGGGCGATCCTCCTTGCCTCGACACGATATGAAAATTAAATGAATGTCGGCGTGAGCGGGGAGAACGAAATAAACTCACAATAATTAGAATAAAAATAAAAGAAATATTTATTTTAAAGTGTATTAACAGAATGGCCACTCAGGCCGTGTACCGCGACAAAAGTTGCTTCGCGCGGGCGGAAGTCCCGGGAAACCTGTCGGATCGAGATCCTCGCCAGCGACAGGTTTCACTCCCGGGAACCGCTGTTCGATGTACCGTTGTACTCGAACACGCTCCCAATGTACACACACACACACAAGGGAGGGGGAGGGTCACGATAGTAAATTTAACACTTTACCGGTGACGCTCCTCGGGGATGGCCCAGCCGATCCTCGGCGACTGATCGACCTCCTTGACAAGGGGACGACCGGTGGTTGAGGTGGTGAAGGCGGCCCTTGCCGCGGCGAGTGAGTCGCGATCCGCGGTATCACCCGCGCACGACCCCGTCCTTGATACACACGCACAAACACACACAAAACTATACGGAACACGCGTGTGTCCACCCGGATCTCCGCACTTAGCTCTGCTCCGGAACAACCGTTCACGGAGCTTACTACAGAGATGGGTGGTATGTACCCTTGGCACTCACGAGCAGTACAATTCGGGTATACGATATAATCCCGATCGACGGATCATTACACACTGATTAGGCGATCGCCTAATTTCTCGAAAATGGGATGGGAGTGGGGAAACTCACACTCTCTCGCGCTCCCATTCCTACGTATAGTCGCGCGCGTAATTGTACACTCGTAGAAAAGTAAACAAGTGTCGTCGGTTGCCTTGACATACCAAATGCTCCGACGACTTACAATTCGCGAATTTAAGTACTCTATTCGTCTTGAATAGATTGTGTGACGATTTCCGTCACAGAATATAAATCATTCGTGTCGTGCCAACCTTTCTTTGGGTTTTACCGTTACTATAGATTTTTGCTGCTTGATGTAAGAATAGATATAAATTGGGTGCGAAGCCATCTATGCATCTATTTCTTGTTGCAGACTTATTAATCTTTGTTTTATGAGTAAATTGAGACACCTTATATTAACACACAGCAATGGTAGTGTGTAGTTTTAATATTACTTAAATGAATATCTATAAGTTTTTTATATACATTTTCAATATTTATTTATCTAACTTCATTACAAATCCTTATAATAAAAGGATTTGTACTAATAAAACTATGAAAATATTCAGTAGTCTTACGAAACCGGTAACTCTAACATTTATCAATTTTTATTTTTTCGTAAAACAACTTATATATAGCGGATACCTGACATCCTGAATCAATCAATTACCAAGTATCTAAATGATTTATTTTCAATTTTAAATACGATGACGGAGTTATTTTATCTTGTACATTATCATAATTAAGGTCCTTATTTTCGCTAATATATTACACATCTTATATAAAATCATACAGCTGACGATACGTTTACAAATCTGTATTCAATGCGTGGATTCTAAGTTTAAATTTTGATTATTTGCCATACATGTCGATTGAATATAATTATTATGTATTGCTACCTCTTGTTTGTTATTACGCATATTCGTAAGATTTAACAGGATTAATCGTGTGTTTGTGTATTTGGTGATTTTCTTACAACTCTATGATTATTATAATTTTGTGTATTATTACTTGTTGCCTTGTACATTCATTTGCCGTATTGTAACTTTTTGAGAATGATTGTTATATTTAAACGTTTGTTTACGTTCGTCAAATTGTTGACTTTCCACGCAAATAAGTATGCTTCTAACTGAGCTACTGCCAAGCTCGACCAATTTCTTGCGAATTTTTAAAATTTACTGAAGCTGGCGCTTTCTTAACCCAGAACAGAAACTGTTGAATTATTATGTAATTCTTTCATATTCTTCTAATTTTGCCAATATCTAATTAGCGAGTTTTAATTGTTCGTAATAATAATTTTGAACATTATCGTTTTCTTTGCGATATTTTCTATTTGACCACTGACATTCAACCTTCACCTGTATAGATATAGAAAAAAATTCTTTTAAAAATAAATCTTTTAAAGCTTCATAAGGAATTATATGCTTTTATAAATTATACCACATTCGTGCCCTGTCGTTTAAAGCAATTTCGAGTCGTGCCAATTTTTTACTATTTTTTTTAATAGGTTTATCAGAAAAATACAAAAAATATTTGTATGTAACAATAATAATCCAAGAAAGTTATGGAAGTCGTTCAATGAAAAGTTATGTAGAAACACTAAAAATACAATTAATAATATTAATTACATTCTGGATGAATTTAGTAATAAAGTAGAAAGCACAAAGGAAATGTCTGAATATTTTAATGAAGTTTTTTGCAATATTGGTCCTAATTTAAGCGATCTGATTCAACCCCCAATAGCAGTGTGCACTACTAATACTAGTACTAAAAATTACAAGGACTTTATATTCCTGTATCCCACAACTATAATTGAAATTAAGAAACTAATTAATAATATGAAAGATAAAAAGGAGGCGAAGACGGTATTAGTACTAAAGTAATTAAAAGCTTAACAGAATGTTTAATTTTACCTTTAGATAAAATATTTACTTTTTAAAAAATCAATCTGGCCTGATTCACTAAAAAACTTTCAAGTAACTTCTATTTTCAAGTCTGGTTACAAAAATACCGTTGCCCAATACCGTGTACTGAATTAATTCTTTTCGCGAAGGTTACCGGCAAGGGTCGCCAGGAACAAGTTTACTGGGACGCACGGTGTGGAGGATTCGGGCGATCTTCCTTGCCTCGACACGTCTAAGGGGTACCCTCGTATAGATCGATCGAAAAATCGATTTTTTTTATTACATAAGTCGATAGTATAACATGTCAATAGTATGCTGTTAAAATTTTAAAGTGAAATTCGCAGCGGTTTCGATGCTATGGCTATTTTCTTTAAAGTTGTGCGATGTGCTGCCGGAATGCGGCGCAGGTAGGCAGGTACGCGCTCGAATACAATAGGTGCCCCGCTGAGTTTGGGTCTTCGAGATGCTTCGTAATTGTACTGTGGCAGATGCTATTCCAATTTTAGTTGTATTAGTGCGTATAGTTGTGTAAATAAGAGCATTACTACAGTCTAAGCCGACTGAAAGTATAGGTTTCTTAAGTATAGGTTCATTTCGAAAAGTTTTACAACTGTTGGCTCAGTATTCTCGTAGCTGTCGATTAGTTCACTGCTGTTTTGCGTGCAAAATGTCATCTTACCGGAAAGGTGAAAAGGCCGGGAGGTATCGAGCATCAGAACGCAAGCGTTCTTTTCAAGGAAACCAGCATACAACGGAAACGGGCGAGCCAATAGATGCTAGTGCAAGTGCCCGAAAATTGTCTGCAGCATCTACTGATAATGTTTCGATTGACTATGATCATTGATACCGCATAATCGAGTTTATGACAGTTTTTACCGTGTTGAGTGAACTATTGTGCTGCAGAAAATGCAAAGGAGGGGTGAATTTCAAGGAGGCTGGGCATCGCGGTCTCGGTTGGAAACTAGTGATTTCGTGTAGATGTGGTGACACTCAAGTGAACTCTGGCCCTTTCATCAATAATGGCTTCGAAGTCAATCATAGAACAGTGTTTGTTATGAGCCTTTTAGGTGTAGGCTTGAAAGGCCTCAATTTATTCTCAAGTTTGATGGACTTTGGTGAAGGATTAAGTAAATAGGCATATGATGGCATATTGGAGCATATACATCAAGCGTCGAAGATCTGTTTTGTGAGTAGTTGCCAAAGTGCTATTGAAGAGGAGAAGAAGCTCAACGAAGAAAATGACAGGCCACTTCTACAGTTAAAAGTTTCAGGCGATGGATCGTGGCAAAAGCGTGGTTTCTCATCAAAACTTGGTGTCACCACTTTGATTGCATACGAGAGCGGGAAAATTATTGATTTAGTCGTGAAAAGCACGTTATGTCAAGCGTGCGCAACATATAAATACAAAAGACACAAGAATATCTGGACTGGTATGAAGAGCACACAGACGAATGCAGCGCAAACCACGCCGGATCCGCTGGCAAAATGGAGATCGATGCAGTCGTCGAAATGTTTTTGAGATCGCAAGAGTATTAGCGTTATTATTACCGCGTCATGTACACTATTTACATCGGCGATGGTGACTCCAAGACATTTTTGGCTATACTTAAAATAAATCCTTATGGAGAAGACTGCATTGTCAAGAAATGCGAGTGCATTGGACACGTTCAAAAACGAATGGGTACGCGTTTACGAAATCAAAAAGTTAACCAATTATTATGGACTTACGATTAGAAGAAATGTTAACTCCGTTGAAGACATGAAAAAAGCTATAATGGCAACATACTACCACATGTGTTCAACTGACGAGAACCCGCAACACGAAAACTGCCCTGCTGGAGTAGACAGTTGGACGTTCAAAAACACCTTCTTCCAATCTACCAAGATCTTTCCAAAGATGATTTATTGGCAAGATGTTTAGGTGGCTACACTCAAAACGCTAACGAGAGTTTTAATGCGCTCGTGTGGCGTTTAGCACCAAAACACTTGCATTGTGGCGCAAAAACCGTGGAAATTGCTGCTTATATAGCTGCCGTAGTTTTTAATGACGGATTCAATGCAGTTTTGAAGATGATGAAGTGCTTGAAGTTCAAAATCGGATTGCCCAGTGCCACTTACGCCAAGAACACCGACGCTGAATGAGTAACACGGCAAAACATCAGAACGGAGAGCGCATCCAAGGAAGCTCGATTGGTCAAAAAAATGAAAACTGCATCTGAAAATCAGCATTTCGAAGAACAAGAAGAGCTTCTTTATGGAGCAGGCATTGCTGAATAGTACAAAAGTCGATTAGTAGCTGTAAGTATGAAAAAATTCTATTAAAATATAATATATTGTATACCGCGAATATTAAACGCGTTTTTCTCGAAAACTCAATTTTTCGATTTTCCAAATTGGCGCCACTGATTACTCGGCGAGTTTTGAAGCTATTGAAAAAAAATATATACCATTTTAAAGGAAATTTAATTAGCTAGTGGACAAACCTAAAGGATTTTGTTTTAAATAGTATATTACGATACATGGCTTCGCCTCGGCCGTCATATCACGCAGACCAGGGCATCCAAAATTCTGGCCGAGTGTCGTATACTATTTTGCTTCATCCCAGTCCGAAAGTATACATCTAATAATTAATCTAATACAAAATGCCCGGTGCCTCAATATTCGTCTGCAGCTTCTTTCGTAGCCTGCTTCAGAGCCATGTAGATGTTACCTCTCATACCGCGACGTGACACGCGATATTCGATGTTTGTTATATACTGTTTGTTATATCGGCTTCGCCTCGGTTTTGCAAATGTCGGGCGGGCATCAAAAATATAACAAACATACACTTAAGCATGTATAAATTTATTGTAAAATCGTATTACTTTAGCAGCGGTTTTAATGCAAAGTTGCGATAAACAGCGTGCATAGAAGAAGTCGACTTTGCATTAATAAAATTTACATTTGTAGTCAAACATCAACTGCACTGTTAAAATTGGAACATAAAAAAATGAAACATATTTCTTTCACATGTATTTACATCACCGATATTAAATCAATATTAAATTGATAGAGTGAAATTTAAAAATGACACGAAATAGATAGAATGAACACAGTCAACATAAGTATTCTACATATACTCTCGCTCTCTCTTTCTATCTATCGTTTTATTAAACAAAACAATTATACAAGATATTTTATAAGGCAACATTAAAATATAATTTACATTTGAAAACCATAAGTGCTTGTAGTAAATTGATTAATAAATTTGAAATAATTTAGCAATGTTTACTTGAGAGGTTAAGCACTGTACATGTTATATTGGGAACGTTGCGGCCGTTGCTACAGCCGTTGCTATGCATCGAGGCCGCGAAAATCTAAGAGCCAATCAGAGCGCGCGAGACTCCGGCCGGCCGCAAAAGTCGCTCTTCCCGTATCCATATGCGGCCGGGAAACACGTACTTTCGGCGGGGGGATGAAGAAAAAATTATTTAATAACTCTTCTGCAATAATAAAAAAAAACTTTAAGAATTTTTTTTCAAAAGTCCGCCATTTTTTCAAACTTTTTTTTGACATTTCAAATTTAGGTAAGTGGACGAGGAATTGGTATAATAATGTCAAAAAACTTTGTTTCTTATGTTTCAGAATGACACAGCAACAACGAAACATGGCGCCAATTGAGACCAAAAAAATATATCTTCACCTTGAATTTGATTACGTGGCTCACCTAATTAACATTATGTATATATCAAAATTTTTTATGTTTCTACAAACTATAAAAAACTACGTAAAAAAATTTCAAATAAAAATATTGAATAGTTTCTTTTAAAAAAATTCCTAAAATTTGTCTTCATTCTTCGCGATCTATATGAGGATACCCCCTTAAGTTAAATAATAAATATGTCGACGGGAGCAGAGAGAACACAATAAATACACATGAATTTCAAAATAACATTTATTTTGAAATATTTAACAAATGCCCATCTAGGCCTCCTGCTGCGACAATTTTAAAGCACGCGGGCGAAGGTCCCGGAAATCCTGCCGGATCGAGATCCTCGCCTGCGGCAAACTTTAGCTCCCAGGTTCCGATGTTCGGGTACCGGCATACCCAAACGCACTCTCGACTTTCACTCACTCGATCATACACTTGGGGGGGGGGGGAATTCACGGTAGTATAAAAAGTGACTTACCATCAACGCCCCGAAGATGGCCCAAACAATGTCGCTCCCGGTGGTCTCCTGGGTAGCGGGGACCCTTGTCGGCTGTAGTAGTGAGCAAGCGGTCCAATGTCGCGGCGGGCACTCAGCAAACCGCGTTTGCACTCGCGCACGACCGTCACTAACACACACTTATACTCATGCACACACGCAACCGCATGAGGACAATCCCGGATGCCGTCGGCCTACGCGCTTCACGCGCCTTTGCTCGGCCTTAAATAACAAACGAGAAATCGGCACCGGAAAAGTTCATCCGCCTCGAGTGGCGGATCGGGACATACTAAATAGACAATTGCCTAATTTCCCGAAAAAGAGATAAGAGAGGGAAAACTCACACATACACTCTCGTGCTCTCATCCCTACATATTGTTGCGCGCGTAATTGTACACTTGAGTTAAAGTAAACAAATGTCGTCGGCTGGCCTTGACATACCAAAGCCTCCGACGACTTACAATTATTATGAATTTAAATACTTCATTCGCCGTAAATAGATTGTGTGACGATTTCCGTCACAAAGCCCCTCCCCTAGGCTCTATTTTCCTCGGGAAAGTCGAGACGAAAGAAGGCACAATATATTTGCAACCGCGCGCTATGCTCTTCTCTCTTCAATCAACGACGGGAAAGGATGCGTTACTTGAGGATACGGACTATGTCCTGTCCTACATCTGTGCCACGTCAGCAGGTAGGTTGGCAGCGGTCTCCAGCAACATGCGACATTCTTTAAGAATGCCCGTCTCTTTACTGGATTGTGGGCCTTATGTCGTTGTCCCAGCTGAGGGAGCCGGTACTTCCTATTTCCCGAATTTGGCGTCGGCTGACGAGATGGCCCAGCCATCCTTCCATCGGGAGGGGTCGTTAAGAGTAGCTAAGCCGAGCCTTCTGCGACTGCTTCCCACGAGGTTTTGGAACAGAGGCCTCCTTCTCGCTGACTCGTTGAATAGAGAGTGGCTGAGTCCTGCTCTCTTTGCATCCCTGCCTATCTGGTTCCGTTGCTTGACTGCTGGACGAGGGAGCATTCAGGCATTCTCTATACTCCCTCGACTTCTGGACCGCTTTGGTCTGGACGACCGCACTCAGAGCTGCCTTCACTTGCTTGAGGGACCCCGTGCAATTCAGGCCAAAGCAACGGCTTGGCGGCGAGTCGCTTCTTCCACACGGCGACCCACCACCACTTTTGCGTACGAGGGTTTATTGCTGGAAGGCTTTACATACGAGCCCTTCCTAGCACCTTCCTTGCAGGCGGGCGTCTCCACGTGTCTCCGTTTTGACTCCGTCTGACTTACCCGCTGCGTTCACCGCTTTGGTGCCTCTTGAGATACAGGTACCTTGGCGACCAGTGCAATGAGGTTCTCTGTCGAGAAGAGGGAATAACCCTATTCTTGAATACACTTTCGTGTACAAATCGTGGGATTCGGAACACCTCGGGCACTTCCTCACAGTCACCCCTCGGCGGCCGCAATTGCAACAATACGAATTTTGCGGGACCGCGCACTCCCAGTGACTGTGGTCATTCACCCAGCAATTGAGGCAGACGTTTTTAGGGGGGTCAGTTGACCGATTTAATGGAATGAGTATCAATCGTCGGAAGACAACGCCCCTAGTTAAAACTCGAAGGACCTCAATGTATGGTCTCAATCTCTTAATAGCCCATATTAGAGCCAAGCATTCCTTTTTTGTTGTTATGTAATTACGTTCGGCACGATTTAACAATCGATTGACGTAGACAATCGGATGCTCGAAACCTTCATTGTCCAGTTGCGTCAACACCGCACCTATTGCCAAGTCACTTGCGTCACTTTAGACGGTAAATGGCTTACAAAAGTCTGGATGGGCTAATACAGGCACCACAGCTAACGTAACACTGAGCTGACGAAACGCCTCTTTCTGCTCCTCGTCCCATTGCTAAGCCTGGTCTTTACGCAGCAACTTGGTAAGGGGAGCTTCGATTAATGAATAGAGAGTACCAGCCTACCATCCCGAGAAAGGATCTCAGCTGTTTGACATTACGAGGGGTAGGGTAGTTAAGGACTGGAGCGACTCGTTCCTCATCAGGCCTCAAACCGTCCACGTCCAATTTGTACCCAAGGAACGTTACACTGGAACAACAAAACTCAAACTCGACTCATTTCGAGTCCAGCGTCATTCAACGTCCTTAGTACGTATTCGAGCCATTTTAGATGGTCCTCAAAAGTTTCGGTAATGACGATCAAGTCGTCTAGGTAACCAAACACATGAGGTTCCACCTTAGGCCCGAAAATTGCATCTATAAGCCGTGCAAAGGTCATAGGAGTATTCATGAGGCCAAAGGGCATTCTCGTGAACTGCCACAGCCCGACCCTAGTACAGCAAATGCAGTATAATGCCGGCTCGCCTCGGCCATTGATATTCCGAAGTACGCTTTCTTAAGATCAATTTTCGATATGTACCTTGCATTATGCAGCTTATCCAATATGGTATCCATATTAGGAATTGGATAAGAATCACGTTTTGTGACTGCATTAAGGTCTCGAAAATCGATACAGAAGCGATAACTTCCTTCGTCCTTGCGAACGATGACCGAAGCAGCTGATCAATCACTCGCACTCGGTTCAATAATGCCCTTGTCAAACATCTTGTTGACCTCACTCTGGGCAAATGCGAGGACCTTGCGAGACATACGTCTTGGCTTATGACGAACCGGTCTTGCACCAGGCTCAACCTCTATGTGGTGCTCCGTTAACGTCGTAAAGCCGTGGACGTCTCCCGAGGGCAAGAGTAGGCTTTCAACTAACTCTTTGACTTGTTTCCGCTGGTCGTCCTGTATCTCAATTATACCAGCACATTCAGCGGAAATCCTCGAATCGATGTTATAAGCTGTATCTCTAACGAAGTGTCTCCAATCACTCTCGCCAATACGCCAGATAGCTTCGCCTAATTTGACTTCCATATTCCAATGTTGTAGAAAATCCATACCGAGAATGATGGAATGCTCAATATTCTCTACAATTCTCAGTTGGATATTGCCATCAAGGCCTTCTTACACAGAATAGAATGTCGATAAGGCCAAGGATTTTAAGTGCTGGTCCAGCCACACCTTTCACGATAACCTTGACAGGTCTCCATTTCAACTTGTACTGTTCGACAACATCTGATCGTACAAGAGAGACCATGGCGCCAGGATCGAAAAAAGTATTAAAATCCTTTCCACCGAGTCGTACCAAGAAGAATAGCCGGTTATCCGATTGGATTCCAGCAATTATCTGATCGGTTTGACTATCGTCGTTAGGAGTCGATGCCGTGTACGTCATTTTAGACGTATTTGGTACGGCACTTGCTGCCCCCCATGAATTCTACTCTTTGGTAACGAATTTGCACGGTTCATGTTGTGCATACCATCAACGACTACCTTCTCCACCAAGGGCTCGTTGTTGAGGACAATTTCCTTTTCCACTAAAGACTTCTTGTCCTCTTTAGTAGGTGTGTCACAACGGGGTGACGATGAGTAATTACTGAAGTCGTCCACTCCGATGGTGCTGGCGGCTAAGATAACAATCTCTTTGCGCTCTCTTCACCAATTATATCTCTGATATCAGAGTATATTTGCCATTGGAGTTCCTTAGCCCAATCGTTAGGCTCATGCTTTTGTTGGACTAATAAGGCTCCTTGTTGTGTTCTACCCTGGAAAGCTCGGGTGGGATTTACAGGTTGTGTTATAAGAACTTTTCCATCTGTCGAATCCCCAGAACGTTTAGGATCCTTACACTCAGACTTACTTTCAACACCAACTTTGGTCTGAGTGGGAATTTGATCTCCGTTAAGTACTTTAGAGAAGTCAGCAAATGATTTGCTAGACTTCATAAAGAGCTTAGAGGGTTCTTCAACCTTGACCTTTAGACTGCCGACATGGCTCATAAATGAGTCACCTGTGACCTTGACAACTACTCTAGAAATATGAGGTGTTTTTATTTATAAATTTTGCACATCAAAAATATCAATTTATAAGGCTAATATGCCGGCAGTCTAAAGGTTAAACTCTTGCCCTTGCAAACCACGCGGTTTACTTACTGCAGTGCTGGGCGCCCGTGGCAGCTCGTACACGTTTGAAGTGTAACGCCACTGGGTTCACACAGCTGGCACTCCTTTGCTACCAATTCGGTAGAGCACTGCTCAGCGGACTGCCCAATATTTCCGCATCAGTAGCAGGTTCGGCTCGGACAAACCGACGACCTACGACCGACTTTTTGGCATGTGAATTATTATTATTATTATTTCGCTTGAGTTGAGCCATAAAAGGCCTCTGAGCGCATGGGTATTCCGTTGGTGTCCCTCTTCATGGTGGGCTCACTGAAAGATGCTATTCCAGAAGAAAATTAGCTTGGTGATGTCCTCTGCCGAAAATTCCAGACTGTGGACGTGGGAGTCCCCAAAGTGGGTCCTCTTCTTTACTATCAGTGCTGGGCAGTTGCAGATAGTGTGTGGTATCGTTTCATCCTCTGTTCTACAGAATCTACATGATGAGCTTTCGCTTAGTCCTATCATGTGTCTGTATTTTTGAAGAGAGCCATGACCGGTTATGATCTCTGCGGCTAGTTTTGCACTTTTCTTACTTATCTTAGAGATTTGGGAAGCCCAGTTCTCTATCGTGTGAGGCTTAATAAAGCTCTTTGCTACGTGGCAGCCTGGTGTCCTTAGCCAAGTCTCCTCGTGCTTTTTAGTTATCCATTCTCGGGTCATTTTAGTGAGTGCCGAGTTGCAAATTCCAACAACGGGCTCAGGCCCATTGAACTGCCCCTTGCCCGCCTTCTTGGCAAGTTTGTCCGCCACCTAGTTTCCTTTGATGCCACTGTGACTTGGCACCCAGAGCTGAGTTACGGAGCGTGAGCTAGCAAGTTCATTCAGAGCATGGTGACACTCTGTCATCAATTGTGACCTAGTGGCAGGTGAGTCCAGGGCATCTAAGGCACTCCTACTATCCGAGCAAATATAAAGGTGCTGCTTCGAGTTGTGGGAGGCCGCTTAGTGCGAACAGTAGATGATGGCCAGCAGCTCCGCCTGGTGCACCGTAGTGTGTGACCTAAGCGGAAAAGTCTGCCCTTTTCCACCTTTCCTTCTATATATGCCAGCACCCGAGCAACCCGCATTCTTGGAGCCGTCTGTATACCAGACATCCCCAGACTCAGGCAGTCCAGTGCTTTGAGTATCCCAGTCTTCCTTGGAGGAAAGACTGACTCTATATTTCTTATCAAAGAGGTTGGGTCTGGTTGTCCTGTCCATGGGCATGTATTGCATACCTCTATAGATCTCGGCCCCTAGTGATCTTCCTCCTTTGTCGACCTCTTCTTGAACTCTGAGAAGTCCTTTTGCTGCATCTGCCTTGATTGTCACGGCTATGGCCTTAACCTTTCCAGCTGGGGTCAGCAGTTTTTAGTGCTATCCTTTCCCCCCATATAATGATTGTATAAAGCAACCTGGGTTTAAGGACAGCATTATATAGCCATTTTGTTGTGGCTGGCTTTAGTCCCCAGTGTTTATAGGGTAATAAACACATGGGTATTACCCAGAGTAATAGGGTATAATTGGTAAGCCACGTATACTTTTTGGTGAAAACCACTACTTCAGTTTTCTCTGGGTTGACATTAAGTCCCGTGGCGTTGCACCAACTTTCAGCCAGTTGAATAGCTTGTTGTAGTCGTTCGATTACGGTATGTAGAAAGGGTCCTCGACCAATGATTAAGATGTCATTAGGTGTAGTTCACTACCTGATGTCCCGTGTTGGAAAACGTATTTAGTACGTTCTTTACCACTAAGCACCATAGTAGACATTTCCTTTCAGGTTCTCAAGTCTTTCCGACCACCAGCAGGTTTGGCCTAGTGACCTTCCTTTTCTCAGCGGACAGTTTCTCTTGAAGGCTTGACGAAGGGCTTCAGTCAGCCTCTTTGCTGCCTCTTCTTGAGTTGGAATGTCCTTGACGCTTTCTGGTAGGTTCTTGAGGTTTTTCTTCAGATCCTGACCGAAGCCTATCCTGTTTGTATGCCTGGGGTTACTGGTGAACCGACAGGGTCGGTTCATCAGTCACTCGCCAGTTTTTAATTTTGGTTACTAGTGTCGAGGTGCATAATGTGATATCTATGCCCTCTGCTCTAGTAGCATTATAGAAGGTAAGTTTGCTTCTGGTATTGAGTATATTCAGCTCTGCGGTGACAAGGTAGTCCAGTGGTGCGGATCATCTTTTGTTCACATTCGAGCTGCCCCATAAATGATGGTGCGCATTTGCATCCCACCCAATTAGGACAGGTAGATTTCGCTCCTGACAGTAGTTGATCAACCTAATCACTTCTGTCAGTGGTACATTCTTGTCATCGTAGGGGAAGTAGGCCGAGGCAATAATGAGCCTTCCAACTTCTTTTATATTAGTGGAGACGACCACTAGGTCTCGTGTACATCGATCCCAAAGGGGGACTACGTTAAGTCCTTAAGGCCCATGATAGAGCCCTTCACTACGTTTCTTGCATTAGCAAGAGGCCTGTGTGCACCATAGCCATGCTCCTTTGCAAAGTTGCAGAGGCGATTTGCTATGATGTAAGTTAATTTGGATTATCGACAGAGATGAAAAAGCCAATTACGTGCTCTCCACCTCCATCCTAACCGAGTCCTTCGGAGGTTCTTTCTGAGTCACGTTAAAGGTGACTCTGCCCAGGACCAACCAAAGTCTGAAGTTCAAGGCCTTCAGCACACTGACCTGGAATTCAAGCAGCATGAAAACTCGGAGATAGCTATCCCTTTCCTGCCTTCCTGATTTATCGCCCGAGAGGTTGATGGCTCATCAGCATGACGCCTTCAAGGTGGGATTGAACTCCTCCGGCATTGTAGCCGGCTTTTCCTTGGGTTTGGGGAGCCAGACCACCGCCTTCAGCATTTTCTGGAAGAGCTCAGTCCCTCCTGCCTTCACCATCAGCTCCTCGGGCGTCAAAGAGGCTGCTTTAGACAGCAGCCATTCTTTCGATCCTTTATTTGAGGCCTCAAAGACTAGGACTCCTCCTACGCAGCTCGAGGATTCAAATCTCAGCCGTTGCGCCGGAGGGATCGTCTTCAAGACCTCTCTGAAAGCAACCCTTAGCCTGTCGAGATGTTCCTGCGTAAGGGGTACGTCCGGATACTTGTCAGCGGTCAGGACCACCGTGAGGGGGTTGGATCGTTGAGCAGCCGTGAGGCTGCCTTTCCGGGAACTGGGCTCTGCAACAGAATCCTCTTGGTTTCCTTTCACATTGGGTGGCCCACGATGTCTCTCTGCATCGGATGTGCCACCGAGCAGCGAGTCTCTGGACTCCTGCCTCCTGGTTGTTATTACCGGGGTTTGTTTTTCCCCAGTTTAGTAGCCTCATCAGATGCAGATTTCATCTTACGTAGCTTTTGCCGGTAGGTCCCGCACCTTTACTTTGATAAGTGCGGCCAAAATACCGGTAAAACATTTAGATCTTCACGCTCTGGGGCACGTAGATCCTCTGATACTAGAGTATCAGGGATCTCAGCCTCAGGAGCCATGTTGACCTCTAAGGGGGTTTTTTTCTCCCCAGTTTTCAGATTCTCTTCTTCATGGGTTTCCGAATCTTTCGGTGCCGAAGGACCGTGACTCCCAGCCTCTAGAGTCGGAGAGTTGGTGTTAGGGAGTTGGATCGACTCCCTAAGAGTTGCCTCGACGCGAGCCTTAGCTTCTTTCGAGGGCGGATCCGCCTCCCTGTTGTTTTTTTAGTGATGTTCAAGAATCTTTTATTTGGATCCCACGAGAAGCTAGGGAAAGGTTGGTTAGCCCCGGAAAAGCCCCGCATGCCATGGGTAAGGCTAGTTACTTGGAGAGGGCGCCCTGTATCTCCAAGGCACCGTCAGACACCCCTGGTTACCCGCAGGGGCCAACCAGTCTACTCGGCACGGTACGCGTAACACCTTAAGGTTGAGGGGGTGTAATACTTATGCCGATCCACCATACCCGGATAGGGGGTTGTTCTTTCGTTCTTACTAGGGCCGCTGAGCTTTCTTGTCTTCCTCAAATAAGGCAGATAAGTCAGCCCTGGTCCCTCTACTCCCGTCTACTGGTAAAAGAATTCCTATTCTCTTGTCGGTCTCCTGCCGCCTTTCGAGATTCGGATCTGCTCCGAGTCGGTTCGCGATTAGACTGATACCTATTGGTCGAATCCGTGTGTCCTGATCGCATGTGGCCACCGCACGCTTCTCTCTAGGCGCTACGTATTTCCGACTTCTCACTATGACCTTGCACCGGAGCCTCCGGTTAAGCTCAGTCCTCGAGTTTATAGTTGGACTGTCGTATATGAGTACGTCTCTCCTTACAGCTTACACGATGTTCATCGATGCTGGAGGTTTGTCGTGGCTTTCTGTTAGGAGTTGTATACTCACTCCTCTCTTTACTATCTTGCCCTTCGCGAGTCTTAGAACAGGCGTCACGACGTCTTGATTCAATCATCGGTTTTTCGTGTGATTGAATGCTGACGTCATTAGGAAGGTCATATCCATTCCTATCATAAACATATTGACGTTTGATTGCGTTGGCCTCGGATTGCCTCTTGTATTGTCTAAAGGTGTATCCTCGTGACACCCGATGGTCAGCTTCCGCCTGTGAACTCATGTCAAAATGTTGTGTTGGCACTTCAATCTCTCTAGTGCCAAGATGTCCGCTGTTTATCTGATCCCCAATTATGAGGTAATGTACGGGTGCATAAAACCCTCCCAGGTGAGCAGTCGTCATGGTCATAACCGTCGGGGTATTGGTTGTGCAGCCACAGAAACAGGAATATAAGGAATAGCTACCGTGGTTGTATTCGCTGCCGGTACCCCACCAAACCATTTAGGTAGAGCACCTATTGATGCTAACCTGAGTTTCTGGACAGACTACTTGGTGACTGAGCTCTATCTTCTTTAAGAATTAGTGCTCTGTCACTAGCAACCCTTTCGCAATCCGCATCTCGGACTCGGAGCAAACTTCCGTTCCTGATAAAGCTACACCCCTTTTTCTGGAACGTGGATTCCTAATTTCCCATAGTTCCTGATATACTAGAGGTTTACGTGCAGGCCCTACCCTTACATTCTCATTGTATTCTGGGAACTATGGGATCTCTAGACTAGTGCCAACAGATCTAATCCTTTGACGCAAAAGGCGTTCGCGGCACTCCGCTTCTTCGCAATTTGCGTTTAAACTCAAATGTTCCAATTGAGCATACACGGCTTCAATCGGAAGTTTCTTTGTTTTTCGATGAATATCAGTAGCTATGCGTGATTCACGCATTAACTGGGCCACGCGGGCTTGATAGCTGTTTGCCATTATTTTTTTGACCAGCAGCAGCCGACGTGTTACGTCGGGACAATGTTAATATAAAAATAATACGCTCTCAAACCTAAAACAACTCTAATTATTTCACCGCGTCCCGTATATAAAGGAAAAAAATGAACTATAATTTTCTGTAAAGGAAAGGTGGGGGCAGCTACCTCTCCTCTATTTTATTAATATACCCAAAATTAAAAAATAAAGTAATATTATATTCTTTAAACTGTAAAATATTAAAAATTAATGAGGATATAGTCGAAAAAATTGATGAACATAGTTGTATATTTTATAGCGATGATAAAATTGAAAGTGATGTTAATGATACATTAAAAGAATCAGTTCCAACAGAATTTTTCAATTCATTGGCACCTAATTGATTACCTCCACCTATCAATCAACATCCAAATTTATGTACTTTGCTGGAAAATCTCCTTTATAAAAGTTGTAGGGTTTTCGACGAAGAACTTGTCCGTGACCCTGAACTTGACCTTAAACTTGACCTTGAAGGTCATTTGAAGGTTAACTTAATTTTTTTGATTGGGAATCACTATTTTTAACCTCGGATTCGAAAAAAGCTAATATTTGAAATTAAATTAGAAAACAAATTAAGTAATATCATAATTAAAGGAAAAGATAAAACTGATAGAAAAACTCAAAGTAACATAGTATATAAATTAAATTGCAACAATTGTGATGCTTCATATGTAGGACAAACAAAAAGACAAATAATTACCCGAATAAATGAACATAAAACTAACAAAAATTCTATGATTTTTTAACACGTACAAAATAATCAACACGATTTTGATTGGCAAAATTTTAAGATTTTAGATAAAGAACCGAATTATGGAAAAGAATTGCATCTGAAATGGTACACATAAATTTACAAAAACATTCAATAAACAAACAAGAAGACTCAATTAAATTAAATAAACAGTATTCGCAAATTATATATAGAATGAAAAGTCTTTAAATTTATCTGAAATCAAACGTACTGTACACAACCTTGATCATGCGTCATCAATAGAAAAAAAATATAAACACAAACTTACTAATTATCCCTATATAAGAAAGCGCGAATCTGGTATTGTTTCATATACAGCAGAAATTTTCGTCGTGTATACATCTGTTTGACGTTTCCTCGTGTTTAGAATGAGGAAAAAGAAGCGAAAATTTAAATCGACTTGCGGCGAAACAATATTGTAAACATTGTACGATATTGATATAGAAGGTATATTTTTTAATTTTTTTAATTTACGTTCCCGGTTTACATTATATTCTGAGCTGTACTAATCGAAATCAATAAATTTTATACAGTCTGAAGAGGGTAGCATTGTCTACCGAAACGTTACGAAAAAAGAAAAATGTATTAAAATTTCTTTTTTACCTTCACCTCTGACTTGGGAAGATCGATAAATTCTATTCAACTGATATTTATTTATTAATTTATTTACTTAGTATTGCATGATTCTATTCAAGGGCTGAATATGTGATGAATGAATGCTACGGCTCGTTTCTAACTTTGACTGATGGGTATACCGTTCGCTAATTTATTTGTATTATTTTATGACTTACTGTGATATACGCTGCATTTTAACTTTAAGTTTTTACTAAGATATTACGTAAACCGACTGTGATATCTTAAATATTGTAAAAGCGACTGTGATTTATTTAAATTTTGTACTCTACAAATAAATCTATATATATGTAAAAGAAATACAACATACGATAGTGTATTCCTTTCACAAAGGATAGTGCGCATGACTGTAAAACCAGGAGACTAAGCGAGAGTATAAAAAGAGACAGAGAGTGACAGAAAGAGATAGAAAATGATAAGCCACGTGTTTATATATAAGTGATATCGTTAATTACAGAAATAATAGCTTTTAATGTCGTTTCTTGGTTTTACAGGTAAGCATGTACACTAAAATTTACTCTCTACATAATTGTAAATGTTTGTAAATAAATCACTTGTTTTTACAGTGAAACTTCAAAAAGTTATTATACCCTGAATAACCTATAAAAGAAAATAACATATATATATAGCTCGGTGAGTACATAGTCCTCTGTTATTCTTCTCCACTTGGCTTTCGCCCAGTTACTCACCCAGGTGCGTGGAGTTTTTTCTAGAAACAGCCGTAGGGACGTTTACTAACTGCAGTGCCTATTTTTAAAAATGGTTTTACGTTACTGCAGCCAGTTGTCCTTAAGATTGTATTTTCTTATCGTCGATAATTTTGAGGTTAGCTGAGAGCTTCGAGAAGAAAAAGGCGGCTTTCCCCTGCGGATTATAGCTAAGGCAGGGACACCAACATTTTCACACTGCAAAATCACCTCTGGTGGACGGCACTTCACAGAAAATGGCAACCTCGCGCGGCTGTTATGTTTGCGGCGTTCGTCTGATACGTAAAGACTATACGGAGATCTGCGTGGTATGTAACGATATAACACACTCTCATTGTTTCGTGGTTCACCGGGCACTTTCGTGCGCCACTGTTGTACGCTTGCGAAAACCAAAGCGCTAGTCGCGACTCTACCAGACTGTCGGCCACGCCCACTTCGTCTCCCTCCAGCGCAAAGCGTATTGCCTCGCCCCTGTCGCCATCAACGTCGCGGCACCGAGGCCACAGCGTCTATGCTACGCGCGATACCGCCACTCACACCGACATGATGGTGGCTGCTCTACCACCGTGGATGGAAGCTTTCGCACACAATCTTTAAAAAAACTTGCACAGCGACATAAAATCAGTAGCGGAGATGGATGGTCGCGTGGAGGGTAAAGTGGATGAGATCAAGGAAAATCGTCGAGCTATTCGTCCACGCCTTGACCAATTTGAGACGGCCACGGACATGCGTTCCGTCGACCTCGGGGAATGTTATTCTGAGTTAGAATCCCACGTCATTGCATTAGAAGAGGTCGGTTTAAGCCGTAATTCGGTTGTTCTTCAAACTCTTGTCTCCGTTGATTCTTTGAGGGACACGTGCAAGGTACTGATCATGGGACTACCTGCAATGATGACGCTGTCAGACATCAACGCTATTAAAAATTTATTGAAGGCTACCAAGTTGCCATTGTTGTCTAAGCAGGTGATTAATGTTCGGCCATGGTCTCTACGTTTGAAACTTGTCGCCGAGGGTAATTTGTCTGCTCCTCCACGTAAAAGTAGTGTCGTGTTTCGTCTATCTTCGGATGCAGCCAGAAATACTGTAATCGAAAAGGTACACCTTTTAATGGGACAAATGACCCGTATTATTTTCTCGGAGGGAGGCGAAAACTCCTTATTTATACGACCGCTTTGGCCTAAACCTATCTTCGACCTTTGGTTAGTAACAGTCGGCAGGTGTAACGAATTGAGCTGTGCGAGGCCTGTAGTTTTAAATTTAAATATTTATGTACGCAAGATGAGGGATGGACTACTATAATGCGTGACTTCTGAGGTTGACTTCATTGATCTCCCTCCTTTTTCAACTCATACCGAATAAGACAGGTCTGTTCGGGTCAAAAACACTAAATAATCAAAAGCATTCTCTATTTTTTATACTAACATAAATCGCTTAAAAACCCATTTTTCATCAATCGAAGCATTATTTCGTCCGAAATCCTTTGGCGTCATTGCCATCACTGAAACCTTTTTCACTAAACACGATTTTTCTGAGATTCTCAAATTGTCTGGCTAAGCTTTACACCGGTTGGATTGTGTAGGTAAGGAGGGGGGTGGTGTGGAGGCCTATGTTCGTGATGAGTTTGCTGTTAATGTGATCGCTTCCTCCGACCCTGTATTCTCGAATGTCCCCGAATTTCTCATTCTACATTTGGTAAGTAGGATGATGGCGCTAGTGTTGGCAGTGGTCTATCGCAGGCCCTCAGCTAGCTACCTATTTGAATTTTTTGATGTTATCTCAGATATACTCTCTAATTATGATTATGTTGTTATCACAGGAGATTTCACTGTCAACATGAAATCTTCTTATGCTGTTGCAAATATGTTGAGAGGGAGTCTAGCGTCATTGCGCCTCTTCCTTATACCTTCTGAACCGACACACCATGCAGTGACGTCGGGAAGTTCCTCTCATACATGGTTAGATCTTTTCCTGATTCGTGAGCCAGTACCGGATTTTATATATGATAAGTCAGCTGCTCCCTTCGCGGCGGGGCATGACGCTATTAATATCACTTTTTCGATTGCCAATACACAGGCCGGTGTTAATAAGTTCTGGAAGAGAAACCTGGAAGAGACTTAATCACCTCGCTACCACATTCACTTCGTTCATGGATAGATCATTGCATGCCTTACCATTTTCATCACCACCCACTATCACTCAGTTTACATCTACTTGGCCTGACCAGCCTACTCATACGGATTTATCATCATTTACTCATCTCGACACTATTTCTTCCTCATTATGAAATCTCAGCAGTTCTATTCTCTCCACTTTCGACGTCTCCATTACAACTATTCACCATTAAAGCTGAGCACAAGCCATGGGTTTCGTAGGAAATAAGAGCTATTATCAAAGCCAGAAATGCTGCTATTATATTATTTCGTGATTTGGGTTCTGCTACTGATTATAACACCTACAAAGCGCTGCGAAACCGTGTTAAAAATTCACTCAACTCTAGCAAATTTCACTTCTTGGCAATGAAACTTAGAAACGAAATTGATCCTGATAAATCCTGGAAGTATCTTAGAAACATGGACCTCGGCTCAAAGATTAACCCCTCACTTTTAAAGCACTTCACAGCTCATCTATCTCTAATCATGTGCCACCACTTACCATTCAATCATTACAATCTAATTCATGCCATTTATTGCATTCTTCTCCCTCATTCTCATTTCTTACTCTATCAGCCAAAAAGGTACAACGCACTATTCTTAGAGCATCCTCAAAAGCATTGGGTATCGACGGCATCTCGACTAAGATGCTAAATTTATTGGAACCGCAACTAACTATACCTCTTCCTGACCTATTTAATAGTATGCTTTTCGCTGGATATTTCCCCGATTGCTGGAAGATGGTCATGTTATTCCCATTGGCCAAGACGAGCAGGGTGGAGTCGTGCTCTGATACGAAACCAATTGCAAAACTGTGAGCTTTCAAAAGTAGTAAAAAGATTAGTTCATGATCAGCTAGTTAAGAATCTCGAAAGTAATCATATAATAACAAATAGACAAGGGGAATTTCAACAGCTATTTATGATCAACTTATCCGGAAGCTAAGTGATATCGGTTGCTCGGACATTCTACTGATTTCGTTCTATAGATATCTTGTAGACCGCACACAGGCCGTTGTAGATGAGATTGGTGTACCGTCAGACTGGCTCGAGGTGAACGCGGATGTATCTTAGAACAGTGTTCTAGGTCCAGTTTTGTTCTCAATATTTATTAATGATTTGCCTAAGGTGCTCAAATTTTGTAACTACATGTTATTTGCCGACGACGTCCAGTTCTACTATTTTTCCATCAGACTTTGATATTGGTGTTCAACGTGTTTGCCAGGATGCAAGTGCAATAGCAGGTTGGGCGATTAAGAACGGATTTAAATTAAATGTGGAAAGGACGAAAGTTATGATCCTGGGTAGCCAGGCCTTTTTAGCATGTATCAACCTGAACACTGCTCCGAGAGTTAGAATATGTGAGAATTGTTTACAGTACGAAAATGTAGTCAAATCGCTTAAAGTGCTGATCACTCCTACCCTCGACTGGTTGAAGCAAGTTATGTCAATCTCAAGGCGTGTTCATAGGGTTCTGCACTCGCTGCGGTGCTACAGTAAAACTTTATCACTGAAACTCCGAAAGAATCTAGTGGTATCACTTATTTTTCTCCACTTTGATTACGCGTGTGCGGTTTACAACGATGTGGATCAGTCCAGAAACTTTAAGCTCCAGAGACTGTTGAATGCGTACGTGAGATTTCTATCGGGTAACATAGCGAGGCGCTACCTGGTATCACGTTACCCCGTATAGATTAGGTTTAAAACGGCTATCGGTCGAATCCAGACGTTTCTATCTCTTTGGCTCCCTAGCTTATAACATCATTGCCCATAATTCATCCTTATATATAGCAAATCACTGTAAAGTCACATTAAACTTGACGCCTTTGGGCAAAATACCAGCTGCTCCTCCCGTCACCCACATAAATCACTCACCTATCTTCCACCACGCAATGAAGCACTAAATAAATCATTCGTCATAAACTCAACCCGCATCCTAAACCAATTGCCCGTCATCGCATTTAATCTCTCTTCCATTGACCATTTCAAGATCCGCCTATTTAATCATCTATTTGGGCTCGACCAGGCAGCCTGGTCTGTTCGAGCAACTAACGAAGGAATTATGTTGCGGCCAATCCCTTATTTTGATGAAGCAATACAACCTAGTTCTTAAGTATAGTTTTAAGTATTATGCTATGTATTACGTTAATTCTCTTTCGTTTGATTGTTTGTTTTATTTGTTTATTTATTTGATATACTGTATTTTTTACTGATACTATTACGTTATTCTAACAATCTAATCTTTTGTCAGCATTTTTAATTATCAACTGTATTTTATTCTATTTTGTTATATTTTTAAATTTTATCATATGTATTTTTCCTTAGTGCCTACGGGGTTTCTACCCCAAAATGGCCGAATAAATGAATTCAATCAGTCATTCATTCGAGCTCTCACTCTCTTACTCTCTCTTACTCTCTCTCTCTCTCTTTCTCCCTCCCTCTCTCACTCACTCTCTCTCACCCTCCCTCTTACCCTCTCTCACTCGCTATCTGTCTCTCTGCGCGCGCAAGGTGAGTTGACTTACTGCTTTAATTATCACTCCTACTTTACGACTCTGTGTCGTATCGCATACCTGCTCCTGAGTTTTACAGTGCGAACTATATAAGATTAGACTGACTGCAGCTCACACTTTTTAATAAAGTTCACTGCCGCAGAACTTTCTCTGCAATTAGTCAAGCATGAGCCCACGCATTTTACGCCAACATCACACACATGGTTAGACGTTCTTTTTGATTTTCCCTCCAATGATATCTTGGAGGTAGCGGAGTCTAGGCTTGACTCGAGGATTGAGGATACCGTCATTCAGATAGAAGACTATATGGTAATTAGGCAAAACCGAAATTCCATTGGTGGTGGGGTTGCTTTATACGTAAAATCTAGCCTTAAATGTCAAATGCTATCGGCGTCTAAAACCGAGCTACCTTTTAATCCAGGCATACCTGAATATATTTTTTGTAGTATTCAAGAGCGTCATTCATCTCCTGTATTTGTTGCCATTATTTATTGGCCACCAAAGATTGCCTTTGCGTGAATCAAACTTTTTAAATAATCGTATGTTTAGGCTTGATTATAGTGAAAAATTTATCATGGTTGATCGGTATGCCGATATTCTTAAAGAGTGTGATGATGCTAAGATCGTTCGCAATTTATCTGCTGAACTTTCTTTGCAACTTGTTCAGCATAGACCCACGCATTTCACCTCCACCTCGAGTACTTGGTTGAATGTAATTTTTGTCGATGATAATGACTCAATCGTTGGTCTTAATGACATTCCTGCACCCTGTCATAATGGTCATAATATTATTTCTGCCACAATACTATATAATAATTCTTCATAAATCAGCACTATTACTAATACTATTACCGCGATTTTAAAAATATTCCTGTCAATGATCTTCAGTGTTTGCTTTCCCAGCGTGATTGGTCGCCTATTCGTGTTGCTCAGATTAACATTAAGCGTGCGCTGGGATGTATCTCATGTGATAATATATCAGCGTTCGTGGGCTTACTTGCTTCTCTTAAAACCATCAAACCGAAAGGGTCTAGGCCGCCTTATGTGAACGCAGAGCTATCCCAGTTGCAGCGCAAACGTTGAATACTGTTTAGACATTACTCACGTACAAAGGATCCAAAAATATTTGAAGAATTTCTTCATATTAAAAACCATACAAACGATAGAACCGAGACAGCCAAAACAAAGTATTATCAGAATCATATATCTGAGGCTCTTGATAATGACAATATTTGGAAGGAGTTGTCAAAGTGGTGTTACAAGAGAATTCGTACCTCCCTTTATGCGTACCGAGACTGGTAAACGCCCCGTCCAAGTGGAAGGTGCGCATCTATGGAACTACTTACCGACAGCAATTCGTGGCCTGGCCTCAATAAAGGATTTTAAGGACGCGGCACTTTTTAAGGCTCGGAGACACTTCTCGGCATTAGAATAATTTTAATTTTAAAGTATTGTCTATTTATTTATTAATATTTTCAAATTATTTTTATTTGTTGATTTATTTTTATTCTATGTTGTACCGATACATATACACCTAAATGGAAGTATTTAAGGGATGTTAGATGACGAGAGATTGTGAAGACGAATGAATGCTTTATGCGTCGTCCAATTTTAAATTGTATTTTAGTATTACGACTGATGTATTGACAGTTGTTTTTTTTGTTTTATATATTATCTGCAGACTTACTTTGATATTCGCCGTATTTGTATTTATTCTGCGACTGTGATATTTTATACCTGTGATATCACTGTGCAATATTGTATTTATACAAGCCATTGTATAGTATATATTTAATTGAAGAATCGTAAATTTTGTACTATACAAATAAACTTATATCTATCTCTCTCTCTATCTATCTCTCACTGTCACTATCACTCACCCTCTCCGTTTCCCTCTCAGAACAATCGGATGTACGGACGGTCGGACACCAGGAAGAATGTTAATACGGGGTGTATCAAAAGTTCCGAGACGGCATAATAACTCGGCAAATATGTATTTTAGAAGAAAATGTTTCCGAAAAAGTTATATGATTTTTCCTTGGCTATATGATGGTGATCTTGAATTTGACCTTGAACTTGACCTTCAAGGTCATTTCAAGTTCGAATCGAGTTTTTAAAATTGAAACCCCCATTTTTTATGGCAGAAATGGAAATCTGGTGAAATTCCCTATCGAACGATATGCATAACATAGGGGGTCAAACGTTATCCAAAGATCATTCGAATGTCAAATTACCTTACACTCAATACTTACAACAATATGGACACTCATCAAAATTGCAGATGTAAGGGCGCTAAAAAACTTTTCATGTGGTAGTTAGATTTTTACCTGGTTGATCACTGCTGACCTTGAATTTATCCTATAAAGGACATTTCAAGGTGAAGAGTAAGAGCCTTAGCAGAAAATTACCTATAGGTCATTTAATGCAGACGAAAATTTGCCTAAGAAAAGACCCCTCACTGCCCAGCCACTCAAGGCCAGATCCCTCACTGCCTAGCCACCCAAGGCAAGACCCCTCACTGCCCAACCAGTCAAGGCAAGACTTTTGAGGTTTTAATAGTTTCAGAGGTCTTCAAATTAATTTAATAAGTTTTCAAATTGTTTTCCATCGACCTCTTGACAGTAGTTCAATTTATTATTAAAACTTTCAACGGCATTCGCGAGATACTCTGCAGGCATATTATTACATTCGTTTTGAATACGTAGTCGTAATTTTTCTAAGCTTTGCGGCTTAGTTTTGTAAACTCTATCTTTGAGATATCCCCATAGGAAATAATCCAACGGCGTCAAATCGGGGGATCTTGGTGGCCACACAATGTAGTCTATTCGTCTTATCCACCTGTCACGAAAAACGGTGTCTAAATACCTACGAACATTCCTACCGTAATGAGAGGAAGCTGCAACTTGTTGAAAGATAGTATTCTAGAAGTTTTGACCAATTACCTCTATTATTCTTGGCACTATCTGAGTTCGAAGCATATTTTCATACATTTCGGCATTCATATTTCCTTCGTAGAAAAAGGGACCAATTATTTGGTTGTTTAATATTCCGGCCCAAACATTCACCTTTTGAGGATATTAGGACTTATCTTCACGCATCGAATGGGGATTTTCAACAGCTCAATATCTGCAGTTATGCCTATTCAAAGTACTATTGAATTGAAATGTTACTTCGTCAGGCAAAACTAGCTTCCGATGACAGTTCGGCTCATCATTGATGCGTTCCATCATATCTTCGCAAAATCAACTCGACGATCAAAATTGTCTTCGTTTAACTCACGGACGAATGTAACCTTGAAGGGATGGAATTTATTTGTCTGTAATACTCTGTGAACCGATTTCGTACACGACTCATACTCTTGCGCAAGTCTACGAAGACTGCAATGAGAATCTTCCACAGCAGAAAGTAAAATATTCAATAATGCCTCTTCTGTAGTAGTTGTTTTTGGCGTTCCAGTTTGTAGACGACCTTTCACACTGTTGATATCCTCACAACATTTCACAGTACGTTAAACTGTTGATTTTGATATCGAAGGTAACCTTTGTCTGAAAGTTTCATTATTCATCGAATCATAAGGATATTCTTTCTCTTTCAGAGAGTCGCAGCATTATAACTAGTTGGATACGGTATCAATAAATTGCAATTAACAGTTAATTAACTAGTTCGTTGTAAGTAGAAAATCCCGAAACAAAACAAATGTAAGTAAATATTTGTCATTGGAATTTGAAAAAATTTGTTTAAATAGTTCACTTAATATGAAAGCAATGCATTCAAATTGAATAGGAACGATGAAGCAGGCATCCATCAATGCTAAGAGCTACTAGCATGTGACCGGTTGAAAACATGATTAATTTTTTCAGGGTCACGGACCCAAGGTCATTCCAAGGTCGAACTAGAAGAACTAACGGAAACTGATCGCGGACATAGCCCTATGGGTTTTCCGGGTCGCAGAACCAGAATCTGCAGTCGGTTTGTTCCGTCCTGCATCCTGTGACCAAACATTCAAGCTTCAAATGATCTTTGGATCACGTTTAACTCCCTACATTATGCATATCGTTGGATAGGGAATTTAACCAGATTTCCATTTCTGTCACAAAAAATAGGGCCTTTAATTTTAAAAACTCGACTCGAACTTCAAATGACCTTGAAGGTCAAGTTCAAGGTCAAATTCAAGGTCACCATCATATAGTTAAGGAAAAATCATACAACTTTTTCGGAAACATTTTCTTCCAAAATACATATTTGCCGAGTTATTACGCCGTCCCGGAACTTTTGACCGTCCTGTATATATAAATTAATAAAATATTACTTATGTCGACTGTAGTATAACTAAATTAATTAATATTTTTATCGGTCTTACAGTCAATTATATGGTCCCTGATGAGGAGCAGCAGCGAGCTCGAAACGTCGGACATCATATTTGGGGTTAGTAGATTTTTGGTGCAGGGGGGCAGTCAGATTGCTTTATTAATAATTTGTTTTTATGTTTAGTTAGTGTTTTTATTTTTTATATTTTATATTTTTTATTTTTATTTTTATAGATTCTTCGGGGGTGATTATAAGTAGGGGCAATCTGATTGCCCATATAATTGACTGTAAGACCGATAAAAATATTAATTAATTCTGTATATATAAAGATTATATTTAAACGTTTTCATTGACAATGTATAGATTATTATTTGGATTAATTATTTCACTTAAAGATATTTAAATCATTGCTAACCAGCCCAGAATTTGTGATCCCTAGTCTTACACAACGACGAATTTACCTTACGCGGCCGGCTCACTCGACGATTCAACGTGCAAGCCGACTATTTAGCCTCCGGATAAAGATTTCGCTTTTTTACGCTGTCTTAACTTTTTAACAATTTTTAACAAAAGTTTCTAACATATATAGATGTTGTGGTAACGTACTTTGTACCTGTCAATATATTATATATAATATTTAAGCGTACGAACCTGACCTAATCTATTCTATCCTTATAATACTAAGCATTCATTTTTCCTAGACTAAAGACCTACCTAACTTACCCCAGCCATACTATTAATCCATTAAAAACCAGGCCAAACTTAACAGAGATATCGAGAAACTGTGCCATCCGTTGCATAACCAAAAAAAATACCCGTGTGTTTTCTTTTGTCGATTACAATTTAGTATAACAAATTATTTAAACCAATAACCCAAAATTTTGTGACCTGAGAAGAAATTTGCACAGAGGGGTTGTTAGGATCGCTGGACACGTTGCGGTGCTTGGTTTTTACAGAGAAACGTATTAAAGGGAATTTTCTCTATTACGACACAATCTCTTTAACCCCTTAACTGGCAATGGATCATATATGTACAAAAGAAAGTCGTGCCTAAACTGGCAATGGATCATATATGTACATATTTGAATAACTTTCATAATTTATATTGGATGTGGACCAAATTTGGTATACAACTATTTTTTAGGTTGCTGAATCCAAATCTGGTATTAGAAATGCATAATTTCAATATGGCGCTCTCAAAACGGCATCTTTGAAACCCTCAAGAGGGGAAAGTTTCTCAACATTTTTCACTAAATCTGGTATCCGCCGATATTATACATAATTATGCATGTAGTTATACATATACTTTACAATTAAAAAAAAAACAAAACAAATTTATATTTTATAAAAACAAATTTATTTTAACTCCCTCTTTTAACCTCTTATTTTCAATCCCAACCAATGTTGATATGACAAAAAAAAATAACTGGCCGTAAAAAGCTTAAAATTCAAGGAAAAAAAACAATCAAAATTTACCCCCTTCAACCCCTATTTTGAACCTTTTGGGTGGGTTGTTGGTTAAAAATAACTATGGGAATGGATTCAGCGAAAACCCCTAGAAAACATATTCACGTACATCTAGAAGTATGAGTTGCGGCTGCCAGTTTTGGCAGGAAAAGTCAGAAAAGTTTTGCCAGTTAATGGGTTAACTAGGCGGATATCGTTGCCTGGACAACTTTGTTTCGAGAGTTTGTCTCAGAAATGCTTTGCTTCTGATAATGAGATATTTAGGTGGGCCGAAAAACATTTACTGGTCGACCTTGAAATGCCAACATTATACCTTCCTGAACGTAAAATTATCCGCTCTTTCCAAGCCTGGGATCAAAAGGGGTTCCTATTGAAAGATACTACTTTAACCATGAAATGACCATTGAAGTCGAACTCAAGGTCAAAGTCATTGATACCCTAATGTTACCCCCTGTGAATCCTACATCTTTTATCTGAAACATTTTCCGATTGGAGTAACTTTTTTATGAGAGGCGATTAAAATGAGACACCTTGTATAAGTGGATGGTTCTCTGTGGAACCGAAGATGAAAAAAATTAATATTGCTATAAATGTGGGAACATGTTTTAGAGGTATCCAGTAGTTTTACTGAATTTTTTCAGTTTCTTTCTGGGCCATTATTTCAAGTTATAAAGAGTCAAAATTTACATTTTAGCACTTTTTTGCATTCTATGCGCATTTTCATGAATTTGTAGTTTCCAGGGGATGCATTTTTCACTAAAAACATAAATATCACATTTTTTGTAAACAATTCTGAATTTTTCATTACAAATACTTTTAAAGTTATAACTATACGCTGTCACACTCTTGTAAGCCATTTAAACCTTAAATAGTGAAAAGCAGCAAATCTGCTCTGGACTCTGGAAATCTAATGCTATTTAGAAGATGTCTTTTTATAGTCAGAAACAGCCTATAAATTTTCAGAGTGGGTCTAAATCATTAAGTTCGTTTATGATTTAAATATCTGGGACAAGTGCCCGAAATATTAATAGAAATGAATATTTGTTGCCTCATAACGATAAATCTACTAGCATGATTATTCCAAAAAAATGTATGCACTTATCTTGGAGTGGTAGATAAGTATCTCTACATGTTTCAGTATTCATCTAATCCCCCGTAAGCCGCTAAAAATACAAATATTATTATAGAATTATAAAAAATTAATTTTTAAACATTTCTAATGCTGGATTTTTAATGTTACAGCTACTTTAAGAATTATAATACTAATCTGAAGGATTACTATTATTATTATTATTATTATTAAACAATACATTGTTTGACTTTCACAAACATGGCACTGTCAATTAATCATATTAATCAGTATAATCTCAGATCTGTTTTGTTCAGATTAGTATCATAATTCTTAAAGTGGTTATAACATTAAACATCCAACATTATAAGTGCTTAAAAATTTTTTAGAATTGTATAATCATATTTGTATTTTTAGCAGCTTACAGGGGTTAGATGGATACTGAAACAAGTGGAGATACTTTTTTACCACTCCAAGGTAAATACATAAATCTTTTCAATGATCATGCTAATAGATTCATCGTTATAAGGCAACAAATATAAATTTCTATTATTATTTCTGGTACTTTTAAGGTTTAAATGGCTTACAGACGTGCTACAGCATGCATTTATAATTTTAAAAGTATTTTTAATAAAAATTCAGAAAATTTGACAAAAAACGTCATATTTATGTTTATAGTGAAAAATGCATCCCCTGGGAGCTACAAATTCATGAAAATGGGCATATAATGCCAAAAAGTGCTAAAATGTCAAATTTGACACTCCGAAACTAAAAATAATGGCCCCGAAAAAATCTTAAAAAATTCAGAAGAACTACTGAACACCTCTAAAATATATTCCCACAGATATAGCAGTATTAATTTTTTTCTTCTTCGATTTCACAGGGAACCATAAATATATATGGGACAATTCATGTGAAGTAATACGATCAAAATTTTAAAATGAACCAAATTTCGGATACAGACAAAATGAAAATTTAAAAAAATTTAAAAAACTGGATATACTCTATAGCACATATAAAAAAATTTTTGGGAAAAAAAATTTGACAGGTAGAATTACCCATATATATATATACATATATATACACACAATGACCCATTTTAATCGCTCCACCCAAATTTCTCGGAATCTACACTAGCTATGAAAAAAGGATTCAGGGAAAAGTTGTAGAGGACGATGGGAGACATCTTTTGGCAAGATTTGTTTTGACCTTGAACTTTATTTTCAAGGTTATTTGAAGGTCAGAGTGGGTTTTGTTTTGTTTTTTAAATGAGGACCCCTATTTTTTCCGTGACCTTCAGAAGATCATTTAAAGGTCATATGCCATGGAACCTGTAATTTCATGGTTATTTAATGGTTAAACTGCATTTTTATTTGTGTCATTTATTAAACTTTTTCAAAATTAAATAAAGGTTGAAGCCCATTTTAATAGCCCCACCTAAATTAAAAGTTGCAAAGAACGATGAGGAACATCTTGTGACGGAATTGTTTTTAACCTTTGACTTCATTTTTAAGGTCCTTTGAAGGTCAGAGTTATTTTATGTAAATTAAAAGCTCTGCTGTGAGTTTTGGAATGGGATAGAGCGGGTAAAACTTACTCCCAAAATGGTAGTGGAAGCTGGCTTTTGCGACTTTGACAATATTAATCGATAATTAACTATTAAAAAATCTGGAGACGTTAGATCTGTTGAACAAGCAGGCCATTTAAGTGGACCTTCGAATTTTCAGAAACTGTTCTCTGAATCGTAATCAGCGACCCCGAAAACCGTCAAGTAATAACTTCTAGTGAATTTTCATAAAATTTTATAAATTGTTTTTAAAAAATTGCATTTGGCTGATTACCCTACTCAAAATAAAATGTGGATAATAAAGTTTCGATCGAAACAATTGAAACTCATGAGGAAAACAATTTGAAAAATATTGAGACTTTTAATCCTTTGTGATTTTTCATTCAAAACTTTTCAAAAAAGTAAAAGTACATAAAATTATCTCTAAAAATGGCGGATTATCAACCAAACGACATTGTGGATATGATAATGGTTTTAGGAGAAAGTCATAATAATTTTCGAGCTGCAACAAGACTTTACGCTGCCCGTTTTCCTGACAGACGACACCCAGATCACATAGCAATAAGTCGTTTGACTAAAAGAGCTGTTTTTCCTGCCGCTTATACTGACCCGCAGATAAGTTCTCGACGAATTGAAAGGGAAATAGGCATATCAAGATCGACATTTTTTGAGAATAATGGACTCCCTTTGGTATCATGCCTACCACCTAACGTTGGTTTAACAGATGGAAGAAAATCATTTTTGATGCTGTAGGCGCAAAATGCTCATTTCTCGGTCACGGATGCACAAAAGTAATTTTGCGCCCCGAAATAAAAATTATTTAAATTATAAATTTATAGTTTTTAAATACAAAATTTGGACAAAGATAATTATTTTTAAGGGCTCTTAAGGGGATTTAAGGCTTTTTAAGGGCTACGCCCCCCTACCCCCGGCGGGAGCTTCGCCCCCTCCACCCCCACCGGGCCTGCGACCCTGGACCCGCTTCTTCCCCCCGCTCAATCCTTTTCATTCTATATCCATACATATAATTATATCTGTATGTGTATATGTATAGGTAAGTAAATATCAACTTTTATTTTGCACCTACTGCATCAAAAAATATTGTTTGGATCTCGGTCGCAAATTACGCGTTGTCGTGGTGATAATTCAGTGATATCACCACTCAAGGCGCGAAATTTCATTTTGCGCCCTTAATGCAAAAAGTACTATTACAACAGCGAATTGAGTTTTGTCTATGGGCTTTGCGTAGGATAGGAAATGAACCAGATTTTTTTAGATACGTCCTTTTTTCTGACGAGGCTAAATTTCAGAGTGATGGAGAACTAAATAGACATAATTGTCATTATTGTTCCAGGGAAAATCCTCGTTGGTATAGAGCTGACAATCACCAAAGGCGTTGGAGTCTTATGGTGTGATGCGGAATTGTAAATGAATATTTAATTGGACCGTATTTTTTTGAGGAAAATGTAGACCAACATACTTTTTTACGGCTAATGAGAGATGAACTAACTGGATTGATAGAAGATGTCGATCTACAAATGCACCAAAGAATGTGGCTCCAGCAGGACGGTGCAACACCACATTTCGCTATAATCGTGCAAAGTTTTTTAAATCAACATTACAATGGCAGATGGATTGGACGAGGAGTTCCAGCTAATTGGCCTGCTTATTCACCAGATCTAACGTCTCCAGATTTTTATTTATGGGGTTACTTAAACAATGTTGTTTTTCAAGAACAGTCAACAACTAGATCAGATGTGCAGGATCGCATTCGTCGAACATGCGCGGCAATACCAAACGAGTTATTGCTCAGAACCGCTCCGCATTTTCAGAGGCGTTCAAATTCATGCCTACCAGCAAATGAACATTTGCTTCGAGATAAAATTCCTCATGTGGAATTGTGAGAGGCAAGGGGACTCACGTTAATCAAGTACCCCAAAGGAAATAGAACTTACTACGTCCACGCCGCTGTTTCTGGGTAACAAATCTGCTTCTTAAATAGTTTTTTTTAACACTAAAGAAATTCGCTTAGGGAATAGGGTATTCCCGTATGATAAAAATGGTCAGTCATTGGCGCCCCTGAGCCTGGTAACTAAGAAAACATACAAAGAAAAGCTCGTGGATGGATTTTTAACAGTTAACTATCAATTGATTTTGTCAAAGTCGCAAAAGCCAGCATCCACTACCATTTTGGGAGTAAGTTTTACCCGCTCTATCCCATTCCAAAACTCACAGCAGAGCTTTTAATTTACATAAAATAACTCTGACCTTCAAAGGACCTTAAAAATGAAGTCAAAGGTTAAAAACAATTCCGTCACAAGATGATCCTCATCGTTCTTTGCAACTTTTCGCTGAATTATTTTTTCATAACTAGCGTAGATTTCGAGAAATTTAGGTGGGGCTATTAAAATGGGCTTCAACCTTTATTTAATTTTGAAAAAGTTTAATAAATGACACAAATAAAAATGCAGTTTAACCATTAAATAACCATGAAATTACAGGTTCCATGGCATATGACCTTTAAATGATCTTCTGAAGGTCACGGAAAAAATAGGGGTCCTCATTTAAAAAACAAAACAAAACCCACTCTGACCTTCAAATAACCTTGAAAATAAAGTTCAAGGTCAAAACAAATCTTGCCAAAAGATGTCTCCCATCGTCCTCTACAACTTTTCCCTGAATCCTTTTTTCATAGCTAGTGTAGATTCCGAGAAATTTGGGTGGAGCGATTAAAATGGGTCATTGTGTGTATATATATGTATATATATATGGGTAATTCTACCTGTCAAATTTTTTTTCCCAAAAATTTTTTTATATGTGCTATAGAGTGTTTCCAGTTTTTTAAATTTTTTTAAATTTTCATTTTGTCTGTATCCGAAATTTGGTTCATTTTAAAATTTTGATCGTATTACTTCACATGAATTGTCCCATATATATTTATGGTTCCCTGTGAAATCGAAGAAGAAAAAAATTAATACTGCTATATCTGTGGGAATATATTTTAGAGGTGTTCAGTAGTTCTTCTGAATTTTTTAAGATTTTTTCGGGGCCATTATTTTTAGTTTCGGAGTGTCAAATTTGACATTTTAGCACTTTTTGGCATTATATGTATGCCCATTTTCATGAATTTGTAGCTCCCAGGGGATGCATTTTTCACTATAAACATAAATATGACGTTTTTTGTCATATTTTCTGAATTTTTATTAAAAATACTTTTAAAATTATAAATGTATGCTATAGCGCGTCTGTAAGCCATTTGAACATATCTTTATTATAATTAAAATGTTTCCTCAAATAGCGTGCGAGATCCGGTGACCGTCTCCTGTCATTAGTTATTTATTATATATATATATATGGGCTATTTCACGTCAAGTGGCATGATGAAAATTTAAAATCGCACCAAATTTTGAGAATAGTCTAGAAATATCTTCCAGAAAACAGAAAAAAAATTTTTAGGTGTTTAAAATAATTTGACTAAAAGTTATTCTACCATATAAAATGGAAATTAATCATTTATTTAAAAAATAGCTATTTTTAAAGCGATTTATCTGAAAACCTATTAATTTTTTTGTAAAATCATTAGATACAATTTTTGTTCGAAATAATCTTTAGAACTTCTTGTTTAAATGAATTTATCGTTCGTCCAAGTAATCTTTAGTAAAAAAGTATCTTTATTGATCGTCACGAACAAACAATTGTTAATAGACGTTACATTTTTGCCGACGTTTCGGACGTTTTTTCGCCGTCCCTTTTCAAGGCTAAAAAGTATAAATTACAGTTTAAAAAAATATAAATAAATACAAGTAACGAGACATTTAACTCGAAGTCACAAGACAATTTCACACACTCACCAAATTTAAACAGAACTAAAAAAAACAACATATCAATCGTGTGGTTACATCTCGCAAGACACTCTCTCAAGTATATTATTACAATATCAATCTATAAAAAATTCAAACAAATCAAGTTTAATTTTCGCATTAAAACAATAACCTTTAATAACACAACTCAAAAAAAATATCTTTCAACTAATTTTTAATACCTATTTGTCGCTATCAGAACACTCGTTTAAAAAATATACATAGGACCTCCCCGAAGGGAGTCCCAAGTCACAATTAATATTCATAATGCCCACAGACCCGTGCCTAACCTCTTACCAATACATTCACAATACATACATATATATATACATATATATATATCTAAATATATTTGTCCCGTACATCAATAAATCTATCCAAAAAAGGAGGGGAACACTCTGTATTGCGAGGCTAAGTCGAGTCGTGTGCTCCCGCGTATCAGGCGAACATGCGCCGCGGAGAAGTGGCACACCGTGTCAGTCTTAATACAACCTGGATTCCCCCGAGAGCTCCGATACCTTATGCGAGTCGCCCAACCTCCTCACCACACATAGTACGCTAGTACCGAGAGGCAGTTATTCTCAAGCCAACAACGTAATGGAGAGTATAAAACACATTTTTAACCAACAAACAATATTAATTACAATATAATTTTACAATATTTAACGTTTCTTTATACATATTCTTCAAAAAATTTACATCCTCTATACGGTTAAGCGTGTTATCACGTGTATAAATATTCAGCATCTCCGCAAACATTCGTTTTTTCGTATTACTTTCCAGTATCTCTCTTATGGACCGCTAATGCAGATCTTTCATTTTCATTGCGTACATCATTCTTATGCTCTCTAATGCGTGATTTTAATTTACGTTTACTCGTGCCAATGTATTGCGCTGTGCAGTCTTTACAAGGTATTTAATAAACAATATTGCACATCTCGTGTTTTTCATTTTTATCCTTGCCTAATTTAATAATATTACTAAACTTATTAATCGTGCGATTTATTGGTAGAAAATCACAATTTTTTATGAATACATTGAGGCACGGAGTTAAAGCTGTAATAAAAGGTAAAACAACCTATGGTCTCAAAATTAAATTTCTTTCTTTAACAATTATAACGGTAAGCGAGTTACCGATCAGGTGAGTAACTGAAAAGAGTATCGAGAGTGATGCGCGCGCATGGAACGCGCGCGTGAATCGTGCGCGAGAGGAGGATCGATAGACAGATTTCGCGCGCGCACGACAACAACACGGTGTTGGTGACCGGTGATTGTTTTTTACGGGATAAACGAGCGAAAGACTAGTGCATTTTTGTTTGTGGGTGCGAGGGTTCCTCCCCACCAACCTCCACGTCGGCGTGCAGAGCAGCACGTCTCACGGGCAGTGAGAAAGAAGGAAGAAGAGTCGGCCGCCTTCCCGACCATAGGAGTGAGAGAGAGAGATAAGCACGAGGACGAGCTGTCTCTCCTTTACCTAGTCGATTCCCGCCGAGGCGCGATATATAGACAAGCGGTAAGTGGTGCACCACATTTAGACCCGCGTGTCTATCTAATATTCGCGTCCCAATTTACCTGGTACGGTCCAGGTGAGGAAGCGTTCCTCCCTTTTCCCCTTCTCGTGACAATACCCGCACGGATAGAAAGGTCGGTGGTTCGCGGGAGCCACTTCACGAGAGAAGGCGCGCGTGACGTAGTAAGCTTCTACGTAAAAGTTCTCTACGTCAGAGATTCATACGTCACACGGTGTGACGTATGCCACCAGGTTAAGCAGCCGATCATATCCGGATCGGTTGCTCGTAATCTACTGTTAAATAGATTTTTAACTGATTCTTTTCGCGCTGACCTCGGGGGTAGTCATCGGTACGACTCCCCGTAAATTGTTAAAGTTCATTTATTGTTTATTTATTAATATTTATTTGTTAATTTAATAAATTGACTCGGTGAGACAATCTTTCTCGCCGATTAACAATAATATCACTTGTTGATAATATTTTACCGGTTAACGTCCTATCCTACGAATACCGCCCTCTCCGGTGTTTATCCTAGTTGGCAATTTTGGGCATAGGGCCCAACACACGGTATATAAGTCAAACGGAGTGTTTGACGTTGTTAACGGCATTGCACGGGAATCAAAGGGATTCCCGGCCGCATCGTGGGACTGCACACTTAAGGTTGGTAAGTTGGGACAGATTGGGTCTAACCGTGGGCCTTACATATCCCCAGTACCCACCCCGTTACAATTGGCGCCCAATACGTGTGGATTTTGGATACAGGACATCGGAAAAATCAACAAGCACGATATAGTTGTTTAATTGTTAATAATATTGTTAATTAACAATTGGATAACTCGCGAACAATAACGAGGTCAGCAGTCGCGTTTCGAAATTCTGAAGTATATTTCGGTACTCTTTCGCTCCCCCTCGAGGCGGGATTTGTTTATTAACAAATAGAATTGTTATAAACAAATAAAAATTTTTTTTATAACAAATAAAAATTTTTTTTTTTATTTTTCTCGTCTTGACTAGTAGTAGACACAGGAAATTGGTTCCTGGTCGAACATAGGTGGCGCCACTAGAAAAAGGTCGCACAAATAGGAAATTTGGTGGGTTTTCGAACGGAATCGATAGACCGACCAACGTTACTTGGAAATTGGGTAGTTTGGACCAAACCAAGTAACTAGCGCCATCTAGAGGAACGAAAGAACGCGACACAGCGCGACATAACCTGGTGGCAATTTATGGTCTAAAGAAATTGTTTGTAAGTGTATGCAAGGTTTAACTGGTTTTTGCTGGCACAAAACAGGAAGCTTATAACCTGGCTCAGACCTTTACAAATTGTATTATAGGTTATATTTTTGTAAGAGGTCAAGCGCGCGGTAACTTTATTTAATTTATTTATTTATTGATTTATTTATTATTTATTATATAGTACCGTTAAGTTAGCGCAAGGTAAGAGCCAGGCAGTAGTTTATCGTAAATTTATTAGCAAATTTGTTAAAAATAGTTTAAACTCGGTAGTTCCTGATCAAAGTAAGACGGGACTTACTTTTGGCATCCGGTTTTGTGCTTTAGCGGTTAGCTTAGGTAGAAGCAAAACCCAGTTACGCGGATTGGTCATTTGGCAAGTAACGCCAAAGTTAAATATTCGACAGCATATAACCTTGCACACACATAGTGCGTCAAGCCAGCGAGGCTACTTACTGTGAAACGTATAAACGACGCTACAACTAAATATGGCCGCTCAGCAGAAAGACGTCGATAGTCAAATCGATGCATGGATCGAGACGCTCACCAGGGAGCAAATCGAACTACACCTGGACGCCTTGAACCTAAAATCGGCAGGCTCGGTTCATAGGAAAGCCGAGCGACTCCACCAGTGGCTATTAGGAAATTATTCGGCCCAGGAGTTTAACCAGGAGGAAGACGAAGCCACAGCAGTTCGCAGCCGTCTCCAACGGAGAAATAGGTGGCTGCAGATGCTAGGTGAACATCAAGACGAGGAGTCTGATGAACCTAGCCCAGATCAGGAAGTGTATCTGGTACTGCGGGAAAACGCTGCGGTTAAAGATAACCTGCACAGGACGGTGCAGGATTTCGATGACGTCGAGCTAGATGAAACGACGTCAGCCGCGACCAACACAGAGCCTCAACCCGAACGAGAGGAAGAATGGCTGTCATTGGTCTCAGAAGAGGGAAACATTTTTAAAATCCCTTGATCGTTCTCCCAGACCTTGGTGCAGCTTATCAAAAAAGTGAATGACCTCACTGTAAAGGTAGATAAGCTGATGTCCGAGCGCACTCAAACCGCTCACAGCACGAGATTGGACGGTGCCAACCAATCTCACCATGTGCAATTTCAGGACACATATACGTGTTATGGTCCTGATGTGAGCGAGATAGGTGAGGCGCAAGTAAATGGCGAGCAACAACGCGCAAGCGCCCCTCAGTCTAAGCCTGATGGAGCTTGGAAGGGGGGGAATGCGCGCGAATCCCAGAGGATTCCTCAAGCGCGCAGCTCGCCAAACAAGGATCGGACATTTTCAACACCAAGCTTCTCGACGTCATCGAGGTTGAATGGGACACCTCGAGACGTCGGCGGCATTGTGAGGAAGTGGCAGGTCAAGTTCTCTGGCGACAAGAGCCAGAGCATCGACGCCTTCCTAACCAGGATCGAGGATTGTAGGATCCTGGCCAACCTGTCAGAGGACGAGTTATTGCCGTCACTCTCGGAACTTCTGACAGACACTGCCGCCACGTGGTACCAGAACGAGCAACACAAGTGGCACTCCTGGCAAGATTTCGTGACTTCGGCTAAACGTTGGTACGGAATGAGCCAACGTTTCCAGCAGAGGATCATCGCCGAGTCCAACGCACGGACTCAAGGACCCGATGAACCGGTTAGGGACTATATGACGTGCTCTATCGCAATAATGCGAAACATAGCCCCTACGCCGACTGAAGCGCAGCAGCTCGATCATTTGTATCGGAACATGCTGCCACAGCTTCAACGGCTGTTCAAGAGAGCGGAAGTGAGCTCAATTGAGCAAATGCTGGACCTCGCCACGGAAGCGGAGCAGACGATAGAAGGTGAAAAAGTATATCATCCACCACCTACGGAGGAAGGGTCTCTGCTTCCCGAGATGGCGTATAAGCCGAAGCGGAATAAAGGTTCGCCGAAGGCTAAGGTAGCGGCCGCTGAGGTAAGCCCAGCCAAACCAAGCGAGCCAGACGTCGTCGACCGCATCGCAAAGATGCTGGAGGATGCGCTGCGGCCCATCGTCTCCCAATTGGCGTCGACGACCCGACAGTCCCGTAGGAGAAGCCCAAGGTCTGGCTCTCCTAAGAAAGGCTCGCCGGCCAACCGATCTCCGAAGAGTAGGAGGTTTGGCAGACCTAATGGCCCGAGCAAGAGTTTCGGACACCGGCAGGAGAAGAAGAGTGATAGTCCACAGAGGGAAAAAGTGAAGGAACAGCCGAAAAACAGAATGGGCTCAACTTTCGATCCGACTAAGCCTCTTACCTGCAAGGGCTGCGGAAAAATTGGATATTCCCTCAGGTACTGTCTGGTGTGCTCGGGAAACGCCAAAGGGAGCGGTTAACCGGGACGAAAACCGCGACCCAAGAGCTTGAGTCCCCGCTGTCCCAGGTGAGTTCGGGACAGGCCCGCTCCAACCGAGAGTATGGTCCAGAGAGGAGCGGAAATGGGCCACAAAAGGAGGAACGGTCCCATGAAGCAAGCAGACCAACCTCATCCTATAAACCAGAGGATGAGAGTCGTTGGTGGCTTCTCGTGGAGATTGAGAGCTTTCGTATAAGAGCCTTATACGATCCCGGAGCCTCCACGACCGTGATGGGACCCAGCGGTCTGCAAATCGCCGCAGCATTGGGCAAGGAGCTCATTGTGGCGAACGCCGGACGCGTCAAGATGGCGGATGGTAGTTACCAACGGCTAAACGGTCATGTGATCTTACCTTTCACTGTCGGGAAGGAAACGCGTGAAATAAGGGTAGCGATCATACCAAATCTTGACGCCGAATGCTACGTAGGAGTAAATTTTGTACGAGCATTCAGAGCCATATTGGATCCGGATAGCGACCGCCTGTTCCTCAAAGACAGCAAGCAGCAGATCCACCTCGAAGTTGCTGGAATAGGGGGTATGGCCACCCTCTAGTTGTAACGGGGTGGGTACTGGGGATATGTAAGGCCCACGGTTAGGCCCAATCTGTCCCAACTTACCAACCTTAAGTGTGCAGTCCCACGATGCGGCCGGGAATCCCTTTGATTCCCGTGCAATGCCGTTAACAACGTCAAACACTCCGTTTGACTTATATACCGTGTGTTGGGCCCTATGCCCAAAATTGCCAACTAGGATAAACACCGGAGAGGGCGGTATTCGTAGGATAGGACGTTAACCGGTAAAATATTATCAACAAGTGATATTATTGTTAATCGGCGAGAAAGATTGTCTCGCCGAGTCAATTTATTAAATTAACAAATAAATATTAATAAATAAACAATAAATGAACTTTAACAATTTACGGGGAGTCGTACCGATGACTACCCCCGAGGTCAGCGCGAAAAGAATCAGTTAAAAATCTATTTAACAGTAGATTACGAGCAACCGATCCGGATATGATCGGCTGCTTAACCTGGTGGCATACGTCACACCGTGTGACGTATGAATCTCTGACGTAGAGAGCTTTTACGTAGAAGCTTACTCCGTCACGCGCGCCTTCTCTCGTGAAGTGGCTCCCGCGAACCACCGACCTTTCTATCCGTGCGGGTATTGCAACGAGAGGGGGAAAAGGGAGGAACGCTTCCTCACCTGGACCGTACCAGGTAAATTGGGACGCGAATATTAGATAGACACGCGGGTCTAAATGTGGTGCACCACTTACCGCTTGTCTATATATCGCGCCTCGGCGGGAAACGACTAGGTAAAGGAGAGACAGCTCGTCCTCGTGCTTATATCTCTTTCTCACTCCTACGGTCGGGAAGGCGGCCGACTCTTCTTCCTTCTTTCTCACTGCCCGTGAGACGTGCTGCTCTGCACGCCGACGTGGAGGTTGGTGGGGAGGAACCCTCGCACCCACACACAAAAATGCACTAGTCTTTCGCTCGTTTATCCCGTAAAAAACAATCACCGGTCACCAACACCGTGTTGTTGTCGTGCGCGCGCGAAATCTATCTATCGATCCTCCTGTCGCGCACGATTCACGCGCGCGTTCCATGCGCGCGCATCACTCTCGATACTCTTTTCAGTTACTCACCTGATCGGTAACTCGCTTACCGTTATACCCCCCTTCCAGATTCCGCATACTCTGTATGTGGACTCTGTACCGCGAGGAACAGGAAGAGGATAAATAATCAGGAGGTACACCTTATTCTTTTTTATTATAAAACTTTAATAAAAACAAAAAGTATCTATGTACATTTGGAGGATTGTGCCGTTGTCTCCTGATGGCTCTCAGCCCTGCCTCCTGCGCCCCGCCTTGATTTCGGCGTGCGCCTTGAAGCGAGGGCATTTCTTTGGGTCAACGACCCCTTTGCAGCGGCAGAGCGGACACTTCGGTTCCTTGTAACCGCTCGTTCCGCTCGGGGAGTGCTGAGACTGCAGCCGCGCCTCCAGCTCAGCGGCTCTTCTTTTAGCGTCATCCGCTTTCTGCTGGAGACGCCGGTGCTCTTCAGCAGCCTGCCTATAGGCTGCCTCAGCCCTCAGCCGCTGCTGGCGCTCTTCCTCGCGCTTCCTCTCTTCCGCCGCCGCCTTTTCTTTGGCCTCGCGCTGCTGAGCACGGAACGTTGCCAGGACCTCTCGCTCCCTTTTGAGGTCCTGAACTCGCTCAGCCCAGACACCCTTGGTGATAGGAGCCGTCGGATGAGCCTCGGCAAAAGCATCGAACTTTGCCAAGGCCTCTTGTTCGGCTGCCCGTAGCTGAACCCTCAGGGCTTTCATGTGCCTGAGGGCAGCCTCCGTCTCCTGCCACTCCTCTTCCTGTGTCTTGGGTCGCGCCTCCTCTGTCACCGCAGAGGTTGCGGGTTGGGACCCTTTGGAGTGGGGATGACGGAGCTGGGGTCTGGGATTGGCTGGTTCCGGCTCAGTCTTCCCCTGCAGACGATCCGATACCGGATTGCCCTCCTTCTCCATCCGCTCTTCTGTCGCGGGTGCGGTCTTCGGTGGAGAGGTAAGCGGTCTGCAGGGGTCGCTACGTAGGCCGTGTCCTGGCCCTGACCCTCCTCCAGGACCTCTTCTATGACGACGGCGGCGATATCCTCCTGGCCACGGCGATGCTCCTCCTGGAGCTGTTGCTGCCGATGATCTACGGCAGCAACTACTGCAGACAGGACATCCGCCGTCTGCATCTCGCCGTGGCTGGCCAGGGTGTATCATCCTGGCTAGGAGGAACTCTAAGGCTTCCTGCTCAACCTCGATGATCATCTGCAACAAAAATCACGATCTCAGGTTATGGCCCATCGTTTCAAACGACACTGTTCTTTATTTGGATTTCGATCCACGAGGACGCCCTCGTCCTCGTCTAAGGGGAACAGTTTCTGGCTGCGCATCTAATTGCCGTGTTACTGGGGATCGGCGTCGCACGGTCGCATTCGCTTTCCGGGGACGACCACGTAGTCGTCTGGTAGCGGGGGCCCTATCTAAGGACGTACGCGACGTCTTACGCGGTTTACATCGAGTCCCTTCGCTAGGTGACTCGCTCGCACTATACTCCCTCGCAGGGGAGGCTTCGCTCGCTACAGGTGGGTCGCACTTCACCTGTTGATCCCTCGACGGTTGAGATCTAGTAGGTTGCTCTTCATCGTTTGACTCAGCATCATCTTCGGGGACGTATCTCTTCAGATGCTCTATATGAGATACCTCTTGGCCCCCTTGATCATCTTGTATATCGTAGGTATTCATGCCTTTCCTACTGATGATCAGATATGGCCCTGTATATTTCGGAGCAAGCTTAGCCGAGATACCCTGTGCGCTGGACGAGAGGATCCGGTTGCGTTTCCACACCAGATCTCCTACCTCGAATTCCGCTGGCCTTCGTCGTGAGTTGAAGATTTCGGCTTGCCGGGCCTTGCTGGCAGCCGACTGACGACTTGCGTTCTCGTGCAGTCTTGGCAACTGTTTGATTTTGTCGTTCCAATCCTGCAGTCGACGGAACTCAAACTGTTGCTGGGCAAGCCGGTCTTGCTCTCGACGAGCTGTACTAGGCGCCTCGGGTTGGCGACCATAGTTCAGCATAGCCGGGCTCCATCCAGTAGAACTTTGCACCGCTGTGTTTAGTGCAAAGACTAACTCTGGCAGCTTGTCGTCCCAGTCGCAATTATCCCGGCTAGTCGACTTGGCCCTATCGACGAACGTCGCCGATAATTCAGGGACCTAACCTGCGCCGACACTCGAAATCCGTACCCGTTATATCCCCCACCCAAACGCGACCTACGCCCTCGGGGAGCCGTTTGATCACTTCGATCACCTGGGCTATAGAGAGACGAAGGTTGTCCCTGCTCGACCGGTGTCAAGAAGACCGTTTTCTGAGCACCGGGAGCCTCGTTAGGGATAGCCGTGCGTTTGCACCACCACGCTTGTGATCCCAGAAACTCAAGCTCCCCTACGTCTAGTGCCAACTTTGGAGGTGTACTGCGTATACGTGTACACACTGTGCCGGGACCCACAGGCAACTCAAAAACCCACTTGCCAGAAGAGACGAAGTAGTTTATCTTCCCCTGGCTCATCTTGGACCGAAGTCGGTCACAAACTCCCATCCCCACCACCACAGTCCCGGTGGATTTCCCCGCGAGAACGTCAAAAAGAGCGGAGGTACGACTGTAGGAGAAAAGCCTGTGGGTCCCGGCACAGTGTGTACACGTATACGCAGTACACCTCCAAAGTTGGCACTAGACGTAGGGGAGCTTGAGTTTCTGGGATCTCAAGCGTGGTGGTGCAAACGCACGGCTATCCCTAACGAAGCTCCCGGTGCTCAGAAAACGGTCTTCTTGACACCGGTCGAGCAGGGACAACCTTCGTCTCTCTATAGCCAAGGTGATCGAAGTGATCAAACGGCTCCCCGAGGGCGTAGGTCGCGTTTGGGTGGGGGATATAACGGGTACGGATTTCGAGTGTCGGCGCAGGTTAGGTCCCTGAATTATCGGCGACGTTCGTCGATAGGGCCAAGTCGACTAGCCGGGATAATTGCGAATGGTAGCGCAGTGGTGAGGCTTCTGCCTCGCGCTCCCGGGATCGTGGGTTCGCGCCCCGATACCTTCGTTGATTTTTTTATTCCTTATATTCAATCCGTACCCCGTTACACAATATTATTAATCAAGTTATTACTGGCGTTATCTAAATGTGACAATCGTTTATTTATGAATTTATTAATGAAATCAAATGGATAATTGTTATTAAGTAAAAAGTTTCTAACTAACACTATATTGTGATCATGAAAAATCGAATCCGATAACAAAACAGCCTTGTCGCCTAAATTATAAACCATTGCTATTTTTTGAGAGCGTGGGTGATGCGAAAAATAATTAAGATAACGTCCAGAGGCTGTGTTTTTACGGTACCAATTTGTCTTGCAAATAGCATTGTCAAATCTATGTATTTTTAAACCTAGAAACGGTAATTCTTTATTTATTTCAGTTTCCACTGTGAATTTTATAGGTTCACAAAAATTATTAAAAGTGTTTAGTATCAAATCGATCTTTTCATGATTGACAATTAATAGCGTGTCGTCTACATATCTTTTGTACAAAACAATATCCTTTTTGAATTGTTTTAAGCAACAATTTTCTAAATCTTCTAATACAATGTCTGCAAACCATGGGCTTGTGCAAAACCCATAGGAGCTCCCATACATTGTTAGTAAATTTTTTTATTGAATTGTAAGAAAGTTGAGTCCAAAAGCCGCTCTATCCCCTCCAAAAATTCAACTTTAACAATAGGAATACTACTCTTTATAAACTTCCTTTTTTTTGATACTGCTCGCATAATTAAATCCCTCGGTAAACTTGAAAAAAGAGAGACAACGTCAAACGATACTAATCTGTAATTAGCAGGTACAATCAGTTTGTCAATGATCTTTCTTAATTCTATACTATTTTTTATATTTAATGCTGGTTTTGGAACGTACTTATTAAATAATTTACTAATTGCTTTATCAAAGGCATACGTAGGGCTACTTATAGCTGAGACAATGATCCGTATAGTAAATCCGCTTTGTGTATTTTAATTAACCCATACGCTTTCGGAATGTTTGTATTGTCTAATTTTTGTTTAACGTTGTCAAAGCAGTTTTCTTTTTCAAAAACCCCCTTTTCCTCCCAATCTCTTATTAAAGTTGCATTTTTATTTGTAATTGTCTTAGCGGGTATTTTTCAATAACTTTATAATATTTTTCATCATTTAAAAATGTCTCCATTTTCTCATTATACTTTTCTTTTTCCATGACAACGCAAACCTTACCTTTATCTGCTTTTGTAAACATCATTGTAAACATCAATCATGAAAAGATCGATTTGATACTAAACACTTTTAATAATTTTTGTGAACCTATAAAATTCACAGTGGATACTGAAATAAATAAAGAATTACCGTTTCTTGATTCAAAAATACATAGATTTGACGATGCTATTTGCAAGACAAATTGGTACCGTAAAAATACAGCCTCTGGACGTTATCTTAATTATTTTTCACATCACCCACGCTCTCAAAAAATAGCAATGGTTTATAATTTAGTTGACAAGGCTGTTTTGTTATCGGATTCGATTTTTCATGATGACAATATAGTGTTAGTTAGAAACTTTTTACTTAATAACAATTATCCATTTGATTTCATTAATAAATTCATAAATAAACGATTGTCACATTTAGATAACGCCAGTAATAACGTGATTAATAATATTGTTAAAAAAAGAAATTTAATTTTGAGACCAAAGGTTGTTTTACCTTTTATTAAAGATTTAACTCCGTGCCTCAATGTATTCATAAAAAATTGTGATTTTCTACCAATTAATCGCACGATTAATAAATTTAGTAATATTATTAAATTAGGCAAGGATGAAAAACACGAGATGTGCAATATTGTTTATAAAATACCTTGTAAAGACTGCACAGCGCAATATATTGGCACGAGTAAACGTAAATTAATATCACGCATTAGAGAGCATAAGAATGATGTACGCAATGAAAGTGAAATATCTGCATTAGCGGTCCATAAGAGAGATACTGGCCACAACATTGATTTTAATAAGGTATCTATCATTGATATCGAAAGTAATACGAAAAAACGAATGTTTTCGGAGATGCTGAATATTTATACACATGATAACACGCTTAACCGTATAGAGGATGCAAATTTTTTGAAGAATATGTATAAAGAAACGTTAAATATTGTAAAATTATATTGTAATTAATATTGTTTGTTTGTTAAAAATGTGTTTTATACTCTCCATTACGTTCTTGGCTTGAGAATAACTGCCTCTCGATATTAGCGTACTATGTGTGGTGAGGAGGTTGGGCGACTCGCATAAAGTATCGGAGCTCTCCGGGGTATCCCGGTTGTATTAAGATTGACGCGGCGTGCCACTTCTCCGCGGCGCATGTTCGCCTGATACGCGGGAGCACACGACTCGACTTAGCTTCGCAATACAGAGTGTTCCCCTCCTTTTTTGGATAGATTTATTGATGTACGGGACAAATATATATATATATATATATGGGTGGTACTCTGTGACTTCGAAGATGAAAAAAATAAATATTGCTATAACTGTGGGAATATGTTTTAGAGGTATCCAGTAGTTCTCCTGAATTTTTTCAGATTTTTTCTGGGCCATTATTTTAAGTTACAGAGAGTCAAAGTTGACATTTTAGCACTTTTTTGCATTATATGCCCATTTTCATGAATTTTTAGCTCCCAGGGGATGCATTTTTCACTAAAAACATAAGTATGACTTTTTTTGTAAAATTTTCTGAACTTTTCATTAAAAATACTTTTAAAGCCATAAATGTATGCTGTCACACTCTTGTAAGCCATTTAAACCTTAAATAGTGAAAATCAGCAATTCTGCTCCGGACTCTGGTAACCTAATACTGTCTAAAAGATGTCTTTTTATAGTCAGAAACTGCCTAAAAATTTCCAGAGTGGGTCCAAATCATTAAGATCACTTATGGTCAAAATATCCTGGAAAAGTGCCCGAAATATTAATAGAAATGTATATTTGTTGCCTTATAACGATGAATCTATTAGCATGAATATTGCAAAAAAATTTGTGCACTTACCTTGGAGTGGTAGAAAAGTATCTTCACTTGTTTCTGTATCCATCTAATCCCCTGTAAGCTGCTAAAAATACAAATATTATTATACAAATTTAAAAAATTAATTTTAAACATTTATAATGCAGAATTTTTAGTTTTACATCCCTTACAAGAATTATAATACTAATCTGAAGGATTACTATAAATATATAAACATCATTATTACAATAACTGAATATACGTATTTAATACAAAAGATATATAAATAAATCGGATATATAATTATAATGAATAATATGATAACGTGACACTGACAAGTTTGTGAAATCTAAACAATGTATTGCTGAATAATAATAATAATAATGTTGATAATTTTATAGTAATCCTTCAGATTAGTATTATAATTCTTGTAAGGGATGTAAAACTAAACATCCAGCATTATAAATGTTTAAAAATTAATTTTTTACATTTGTATAATAATATTTGTATTTTTAGCAGCTTACAGGGGATTAGATGGATACTGAAACAAGTGAAGATACTTTTCTACCACTCCAAGGTAAGTGCACAAATTTTTTTGCAATGATCATTCTAATAGATTCATCGTTATAAGGCAACAAATATACATTTCTATTAATATTTCGGGCACTTTTCCAGGATATTTTGACCATAAGTGATCTTAATGACTTGGACCCACTCTGGAAATTTTTAGGCAGATTCTGACTATAAAAAGACATCTTTTAGACAGTATTAGGTTACCAGAGTCCGGAGCAGAATTGCTGATTTTCACTATTTAAGGTTTAAATGGCTTACAAGAGTGTGACAGCATACATTTATGGCTTTAAAAGTATTTTTAATGAAAAGTTCAGAAAATTTTACAAAAAAAGTCATATTTATGTTTTTAGTGAAAAATGCATCCCCTGGGAGCTAAAAATTCATGAAAATGGGCATATAATGCAAAAAAGTGCTAAAATGTCAACTTTGACTCTCTGTAACTTAAAATAATGGCCCAGAAAAAATCTGAAAAAATTCAGGAGAACTACTGGATACCTCTAAAACATATTCCCACAGTTATAGCAATATTTATTTTTTTCATCTTCGATGTCACAGAGAACCACCCATATATATATTGTAACGGGGTCTACCTCTAATTAAGACCGAAATTAGAAGCATGGCCATAGGGGCCACGGTATGGGGTCTCAACCTCTCCCGATGCGGTCAATGCGGCCCGCGCGTACCGATGTACTTACCTCGGCCGCACTGTGCAATACCGGTACCTCCGTTAAATCGGGCGGCTTTTCCTTGCCGTCCAGGTATGATGACACGGGGAGCACCGCGCTCTCCGTCTTTGTTTCTCGGTCTTACCTTTACCTTAGCCTCCGAGTACGTGAACTCGAGAGGCTCATTACTCGGCGTGAGTTTTGCCTCTACGAAGTGGTTTTGGGATATTCGGATTCAATCGACAACACGACATATATAAAAGTAAATAACTTCAAGTTAAATTAATTACGTTCGATTTATTAACTAAAATTAATGTTACAACTAAAGAAGATTACAAAGGAATATAATGAGGTGCGCGATTGTGTCATATATACGTTACGCGAAGTTCCAAATAATGGTGTCTCGAATGAAGACGCGTCGATCCCTCGGCGGGATCGTCCTAAGCTAAACCACGAGGAAAGCCTAACGAGGTTTACTTCTAAGTATTAGAGTGAGAGAGACGGGAATCGCCGGCCGAGTCGTCCCTTCTCTCTCGCTCTCGATTTTGAACGCGTTGCCCGCTGGCAACGATGATCCGCTCGCGATCTCGCGGTATTAAAGTAAGGGATTTTATCCCGACTTACGCTTGATGTGGCGTCCTTACAATATCCCGGACGCCAACTACGCCTTCGGCCTCCTAGCCGTCTATCGGGCAGGTAGCCTTCTCGTCGATGCAAAGGACGAAGGGAAAACACAGAAGGGGAGACGGCGGAGCACGTCGCGCACCGTCTCCTTCGTGGCACGATTCCCACACGAACCACTACGTCGAGCCTCACTTCGTCGCTGGAGTGCCGTCTTCGGTCTTTAGCTGCGCCATGAGGGACATTAGGCGCGCGACGTTCGCCAGTCGCGCGGGATCTATAGGAGGGGCCTCCTTGGAGCTGGCCCCCGGAACTAAACTTCCTTCCATGCTTGGGAAGTTCGTCCTGTAAAACAAAAGGAAAAGAAAGGTTAGGAAAATGGGCGCGCCTGAGAGTTTCTCGTCGTTCGCGTTTTTCTCGGTGAGAAGGTCGTCGGGTCAATCGGATTAATTTTCTTCTTCGAACCTTTTGGTCGACCGGGACCTCGATTTACGCGCGCGTCCTCAGCTGTACTTTCTGCGTTCTATTGAATACGCGCGACGTTATAATTCCGTTTTTCCATCTTCATGCATTAATTCGTAGGTGTTGTTACCTAGTTTTGCTACAACCAAGTACGGGCCTACGAATTTAGGAGCTAATTTCGAAGCTAGTCCTTGAGCTGCGGAGGAAAGTACTCGATTCCTTCGCCATACCGTTTCTCCAAGTTGCAAAGTTACTTCGCGCTTATCCGCGTCGAAATATTTGGCCTGCCTGCTTCGGGACTCTTCCGAATTTATATTCGCTCTTTCGTGCAAGTCCGGTAATCGAAGCATTTTCTCTTTCCATGCTTCGATAGTTTCTTTCTGCAAGAAAGTCTCTACGGCTCGCTCTTGTTCTCGACGAGCCGTTTTTGGCGAACGAGGTTGTCTCCCGTAATTTAGCAGTGCCGGGCTCGAGCCCGTGGAACTTTGCTCGGCCGAATTGAGGGCGAAGATTAACTCTGGTAATTTTTCTCCCCATGTTCGGTGATTTTCTTCGATAAACGATGTAATCATCGTTTTGACTGTCCTGTTTGTCCTTTCGACAGGGTTGGCTCGAGGGTGGTATGGAGGTGTCGTTTCGTGGTGTACTCCAATTTCCTCGAGGTATTTGTCGATGGTACGGTTTTTGAATTCCGTACCATTATCTGAGACAAACGTCTCCGGCGTGCCGAATCTTAAGATCACTCTCTCTTTCAGATGTCTAAGAATCGTCACTGCATTCGCTGCATGAATGGGTACGCATTCTACCCATCGCGTAAACAGATCTTGGAATATAAGGATATACTCGTGTCCTTGTTTATTCTTTGGGAGGGGTCCCATCACGTCCCCTGCTACGATCTGCCATGGGCGTTCGACCTTTCGTCGTCCCATTAGACCAGCCGGTGCACGTTGTTCAACTTTGCATTGTTGGCAAATTAAACATTTTCGGACGTGCGCTGCTACGTCTTTGTAATACTGCGGCCAGTAATACTGTTGCCTGACTCGCGCGAAAGTCTTTTCGCGACCGAGGTGTCCAGCGGTTGGATCGTCGTGACATTCATTCAAGACGATCCCCCTCCTCTCCTTTGGTACGACTAGCTTCCATGCGTCGTCGTCTCCAATATTATCTTCGATTTTAGGGTCTGGGCGGTACATATACAATTGCCCCCCTATAACCTTTCGAGTTGGGTGGTTCCGCGGGTTTTCTTGTACTTCTTTTACTAACTGCAAGTACCAAGAATCATTTGTTGTCGAGGCCCATGTGACTGTTCCGATAGTCACGTCGTCGTCCTCGAACATTCTCGAGAGTGCATCGGGCACGTGATGCAACGCTCCTTTTCTGTATTCGGTCTCGAACGTGTAACCTTGTAGTTCGAGAGCCCATCTTGCTAATCTGCCTGTTGGATTATGTAAGTTACATAACCACCTTAGGCTGCTGTGGTCCGTGATTACTTTAAAGTTATACCCCTCTATATATGGGCGAAACTTTTTTATGGCCCAAATTACGGCGAGGCATTCTCTCTCTGTCACGCTGTAATTTCTTTCTGCCTGTGTCATCGTACGGCTAGCGAACTCGAGTACGTGTTCGTTGCCATCGATTTCTTGAGTGAGTACCGCTCCCAAGCCGGTATCACTAGCATCTGTTTGAATCACGAATCTTGCGTTAAAGTTCGGCCTCTGTAATATAGGGGCCGATGCTATTAGTGCTTTCGCATGCTCGAAAGCTGCTTGCTCTGCTTCCAGCCAGTCGTATTTGCGTCCTTTCTTTGTTAACGTGGTTAAAGGCTCAACGATTGTAGCAAAGCTTCTTAGGAATTTTCGGTACCACGACGTCATGCCTAGGAAACGTCGTAGCTGTTTTAGGTTACGTGGAGCTGGGTATTGTATGATAGGTTCGATCTTTTCTGGATCGGGCCTAAATCCATTACGGTTTACCAAGACGCCGAGGTATTTAACCTCGTCGCGTCCGAATACGCTCTTTTCGCGGTTTATGGTTAGTCCCGCGTCTTTTATTCGCTGTAACACTTGTTCGAGGCAACGTAGGTGCTCTTCGAACGTTTCCGTGACGATTATTATATCGTCAAGGTATGCGAATGCGAATGGTTCGAGTTTCGGGCCAATTATGTCGTCTATGAGGCGTTGGAACGTAGCGCCTGCATAGCTGAGACCGAAGGGCATTCTTTTAAATTGGTAAAGCCCTCGTCCAGGTACTGTGAAAGCTGTGATTGGTCTTGATTTTTCTTCCATTGGTATTTGATGGTACGCGTTGCTTATGTCGAGCGTACTGATATAGCGAGATTTCTGCAGTTTTCTCAGTATATCATCCATCCTTGGTAATGGGTATGCATTTGGTTTTGATACCGCATTGACTTTGCGATAATCTACGCAAAATCTATATTTACCATTAGACTTCTTAACCATAACGACTGGACTGGACCAGCCGCTTGTTGATAGTTCTATTACGTCGTTTTTAAGCATTTCTTCAATTTGCGTATACATCTCTTCTTCGATTTTTCTTGAAATCGGGAAATATCGTTGTTTCATTGGCTTAGTTTGTGCAGCCTAGTTGTTCTTTGGTTGAGCCGAGAACTCGTGCGAGTAGGTGATCAAGCTGCTCGCGTTGTTCTTGCTCAATATCTGCAAGACCGATGGACGCAAGTGCGAGAGTCTCTTCTTGTCCGACTCCCGCTACCTCTAATTTAACGGTATTTCCTGACTCTTTTACTAATAATTCATTTTTATTAGGGTCTAATATTGCGCCAAAAGCTCGCAAAAAATTCGATCCTACATAGCAATCGTCGTCGAGGTCGGGTAAAATCGCTACTCTTATGTCTCTGCGTATGCCGCCGACCTCGAATGGTAAGTATACGTATATCGCTACCGAAAGTTTGAAACCTCCCGCGACGCGCGCGTTTTTCGTTTCGGTGGGGATTACCATTCTACCGCACGAACTTGCTATTTGTAATCCTATCGAATTCATTATGGTGCATGAACAACCTGAATCGTACAATGCACGAATTCGATAATCGTTTATATTTACTTGCAGCCACCATCGCTTTTCGTCATCTTTTTGCGATTGCTGCAAATTTTCATCGTTTTCAATGTTTCTTTTATCAACGCTCTTCTCTTGAGCGTCGTTCACAGCGCTTATATTCTGCTTAGTTATGCTGTTGTCCGAGGCCTGAGGGTTGTTTGGGTTGAGCGCCGCGGCCTCGCTTACGCGCTCCCCTTTTCGTTTCCCGCTGGCTTGGTGCAGTCTTTTGCTAAATGGCCTTGGACGTTGCAGTTGAAACATTTCCGTGTTTCCTGTGCTCGATTTGGGTTGCCTGGCTGTTTTCTGTCACTTTCGGTTATTTTACGGTCGCTTTTCACTTGTTTATTAATAAATGAATTTTTCCGAGGGGGGCTTCTTTTTCCCTCCTCTCCTTTTCGGATCGTATTCTTTATTGCTGGTTCTTGCAGCTTCTTGAATGCGTTTTCGATGCATTTTGAAATCGACTCCATTAGATTGGGAGTCGTTGCTGCTCCGATTTCTTGCTGCACTGCGGCGACTTGCGGTTTATTCCTCCGGAAGTTTGCTGCTGGCTTATATGCTAGTTCTGGTAGCAGTGTCGACTCCGGCGGTGGCGGTGGTCTGAATGCTCTCTCTGCTTCGATTACCGCTTCGGCTTCGACTGCTAGGCTATGTAACGATTTGATGCTATTAAATTCATCACGGCGAATTAATTTTTGTAATTCGGGTAGCATATTTCTATGCAGTAAATCTAGCAGTTGTGTCAACATCGGTTCTGGTTCTTGTTTTTGCAATAAACACACCAGACATGCGATATAATTTTGCACGGGCTCATCTCGCCCTTGTGTGCGCGCGTTTGCTTCGGCAATTAATTTTTGTTGTCGAAGTCTGTTTGACCCGTACCATCGTCTTGCTGCTTCGCAAAATTCATCCCAAGAGTTCCATTGGTTGCGCCGCATTCTCAACCATACAGCTGCAACGCCTGTAAATAACTCGGTTAATGCAGAGAGTAACTCCGTTTCTGTTAAACGAGATGATTTACTGCATTCCTCTACTCGTGTGATGAAATGATCGATGCTTTGGTTTTTATCGCCGTTAAATCGTACGTTCCATCTGCGTACAATTTGTCCGACGTCGCGAGTATTATTTGAACTCAGCGACTGGTTTTGTATAAAAGTGTGTGAGCGCGCTTGCTCGACATCTGGGCAACTCTCCCCTCTCCCGGTTTTTGAGCTTTCACGTGCGCTCAAGTCTTGATGCGAGCCGTTGTCCTGTGTCGGGTTGGGACTGCTTGCATTCGGGTATTGGCACGTAAACGTGTCTTGGAAGTTCACGTGTGTTTGTTGTTTGTTATTTCGTGGCAGTTTTGTGCTCGAATGTACATCTACATTCTGCGTCCGTGTGTCCTGCCATTTTTTTGTTATGTCTATGACTTGCAGTTGGAGGGCCTTTACTCGGTTTGATAGGTCCCCCATAAGCTTGACCATTTCCGTCGGCATGTCGTACTGTATGCCGTCGTGTGTCTCGAGCGTTATCCACCTGTTTGGGTCTGTTTGCTCGTTTGTTGGTCTGTTTCTATCTTCGACCGGTTCACTAACGCCGGTCGGTGTCATGTTTACTTGAACTAGCGGGTCTCGTGCGAGTATTTCTAAAGGATGCCTTGCCGTGGCTTCGTTGTCCTCGTCGCTTTCGACCGATGTGTCCGCGTCTTTTTGTTTATATTCGTCTATAAACGTTTGTCTCAACGCGAGTCTGTTTTGGCGGGTTATTTCGTCGTCCGCCTCTTCACCGGGTTTGAAGTCGGTAGCTGTATAGTTACCGAGTAACCACTTTTCGATTCTACTCAGTTGTTCGAGTTTCGTTCCGGACTCGATCAGCTGCATGTAATTAAGTGCTTCGTGGACGTTTTCTGAGCTTAAGCTCCAGCACCAGTCTTCGAGGGCACGGATGGTTTCGTCAGCCATCTTAAATTACGCCGCTTATCAATTTTATAAACGTTTATTCACAGACAATCGTGCGCTTGAATTATAAGCGTCTAATTGTCGTGTTTACAATATAAAATGTTAGTGTACCTAACCTGCACACTATTGTCTGTGTTACTCTATTCGCAGAGTACGTATAAGTGCGAGTACGGGCTTCCTATTTTACGCGAATTGCCGCTTTGCGATTCGCTTAAACGCCTATACCCTCAGAAAAATTTTAATTTTTGAAGGAGTATATTGGTTTAATGTGAAGGAAAAGTTTCCTTCGCAACGAAAGTTAAACAACTTTAGTTTTAAACAACAAAAAAATTAAATTAAATTTACCTTTCTTAATAATTGTTTCTCCTTCGAAAAAAATTATATTTTTCTCACGAAGTCGGTGGCTATTTTTCTAAATTATTATATGAATGATTTTATGAGTACGAAAAAAAGGAAGGAAATACAAAATTAATAAACTCCTATATTAATTTTTCAATAATTGTATTTTAATAATTTTCTCGATAAATTTTTCCTGTTATTTCCTATTAAATGACTTAATCATCCTTGCATCAACTAAATATTTATTTATTTTAATCATTAATCCTTGAATAAATTTATTTACTAGAATATTCGATTTAATTAAAATCGAAATCAAAAATACTAATTTTTCACTGTTTATTTAATGCAAGAATTTTGTGTAACAAATTCGTTGAAAAAGAAAAGAAAATTTAATAAAATCATTTATCGAGCGAATTAAAATGTCCGCTCGCTTTAATAATTAGTTCGATAAGAATAACAGGATTCTTATGTACCGACTTCGCCTTCCGTGTGAGCAGAAATAAAATAAAATAGAATTTTAAATTTTATTTGCGCTCTCTCTCGCACTTTTGTAGTCGAATTTTCGGTGCTTGAAAGTCGCACCGAATTACATTTGTTTTCGACTAGCGCTCGTACGTAAACAATACCGCTCTTGTTTACTTGTATCGGCGCGGGCTTTCCTCGTCGCGTGGTCTCTATTTACGAACGATCGAGAAGTTTCACGTCTGAAATTCTCTTCGTTTGTCTTTTTCTAGACTCGCGAACGCGCCTAAACTAAGTAAAAATTGGAATATTTGCTTGTATTCTCGGGCGTCGCGCAACGAGACGTCCGATATCAAAGAACCACTTTCTTTGATCAAAATGCACCTTAGTTCTACGTAACTAGCAAGGTGTAGTTTTTATTTAATTTTAAACGAACACGTTGGGCGCCATGTAACGGGGTCTACCTCTAATTAAGACCGAAATTAGAAGCATGGCCATAGGGGCCACGGTATGGGGTCTCAACCTCTCCCGATGCGGTCAATGCGGCCCGCGCGTACCGATGTACTTACCTCGGCCGCACTGTGCAATACCGGTACCTCCGTTAAATCGGGCGGCTTTTCCTTGCCGTCCAGGTATGATGACACGGGGAGCACCGCGCTCTCCGTCTTTGTTTCTCGGTCTTACCTTTACCTTAGCCTCCGAGTACGTGAACTCGAGAGGCTCATTACTCGGCGTGAGTTTTGCCTCTACGAAGTGGTTTTGGATATTCGGATTCAATCGACAACACGACATATATAAAAGTAAATAACTTCAAGTTAAATTAATTACGTTCGATTTATTAACTAAAATTAATGTTACAACTAAAGAAGATTACAAAGGAATATAATGAGGTGCGCGATTGTGTCATATATACGTTACGCGAAGTTCCAAATAATGGTGTCTCGAATGAAGACGCGTCGATCCCTCGGCGAGATCGTCCTAAGCTAAACCACGAGGAAAGCCTAACGAGGTTTACTTCTAAGTATTAGAGTGAGAGAGACGGGAATCGCCGGCCGAGTCGTCCCTTCTCTCTCGCTCTCGATTTTGAACGCGTTGCCCGCTGGCAACGATGATCCGCTCGCGATCTCGCGGTATTAAAGTAAGGGATTTTATCCCGACTTACGCTTGATGTGGCGTCCTTACAATATCCCGGACGCCAACTACGCCTTCGGCCTCCTAGCCGTCTATCGGGCAGGTAGCCTTCTCGTCGATGCAAAGGACGAAGGGAAAACACAGAAGGGGAGACGGCGGAGCACGTCGCGCACCGTCTCCTTCGTGGCACGATTCCCACACGAACCACTACGTCGAGCCTCACTTGCTTGGGCTCGCTGCGTTCCTCTCGTCTACGGCGATAGCACGCGTACCCCGGGAAACGGACCGATCCTCGATCGCTCGTCTGCGTCGCGGTAAAATTTCCTCACACGTGTTCGCTCGTAGCACGGCCCAGCTAAACCGTAGCGTAGACCGTCCTTCGCAGTACTCTCTCGTACCCGTACTGTACCGTACTCTTACTCTCCCGTACTCGTACTGTCTTTTCCGTGGGCCATCCAGAGGTCCTCTCTCCCTCCCTTGCGCACGGATCGTTGTTCGTTCGCCGCGCCGTTTCCGAGAAAAGCAATTATATCGAATGCTCGCGTTTACTAAACGATATTAATTTAATTCAAAACGCCTTTTAATAATTAATACCGTTACAATATATATATATATATATATATATATATATATATATATATATATGTATATTGTGAACGTATTGGTAAGAGGTTAGGCACGGGTCTGTGGGCATTATGAATATTAATTGTGACTTGGGACTCCCTTTGGGGAGGTCCTATGTATATTTTTTAAACGAGTGTTCTGATAGCGACAACATAGGTATTAAAAATTAGTTGAAAGATATTTTTTTTGAGTTGTGTTATTAAAGGTTATTGTTTTAATGCGAGAATTAAACTTGATTTGTCTGAATTTTTTATAGATTGATATTGTAATAATATACCTGAGAGAGTATCTTTTGCGAGATGTAACCACATGCTTGATATGTTGTTTTTTTGAGTTCTGTTTAAATTTGGTGAGTGTGTAAAATTGTCTTGTGACATCGAGTTAAATGTCTCGGTACTTGTATTTATTTATATTTTTTTAAACTGTAATTTATACTTTTTAGCCTTGAAAAGGGACGGCGAAGAAACGTCGGCAAAAATTCGGAAATATTGATTATCAGAAAAAGGCGACAATGCCACAATTGATTTTGATCTAATACCGCTCAAGAGATCACATTTTCCAAGAGCTTTCGAATGGCAGTGGTTAGATTATTGGCCAAGACCGCTGGTAAAAGTTATGCCTTAAAATGCATGAAAATTAGTGATTTTATGAGGTTTATGAGGCATAACTTGCACCAGCAGTTTTGGCCAATAATCTAACCACCGCCATTCGAAAGCTCTTGAAAATGTGATCTTTCGAGCGGTGTTAGATTAAAATTAACTGTGGCGTGGTCACCTTTTTTTGATAACCAAATTTTTTTTTTTCCGGGTGTCCTATCTCTTCGAGATTTTAAAATTATGAATTGTAACCCGGGTAGATAAGTTCTAGAGATTATGTTGAAAAAATGTTGTAAATAATGTTTTTTCAAAAATATCAATAGATTTTGAGATAAATAGCTTTTTTTTTATTATTATTTTAACGTCGCTCTTTTTATGCTCCCAAACCGGTGCTAATCAGCGACGGAGGTTATACGATGTCTTGGTGAAGAAAGCATGTGTTGAAAATACATTCGCCAGTGGTGCTTGTATTAATCGGCCGGGGCCGAGAATCAAACCTGGGACCTCCAGATTACGAGCCCGACGCCCTACCGACCGAGCCATCGCAGGCCTCAATAAATAGCTTTAAAAAAATAGAACTTAAACAAACAAAAAATTGAAAAATTTTTATTTTTTATGGTAGAAGAACTTTTAGTCAAATTATTTTAAATACCTAAAAATTTTTTTATATTTTTTAGATGATATTTCCAGCATGTTCACAAAATTTAGTACAATTTTAAATTTTCTTCATATCACTTGATGTAAAATAGCCCGTATATGTATATATATATATATATATATATATATATACGGTGGGCCATTTTAATCTATGCACCTGAAAAACTCAGTAAGTTCGCATCCTATCAAAAAATGACCTTTATAAAAGTTGTAGGATACAAAGGGGGTCAAATAATAGTGACCTTGAATTTGACCTTCAAGCTGACCTTCAAGGTCAAATCAAGGTCAACTTGAGTTTTTTAAATGGAAACCCCTATTTTTTACACCGGAATCGGAAAGGGCGGAAAATTTTACGTCCGAATATGCTCTCAGGTCTTCTGACCTCGATGACCTCAAAGGTCAGATGAAGGTCATAAATACGAAATAATCGGATGGCTATGAAAAATCTTAGGTAGGGTATTGCCGAAAAAGTAAAGGTCATTATTTAAGTAATTTTTAACGACAAATTCAAAGGTGCCCTTAAATTTGACCTTGGCAGTGACCTTTTAAATTAGACCTTGAACTTACGTGTTGTTGTTTCTTGGATTTACTTTTAGCGTTACCCAGAAACAACGACGTGGACGTAGTAAATTCTGTTTCCTTTGGGGTGCTTGATTAGCGTGAGTCTCCTTGCCTCTCACAAATTTAACCACGAAGCAAATGCTCGAATTTACCTCCATTTGCCTGACGACACAGCCCTAAACGTCTACGGAACTCTTGGATGGTGTTTAACAAAATTTGTCTTGGAATCGCAGCGCATGCTTCACGAATCCGATCTTGCATGTTGTCTCGCGTTGTAGGCTGTTGTTGAAAGACAATATTCTTCAAATAGCCCCACAAATAAAAATCTGGTGAAGTCATATCTGGGGAGTTTGCGGGCCAGTTAACCGGACCTCCACGTCCAATCCATCCAGCGTAAGTTTCATACAAAAATTGTCGAACAATTACTGCAAAGTGTGGCGCTGCGCCATCTTGCTGGAATACCATTCTTTGTCTGGTTTCTAAATCAACGTCTGCCAATAATTCTGGCAGCCTATCTCTTAGTAACTCTAAGTAGGTGTGTTGATCAACATTAGCCTCAAAGAAGTAAGGACCAACCAAATAACCATTTACAATCCCACACCATACCATAAGCGATGTTGGTGATCTACTTCTCTGTCCCAATGAGGATTCTCATGTGACCAATAATGGCAATTGTGTCTATTAAGTTGCCCGTCACTTTGAAATATTGCTTCATCGGAAAATAAGACAAAGTTAAAGAAGTCAGGATTATAGTCAATTTCTTGAATGGCCCATTAGCAAAATTCAACTCGCTGTTGCATATTATTGGTTTTTATACATATGGGGATTGGAATAAATAAAAGACGACAATATTTAATAAACAAACTTAGACACTTTATTATAATGTCACGAGAAAGGATAGGTCTTTACTATACGAGAAGCGGTTCGAGACTAAACTAAGAACGATGCCTAAAACTAAGAAAGCATCTAAAATACTACGCATTATGCTCATACTGCACACATATGGACTATAAGCTAGTTATAAAAATGGTCAGTTAGACCGTCCGCCGAGTACGCCGATGCACTCACAGGCAGTGCCATAAAACCCTTCTTTTTGTCACCTTTGCCGAAACAAACATTCAAGCTATAGTCGAGTGATTTTTGTAAAGTACATTTTATTTACATTATTTTACTTGTATATTTCAACACATATGATGTACCTTTAATGCTTGAACCAAAGTATTTAACAAGCTCGACTAATAAATTTACAGAAAAATCATAAACATCTGAAAAGTAATACAAATTCTCTGTAGTGCACTATGATTAAATTTAAAAAATTTGAAACTACAAAAATGTATAAAAGTGAAAAATTAATGTAACTACATTCGATATTTGTAAAACTTTAAAATAATTTTAATTTTATTTAAAATGAAACAACCAGAAGAAGTATACTTAAATCATTTTAAATAAAACACTTTTAAAATCTGCGTCTGGGAAATCTGTGCGTGTCCCACAAATATTGAAGTTAGTTATTGCATCAAATGGATGTGTATGGTTTAATACTTAGAGATTGGAGTAAGAGCATATTGCAGAGAATTTTTATTAATATTTAAAAATTCATGACACGTCTGTCATACTAAAAAAATCTAATAATAAGGCTTGTGTTGCAGCGAGACTCTAAGTTGCACACTTTTTCTGATAGACGACACCCTACGGATATAACGATATGCAACTTAACTGAAAGAGCTCGTCTTTAACATCTTGTTCATTAACGCGAATTAAGATTTAACGATTCATTTTCAGGCAAATGAAGGTGCCTTCGAACATTTATTTCCTGGCTAAATTCGAGAGAGGTAAAGAAACTTTGGCTGATCAAGCATCCCATCCTGAGAGGCAAGAGGACTCACGTTAATCAAGCATACCAAAGGACACAAAACTTACTACGTCCATGTCAATGATTCTGGGTAACGCTACAAGTAAGAGCACGAAACAACAAAACTTTAGTTTAAGGTGTAATTCAAGGTCACCAGTATTTGACCTCATAAGCACCTTATATTTTTTATTTGACTTTAATGGCATCGCCAAGGTCAAAATAAAGGTCACCACTGAATTTCACGTTAAAAATTACTTAAATAATGACCTTTACTTTTTCGGCAATACCCAACTTAAGATTTTCCATAGTCATCCGATTATTTCATATTTATGACCTTGATTTGACCTTTGAGGTCATCGAGGTCAGATGACCTGAGAGCATATTCGGACGTAAAATTTCCCGCTCTTTCCGATTCCGGTGTAAAATATAGGGAATTCCATTTAAAAAACTCAGGTTGACCTTGATATGACCTTGAAGGTCAGCTTGAAGGTCAAATTCCAGGTCACTATTGTTTGACCCCCTTTGTATCCTACAACTTTTATAAAGGTCATTTTTTGATAGGATGCGAACTTACTGAGTTTTTCAGGTGCATAGATTAAAATGGCCCACCGTGTATATATATATGGGCTATTTCACGTCAAGTGGTACGATGAAAATTTTAAATCGCTCCAAAATTTGAGAACAGGCTGAAAATATCTTCAAGAAGATAGAAAGAAATTTTAGGTGTTAAAAATAATTTGCCTAAGAGTTATTCCACCATGAAAAATGGAAATTTTTCAATTTTTTAGAAAATTTTCTATTTTTAAAGCCATTTATCTCAAAATATATTAATTTTTTTGAAAAGACATTACAAACAACTTTTGTTCAAAATAATCTTTAGAACTTATCTACCTGGGTTACAATTTTAAAATCTCGAAGAGATAGAACGCCCGGAAATATTGAATATCAAAAAAAGGCGACCACGCCACTATTGATTTTGATCTAACGCCGCTCAAAATATCACATTTTTTGAGAGCTTTCGAATGGCGATGGTTAGATTATTGGCCAAGACCGCTGTTGTAGGTTATGCTCTAAAATACATGAAAATTAGTGATTTTATGAGGTTTATGAGACACAACTTACACCAGCGGTCTTGGCCAATAATCTAACCGTCGCCATTCGAAAGCTGTCGAAAAATGTGATCTTTTGAGCGGCGTTAGATCAAAATCAATTGTGGCGTGGTCGCCTTTTTTTGATATTCAATATTTCCGGGCGTTCTATCTCTTCGAGATTTTAAAATTGTAACCCAGGTAGATAAGTTCTAAAGATTATTTTGAACAAAAGTTGTTTGTAATGTCTTTTCAAAAAAATTAATATATTTTGAGATAAATGGCTTTAAAAATAGAAAATTTTCTAAAAAATTGAAAAATTTCCATTTTTCATGGTGGAATAACTCTTAGGCAAATTATTTTTAACACCTAAAATTTCTTTCTATCTTCTTGAAGATATTCCTAGCCTGTTCTCAAATTTTGGAGCGATTTAAAATTTTCATCATACCACTTGACGTGAAATAGCCCATATATATATATATATACGGATGGTTCTCTGTGACATCGAAGATGAAAAAAATGAAAATTGCTATAACTATAGGAATATGTTTTAGAGGTGTCCAGTAGTTCCCCTGAATTTTTTCAGATTTTTTTGGGATCATTGTTTTAAGTTACTGGGAGTCAAAGTTGACATTTTAGCACTTTTTTGCATTATATGCTCATTTTCATGAATTTGTAGCTCCCAGGGGATGCATTTTTCACTATAAACATAAATATGACTTTTTTTGTCAAATTTTCTGAATTTTTATTAAAAATACTTTTAAAATTATAAATGCATGCTGTAGCATGTCTGTAAGCCATTTAAACCTTATATAGTGAAAATCAGCAATTCCTAATGCTGTCTAAAAGATGTCTTTTTGAAGTCAGAAACTGCCTATAAATTTCCGGAGTGGGTCTAAATCATTAAGATCACTTATGGTCAAAATATCTGGGAAAAGTGCCCGAAATATTAATAGGAATTTCTGAGGTATGTGGGATGTCTCCACTAACTACGGGATTTCTCGGAGATTTCGGGAATTTCTGAGGTATTCCGGGATCACACCACTAATTGCGAGATTTCTTGGATATTACTTAGGAATTTACATTTATATGGTGGTATGTAATGGTACCAGACTCATTACTGAATGTAAGCAATATTCTATACATGGAGAAATATTAACAGGAAAAAATTCAGGATAAATTGTGATGATTCCAAGTATAGATTGGAGCCCAGAGACCATCTCCAAACTCAACATATAAAATTCTGCACAGTATTTGTGGCATCCAAATAAAATTGCTTCTGTTTTAGAACTGCTGAATATGAGAGAGGTATCTGCAGCTCATGCAGACAGTCGACATATGTATACCGGATATTCACTTTCGGAACCGGTAATTGAACGCCAGTCTGTCACAGAAAGTTTTTCCGGTGCAGCTGTACTGCGCATAGACGTTAGCCGTGGTGAAGTCGCGGTACTAGACGTGATGCGCTGTTACGATGAGTGCGATTTTTTACCGCGAAGAGAACCGCATGGTCCGAGTCACACTTTGAATGAAATGAACGGGGATTCGTGCTTTTGGATGCTCATTCCTATCGATGGAACACGAGGCTTGGCTGCTCAGATTGCATATTATCTAGAATATTAACCTGCCCGCAAAGACGGCTCGGTAAACAGGAATGTGTGTACGAGGTTCCGATGCTAACATGAGCAACTAGTTTTAATTAAGTAATAAATTTATTATTATTAATACATCACAACATAAGATATAAGAAAGTGCTAAAACAAAGAGAGAAAAGGTAGTTTATTAAAACTATTCGATTGTTTAATCTCCGATGCGATTACATACAACAATTATCTAAAAGCTTTTTATTATTAAACGTCGGTTTTTTTATGCTCCCAATTTGGTGCTAATCAGCGTCTGAGGTCATACGATAGTTTTGAGAAGAAAGCACACGTTAAAAATACATTCCCCAGTAGTAACGGTATCAATCGACGGGGGCCAGGAGTCGAACCTGGGACCTCCAGATTATGAGTCCGACCTCTCACAATGATCTAAATGTAAAGTGTACATTTATCTTCTGTAATCATCTACATTTGAGGTCTACTCATGCTTCAACCTCTTTTTTATATTATATTTTTATGACTTGAGATATCAATAGTTAAAAGACATATAAATAATATAGTATAGTACAAAAATTAGTATTCAATATTAGCCCAATTCTTCTTTAACACTGGACATTAATGTAATTACGTCTTTACACAATTAATATTCAAATAACTTTAATATTTAACGAAAGATCTACATCATATACAATTTATGGAATGGATAATTAATTTATATAAATTTATACAGAGAACGTTTCCTTTCATTGACTCAAGTTCAGATAAATCCAACTGTAGAGAAAAAATTAATAAATATGAGGGACGTGTTTTTAAGAGAATTAGAAATATTTTATTTATGCAGTGAAATTAATTCAACTGATCATCTATTGCGGTGTAAGAAAGGGAGTCGTTATAAGTATCAAGAAATTTTACAGGTAAGAAAATGATTTATTATATTTTTACAAACTAAAATTCATGTAAATTTATATATTTATAAAATAATGTTTATATACAGATAAATATGCATAAATATTAGTTTATTTTTTCCCATACATTCAATACTTGTCTTTTTACTTTCGAGTCGATTTTCTTTTTATTTGCACTATTTTCAAATCTTTCGCGTATTAATCTATTAATATCTTTACGATTTTCCATTTCGCTATTAAATTCATTTTCTGACGATTTTTTATAAACTTCACACGTATTTTTATTTTGTTGCTTTTGTTCCGAGATCGAATTATTATTTTCTTTTTTCTCTTTATTTTCTTGTTTAGATTTTTCAATACTACCATTGCTACTACACGACAATCGTCTTGAGTAATAATCTTTATTATATTTTAATTTTTTTCAATTAATTTTGTCATCATCAGAATTAATTGTTGGTGAGCAACAACGACTAACTGAGGATGAGTGTACTTTTTCCGATTTTGAATCCTGTATTTTTATTTTTTTCTGTCGACTTTGCCTCAATGTGTTGCATAAAGCAGTTATGCATGCTCTATAATCATTGGGCGAAAATTTTACGGATTTGCTTTTATTTATTTGGATGTATCCTAAAATTTTATTAGATTTAATTTATGTGTGCATATTTAAATTGATTAAATGTGCAAATAAGCTGAATTAAATTATTTCTTTTCTACTGCAACTAATATTTCTTTTGGAATTGATAATTTTTTTTCATTTTTTCCTTTGCCACTTAAAGTCATTTTTAATAAGTTTTCTTCGCCAATTATACTTCTTAGTAGGAATCGAGTCATATCTTTCGGTTCCGTCTTTTTTATAGATTTAAAAATAACCAAAAATCATTTTCTGAAATCAATACTCCAGTATTAGGTAACAGTTCGACCTAGAAAATTTTAAATTACTTGTTGTTTTAAGTAGATTAATTAATTTCATTATATATTAATTCATTTGTATTCTATTACAATATTTTATTAGTAAATTATATTTATAATTAAATTATATTTACCATATTACCATTGTCGTACGATTTGTAATAAGTATGCTGTTTTACAGAAAAGTTTGATACATCTGCAGCATTATCGCAAAGATTTGACAATTTGTATGTGCATATTGAGGAGATGATATGAATTTTTTTAATAAATTAATCAAATCTGCATTTACTAAGAAAATAATAAGATTATACATTTTGTATTTATTATCTACATCAATGATAATATCCTTTGTTATTATAGATAATTTTTATTGCTATATATATTATCAAATTACCTTCATAAGATGAATTTAAAAATGGGCATTTTAGTGTATCTCTCTCCACTGATTTAGTTCTAACATCTTTTGGTGTAGGAGAATTAATTGGAGTAGTCGTAAATTCTTGATTTCGCAGCAATAATTCCGTCTCTTTTTCCACTTCAAAAATACTTGAACATTTTAATAGTTCTTTCTCCAAATTTTTTTTAGAAATTTCTTTTATATTTTCACTATGCTTCAATTGCTTCTTATCATCTTTTAATTTAGCTAAAATAGCAGATTTGGGAGTTTTTTGTAAAACATGCACTTCTCCATCAACCGTAACAACCAAGGATTCGAGCCAGCTCTTGCTATCTACGAAAAAATTGATATATATTTAAAAAAACATAACCTTACATATTTTATCTCAAAAAAAAAACTTTATCAAATATTACTTTTAATGTTAAAAAATATATATTTTGCTATAAATCAGAAATTACTATAATTATATTTTTAAAGCACTAATAAATAATTATACGTACCACTTTCTCCTAAGGGGGTCTCATACTCAATTCTGCGATTTTACCGTTCTGACCGCCGGTAATGCTGGTTATATGTAAGAAATGATAACTATCATCAAGAGCGCCATCTATGGCAAGTCGTAATCGAAGTGATCGATGGCGCCATTGATGTCCAGAGCATCGTAATAAAAATAGTGTGATTATTTTTTTCCAATATAAAAATTAAAAATTAACGTATTTATACGCATTTTCTATTATCTATTATAATCCATATTTCGATATATACATATATAATAAATGTTACGTATATTTGGTTTACGGAATTTGTACGTATTTCAATTATACGTATTTATTTTTTTTACATACTGAAAAAATACGACATTACACTCAAGTCCTACGATAGCAGAACCCAAGGGAGCGGAGCACGGCTCGCAAGTCGATTTTTGATCCTCTCCCTTGGGTTGATCGATAGATATGCCGGATTCTTGCAGCAGTACGTTTCCTTTTACATTGAATCTATGATAAATACGTAGTACGGTTCAATTTGCCATGTCGAAAATTCAACTAGTCATAATATGAGTATCAGTATGACACGTATTAAAAAATTTTATAGGAGTCAAATCAAATTATTTTGCTCGGCTATTTGTCTCGAGTCTGAAACAAATGCGCATGCGTGATGTCGATAGTGGCGGCGTCGAAAGCATATTCTAGCATGCCATGATCCGTGCGTACTGCCATCTAGCGTAAAATATTCTTTTAATAATAATAATAAAACTACTTTTAGTTTTATAAAACTATGCAAAACAAACAGTTAGATGCCCTTTATTAAATAATTATTTACTTCTATACAAAGTTTCAAGTCATTTTATTGATACGTGTAAGAGAAAACCTTGTACGAAAATTTCATTATGTGGACGCCGTAGATAGTGTTTTTTATACAAGGTTTTCTCTTCAATGCCTCAATATAATAAATAGAAACTTTGCACAGTGATACATAACTACAAAAGAAAGGGCACCTATCTTCTAGTTTGTCGAAATTCTTTATATTTATCTAGATTGAAGTATTTTTCAACCATACTATCACTCTATTGGCTCGGTCGGTAAAAATTGAGTATGAGACCCCCTTAAAATTTTCATGGAGTAACTAGCTAAAATCCTCACTCGCTCACGCTCGCTCGCTGAAAAATCATTATCTAATAGATAATATTAAATTAAACTAAAAAATATTTTATTATTTAACTACATTCAATTATTATTTATTAAATTGTACCCATATAGATTTATTATCATATGTATAATAATTAATGAATTTATTATTATTATACGATGAATTAAAATGATAATATTAAAAAAATAGAAATTATCTATAAAAATAATTATTTTTGTATGAAATAGAGTTTAATTATTATTGCAATAGCACTTTTCACAAAGGAATTATTATTGATTTTTTATTGTCATGTGATATGTATACATCCTTTGCAAATAATTATTTTATTTATTTAGCAGTACTTATTAATTTGTGTGTTATTGGTAATTTGGTAATAGCACTTTTTATACACTGAGAAAAATATTATAGTAAATATTAAAATAATCTATATTAAAAATTATTATATTGTATAGGAAAAGTGTGACATCTCAGCAATATAATAATTTTTGCTATGTTATATAGTAAAATTTAGATATAATATCTTTTAATATCCAATATCGTAATTTTTGATATTCAATATAGTAATTTTTATTATATAAGTCAGCAAATTTTATTATTCAATCTGGTATTTTTTAAATGCGAATTTAAGGAAGTAAAAATGAATTATATTTTGTTTTTAATTAATTCGAAATAGAATGTATATATTGGGGGAATTCCTTTTGTCAATTAAGTACTACAGAAGCATTTAATATTTGGAGATTTAATTATATACTATTCTTACGCAGTTGATCGTAATTTTTATTCACTCGCATATATTTATTCATTACACTTATTAGTCACAAACTTAAATATTATTTCAATCGCTATCATTGCAATACGCTGAACGGAAGATACATTTTCGCATAATAACTAAATATCTTGTTGTTTCTTATATACTAGTTGACACATTTTTGAGCATTTGCGAGAAGAACTGGAAAAATAGAAAATTTTATACACGCCACCTATTGGACAAATGGAGTAATTAGGATATAGCGTTAAATTTTTAATAGCCTTAAATTAAAAAGTCGTTTCAAAACAATTGAATACTGAAAAAGAAATGAACGTATACACGTATATAAAATATCTTTACAATACATATTATACAAATTTTAATATATGTAGTATATACATTTCACTATATATGATGTAAGAACTTTTGTTATTTTGATATTAAAATTTGCTATTTACGTAAGATTAATTATAACATTACATATTAAATATTGTAAAACTTTATTTTATAAATTTTATAAAATAACAAAATATAGTATAAATATTTTAATAATTTTTGTCTATATATATTGTAACGGGGTACAATCTTTCGCGTCGGTAGGGGTAAAGGGATCGGTTGCTACGGCACTGCCTAGTTATACTCCCTAGGCGGTGCTCCGAGAGTGCGCGGCGGATTCAAATCAGTGAACCCCGCGCACGACCTACCGTTGCGATGTCCGTTAACAACCGCGAGATCACTTGCCGATCTCGCGTCTTTGTACAGCTGAAGCGTCGTGAGCTGAAAATGACCGCGAATAAAAGGGATAAATTCGCGGTAAGTTTACCTCGGCCGCTCCTGAAACGGAGAGGGCGGTATTCGGGATAACGGGAATAACATACGCCGGTAATCAATAATCAAACTCGTACTCGGATATTGATTACATTTGAATTTTATTCAAGTTAAAGAAATAGAAACAAAGTTTAACAAAGAACAAAGATTTAACAAAAGCCTTAGATAGGCCGCGTGAGGTCTCGCGACGAGGTGTCTCTCTTTCTAGCACGCGTACGCGGTCGCCCGATAGCTTCCTCGCCGTCGCGCGCGGGCGAGATCCGTCGATTCCTAACTTAAAGTTATAGCCGTAAAGAGAGAGTCTTTACGGCTTCGGCGGCTCGCGAGTGGTGCACCACGTACCTTAAATCTCGATTCTCCCCGTCGATGCGTTCGACTTCGCCTGTTTTCCCTCTCTCCGTCGGGCTCTCGCGCGCGGCAACTTCGCCGTCCTCGCAGGTTCCTGGGAGTCGCTGGAGCTGTGCACTTAACACCAGCACGCTCACTCCACCAAGTCACTCACTCTTCACGGCGCGAAACCCAGAACCCGAGCAAGAATCCGCGATAACGATTCTTGTTCTCTTGCCGCGAAATATCAAGGAAGGCGTTACCGGCGACGTGTCTATCCACGATGACTCGCATAAACTCTATATACTCTCCTCAGTCAGCTTGCGCGTCGGACCAGTATTAGTCCTTACGCGGCTTACGCGCGGGCTTTCCCGATCACCTACGAGCTTGTCCGATCGTCACTCGCGCTCGTTATAAGGTATAGCTTCATACGCATAAGAGTATGTAGCTTACCTTTACAATATATATAGCTAATTTATATAAAAACTCAACCAAATAATTAAATATTGATCATACATATATAATTATAATTTATTTATATATTAGGTAGTTTATGTTATTATGTATTATGGTACTTATAGTATTTATGGTATTTATGTTATTTATATTATTTTATTACTATTTATTATTATTTTTATTATTATCTACTGGAACGCACATTACGAAATTAAAAAAAAACATTGCTTTCTGAAGATGATTTCCAGGTCCCTAATGTTACCTCCAGATCATCGCGGCATCATCTACTGGAACGCACATTACGAAATTAAAAAAAAAATTAATTTCTTCCTGTAGATGATGTCCAGGTCCCTTATGTTACCTCCAGATCATCGCGGCATCATCTACTGGAACGCACATTACGAAATTTAAAAAAAATTTATTTTTTTCTGTAGATGATATCCAGGTCCCTTATGTTGACTCCAGATCATCGCGGCATCATCTACTGGAACAAACATTACGAAATTAAAAAAAAATATTCGCCTCCTGTTGATGATATCCAGTCCTTCATGTTACCTTTAGTTATAACTGATCGATATAAGCAAATAAATAATCGAGTTAAATAATCGAGGTTTTTTTTATAAAAAAGTTAAACACTATTATTAATTAATCCGTGTGATTCCGTGATCACTTTCATTAAATAAAATTCATTTTTTCGAAAATCCAAGAGAGATATAAGAAGAGTTAAAAAATAAACAGTCTGCCTGTACGGACGTACGCTCTGAATTAAATTTTAAAACCATTAAAAAATTAATTAAATACCTATAAAAAATTCAAACGCTATGTCTAATTATTCCTTTGGGTGCCGCGATCATATTGAATTAAAAAAAATTAATTTTTATAAACTATTTAAAAAAATATAACATAATTTATACTTAAATCGGCATTTAGACGGTATAAAAATTTAATATAATGTGGATGGATGTGGATGTGGATAATATCATTTAATATCTACTTAATGAACTGAATTTTCCTGAATTTCTGAGAATTGATCTACTACTTACATCCTACATTCTAGTAATGTTGTTAATATCTCTTAGTTTATTAACAAAATTATCATAAATTTATAATAATTACTGTATATCTTGGAAGGTCCATTACGAAATTATAAAAAATCATTTCTTTCTGGAGATGATTTCCAGGTCCCTAATGTTACCTCCAGGTTAACGGGGCAACATTTACTGAAAGGCCTATTGCGGAAAAAAAAAAATATTTTCTTCCTGTAGTAGATGTGCAGGTCCCTAATGTTACCTCCAGGTCATCGGGACATCATCTACTGGAAGGTTCATTATAAAAATAAAAAAAAAATTTCTTCCTGTAGATGATGTCCAGGTCCCTAATGTTACCTCCAGGTTAACGGGATAACATCTACTGGAAAGCCTATTACGAAACAAAAAAAAAATTTTTCCTGTAGATGATGTTCAGGTCCCTTATGTTACCTCCAGATCATCGCGGTATCATCTACTGGAACGCACATTACGAAATTTAAAAAAAAATTTTCTTCCTGTAGAAGATGTCCAGGTCCCTACTGTTACCTCCAGGTCGACGGGGCATAATCTACTGGCAGGCATATTACGAAGACAAAAAAAAAATTTTTCTTCCTGTAGGAGATGTCTAGGTCGGTAATGTTACCTCCAGGTCAACAGGGCATCATCTACTGAAAGACCTATTACGAAATAAAAAAAAAAAATTTCTTCCTGTAGATGATGTGCAGGTCACTAATTTTACCTCCAGGTCATCGGGGCAACATCTACTAAAAGGCATATTACGAAATTAAAAAACAAAATTTTTCTTCCTGTAGAAGATTTCTAGGTCCGTAATGTTACCTCCAGGTCATCGGGGCAACTCCTACTGTGAGACTTATTACGATATCAAAAGAAAAAAAATTTTCTTCCTGTAGAAGATGTCCAGGTCCCTACTGTTACCTCCAGGTCGACGGGGCATCATTTACTGGAGCCCATATTACGAAATTAAAAAAAAATATTCCCTTCCTGTTGATGATGTCCAGTCCTTAATGTTACCTTCAGTTATAACTGATCGAGATAAACAAATAAATAATCGTTTTAGATAATCGAGGTTAAACCATTTAAAAAAGTAATTAAGCACCTATAAAAAAGTTAAACACTATTATTAATTAAACCGTGTGATTCTGCGATCACTTTCATTAAATAAAATTCATTTTTTCAAAAATCCAAGAGAGATATAAGAATAGTTAAAAATAAAAAGTCTGCCTGTATGGACGTACGGACGTACGGACGTACGCTCTGAATTAAACTTTAAAACCATTAAAAAGTTAATTAAATACCTATAAAAAAGTCAAACATTATGTCTAATTATTCCTTTGGGTGCCGCGATCCTATTGAATAAAAAAAATTAATTTTTACAAACTATTTAAAAAAATATAACATAATTTATACTTAAATCGTCATTTTGACAGTATAAAATTTTAATATAATGTGGATATGTATGATCAATATTTAATTATTTGGTTTATTTTTTTTAAATATATATACTACATATATTAAAATTTGTATAATATGTATTGTAGAAATATTTTATATACGCGTATACGTTCATTTCTTTTTCAGTATTCAATTGTTTTGAGACGACTTTTTAATTTAAGGCTATTCTAATTATTCCGTTCGACCAATAGGTGGCGTGTATTAAATTTTCTATTTTTCCAGTTCTTCTCGCAAATGCTCAAAAATGTGTATTATGCGAAAATGTATCTTCCTTTCAGCGTATTGCAATGATAGCGATTGAAATAATATTTAAGTTTGTGACTAATAAGTGTAATGAATAAATATATACGAGTGAATAAAAATTGCGATCAACTGCGTAAGAATAGTATATAATTAAATCTCCAAATATTAAATGCTTCTGTAGTACTTAATTGACAAAAGGAATTCCCCCAATATATACATTCTATTTCGAATTAATAAAAACAAAATATAATTCATTTTTACTTCCTTAAATTCGCATTTAAAAAATACCAGATTGAATAATAAAATTTGCTGACTTATATAATAAAAATTACTATATTGAATATCAAAAATTCCGATATTGGATATTAAAAGAGAGTATATCTAAATTTTTCTATATAACATAGCAAAAATTATTATATTGCTGAGATGTCACTTTTCCTATACAATATAGTAATTTTTAATATAGATTATTTTATATAGATTTTTTTAATATAGATTATAATATTTTTCTCAGTGTATAAAAAGTGCTATTACCAAATTACCAATGACACACAAATTAACAAGTACTGCTAAATAAATATATAAATTATTTGCAAAGGATGTATACATATCACATGACAATAAAAAATCAATAATAATTCCTTTATGAAAATTGCTATTGCAATAATAATTAAACTCTATTTCATACAAAAGTAATTATTTTTATATTTTTATAGATAATTTCTATTTTTTTAATATTATCATTTTAATTCATTGTATAATAATAATAATCACCAATTATTATACATATGATAATAAATCTATATGGGTACATTTTAATAAATAATAATTGAATGTACTTAAATAATAAAATATTTTTCAGTTTAATTTAATATTATCTATTACAAAATGATTTTTCATCGAGCGATCGTGAGCGAGGGAGGATTTTAGCTAGGTCATCCAGGTAATCGCGGCATCATCTACTTGATAGCTTATATAAAATTAAAAAAAAAATTAATTTCTTCCTGTAGATGATGTCCAGGTCCCTACTGTTACCTCCAGGTCGACGGTGCATAATCTACTGGATCGCCTCTTACGAAACCAAAAAAAAAAAATTTTCTTTCTGTAGAAGATGTGCAGGTCGGTAATGTTACCTCCAGGTCCTCGGGGAAATATCTACTGAAAGACCTATTATTTAAAAAAAAAAAAAATTATCTTCCTGTAGAAGACGTCTATGTCCCTACTGTTACCCATAGGTCGACGGAGCATCATCTACTGGAGGTCCTATTACGAAACCAAAAAAAAAATTTTTCTTCCTATAGAAGATGTCCAGGTCGGTAATGATCCCTCCAGGTCATCGGGGAAATATCTACTGAAAAACCTATTACGTAAAAAAAAAAAAATTTTTCTTCCTGTAGAAGATGTCTAGGTCCCTACTGTTACCCATAGGTCGACGGGGCATCATCTACTAGAAGGCCTATTACGAAACCAAAAAAAAAAATTTTTCTTCCTGTAGAAGATGTTTAGGTCCCCACTGTTACCCATAGGTCGACGGGGCATCATCTACTGGAAGGCCTATTACGAAACCAAAAAAAAAATTTTCTTTCTGTGGAAGATGTCCATGTCGGTAATGTTACCTCCAGGTCTTCGGGGAAATATCTACTGAAAGACCTATTACGTAAAAAAAAAAAAGTTTCTTCCTGTAGAAGATGTCTAGGTCCCTACTGTTACCCATTGGTCGACGGGGCATCATCTACTAGAAGGCCTATTACGAAACCAAAAAAAAAAATTTTTCTTCCTGTAGAAGATGTTTAGGTCCCCAATGTTACCCATAGGTCGACGGGGCATCATCTACTGGATGGCCTATTACGAAACCAAAAAAAAAAATTTTATCTTCCTGTAGAAGATGTTTAGGTCCCTACTGTTACCCATAGATCGACGGGGCATCATCTACTGGGGGCCTATAACGAAACCAAAAAAAAAAAATTTTTCTTCCTGTAGAAGATGTTTAGGTCCCTACTGTTACCCATAGATCGACGGGGCATCATCTACTGGGGGGCCTATAACGAAACCAAAAAAAAAAAATTTTTCTTCCTGTAAAAGATGTTTAGGTCCCTACTGTTACCCATAGGTCGACGGGGCATCATCTACTGGAAGGCCAATTACGAAAACAAAAAAAAAATTTTTCTTCCTGAAGAAGATGTCCTGGTCAGTAATGTTACCTCCAGGTCATCGGGGCAACATTTAGAGAAAGACTTATTACGAAATAAAAAAAAAAATTTTCTTCCTGTAGAAGATGGCCAGGTCGGTAATGTTACGTCCAGGTCATCGGGGAAATATCTACTGAAAGACCTATTACGTAAAAAAAAAAAAAATTAATTTCTTCCTGTAGATGATGTCCAGGTCCTTACTTTTACCTCCAGGTCGACGGTGCATCATCTACTGGAAGGCCTATTACGAAACCAAAAAAAAAATTTTCTTTCTGTGGAAGATGTCCATGTCGGTAATGTTACCTCCAGGTCATCGGGGAAATATCTACTGAAAGACCTATTACTTAAAAAAAAAAAAAAATTTTTCTTCCTGTAGAAGATGTCTAGGTCCCTACTGTTACCCATAGGTCGACGGGGCATCATCTACTGGAGAGCCTAATACGAAACCAAAAAAAAAATTTTTCTTCCTGTAGAAGATGTCCAGGTCGGTAATGTTACCTCCAGGTCATCGGGGCAACATTTAGAGAAAGACTTATTACGAAATAAAAAAAAAAAATTTTCTTCCTGTAGAAGATGTCTAGGTCGATAATGTTACCTCCAGGTCATCGGGGAAATATCTACTGAAAGACCTGTTACGTAAAAAAAAAAATTAATTTCTTCCTGTAGAAGATGTTTAGGTCCCCACTGTTACCCATAGGTCGACGGGGCATCATCTACTGGATGGCCTATTACGAAACCAAAAAAAAAAAATTTTATCTTCCTGTAGAAGATGTTTAGGTCCCTACTGTTACCCATAGATCGACGGGGCATCATCTACTGGGGGGCCTATAACGAAACCAAAAAAAAAAAAATTTTTCTTCCTGTAAAAGATGTCTAGGTCCCTACTGTTACCCATTGGTCGACGGGGCATCATCTACTGGAACCCATATTTCGAAATTAAAAAAAATATATTCCCTTATATATTAAATATTCCCATATATTTGTTGATGATGTCCAATCCTTAATGTTATCTTCAGTTATAACTAATCGACTATAAAAAAGTAAAAAAAGTAAATAAAAATGTAATTAATCACCCATAAAAAAGTTAAACACTATTTCTAATTAATGCGTGTGGTTTCGCGATCACTTTCATTAAAAAAAAATTCATTTTTTCGAAAATCCATGAGAGATATAAGAAGAGTTAAAAAATAAAAAGCCGCATGTACGGACGTACGGATGTACGGACGTACGCTCAGACTTAAACTTTAAAACCAATAAAAAATTAATTAAATACTTATAAAAAAGTCAAACACTATGTCTAATTATTCCTTTGGGTGCCGCGATCATATTGAATTAAAAAAAAAATAAATTTTACAAACTATTTAAAAAAATATAACATAATTTATACTTAAATCGTCATTTTGACAGTATAAAATTTTAATATAATGTGGATATTGTCCATTCCACTCAGTTTCCTGTTCACCGTTAGGTTTGAAAATTATTTGCTTCTCATTCACGATGCTGTAGGTATTATCTCGCCAAAATACTAAATAATAAGTCATTTTTTAAGACTAACTCGCATCAGATGTATTAATTGCAATAGCAAAACCGATATTAACAATAGATAATCGTTTTCAAACGAAAGTATTGTCTGAATTGAGGTTCAAAACTACATTCACGTTGAATTTAAATTCAAGTTGCATCACAGATATTATTCGACATCGACTTTTTCATTTTAAGCTTTAAAATATATATGGAAAGCGATTAAAAAATCTTATATTATATTAAAGTGGATCGACTTTTGGTCTCCGGTTCTCCGGTTCTCCGGTTTTTTAAAAATGCATTTTTATAGTTTCAAAGTTTTATTTTAATTGGACTTTACACTTTTGGGCCTTACATTTTTTGGGCCTTATAAATTTTGGGCCTTACATTATTGGCAACGGAATTATAAAGTTTTATTTTAATTGGACTTTACAATTTTAGGCCTTACATTTTGAGCCTTACATTTTTGTCCTCATAAATTTTGGGCCTTACATTTTTGGGCCTTATAAATTTGGAGCTTACATTTTTGGGCCTTATAAATTTGGACCTTACATTTTTGGGCCTTATAAATTTTGGGACTTACATTTTTGGGCCTTATAAATTTTGGGACTTACATTTTTGGGCCTTATAAATTTTGGGACTTATATTTTTGGGCCTTAAAAATTTTGGGCCTTATAGTTCTTTTAAACAAATAGATATCAACTACTATGTCGATATTATTACCAGAAAATTATCTTAATAACAATAATTAAAATAACATTTGATTACGTAATTAAAATTAATAAAATTTCAACACTGGAACATACAATAAATCAAATTAATTTTTATTGTTTATTTTACAAACTTATTTTTGCACAAATTTCAAATTACAATTATTATGTTATCAAATTAAATTACAATTATTATGTTACAATTGTACTCTATTCACTTGTATATTTCATAAGATATATTTTTTTCAATATATCGTTTTTATTGTTTATATAATTTATAAATTCAGCAAGTATTCATCGAAATCATCTTTAACAGAAAAATTAAATCATATCATTAAATATTAAATGTATAATTAATTAACATTAGATAAAATATTCAAATAAATATTACTGTTTTTAAAATGCCATTTAGAAGATTTATATCCAATATGCATATTGTCAGATATTATTGATATTATATATGTTATATCTGTAACAAAAACATTTTTATTATTAATTATAAATAAATTGACAAAGTCAAAACTATACCTTTTAACTTAATCATTAAGAAATACTACTGCATTTTTGATTATTTCGATAGTCTTAATAAACTAATCAGGATACTGAAATACAAAAAGACTTATTATATTTCAAACAATAATAATTTAAAATGAAAATTAGATAATTTTATAATATACCTTGTGACTTTAATCGTATGGAATGCCATTAGGAATATAATATTTTATTGATATAATATTAATTGGAATGCTGCTGCCGTTTGTTATTTTTATTAAGCGCTGCATTCATTGGAATGCTGCTGCCCTTTGTTTTTTTTTTATTCAGCGCTGCATTTATTGGAATTATGAGTGTCAAACTACTAGCAAAGAATTTGTGCAAATATTGGCCCATTAGATGGAAAGTTTGGCCCTCTTTGTGTAAAGGTTGGCCCAGATTGTTTAAATGTTGGCCCATTTACAGAAAAGATTATTACAACATATTATTTACAACATATTATTATTGCAATATTAAATATTATCAACGCAATTAAGTGCGCCTTAATTTAAGAAATTGCATGTGAAAAACAATTTTTTACTGTTTGAAAAATTTATTCCATAATCCATACAAAATGTTCCTAAATTTGCCAAAAGTGGGCTAAAGTTTGCCAAAACTGGAAAAATGTTCCAAATATTTCAATGTTGGTAAACATCGGCCCACTTTTGGCGCAAGTTGGCCCACTTTTAGCATACTTTGGAGCATTTTCATCGAAAATGTCTTTCCACTAGGGTATGTATAATATTAGTATTTATAAAATATTAAATTTATATTAACTATATTTCATTCATTACATTGAAGCTACTTTCTTATAAACATTGTTTTCTAATAATTTATATTTTATTTTTTTCAGCTTACAAAAAAATATTAATAAAAAATTTAAAATAATCGTTTAGAAAAATAAAAAAAATTATAATTATTATTAAACAATTGAAACAAATTATTAATATTATTTTTATAATTGTGAATCATTTTGTAAAATAAACCATTTTTATAATGGGTTTGACGGAAATAAAAATATTAGTTGTAAAAACGATTGAACCATATAGCGACGATGCTTCTATGTTAAATGATGAACACATATTAGAATTTAATAACATCCTTAAATCATGTACACCATTCAATATGCAAACAACTCTTTTAGTTCAAAAACAATATAATATTAACTCAGTTCAAATGAATAATGAATACATTCAATTGTTATTTTCTGGACAATATGAAAAAGGTCATTGGATTTGTATGTATTACAATAATAGAACGATACACATTTATGATAGTTTAAATGCGAAATATTTGCAAAATGAACATAAAGTATACATCAACAGATTATTTCCAGATAGTCAACAATTAAAAATTGTTTTTGAAACAGTGCAATTTCAAACCAATAGTTATGATTGTGGAATTTTCGCGACAGCTTTTGCTGTCTCTATTGTATTTAATTTATGCCCATGCAGTTTAAACTATGATATTTCCCAAATGCGTTCACATTTACTAAAAATATACGAAACACGTAGTATTACGATGTTTCCAATTTTACAAAATATAAACTATAATATTTCAACAATACCAATCAAAAGATACAAGATTCATATTTGTTGTATTGATGAAAAAAAAATTAAATTTCAATGTAGCAGAAATAAAAATAATAGAATAAAAGTTTCAACAGAAATTTAATTCTGAACAACAAACAATAATGAATTTATATAATAAAGATAAAATCATTTCCGTTGATTCTATTACCCCAATGGAAATAGACTATGAAATACCAACTTATAGTTCATTTTATCAAAAAAATAAAAATAAACAATTTAATGATATAGAAATAAAACAGCTAAAAATAAAACAGCAAACTATGATAAAAAGGCAAACAATTAGCTGTATCGATATAAAAATGAACGAGAAAAAGAAGCGGGGCATAAAAAAGAAGCTTACATGAGGAGTAAAGATAGTAATGACGGCAAAATAGAAGAAAAAAAATAAAGAGAAAACAGCAAACCATGATGAAAAGACAAAAATAAATAGTGACGAAATAAAAAATGAACGAGAAAAAGAAGCATTACGAAAAAAGAAGCTTATGTAAATAATAAAAATAGCAACGACGGCAAAATAGAAGAAAAAAAAATAAAGAGAAAACAGCAAACCATGATGAAAAGACAAAAAATGAATGGTGACAAAATAAAAAATGAACGAGAAAAAGAAGCATTACGAAAAAAAGAAGCTTATGTGAAAAGTAAAAATAGTAATGACGACAAAATAGAAGAAAAAAAAATAAAGAGAAAACAGCAAACCATGATGAAAAGACAAAAAATAAATCGTGACGAAATAAAAAATGAACGAGAAAAAGAAGCATTACAAAAACAACATATTTATTATAATGAAAATACTGATCAATGTAAAAAAAATGAAAAGAAAAAATTAAATGGAAAAATATTAAACGAAAGTAGAAAAAATGATATCGATAAATTAGTATAAAACCTTTTACAAAAAAAATTAAAAAGATGCATATGGATGAAAAATGAAAAAGACATGGAAATACCAATCATATTGCTTAAAAAATTAAAAATTGATGAAGGAAAATTTTTTAACGTATATGATAAACCAATTAATACCAAAAAAGGTATAAATTATAAAGAATTAAATAAACGTATTTTAATTAAAAATGAACAAAATGTAAAATTAGTAAGTAAATCCAAAATAATAGGTCGAATAGCAAATGTAGATTTTGATGAAAAAATAATTATTGAAAACAATTTAGGTTATATGTCTGAAACTTGTAAACATTGTAATACTAAACATTTTGTTTTTGAATATACACTAGGTAAAGAATTTTCTAATTATTGTCACAAAGGAAACGTAGACTTACCGAAAATGCCTCCCTATCCGGAAGAATTAAAGCAATTAGCTACAGGAATATCGGAAGAAAGTATTAATTTTCGCAAAAATATTCGGCTATATAATAATGCGTTAGCTTTTGCAAGCTTTGGAGCTAATTTTGATAAGTTATCTGGTAGTGGATCACAAATTCTTAGAATATGTGGTCAAATATATCACAATGTTTTTGCTTTACATCCAAATGAAAATGAAGCTCGAAAATATGGGCAATTGTATGTTCTAGATAATGAATTAGCTGCAGCTGAAAGAAAAAGTTTTAAAAATAATTTAAATACAAAATTAGAATTGTCAAGTAAATTAGATAGCTTAATTAGAAATGTTAATCCTTATGCTAAAGCTTATAAAATGATGTATGAGGTAGAAAAAGAAAAATTAGAATATTAGAAGAAAAATTAGATAAAAATATATATATAATGAAGCTACTTGTAATGAAGTTGCAATGGTATTTGTAGGAAAAAATGGACTGCCTACTTCAGAGCGGGATATAGTTATATATTCAAAATATGACAATCCAATTAGTATTCCTTTAATAAGTAAACACACTGATCCAATGACATACCCACTTATTTATCCAAATGGAGGATATAGATGGATGCCTAATATGAAATGCAAATATAAGAAAAACAATATTTCATGTTTGCAATTTTATAATTACAGACTTTCTATGAGAAATGGATTTAATCCATACCTTAATATGGGAAAAGTTTCTCAACATTTTACAATTGATGCATTTGTAAAAGTTGAACAATCAAGATTATATTTTGTAAAGAAAAACCAAGATATTTTAAGAAGCGATTATTATAAAGGCGTAATGGATTATTTACACAAGAAAAAAGAATCTGAAAATATAAAAATTGGAAAAATGTTTATTTTGCCATCAAATTTTGTTGGAAGTTCAAGATTCCTAAAACAAAATTACATTGACTCAAATCGTTACGGAAAACCTGACTTATTTATAACAATGACATGTAATCCAAACTGAAAAGAAATAACTGAACATTTAAAAAAATATGAAACTGTAATTGATAGACCAGATTTAGTATTTAAGGTATTTCATCAAAAAATAAAAGAATTTAAAGAATTGGTAATTAAGCAAGGTGTTTCAGGAAATTGTATCGCCTACACTTATGTTATCGAATTTCAAAAACGTGGACTTCCTCACATGCATATGCTATAATTTTTAGATAAAAATTATAAAATTAATACTCCCGAAAAAGTAGATGAACTCATAAACGCAGAAATTCCAAACGAAGATATCTATCCACGGTTGTATAATATTGTAAAACAGTTTATGATTCATGGACCCTGTGGAGAGCAAAACATGAGTTCACCTTGCATGAGTAAAGACACAAAAAAATGTACGAAAAATTTTCCAAAAAAATTTAATAACAAAACAACTTTTAATTCATCAGGATATCCATTATATATAAGAAGAAATGATATCAAAAAAATCAGTTATAAAGGTAAATACCACAATAGAATAGCTGATAATCGGTTTGTTGTTTCGTATTATCCTTATTTATTGTTAAAATTTAATTGTCACATTAATGTCGAAGTATGCTCAACAGTCCAATGTATAAAATACTTATTTAAATAGTGTTATAAAGGACATGACTGTGCGAACATAGAAATACGTGACACAGGTATAAGATCAAAAGACAGTTCTTATTTAACTCATGATGAAGATATTGAAAGCAATGAATATAATACTATTAGAATACCCTCTACACGAACTTTCACATACCATAATAAGATTAGCTATTCACAATGAAGATGAACAAGAAGTGTATTTTAAAGAAGGAAAAGAAACAGAAATTAAAAAAAAATTGTAGAAACGACATTAACAACATACTTAAAATTAAATCAAATCGATTCTGATGCACGAAATTATTTATATTTCGAAATACCATTAAATTATGTAGTTGATAATAATTCAAAAACATGCAATAAAAGAAAAAAAAACAAAAAAACCTGTATTAAGCAGAATGTATTTAGTGAATCCAAAGGATCGAAAACGATATTTTATAAGATTATTACTTTTACATGTCAAAGGAATATCATCATTTCAGGATTTACGTACTGTTGATGATATAATTTATTCTACATTTTATGAAGCTTCTATAGCTAGACATTTGGTTAATGAAGATAAAGAATGGGACAGATGTTTGGAAGAAGCAACACAATTACACTTTCCTACTGCTCTTTGTGAATTATTTGCATATATTTGTATTTTTCACAATCCTATTAATGCAAGAGATTTGTACGAAAAATAGAAACACTTTTTTTACCACCCAAAATATGAACAAAATGCTGATGAAAACCTAGCATTAAACATTATTGATAAGAACCTACAATGGAATGGATATTCTTTAAATAATTTTAATTTACCCGTTATATCTACATTTATAGAAGATTATGCTGATAAATCAACAACACATAACAAAAGTTGCACATTTACTGAAATAAACGTCAAAGTAAATTCTTTAAAAAATCATAACAAAGACATTTTTGATACTATCGTGCAACATTTAAAAATTGAAGACAAAAAAAACTTTTTTATTGATGGACCAGGAGGAAGTGGGAAAAGCTGTTTACTTAATGTTCTAATAGACTATCTTAAATTCTCAAACATTTCATTTTTATGTGTTGCTTGGACAGGGATTGCAGCAAATTTTATACATAACGGGAAAACAGTACACACAACATTTAAACTACCACTTAATATCACAGAATGTACTATATGTAATATTAAATCTAATTCAATAGATGGTAAAAATTTAAAAGAAGTTCAAATTATAATATGGGATGAAATATCTATGACATCGAAATATGCTTTTGAAGCAGTCAATCGCCTATTTCAAGATATATGTAATAATAAATAAATATTTGGTGGTAAAATGTTGGTTGTTTCAGGCGATTTTAGGCAAACATTACCAGTTATACGACATAGTAGTCGTACTGAAGTTATTGAAAATTCAGTTATAAACAGTTACTTATGGCCGAATTTTATACGTATGACACTAAATGAAAATCTTCGAGTGACAGATAATGACAATTATTTTAGACAATGGTTAATAAATGTAGGTGAAGGTAAACGTTTAAATATGTATGAAGAAGAAAATGAACTGCTTGAAATCCCTCTTGATTTAATAACAAAAGAAAATGATATCATTGCAGAAATTTTTGGAAACAAAGAAAAATGCGACGTTTGTGGATTCGGATCATCGTGGGTGGGACACGCACTTGCACGAATTTCGCCATGCAATAAACACGGCAATGCAGTCAAGTACCAAAGTCTCACCCGCGTTCTTAAACTTCGGGCGTCATCCACAACCTGTGAAGAGTCTCCGCAGGGAAGTGGAAAAACAGGAGTTTAAGATCCTGGACAATCCCGAAGTATGGCTAGATCGTCTTAAAAGACTTGATGCTCTACGCGACTTGGTCAAGAAATACATTGACGAGGAGCAAAGACGTCAAGAAAAGACCTACAATAGAAACAGACGTATTGCCTCGTTTCAGGTCGGAGATCTAGTCATGAGGAAGTGCCGAACGCTTTCCCAAGGTGCGAAGGGCATATCTGCTAAGCTTGCACCAAAGTATGACGGACCCTTCGAAGTTAAAGAAGTACTATCTCCAGTAATTCTGAGACTAGAAGAGTCCGGTCGGAAACGGACCGAGGTACACATATCTGATGTAAAAAGATATGTACCACCTCGGATTGTCAAGTAAAGCAGTAAGGGTTGCGTATCGGTTCGCATGAGAACAGTTATCGAAGGTTGGGCCTGGTAACTGTATGCCATGCATTGAGAGAGTGATATTTGAGAATACTTGTGTGTGAGTGAATGGGCAATTCTCCCTTATTCGTAATTTATATTTTAATTATGACTAATAAGCTTCTGTTTTATTTCAGCTCCCAGATGGACCCAAACGGCGAGTTGATCGCCCTGACGGAGCAGATGCTCCAACAAAGAGCGATCGAGCGCGATGAAGAAGGCCACCGCCGGTTTGAGAAGGAGGCGGCCAGAAATCGTCGCGCAATATCGCCGGACGCCCGAGACCTGGAAGCAGGAGACGGCGTCACTCCATCTCCACCTCAGCTCATACTGCTGGGGGAAAGCCCACCGACTTTGGGGACCACTAATGAGGTAACTCCGGTGTCCCCCGAAGGCTTCGAGGTACCTGCAGATGACCCGCTCGCTGGATGTGCCCAGTCGGTGCGGGACATCGACCAGGTGCTAGTGGAGTTGGAAGGGACACCACGTGCCTCAACGGTGGACCTCACTTCGTCGGCTGAGTCCACCCCAGTGGAGCGGATGGAAGTGGATGTGTCTGCGGTATTAGTACCGGGGCCATCCGCCAACATCTATCCCGCAGAGTATGCTGAGGATCTGCGTGAGGCAGAACGGGAGCAGCAGAAGTCCGTCGCCGCAAATCGCCCACGCCGCAAGAAGAAGAAATCTAGCGGCAACAGGCAATTGACGATGGACGACTACGAATCAGGAGTCCCCGCCCCACCCCGAGCAACGATTCGGCCGTTCTCGGAAGCAGGGACACCTGTCGTAGGTCCATCACGAGCAGGGAAACTCGATGTTGGGGTCGAGTCCCTGCCCAAGCAGGCGAAGACTGGGTCATCTACATCCGGCCCGGTCATTACTAGGGGAATTGTCCTCCGACGATTGGTAGCAATACCATTCGATCGGTCGGTAGATCCCCCTAAAAACGCCTGCTACAATTGCTGGGCAAACGACCACAGTCACCGGGAGTGTGCGATTTCGCAAAAGACATACTGTCTTAATTGCGGACGCCGAGGGGTGACTGTGAGGGAGTGCCCCAGATGTTCGGAGCCGCATGATTTGTGGGTCCGAGAACGGGGCTACTCCCCCTTCGCGCCATCTAACCCCGTTGCACCGGCCGCTAAGGTCCCTGTCTCGCCACAGGCACCGAAGCGACCAACGCCACGGGCAGGTCCGAAGGAGTCGAAGAAGCGACGGGTGGAGACGCCCACCCGCAAGGAAGGCGCTAGGAAGGGCTCGTGTGTGAAGCCTTCCAGCAACAAACCTTCCTATGCGGAAGTGGTGGTGGGTCGCCGTGTGGAAGAGGCGACTCGCCGCCAGGCCGCTGCATTTGGCTTGGATTCCACGGGGCCCTTCGAGCAAGTGAAGGCAGCCCTAAGTGCGGTCGTCCAAGCCAAAGCGGACCAGAAGTCGAGGGAGTACAGAGAAAGCCTGAACGCTCCCTCGACCAGCGACCAAGCAGCGAAAGCAGGAAGGCAGGGACGCGAAGAGAGCGGGGCTCAGCCAGTCCCTGTCCAACGAGTCAGTGGAAAGGGTAAGACCAAGACCTCTGTTCCGAAACCTCGTGGGGAGCAGTCGCAGAAGGCTCGGCCTAGCGACTTGCGACGGCCCACCCCGATGGAAGTCGACGCTACGAGGATGGCTGGGCCATCTCGTCAGCCGACACCAAAGTCGGGAAGTGGGTCTAAACCCCGTACATCTTCGGAGGTATCGGCTTCTTCAGCTGGGTCGACAGCACAATCCAGCAACGAGGCGGACATTCTCAGGGAATGTCGTATGTTGCTGGAGGCTGCTGCCAATCTCCCAGCTGATGTGGCACGAGATGTAGGACAGGAGGTGGTCCGTATCCTCAAGGACCGCATCCCTTCCCGCCACTGATTGAAGAAAGAAGAGGACAGCGCGCGGTCGCGAATAGATTGTGCCTTCTTTCGACTCGGCCTTCCCGAGGGAAGTAGAGTCTAGGGGGGGGCTTTGTGACGGAAATCGTCACACAATCTGTTCGCGGCAAACGAAGCATTTAAATCCTGTTAAATGTAAGTCGTCGGAGCCTTTGGTATGTCAAGGCCAACCGACGACATTTGTTTACGTCGATCGAAGTGTACAATTACGCGCGCAATGGTACGTAGGGATGAGAGCGCGAGTGTGTGTGTGTTCCCCACTCTCATCCCTTTTTCGAAAATTAGGAGATACCTAGTTAGTATGTCCCGATCCGCCGCTCGAGGCGGACAAACTATAACCGGTAGACCGATCGAGAGTTTACGGCTGAACCAAGGCGCGTGAGGCGCAAAAGCCGTCGATACCCGGATCGTCCTCGCGAGGTGAGCCGCGAGTGATTTCTGGTGTGTGTTAAGGACGGGAGTGTTGGTGTGAGTGCGGACGCGGTTCGCGAGGCACTCGCCGCGGCACAGGGCCGCCTTCCACCACCGCAGCCGACGTCGGTCCTCCGTTGCCCAGGAGGACACAGGGACAAGGATCGGCTGGGCCATCCACGGGGCGCGCCCCGGTAAGTTGTGTTTATATTACCGTGCGTTTCCCCCCCCCCTTTCCCCCGAGTGTATGAGAGTGTGTACATCGGGAGTGTATTCGGGTACGCCGGTACCCGAATAGCGGAGATCGGAAGAGTCAACCGCAGGCGAGGATCTCGATCCGGTTGGCTCCCGATATTCCCGCCCGCGCGAAGTAACATTGTCGCGGCACACGGCCTGGATGGCCAATTGTTAAATTCAGATTAATAAATGTTTTATTAATTTTTCTTATTTTAATTAAGAGTGTTTATTTATTGTTCTCCCCGCTCCCGCCGACATCCTTTAATTAATATACATCGTGTCGAGGCAAGGAGGATTGCCCGAATCCTCCATACCGTACGTCCCAGCGAACTCGCGTTTCTGGCGACAGCCCGCAGTTCGGAAAATAAATTAATTGTGTGCGCGGTATTGGGCAACGCGGCCCAACGATTAATTCTAATTATTAAAATTAATTAAATTAGATCGGGTGCGCGAATACCACGTCACAAATGGCGACCGTGACAGGACGTTCGGTTTCGTCCTCAACGATTTTAAATTAAAGTAAAATTGTCGGCCATCTTTTCGCGCGCGAGCAGTGTCGCGGCGAAACGTGAGCGGGTTGAGTTTTGAGAGAGAGAGAGAGAGAGAGAGAGAGAGTGTATTACGAGTTAAAGAGTTAGAGTGAGAGAGAGAGAGAGAGCGCGAGAGACGGCGTGTGAGACGCGTCTCTATACCGGAGTATTCCCCCTCTTGCTCGGGTATCCGAGGAGAGGCATACATCGGTATATCGAGAGAGAGTTCGCGCGCGACCGTGTTTAGCCGGAAGCGCCCGATCTCACCGAGATCGGTCTCTCTCGATCGCAAGCTTGACGGGAGATCTTTGCTAGCTTGTATGGGAGCAGCAAAGTAGGGAGAGAGTAGCTTGCGCCGCGGATCGCGGGCAGCGAGAATCCCCCCCGCACAGCGCACGGGAAAGACTTCGCGAGAGCCGATCATCATCAGCTCTCTCCGATTGCGCCCGCGAGTGGGAGTGAGAGAGAGAATCCCTAGTCGCGGGGAATCGGAGTTAGGTGCTAGGCGGGCTATACGGTGTGTGTGAGAGAGAGAGATAGCGCGATCGCCTAGCCCCTTCGCGTGTATAAGTCTTCGCAGCTGGTTTCGCCGATAGAAAACCACTGCGGCGAATTATTTTTATTTGCATTAATAAAATAAATTCGTTCCAGCGCGGAATCTATTTTATATTTATGGTGTGAGAGTGTTTGAAATAGATTCTTTCGGGAGAGGTAGTTGCCCCACCCCTCCTCCCTTTTAAAGAAAATTTTAAATAATTTATTTTTCTTTTATACGGGACGCGGCGAAACAATTATTGTTGATTTTATTTGAGTTCGAGAGCGCAGTATTTTTATTTTGCTCTTCTCCCCTCCCTGACCCACATATATTACAATATAGTAATATAATTTAAATTGTGTTTATTATTTATTACTATTTATTTTTTATAATATATGTAACATTTTATTTGTGTGTGAATAAAATATATTTTACAACTATTGTTAATTATTTAGACTTGTTTGCAAGTTAAATAATTAACATTAAGTAACTTTGTGTGAATCAGCCGCAAAGTTACAATAGTTGTAATATTAATTATTTAAGCTCGTGTGTGAGTAAAATAATTAAAATTATATTTATTGCAATTATCTGACAGTGATTATTCAATTTAATATTTTGTATTTTTTGAGTGTTACTGTTCACGATACTTGTAAAATATTTTTGTAAATTTTGAGTGTGAGAAAATTTTTTTTTATAACTCGTGTTAGTTGTTTAGACTTGTTGCAAGTTAAACAATTAATGTTAAGTATCTTTGTGTGATTGTTCCGCAAAGATACGAGAGTTGTAAAATATAATTATTTAGACTCGAGAGTGAGTTAAATAATTGAATTTTTTTGCATGTATTTTAATGATCGGCATTTAACCTAATATTTCGTATTCGTTATTTGCTGTGAAATTTTAATATATGTTAAAGACTTTCTTTTCTCTTTTTGTGTGTTCAAATTATATCTCCACACATTTTTGCCAATTATTTAGACTTGTTTGTTAGTTAAATAATTGGTTATAATTTTTTTTTGGTGTGTTTGAGTTAAATTAATTCGGTGTATAAATTTAATTGTTTAGACTTGTTGGCAAGTTAAATAATTAAATTTTCATTTCCTTTTCGTTCAATTTAGTTAAAAAAAAAAAGGAAATATAAATTATTTCAACTTGGTAGCAACATAAATTATTTATTTAGTCCTTCTTAGGATAAAATAAATATATTTCGCTGAAAAATTGTCGTTTGGGACGACAATTAGTGAAATAATTATTTTGTTGCAAACCTACCGTTGAAATAATTTAATTAAATTTGTGTTTATTGTGTAGTGTAAATTATAAAGGAAATTTTTTTTTGTTGTTTTGGGCTTGGAAAAGCAAAATAATAAATAGTGTCTTGGTGTGTGTGAATCACAAGACACTGTATTTATTTTTATATTTATTTTAAAATTAATTATTTAGGCTCGTTAGTGAGATAAATAATTTAATTTTTTCTTTTCTTTTCTTCCTTTATAATTTGTTGTTCTGTATTTATTAATAGATTGAAACTCTAATTATTTCATTTTCCATAACAAAATAAATTCTTTTCGCCAGTGAGGAATCTTTTGGATTATAACTGGTGAGAGAGATATTTTGGGAAATCGTTAAATTTACCATTACTGGTAAATTACCGACGATATTGAAATAATTTAGGGACTTCTTTTTGTTAATAATTAATTATTTTTGCTTGCAGAAGCAATTGTATAGAGTCTTGGTGCGTGTGAGTCACAAGACACTATTATAAACATTAATTATTTAGACTTGTGAGCAAGTTAAATAATTAATTTTAATTTGGTGCAAGTGTTAAGTGTGTGATTTGTCACAACTTTAACCAACAAAATTTAATTATTTTGTCCTTCTAAGGACGAAATAAATTCCTTTTAAAGAAAATCTTTTGGATTTTAATTAAGTGAATTAATTTTGTTGGTACACTAGTCGGTGCATATTTACAATTTATTGTAATTAAGCCGACGCCAAATTTTTTTTTACTCGTTGGGAGTAATAATTATTTTATTGTGGTGAGTCCAATAAAATAATTTCCAATTGAAAATTGGATACTTCCGAAGTATTCGAAACACTAGGGATTTCATCTGAAATCCCGGTTGAGAGTACTTCTCCCGACGTAACACGTCGGCTGCTGCTGGTCAAAAAAATAATGGCCAGCAGCTATGAAGCCCGAATGGCCCAGCTTATGCGTGAATCACGCCTAGCTAGGGATATTCGTCGGGAAACGAAGAAGCTTCCGATTGAGGCAGTGTATGCCCAGTTGGAGCATCTGAGTTTAAACGCAAATGGCGAAGAGGCGGAGTGCCGCTAACGCCTTTTGCGTCACCGGATAAGATGTGTAGACATTAATCTGGAAATACCATGGTTCCCTGAATACGATGAGAATGTAAGGGCAGAGCCTGCACATAAACCTCTAGTATGTCAGGAACTGTGGGAAATCAGGAAACCTCGTTCCAGGAAAGGGAGTGTGGTCCCATCAGGAACGGAAGTTTCCTGCGAGTCCGAAATGTCGGATCGCGAAAGGGTTGCTAGTGACAGAGCACCTATCCCTGAAGAAGATGGAGCTCTGTCACCAAGTGGTCTGTCCAGAAACTCGCCATTGAGTACTGCACAAAGCCCGAGGTTGGCACGAACAGGTGCTATACCTAAACGGTTTGGTGAGGTACTGGGAGCAAACATGACCACGACTGCAATCCCTTATGTTCCTGTTTCGGTGGCTGCAACCTCGTGCACAACCACTACGTCGACGGTTACGACCGTGACGACTGCTCAACTCGGAGGTTTTTATGCACCCGCACATTACCTCCCAATTGAAGAGCAGAGAAACAGCGGACATCTTGGCACTAGAGAGAGTGAAATGCCAACACAACATTTTGACTTGGGTTCGCAGACGGAAGCCGACCGTCGTACGTCACGAGGATACACCTCTAGACAATACGACAACAGGCAACCTGAAGCTAATACAACCGAACGTCAATTTGTTGTTGATAGGAATGGATATGACCTTCCTAATGACGTCAGTGTTCAATCTTACGAAAAACCGAGGTTTGAACAGAGACGTCGTGAGACCTCTTCTAAGACTTGTGAAGGACAAGATAGAAGAGAGAGGCGTGAGTACACGACTCCAAACAGAAATTCACGACACCATCGTTCTGTGAGTAGAGCCTCAAGCAGCGATGAACGTCGTGAAAACTGTACGGAGAGACGTACTCATAAACGTCAGTCCAACCGTAAACTCGACGACCGAGCACAGCCGGAAATTCCGGAGCAAGGTCACAGAGAGAGGTCGGACAGACGTAGAGAAACGCCTCGAGAGAATCGTGCGGTGGCCACTTGCGATCAGAGTACTCAGACGGATTCGTCCGATGGGTATCAGTCTGATCGCGAACCTGCTCGTAGGAGATCCGATTCTCGTAGGGCGGCTGAAGGCCGACAAGAGAATAGGAACCCCTCTACCAGTGGGCGTAGGAGTTCCCGGACGGATAATCGAGATGACCGTCGGGAAAGAGAGTCCTACGAAGCCAGGCCAAGGTATCGTGAAGACGATAACCGAACGCACGATCGGACAGGGTGCGCACGAGAGCTGCGTATCTGGAACATGTCCTTTGATGGTGAGACCAAAAAGGACGCGGAAGAGTTTCTGAACCGTTTGCACGACTTCAGAAATGACAACGAGTTCTCAGATCGCAGGATGTTTAGTGCCCTGCCCAATGTGTTCTCAAAATCAGCACTGTTCTGGTATAGAACAGTTCAACCATCTCGTCGAGATTGGCGTGATTTTGAGATCGAGTTCCTAAATGAGTATGGCCGTATCATAAATGACGAAGATTTACTCATGGAACTTCGATCAAGAACACAAAATGAGGGAGAAAAGGCTACGACGTTCTTGAACTGTTTCAGAGCGATCGTGAATAAGTTTAAATGCCCTCCCTCATTAGAACAACAGGTGAAGATGGCCTACTCGCAGATGAGGCCAGATTACCGTAGGTATATACCAGTACGACAAATCAGGAATTTCTCTGATTTGACAAGCTACGGTAAAGAGTACGAGCAGCATTTAACATGGGACACGAAATTTTCCAGTTCCAACGTTAAACGCGAGAAGCTCGTACCAGAAGCTTTTCCGAAACAGAGTGGTGCAGCACGAGTTTCGGGTAAAGTGGCGACTGTTACCGAAAAGAGTAAGGATGAGACTTCTCATTCGGATAAACAGTCGTCTAAGAAAACTATTAAGAAGAAGAGCAAGAAAAGTGCGAAAAACTCGCCAAACTCTTCTTCGAGCGAATACGAAGCGGCCGGTGTGTACGGTACTTCCAACGTCGCTAATAGTTTTCAGAAACGATACGGCAAATCGAATAATGGAGTGAGTGCCCCCAATTTGAAATCCGTATCGTACGTGCCTGTTTCTCAACAGTCACCTGGGCAACAAAAACAGAGCTCGGGCAAAAGAGAAAGACGTGTTTTGACGAATTCTCAACTGCCCCAGCAAAATGCTTTTGTCCCACAAATGGCACAAAACCTGGTGAGGTATGTGCAACCACAGGCGACGGCAGTAAATCCAACGAACTTGAGCACCAACTTTGTCGGCGTGTGTTTCACATGCCAAAAAGTCGGTCATAGGTCGTCGGATTGCCCGAGCCGAACATGCTACCGATGCGGAAACATTGGGCACTCCGCTGAGCAGTGCTCTACCGAATTGGTAGCAAAGGAGTGCCAGCTGTGTGGAACTAGTGACGTTACACTCCAAACATGTCCTAACTGCGTCAGGTTCCTTCAAAACGTGGGAAACCTGAACGCAGGGCACCCGAGCTGCCCCGGGCGCTCTGCACTGCAGTAAGTAAACCGCATGGTTTACAAGGGCAAGAGTTTAAGGTTGGAGAACCCTCTAAACTCTTTAAGAAGTCTAGCAAATCATTTGCTGACTTCTCTAAAGTCCTTAACGGAGATCAAATTCCCTCTCAGACCGAAGTTGGTGTTGAAAGTAAGTCTGAGTGTAAGGATCCTAAACGTTCTGGGGATTCGACAGATGGAAAAGTTCTTAGAACACAACCTGTCAATCCCACCCGAGCTTTGCAAGGTAAAACAGAACAAGGAACCTTATTAGACCAACAAAAGCGTGAGGCTAAAGATTGGTCTAAGGAACTCCAAAGGCAAATATACTCTGATAGCAGAGATATTATTGGTGAAGAAGGTGTAAAGAGATCGTTATCTCAGCCGCTTAGCACCATCTGAGTGAACGACCTTGGTTGTTGCTCATCGTCACCCCGTTGTGACACACCTAGTAAAGAGGACAAGAAGCCCTTGGTGAAGAAGGAAATTTTCCTCAACAACGAGCCCTTGGTGGAGAAGGTAGTTGTCGATGGTGTGCATAACATGAACCGTACAAGCTCGTTGCCGAGAAGTACAGTTCAGGGGGGGGCAGATGCCGTACCAAGTACGTCTAAAATGACGCACACGGCATCGACTCCTAACGACGATAGTCAAACCGATCAGATAATTGCTGGAATCCAATCGGATAACCGGCTATTCTTTTTGGTACGACTCGGTGGAAAGGACTTTAAAGCACTTTTCGATCCTGGCGCCATGGTCTCTCTTGTACGATCAGATGTTGTCGAACAGTACAAGTTTAAATGGAGACCTGTCAAGGTTATCGTGAAAGGTGTGGCTGGACCAGCTCTTAAAGTCCTTGGCCTAATTGACATCCTATTCTGTGTAGAAGGCCTTGATGGCAATATCCAACTGAGAATTGTAGAGAATATTGAGCATTCCATCATTCTCGGTATGGATTTTCTACAACATTTGAATATGGAAGTCAAACTAGGCGAAGCTATTTGGCGTATTGGCGAGAGTGATTGGATACACTTCGTCAGAGATACATCTCATGACATCGATTCGAGGATTTCCGCTGAATGTGCTGGTATAATTGAGATACAGGACGACCAGCGGAAACAAGTCAAAGAGTTAGTTGAAAGCCTACTCTTGCCCTCGGGAGACGTCCACGGCTTTACGACGTTAACGGAGCACCACATAGAGGTTGATCCTGGTGCAAGACCGGTTCGTCATAAGCCAAGACGTATGTCTCCCAAGGTCCTCGAATTTGCCCAGAGTGAGGTCAAAAAGATGTTTGACAAGAGCATTATTGAACGGAGTGCGAGTGATTGGTCAGCTGCTCCGGTCATCGTCCGCAAGGACGAAGGAAGTTATCGCTTCTGTATCGATTTTCGAGACCTTAATGCAGTTACAAAACGTGATTCTTATCCAATTCCTAATATGGATACCATATTGGATAAGCTGCATAATGCAAGGTATATATCGAAAATTGATCTTAAGAAAGCGTACTTCCAAATATTAATGGCCGAGGCGAGCCGGCATTATACTGCATTTGCTGTACCAGGGTCGGGGCTGTGGCAGTTCACGAGAATGCCTTTTGGTCTCATGAATGCTCCTATGACCTTTGCACGGCTTATAGATGCAATTTTCGGACCTAAGGTGGAACCTTATGTGTTTGGTTATTTAGACGACTTGATCGTCATTACCGAAACTTTTGAGGACCATCTGAAATGGCTCGAATACGTACTAAGGACGTTGAATGACGCTGGACTCGAAGTGAATCGGGAGAAGTGTGAGTTCTGTTGTTCCAGCGTAACGTTCCTTGGGTACAAATTGGACGCGGACGGCTTGAGGCCTGACGAGGAACGAGTCGCTCCAGTCCTTAATTACCCTACTCCTCGTAATGTCAAACAGCTGAGATCCTTTCTCGGGATGGTAGGCTGGTACTCTCGATTCATTAATCGAGAAGCTGACATTAAAGCTCCCCTTACCAAGTTGCTGCGTAAAGACCAGGCTTGGGATTGGGGAGAGGAGCAGGAGGAGGCGTTCTGTCAGCTTAGAGTTGCGTTAGCTGAAGCGCCTGTACTAGCCCGTCCAGACTTTTCTAAGCCATTTGCCGTCCAAAGTGACGCTAGTGACTTAGCAATAGGTGCGGTGTTGACGCAAATGGACGACGAGGGTTTCGAGCATCCGATTGTCTACGTCAGCCGATTATTAAATCGTGCTGAACGTAATTACATGACAACGGAAAAAGAATGCTTGGCTCTCATATGGGCTATTAAGAGATTGAGACCATACATTGAGGCCTATCGATTTAAGGCTGTGACCAACCATAGTGCTCTCATATGGCTCAAAAATCTCAAGCAGCCGTCGGGTAGGTTGGCACGATGGATACTTGAAATGCAGCAATGGGACTTTGAAATAGTGCATAAGAAAGGAGCCTTGCACTATGTCCCGGACGCGCTTTCTCGTGCCGTCAACCCAGACCCCGACGAAGAAGAGATTGCCTCGTTCGAAGTAATTACAGACCCATGGTATATTGCTAGATTAAACGATGTACGCTCATGCCCTCGAAGATTTCCGGAGTGGAAAATTGAGGATGATATGCTATATCGTTTTACAAGCGGTAAAGTCCTGGACTCTGTATCAGAACGAGAGGAAGGCTGGTGTCTTGTGCTACCCTTAGAGCAGAGGAACCGAGTTCTAGTAGATTCTCATTTCCACCCAGCTATGGGTCACATGGGAATTGAAAAAACTTACGAACGCGTTGCAAGAGACTATTATTGGCCAGGTATCTACCACGATACCCACCAATTTGTCTTACGGTGTCTGATATGTCAGAACTATAAGATGTCTCAAGCAGGTCCTCAAGGCTTATGATTTAAATTGGCCGTACACTTTCCTAAGGTGCGTAAGGCATGTCTGCTAAACTGGCACCAAAGTATGACAGACCCTTTGATGTTAAAGAAGTACTATCTCCAGTAGTTCTGAGACTAGAAGAGTCTGGTCGGAATCGGACCGAGGTACACATATCCGATGTGAAGAGATATGTACAACCTCGGGTTGCCATGTAAAGCGGTAGGGAAAACGTATCGGCGTACGTGAGAACAGTCAGCGAAGGCTGGGCCTGGTGACTGTATGCCACGTCAATATCATACGAAGCACGAAGAATCATTGAAGCAGCCTCCAATTGAAGAAAAGAAGAGAAGCGTACAGCGCGCAGTCGTGGATAGATTGTGCCTTTCTTTCGACTCGGCCTTCCCGAGGGAAGTGGAGTCTAGGGGGGGGGGGCTTTGTGACGGAAATCGTCACACAATCTATTCACGACGAATAGAGTATTTAAATTGTCGAATTGTAAGTCGTCGGAGCCTTTCGTATGTCAAGGCCAACCGACGACACTTGTTTATTTTTCTACAAATGTACGATTACGCGCGCAATAGTACGTAGGGATGAGAGCGCGAGTGTGTGTGTGTTCCCCACTCTCATCCCTTTTTCGAAAATTAGGCGATTGCCTAATCAGTATGTCCCGATCCGCCGCTCGAGGCGGACGAAATAAATCCGGACCGATCGAGAGTTTTTCTGGCTAATAAGGCGCGTGAGGCGCAAAGCCATCGGGTATCCGGACATCCTCGTGAGTGAGCCGCGAGTGATTTCTGGTGTGTGTTAAGGACGGGAGTGTTGGTGTGAGTGCGGACGCGGATCGCGAGGCACTCGCCGCGGCACAGGGCCGCCTTCCACCACCGCAGCCGACGTCGTCCTCCGTTGCCCAGGAGGACAAAGGGACACGGATCGGCTGGGCCATCCACGGGGCGCACCCCGGTAAGTGTATTATATACTACCGCGCGTTCCCCCCATTACCCCGAGTGTATGTGTGCGTGTACATCGGGAGTGTATTCGGGTACGCCGGTACCCGAATAGCGGAGATCAAGAAGGAGTCAACCGCAGGCGAGGATCTCGATCCGGTTGGCTCCCGATTCTTCCGCCCGCGCGAAAGAACATTGTCGCGGCACACGGCCTGGATGGCCAATTGTTAATAAATTAAATTAATAAATGTTTTATTCATTATTATTTTAATTGAGTGAGTGTAATTATTATTTCTCCCCGCTCCCGCCGACATCCTTTAATTTTATATCGTGTCGAGGCAAGGAGGATTGCCCGAATCCTCCATACCGATCGTCCCAGCGAACTCGTGTTCCTGGCGACAGCCCGCAGTTCGCGATAAAATAATTAATTGTGTGCGCGGTATTGGGCAACGCGGCCCAACGGTTTTTATTAATTATATAAATTAATTAATTTTACCCGGGCACGCGAATACCACGTCACAATGATTAAAGTGAATATGCAAAATAATTAATAATTGTTTGCGCTGAAAATCATTAAAATACAATTGAAAATCGGCTGCAACATATCATATTGTAAATGACAAATCATTACATTAGTTATAATAAATAAAAAAATGAAATATAAGAAAAATCCATTGAAATATTACTACTACTGAATCATTAAAATAAATATGCAAAATAATTGATAATAGCCTGCCGTTCGACAAAACTTACAGACTTCAAAAAAGAATCAGAATTTCCCAAAATACAACGACCGAAAGTTTAATTCTTATAATAACGTATAAACAGGTATTTAAAATTATTATTTAAAAACTTAAATTTGTTAAAATTTTACAATTAGAATTATATTTGCATATATCATGTATAAAATATTTCGACAGAGCCGCCATTTAGATACAATCACTCACCCAACGTGCGTAAAAAATGATTTTCATAACACTCAATTTTATAATAACAATTACTATACAGATTCTATTAAATACCAAAATTTTTAAATATGCATTATAAAAACCATCACTTTGAAATAATACTACATTCACATACAAATTAAAACCATATATAACACAACGACAGTATTATATACCACTTTATAAAAAATGTTACCACCGCCATTAAAGAAAAATATAATTTAATAGAGAGTATATAACATGCTTATATTTTATGTATTCTGTAAACACATTATATTACATCAATTTATTTAAAATTACGATATCCCCCCAAATGGAAATTATTTTATGTGTGTGCATTTTAAATATATTAAATATATGGACATATTTCACTTTCTTTCTGAACACACGCACACACACCTTCTTTATAATAACCTATAATAATTATTTTTACACAGACACAATATATATATATATATATATATATATATATATACTTATTTTTTACTCTTTGTCATATTTATTTTCTTTTTGTATTTAATTCTATCATTATTAGCGTCAAAATTTAACAGTATACTTTTCTTTCCTTAACTTACACTGTTACAGAGCCCTTATTATGTTACTATTAAATGGATCATGCATTGAAAAAATATATGATTCTTGAAATGTATACCTTACCAGCACATCCTCGCCGTAGGAGTCGAATACAATATTCATATGTTGGCTAACGCTGGAAGCATAAATATATTTTACGGAGCGTGTGTTATAACTATACACGAAAAATCTAAATGACTTCAGTACAACATGTCTTGGTCTGCAGAAACGACATCAGGTTTTCATCAAATACACTATCCAAGAGCCTCACTCTCATCCAATAATGTATAAATAGTTATTTAAAATTATCAAATAAAACGAAAACATTGGAAAGTCGACACAAAACATATGGAGATCTCACATCTTTTCAACTCGTCTACGCGAGATCAAGATTCGAGACGCCTTTTTGAAACGATTGCCCGCTCATATACTATAAAGGACCCCTGCAATAAAGATGAAAATGGAGTCGAAATCTCACGAATGATTGACATTTGACGGAATCTTTGAATGTCACGAAATAATTGATAGTCATTAGATGATCAAGTTTTCAGTTGAACTTTATTTTCAGTTCTGTCTTTGATGTTTTTTTTAATCTATAACCTCTTTTAAAAAACCAAAATATTGGAAAGTCGACACAAAATATATCGAGTTCTCACACTCTTTTCAATCGTCTGTACAATAGTAGTTACATGTAATTTTAAAGAAATTTTGATTAATTTTAAAACTTTGGTAGTTAACTATCATATTATGTTTATTTCTCAATTTTTTTTTACAAAAACGACATCTCAGTCACCACATTAATTATACCATAATCCTCTTCGCAATGCGCAAATTCTCATTGTTGGTGTTAAGGGTAGAGTACGGTTATAAAAATATTTTTGTAATTTTTATAAAATATTATGTGAAATGGCATGTTTATAAAATATATTATAAAAAATATTCTTTTTTGATGATTTTTAACACATTCATTAAGTAAAATATTAAAATATTATCAAAAATAGGCTTAAAACAGGTGCAAATACAAAAAACTCCTTGCAGGATAAAAGTTGTCGAAGGGCTTTAATCCAAGAAAATTTAAATGTATATGCATATAAACTTCAACTTTACACAGCGAATTTGGTGTATCTATAAAAATGCAATTTCTGCCTTGATAAACCAAATTGGTTTACTAATTATTTAAAAAATGTAATGTTTTTCATTTAAAAAATGAACATAAAAATGTCACATTTAACTTTAAAGAAAAAAGGCTGTGTAACTATTTTACATATACTCATCTAAAATAAGCACGATCAAAATACAACCGAGTGAGCGTTAGCGAGCGAGGTATCTGTTGCTAGTTTTATATTAAAATAATTTTTTATTTTACGATAATTATGCCTAAACGAATAAAATCGTTTAAAGCTGCTTCACTATCAACAAAGTATCGCTTAAAAAGAGCTGTTGGCGAAACTTCTCGTTATACGCAACAACAAACTTCTACTTCTGAAAGTAGCGTAAATGAATGCGACCAAGAGAGGGTAGTCCAAAATGCAACGGAGATGCGCATCAGTTTCAGAAATACGATTAGAGGTTTTTATATCGTAAAATACTAACCTTTTATAAACTTATATTTACAGTATTTAAATATTAATTATATACTTACTCACTAAAGTTTTTATATTATATTGATTAATCAATCTTAAATTTAACTAATAATTTTGTAATTTACGTAAAAAATTGAAAATTGTTAAAAGTTGTAACAATTCGTTGCTCGCTACTGGGCATGTGCATAGGTACACTTGTAAATTTAAAATTATCTTTTAATTTAAGACCATGTGGTACTGATTGGGTGAACCCTTTCCCCGACTTTAGCGGGGACGAGCAACGTATTGTACAAAAGGAGTCTTGGACTCCGAGACTCTTTTTTATAGCGATAAGCTTAATTTAACAAAACGGCAGGGCCATGGATGGGACCCGGGGAGATAAGGGCTCGCCAGGTTAAAGGAATAATCTCGATACGAATTGACAATTCTATTGTTTATAATTATTCTACGTTTATTGTAAATTCAAATTTCGTTATACACCTAAAATTACATTATTTAAGCGAAATAAGAAATAAACATAAGCTAGATAATGCTTAGGGAGTCGATATAATCGCGTGAAACTAGGTGCGTACTTGTTAGAGCGGCTTGGGTGTGTCGAGAAGGAATAATTGCGCGTTTACCCGCTTTTGAGAGAGAGAGAGAGAGAAAATATATCTTTCTGCGCTTATTGCGCTCTGTCCCGCATCAGACACCTTACATTAATCCATTTACTCACTCACAACCCATCCGCTTGTACGGTGATCGCGTTGTGGGAGTTGGAGCAGGGTTGCCAGATGGCGATTTTTTCTCCTTGTTGCTCTTGCTTAATAAACATCAATATACGTGAGAGAGAAAAGGAAACAAAATCGCCAACTGGTCACTCTGAGTTGGAGTATTCTCGTGGTCCGGCGTGGTTGGCATCGACGTTCGGCGGAGTCGCGCAGCGGACGATGCTTATCTCGGAGGCTTCGAAAAGGTTGCCCCTCACTCGGCTGATGTGCCTCGATCCTCGTTTCCGCCGTCTTTGTGATTGCCGTGAGTCGTGCTGTGGTTTATTCTCGGAACTTGCGAGCTTGGTCCTCTCTCGAGCGCGACTGATTTCGGTGGGCTTATTATAATTGCCTCGCACCTTACGTATATCCCCACTTTTACAGGGATTCTCTCTCTCCCGGGGTTATTACTTTCTTCCCTTTTAATTGTGTGTGTATGACTGTGTGATTGTATGTGTCTGAAAGTCGCGTGTGTGTTAGCGTCTTCTGGCGCTTTACCTAGCTTAAGTAGCCTTTTGGTAATCGGGCTTATTTGCTCGGTTACAAAGTAACTAATAAAATAATTATTAACTTTTGTCAATGAAATTATTCATTTAAAAAATTCATAAATTATAGATATTCAAACAAGTTCTCAAAGTGAGCAAATTAATTTTGAAATAAATCCATTGCCGAACGATGGTACTGCAAAATATGAAACTACAGAAATCGACACAGGTACCGATGAATTGTTTGATTCTTCACTCTCGAGCGATGACGGGGTTTCGAGTGTACATTCTACCAATTCAAGTTCGAATAATGAAAATGAAGTGGATGATGAACATTTATTTCAAAATGCTCAAAACCGACTGTACGAAGGAGCGTCTCCTAGTGTTTTAGAGAGTAACTTAGCCATTTTAAGTTTAGTTTTAAGATTCAAATGTTCGGGAGCGTTAATAGCAGATATTTTAAGACTAATATTAATTCATTGTATTAATCCTAACTTTTGTTCAATAAGCTTATATAAATTGAAACAATTTTTTAACAGAATAGAAACATCTTTAATACGACATTTTTATTGTACTAATTGCAATGCCCGGTTAGAAAAAGAATTTTGTATTCAATGCAATTCAAAAATTGTGTTAATTATTTTTTACAAGGATCAATATTGTCGCTGCTAGTAATAATGTTTAAACGTCCGGGTTTCTTGGAGTCCTTGAAATATAGGTTAAATCGGGTTAAAAAAAATGCACACAGTTATGAAGATTTATATGATGGGGAAATTTATGAATCTTTGATAAATGGAGGTTATTTTAACAATGCGAATAATATAAGTTTTATGTGGAACACTGATGGTTTATCTACATTTAATTCTTCTAAATTTAATGTTTGGCCATTGTACCTTGCAATTAATGAATTGCCTTGCGCGGATAGGTTTAAGCAAGAAAATGTTGTACTTGCAGGGTTATGGTTCGGGTATTCTAAACCTATTCCGAATATGTTTATTTCTGTTTTTCAAGAAGAGCTATTAAAATTATATAAAGGAGTAGATTTTAAAATTAATAGTTCAGATTCTGTCGAAGACATACGCGGACAAATTATATGTGGTACGTGTGATCTCCCGGCCAAATCTTTATTTTTAAATCTAAAACAATATAACGGTGACTATGGGTGTTCCATGTCTAAAATTTGAACTGAAAGAGTGGATAACGTGCAGACGTACCCTTATCAAGAATCATTTGATTTCAGAAAAACAGATTGCTGAAACCGTACAGTTTGCGAAAGTCGCTTTTGAAACAAATAAATCTGTTTTTGGTGTTAAAGGTCCTTCAGCATTAAATTTAATTGTTTTTGACTACATATTTACTACGTCTATAAACATAATGCACTGCGTTTATGAAGGAGTGATGAAAAATTTAATCAAATTTTGGTTTGAAATCAACCGTACTCATGCGTCTTCTATAACTTACTATATAAATCTTGTCAATAATTGTATAGTAGCCATAAAACCTCTAAATTATATAGCACGAATCCCAAGATCATTAGATAATTTAAAATGTTTTAAGGCATCGGAGCTAAAGACATGTTTATTATTTTATAGCCTACTGATTTTGCATGGCGTTATGACTAAACAATTTTTTGAACATTACATATAGTTTGTGTATGCCATTACTCTTTTAAACAGTTCAAGTTTGAGTAAAATAAAATCTTCTTGAATGTAAATACGTCTTAAATACGTCTTCATTTACCTGATGTGGTTAAAAAGCTAGGACCACTTTGGGCTACCTCATGTGCTCCATTTGAAACTTTAAATGGAATCTTAAAAAGTTTCGTGCATGGAACTAAATATGCACAATTAGAAATTTATTCCTCAGTTTCAAATTACATGAACCTTATTGATTTAAGAGAAAATTATTTAAAACATAACAGTAAAGTATATTTTTTTTGCAAACGGTTAAATAAATCAGGCATTTATAAACGAAGACTTACTCCAATAAGAGACCATATTTTTGCTGTTGGTAAAATTATTAAAACAAAATCCATTTCGAATGTTGTAAAAAATGCTTTTCCATTTAAACTTGACAAATCAAAATGTTTAGAAATGAAAAAAATTTTAAACAGCAATATTTATTATGAATCGGAAATATGTACTGTTAAGAAAAAAACAAATTCATGTTATTGCATTTACAATGAAAATAATTACACAAAAATAGGTGTGATTCAAACATTTATAAGAGTATGTGATTGCGATGATTTTTGTCCTAAATGCATTGTTTATGCTATAATTAATAAATGCGAAAAACAGTAAATATATACCGACCATTTTTATCTGTAAGAAAAGTAACATATATGAACCTGTATTAATTGAAAATTTAGAGCTTGTTTGTTTTAATGTTAGTGTTAATGATGTCGAATATGTAATATTACCTTGTAATACTCATGAATTAGAATAAAAGTTATTGAAATATTAAATAAAGCAATTCATTTATTTTTAATATAAAAAACCTTAAATAATAATAATTATTATACATATTTATTTTACAAATAATTAAATGTACAGTAGATGTAAATTTCATGTAAAATACATGTGTAATGCATGTACTTTGTAAATAATTCCCCTCACTAACATGTAATTTTTGTATGATTTTAATGCATATGAGGTGAATATGTGTCGCAGGTGTGGCAATGAATATTAAAATACTTGACTCAGGACATGTACACCTTATATACATTAAATCAACACATGTACATCTCATATACATTAACAACACACCAAAACTACACCTTTGGGAGTACACTTTAGGTGTGGAAATCGGTCACAAAACACATGTAAACTACATGTATTCGAATACATGTTGCGTACATGTAATTTACATGTATTCCATATGCAAATTTTTTTTCACGAGTGGTTGCCCCACTTTACTGATTACACAAAGAATAAAATTACACAAGCAGTATTCCTTTCTCTTTACTTTAACCGCGCGAATATCATGAGCATTTAATACTTTATATGACTATGGTGTCAACAACCGCCCACGTATCTTCAATTTGCAGTTCTGACTCTTGAATCTCTTTACCACTACGACAAACCCATGTGTCCCTGGGGCGTTGATCAGAGCTCAGACAAGCTTCTGGAGGTCACACATCTCAATTGCTTTGATTTGTGGGCTCTTCCACACGCCTGGCTTTTAAATCACTTTATATCGTTTTGATCTCTGCAGTGGAAGATGCTTCCTCTTGAGAACCAATTGTTGAAGAAACTCGGAAAATAGCTTTTGTTTTTGGCTTTGTCGATCTCTCCCTCTAGAGATGCGACCACTTCATTACTCTCTTCCACGCCAAGATGTTCATTTCACCCAGAAATTTTTGGGTACATACTTGGGGTGCTCGCGATACATACGAAATACATATATCGTTTCTTAGATTATGATTAGCAGCTCTACCAATTTTGGGAGCGTTGCATCCTCAAAACTCGCTACAACCTTTGACCTTTACTTTTGTACTGCAAACTATTTTAGAACTAAGACACGAAGCATACCGTAATTAACACAATACGAGTTTAATTCGATGTTGGTAATGTATAATAAATAAAGTGCTTTTTTCACATATACTACAAAAACATTTCATGTGTACGACTAATTATTGACTTTTGACATGCAAAACCTGTATAAAAGTACACTAAGAGAATTTTCGAATGCCTATTGTAAGTACTTACACGCTGGAGTTCCAAAACGTGTTACAATTTTCGTCTACTGGTTAGCCTGAAATGCGTGGTGTACACTTTTTTCCTGCCGTTGTTTTTATATTTTTGTGTAGCCAAGCTCCAAAACGTACGAAAGATATAACGATAAGGTTATATACAACAACATAATTGAACAAGTGCGGAACAATTTTAAAAATTCTCTCAATGTATATACAAATTGTATTAATAGGAAAATAGGAAAATTTTAATAATTTATAATAAATAAGTAACAAGTAAATTATTTTATATTTTATTAAAGCTATTTTAATATTTGCAATTTAATATATTTAATTTTATTAACCGCTATTACGATCGGCTGCGTTACCAAGCAGATAATCGGTCAACGTGATCACCTGTCGAGTCGGTGGGACCTGGCCTCAAACTCCGTACGATGTTATCTGCTCTGTGTACAATGAGGGTACTTACCTGGGTATACACTCTCCTCGTATGAAATTATTCTTCGCCGTACCCGTGCTCGGCTACTCAGATGTGTGTCGTGCGAAGTGCAATGCGCGACACCCGCTAGACATGGAGGTATCCGCATTTAGGATCGGGATTAATCGCGGGCTTGATTAATACGCGTGATATAATTAAAAGCAGACTTTATTAGTAAAAAGACAGGTTGGAAATATAATATCAGTAATTATATTGAGCCAAGGTAATGCTAATCCTTGGCCTAAGGTAAACAGCACTAATAACCAAAACAATAACAGACGTACAAATGCGTGTATGGGTGTGCGCCCGCCGCAATACGCGTACCGAGACTCGCTGTCTCGGCCTAATCGGAGAACGCGCCGGGATCGCGAAGTACGGGTGACCTGGTTGCTCACGTCACTGTCATACCGGTAACTATCCGCCAGAGTGAACGATACTCTGGCCCGACAATATTATAATCCCGATCGAGGTCCCGTGCGTATCCCGACGTTGCCCGTGTCTCACTTATATACACGTGTCCGATTGCCTGGCCAGGACTTACTTGAATCACCCGTGTCGTACCACAAAGTTCTCGGAGACCCTGGTCGACGTCTTTTCGTCGCTGTCTCGATTCCTCGATCTCTCACTCTCCCTCTTTTTCCCTCTCTCTTTCTCGCTCTCTCGCCTCTCTGGAGCTATTCTATTGACTTTGTATAATCTCCCCGGTCTATAATTCGTCGCGGGCTGAATGATACTGCCAAGTGAGTCGTGCACATCGGTTCTCCAGCGAGCTCACGCACGCGTCTTACGCGTCTTCGACTCGCGCGATCGGTATTATTTCATCCATCGTGATCCGTATACCGTTACAATATGTGTATATATATACATATATACATATATATATATACATATATATATACATATATACATATGTACCCGTATAGGGACCCGAGGAGTCCCCTACGATAGCTCGCCTTCGGCCTCCTTTTATCACGATGATATTGCGGCAGACCGAATTCAGGGGTGGCGGTGTGGACTCTCTCTGGTCCGGTCCGATGGGTTTTCAGCCCGGTGGTGGGGTAGCGGGCACGAGCCGGTAGCGACGTCTTCTGTTTCGCTTTAGGCGTTGAGCCTCTGAGCGTAGTCGCGGCTTCTTGGAGCTAGTAGTCGGCTCCATGGTTGGGAAACGAATGAATGATTTATTCGTTCGTCCGCCTTATATAGTCGGGAGGGCGGCGCCGCGCCCTCTAGTGGCGCCATGATAGCGGGCTTTTCTTGATGAGCCGCCGATGTTACCCCTTTGAATTGCGCCTCCTAATAACTAACTCCGGGAGCCGGAGTTGTGTTCGGTGCGCAATTCGTAGGTAATTTTGTTTTTGACCCTTACGGGGCTCGGTGATGGCTTAACGGAAGCCCGGATGTCCAGGCTCCGCTAAGGTCACGGAGAGCGGAAGGGTGTCGTCTTAGGTCCGGAGCCTAAGTATGTGAGCCAGGCGCTCCGTGATCGGCCCGTCGACGTGGCCCGTCGTTGACTGCCCGAGATCGGCAATGCTTGCGTTCGAAGGTGGGTGTCCGGGATACCAGACTCCCACCGGTCCGCGAGTCCACCGGGTCCTCCGAGGAGGTCCGCACGGCACGACTCACGATCGCCGACTGCGACTCCGGCTCGCGCGTCGGTACTTATGTGGTAGGGCGGAGCGGCTCCGCGGCGCTGTTGCTATCGCCGCGAGTGGGGGCGCACGGTCGCGAGTGGTGGGGAAGAGCGGCGCGCTCTCGACCAAGGGAGGGGGTCCCGCTGGCCCAAATGCGGGAGGTTGTCGAGTCCAGGAGTGTGTACGGAAAGGAGAGGGGAAATAATTTACACGGGAATTAGATTCAATGTCCTTTATTCACTGCGAGCCTGTCGATCGCGTCGACACCGGCTCTGGTTTGAGACTGCTCTGCGGTCCCGATGTGCGCCTTTATATAGTCGCGACTTACAGTGGGGGTAGAATCATGCGCAAGGTGCTATGTGTTTATGTATATGTATATATATATATATTTATATACGGGTAACAATTAAATACTCCTAAATTAATAGTTTTTGAAAATCTATTCAAATGTAATTCGTATTTTATATTGCCACTGTTAAAATTTGAATTTTCTTTTGCCTATACTGTTTATAATAGAATTATCTTAAAAATGCAATAATTAATATATTTAATTTTTAACCCATTGTATATATCATATGGATATTTGGAAAAGTGTATGTTATACTTGATTAATATTTATTTCATGTTCAAACAATTTTGCATCTGTAATTAAAGCATTACATTGAATGTTAGAACCGTTATTATTATTGAGTATACGTTTAAAAATTTTATGAGTTTTATCAAGCATGAGTAAACAAACACACATTCTTTCAAGTTATGTTCACAACTTTTTTTTGCGCACGGAAAAAATACATATATTATGTATTCTTGAAAAACCAATTTTAAAATATATATATATTATATAAATATTCCGCCGCACGCACACACACCCACATACATACATACATATATAGACATATATATGGGCTATTTCACGTCAAGTGGTACGATGAAAATTTTAAATCACTCCGAAATTTGAGAACAGGCTGGAAACATCTTCCAGAACATACAAAAAAAATTTAAGTGTTAAAAATAATTTGCATAAGAGTTATCCGACCATGAAAAGTGGAAATTTTTCAATTTTTTAGAAAAATTTCTATTTTTAAAGCCATTTATCTCAAAATCTGTTGATTTTTTTTAAAAAACATTACAAACAACTTTTGTTTAAATTAATCTTTAGAACTTATCTACCCTGGTTACATTTCTTAATTTTAAAATCTCGAAGAGATAGAACACCCGGACATATTGAATATCAAAGAAAAGGCTACCACACCACAATCGATTTTAATCTAACACCTCTCAAAAGTTCACATTTTTCGCGAGCTTTCGAATGGCTTGGGTTAGCTTATTGGCCAAGACCGCTGTTGTAAGTTATGCCTCATAAACCTCATAAAATCACTAATTTTCACGTATTTTAGGACATAACTTACACCAAAGGTGTAATATATATAATATATATATATATATATATATATATATATATATATAATATATATATATATATATATATATATATATATATATATATGTAAACAACAGTATCGGTACTTATGGTGACACTACGTGTTATCTTGGTGTTTTGAGGTTATAAAACATATGTAACGACTCAGATATAAAGGGGAGAATATTAATTGATAGAATAATGCATAAAAAACCAATAACCCAAATACCTAAATACCCCTCACGAGTAAAAAAGCACACTTTGACGTTATAATATTAATGAAGGATTGAAGTTATAACCTCATTCGAAGTGCCGGAGGCCTCCGGCACCTCGAAAGACGTTATAGCTTCAATCCTTCATTAATATTATAACGTCAAAGCTGGGCTCACAAAGATAATTTTCCGATTTTTTGTGTGTCGGCATAAGTACGGATACATGGTTGAATTTTCGGTGGAATTGTGCTGACGTCGGCATAATTACCCCAAAGTAAGCACAATTCCCATTTCCCGTAAGAATTTGTCGGCATAAGTACCGATTGGTCAATTTATATATATAAGTATTTGGATATCGGGGTTTATGGCGCTTTACATGTTACTGTCCAATAACCCTATCTTCCTTCCACCCACAGCGGGTATAGTTGGGTTTATGGCGCTTTGACGCCTTAAAACCGATGATGCTCCATAAAACCCTACGTATACTTTCTAAAGTAACCATAAACCCCTTTAACGATGTATATATATATATATATATATATATATATAGTTAGTCTTTTGCAATTAAATTACGGTATAATTAGTTTAATTTCCTTGCTGACCGAATCCTGGAATCTGAGCAAGACCCCGGCGAAGATTCACTCCGTTAAATGGCGCTCGGACAGCTAATTGTAAAAGGAATTTGAAAATCTTTTAGCTTTAATTTTTTTTTAGCGAACTTACAAACTACTTAATTTTGTAAATCACACTAGGACGCCGCGATAACACTAGCACGATTACACTTATAAATTCCGACAATTAAACAAATTGTACAATGGCCCCCGTGTCGTTGATTTACAAATTACATCGAGAAGATCTAATTGAAGAACTATATATATATAGACCCCGGCGAAGATTCACTCCGTTACAAAAAATATTTTTTTTTGTGGCTTTATAAAATTTAGCCCTTATATATAATTATATATATTTCTTTATTTATCTCTTTCCTTCTTTTTATTTGCTTTTCAACTAATTGCACTTAGTAAACCTATTTCGTCGCAAACTATATATAACTTTTACGCCTTTCCCTATTAGCAGCCGAAAACTTAAAAACCCGATATATTGTTATTACCCTTGCCTGATTTACCTTATTTTGGATTGTTTCTCCCCTGAATAATATTTAAGCAGATAGCCAGCTTATAAGAAACTTTATCTTTAATTTTTATTTTTTCACGTTGGGCTGTTAGTTTAATTGCGTTAAGTATTGAGCTGCAGATTTATTGCGCCAAACTTATACCCTCCCCTTTTTAATTATTGATAGAATAATTAAGTTAAAATTCAAAATGGCGGCCAACTACAAATTAGGTAGCAAAATAAATATTGATAATGTAGTACAAGGTGCAGCGATAATTAGGCGCACCATAAATAATACCGCCGATGGGAAAATTACAATTTACTGTAATCAGCTAGATTTGAAGATCGACGATGATATACGTACAATTCGAGATCGCATAGCGCGATACGAATTAATTAGAAATTATGGCCCCTCAGCAGCAGAATGGAAACCAGAAGTAGATGGACGACACTTGGACGAATTTAGCCCAATAGAAGAAGAATCTCTTCTGGATATCTCCCTAACACAATCCGAAATTACGAATTTCCCTCCCCCTCCCCGAGCAGCAAGAGAGCAAAATATTACATCTTGTCGGATGCTATATGTGAAACTGCAAACCGGACAGTCTCAAGGACGGTACCAGGATCCACCGACGATGGAGAAGCCAACAGAATGCAACGAACCAATAAACGAAAGATTGCTACATCCAGCATATCGTCCGCAAGCACAAGCAACGTGCAGGCATTTAAGAACGCCGTCTCCAACTGAGCAAGAGCAGCAATGATTTTTATTGGAACTAATGATTCCAGAAATATTATATACATCGCCAAGCACAACAGTATCGTACTTAGATGACATAATCATCACAGCCAAAACCTTTGAGGAACACATTCGGTGGCTCAAAATAGTATTAGCAGCCCTTAAGAAAGCCAATTTGCAGCTAAACCGCGAAAAATCTGAATTTTGTTACGCGGAGGTTACATACCTAGGTTATAAAATTAATCAGGATGGCCTAAAAACAAATAATGACAAGATAAAGCCGATATTGGAATACCCAGCCCCCACTAATTTGAAGCAGCTACGGAGATTCACCGGATTAATCGGTTGATATTCCCGATTTATCGACAAATTAGCAGACTACCGAGCACCCTTGAATTATCTTACAAGGAAAGATGTCAGATGGTACTGGTACAAAGAGCAGCAAGAAGCGTTCGAGAAGATGGAATGAGCCCTCACAAAAGCCCCCGTTTTAGCCCGACCCGATTTTTACCTCCCATTTTCCCTTCAAACTGATGCTAGCGATTACGCAATAGCCGGAGTTCTCACTCAAGAAATAAACGGAGAAGAGCATCCGATATACTACGTGAGCAAAACCTTGAGCAAAGCTGAGCGGAACTACAGCGTCACGGAAAAAGAGTGCTTGGCCGTGTTATGGTGTGTAGACCGACTCAAGGGTTATTTGCAAGGGGAAGAGTTCATGGTAGTAACGGATCACCACAGTTTTCTCTGGTTGCATAATATTAAGGATCCAACAGGGAGATTGGCCCGTTGGAATACCATCCTGCAAAATTATAATATAAAATTTGTGCACCGCGAAGGAGCGTTACACAAAATGCCGGATGCATTAGCTCGAGCATACGAGAACACTGAAGCAGCAGCAGCCATAACAATAGACAGCAGCGATCCCTGGTATCAGACAAATTTAATTGCAGTAGCCAAATTCCCCAATAAATACCCCGACCTGAAAATAGAGAATAATCTATTATACGCCCACCGTCCCAATCCCCTAGTAGATCCCCCTGTACCCGACCTCGATGCCTGGAAGCTGATTTTACCCCAAAATGATCGACCAAGAGCCCTATACGAAGCCCACTATACGCCGCAAGCAATCCATCTAGGCAATGACAAGAGATATGCTAGATAGGCTACACATTAAGAAAAGAAGGAAATGTCGATCTTTGAGGGTCAATCCAAGTTAAACAAGGAATAAAAAATTTTTATTCTCAATTCAAAATATCGTGCAACGTTTCGTCCACTGGTTTGCGGACCTTTTCAGGCATTTCGTAAAAACGATGTATACGTTTCAATTTTACTACATTGTAAGATGACGTCCATGGACGTTATCTTACAATGTAGTAAAATTGAAACGTATACATCGTTTTCACGAAGTCCATGGACGTCATCTTACTATGTAGTAAAATTGAAACGTATACATCGTTTTTACGAAATGCCTGAAGAGGTCCGCAAACCAGTGGACGAAACGTTGCGCGATATTTTGAATTGAGAATAAAAATTTTTTATTTCTTGTTTAACTTGGATTGACCCTCAAAGATCGACATTTCCGTCTTTTCTTAACCTACAATGGAGGGTGTACAAAATTTGGCTACATATTATTACTGGCCAGGAATATATATGGATACATGCCAATATGTTAAAGCTTGCAAAGAGTGCCAAACTCATAAAAGCAGCCAACAACCTTCCGCCGGTCTTATGGAAGGCAGGAACATCAGTGCACCCTGGACAGTAGTCGCAGCAGATATTATGGGCCCGAAACCACCATCGAATACAACGCTTCAAATACATTATTGTATTTGAAGACCTATTCACGAGATATGTGGAGATGAAGGCATTAAGAAGAGCCGATGCAAAGAGCGTATTACAAGCTTTCGACGAGCTCGTAATAAATAGATGGGGATGTCCCAAATACCTGATCACCGATAACGGAACAGAATTCGTTAGTCGGATGGTCACAGAGAAGCTAGCATATTACGGGATTACGCAGTCTACAATCCCTCCATATTTCGCGCAAGCCAACCCTGTGGAAAGAGTAAACAGAAATATAAAACCAATGATCAACAGCTATTTAGCCACAGCCAAGTAAGCACGGTAATATAATAAAGGTCGTAGAGACATACAGCACCAATTAGGAGATTTAGTTTGTCGCCGCAATCGTGTGCTACCGTCAGCCGACGATAATTTCGCAGCTAAGCACGCACCCGAAAATCCATTGGCGGAAACCGCTAATGAAAACAGCAGCAGCGGCAGCAGCTCCGAGGCGGAGGAGATACCTCCGCACCCATTAACATGTCCGGGGACTCGGGGCTGCATAAGAGGAGGGAGGCACATCTGCGAAGACCCCTCGTGGCATGCGCCAGCAGCAGCCACAACACCAGCAACAGCCATAACACCAGCAGCAGCCATAACCCCACCAGCAGCAACAACCCCCGCAGCTCCAATATCCTCTATACCCTCCACTTCCGTCTCGCAGCTACCCCAAAATCCCTACGCCGCCCACAAACAACATCCCCACGTATCATCCGTCCGCCCTCTTTTTCCCCAGAATTCCCTCCACAGCTAGTCCTCACCCACCCCGTATATAACCCAGTCACCGGGTTGTATACTTACATCCATGTCCCGGTGATTGTTCTCCCTCCAACGCCCCTACTCCCCAATACCCAACACCTCCTATTCTCCAACCTTCCCGCAGCATCCGAACCCTTCCCTCCCCCGCCTTCCCGAGCATCCCCCAGGAGACAGCAGGTGGACCCATCCTCCCCCAGCTTCGTGCATATGCCTCGACCGCCACCATCCACATGTTCAGCTGGGTGCTGGAACTGTGGCGGAAGAGGGCATAGTTAGCGGGCCTGTGTAAACCCCGCCAACTTATTTTGCCGAAACTGTGGGATGAGGGGGTTCCACACTAAAGACTGTCCACGATGTAGCGAACTTTTCTGGGAGATGCAACGGAAGCGCGGAAGACTATGAATCTCCCTTCCTCCCCTTTCATCCCCCCTAGGCAGCAGACGCAGCAAAAGCAGACGAAAAAAGAAATATATATGTTTTTTTTATTTTTATAATAAATAATCATCAAAACCAAACTAACTTTGGTAATCATTTAACCCTACATTCTCTCTTCCTATTTACTTTATACTAACAGCAGCGTAATGTACTAACAGTACTAACAAATACACCAGCAGCCAAGAAATAATATGCACAAATTTCTTATTAATTAACTTTTCTTAAGAGAAAAATTTTTAATGGTTTAATAAGCAAGCAAAATAATGACGCAGTAGCAGCAATATGGCAAATAAGCAGCAAGACATGCACCAAACTTATAATTTAATAGCAGCATAATATATATAAAATCGATATTTTAATTGCATTTAAAATTTAATTTTTGTTATTAAATAAAATGTTTAATAGGAATGAGAGAGAACATGTAAGTATGCAGTATGAGAGTGGCGAACGCGAAATGAGCTCTCAAAGCGGTAAGATATAATAAATGTAATGTAAGGCCCAGTCAATCGTACTTATAAGCAATATAAGAGCAAAATCGAATCACATACACCGTGTACACTAACACAGATAGCAGCCAAGCAGAATAGTCATGGAGACTAAACACGAGCACACCGCAACAGTAGCACCGGCTACTTGTTAGAAATAAGTTAATTAAGAAACAGCATTACTCTCCCCACCATTACTAGCAGCGATAATAGCAAATCATTTTTTTTTATTTTAGTTGTAACGGTCACGTTGGGGATTAGGGCGTGGCGTCAAAGGCGAAATGAATAATTAAAATATATAAAATAATATTAATTTATTAATATATTATTAAAAAAATTTCGTCGCCGTCGCCGCCGCCGCCGCTGTTTCAGAAATTTTTGAAGAATTTCTGGTATAACAAGATACGTCTCTGTGGCCTCACGTACATATAACATGACGTGTAATCACGTGTTTATTACGGATGGTCGCGAAATAGCGAGTATGTTCCATTAGACTCTACAACTATCTATATTATTAAAATCTATATAAGACTTATTAACAAAAATCTATTCTATCTATATTTTTCAAACAGCTGCGGTGGTGGCCGCTGGACGAAAAATTGGAATATACAGGGTGGTCTTTTTCAATCGTATATTTTACAGCTTGTAGGCGTAATGGGACTTACGTATCAGTGTACGTTGAACTCTAATTGCAGGCTATTAAACATTTGAATTCTAAATTTTAACTCGAGTGTGGGTATCTATGGGTCGATGTGTCTATAATACATGATTAATGAGTGTGTGAGATACTGAGTGATTCAAAAGTGCCCCCTATAGACAAAATGTTTATGCCACCCTTTATTTATACATAATGGGATTTATGCGTGGGTGGATGTGTATGTAAAACGTGAAACTTGAGTGTGTGAGGATGGATAGGTGCATGTATGTGTATCTGGAAGTATATGTTGGTGTGTGAGGGTGGATGTGGGTAGGTAGAAGTTAGTATGTATTTGTTGATGTGGATGTGTGCGGGCAAGTGTGGATGGTTGGATATGGGTGTGTGAGCATGCGCATGAGATACAGAGTTCAAATATACCCATCTTTTTGAATCATGTTTGTGCTATCCGGTATATATACGTTACGGGATTTCTATATACAGGGGATAACGGACCCGAATTGCAGGCTACTACACATTTGAATTCTAAATGTTAAAACCAGCATGTACGTGTGGGTGGTGGGTGTGTGTGGAAAGGCGTGGATGGTTCGATGTGGGCGTGTATGGGTGGATGTTAGTGTGAGTGGGTAGCTGGGGACGAGTATAGGTAGATGTTGGGGTGTGAGAGTTGGTGTGGGTGAGTGAATGTGGATATGTCAGCATATGTGTGATGATACAGAGTGATTCAAAACTACCATCCAGTTTGCAAATATTTTTACATTACTATCACATAAAATTTTCTATTTTCACAATTGTATCGAAAACTACAATTTTCAACCTTTTGAAGCAAGTTTATTTTTAAAATAAAATGTATAATACTATAAATTATAACAAATGCACAATTTTCAAGCCGCAATCGGGGGTTGACGAGCGAAGCGAGTAGGGGGTACCCCCCTAGTTTATTATAAAAATGCAATATATAGTTTGGGCGCCAGCCGCGTACGATCGTGGCGAATTTATTAAATGATGCTCGTCTGCGTATGAGCTGCTGCTGCTTGCTGCGCGAGGGGAGGGGAGGGGAGTAAAGGGGAAGCACACTTACAGTCAGGAGAATACTTGGTGCAAGGCATACACCCACCTATGCTCAATGGAGATCGTCTTCTGGAGTTGCTGCTCTGCGGTCAATGCTCTCTCTCACACACACACACTATCAGAGATCGGTGATCGGTTTAGATTACTAATCTACGTATCAGTCAGCCTGTGTCGCCGACGTTGTCTTGCGGGCCTCGTGTAGTAAGTGCTCGCAGCCATGTGCTACACTCCAGCTGTAGGTGCGAAGAAAGTGAGAGAGCAGTCCCCACCTCTAACCAAATGTACAAAACCGGCCGCCTCGCTGTCGAAAGCAGCATTCGCCTCGAGCTGTAAGGCGAGGAAGGAAGCACCCTCCTCGCCACTTCTAGAAATAAATGTCTATTGCTATTTAAAATCTTTTGAGTTTGATTGAACAGCCAGAGGTGTAATGTTCACTTGAAGGTACTTAGATAAGATGGAATGCTGGAATCATTCTTATCTTTCCCCAAGCCCTTTTATCATACCTTGGAATACATTCGGACGAAAAGGAGCGCTAGATTCGCTTTTTCTTCTACCCGAATTATTCAAACTTTCCTTTTTCCATAGAAAAATACTCAGATGATGTGGAATACTGGATTTATTCCAACATCTACCTGATTTTTTCTAATATATGAGCAAATCCACGGAACCTTTGATTTTCATTTGAAAAATTTTTTTTTTTTTTTTTGGGAGGCACATTGATTTTAATGGAGATTTCTACTTCTTTGGAGGTTAAATAGTAGGAAAATATGAGGGCCCCTATTTCTTTTCAAGACTTATCTAAGAAATTAACGATTAAAATATTAATGAGGGGTATCATAGGGTAAATTATAAAAAATCACTTCGTAAATAAACAGAACATTTTTTATTCTATAATTTATGAATATAACAACATAATTAAGTCTCTTATTTAACAAAAATTAAAATATCTAACAACAATTTTTCATATAAAAGGATGTTTTCAAGTGCCGTTACAGTACTGTAATTTTCTTTTCCTAGTAACAATGGTTTTTTTTGTTTGAGTACTTGTAACAGGAATTTCATTTTTTGCTCCATAAATCTTCCAACTTGAAGGTTTCAATTGGTAATGAGTACATGGCAAATTATTTGAAACATTCATTACATGATAAATAATTTTCTTTTCGCATACTTCTCTTTAATGGTAAACAAACTACTTGACTGAATGATATGTGTGTGTATGTGTGCGCGCGCGCGGGTGAGTGTGTGTGTGTGTGTGTGTGTGTGTGTGTGTGTGTGTGTGTGTGCGTGTGTGTGTGTGTGCGTATTTATATTAGCTTTTCTGTTGAAATAACCTATTTCGTATAGTCAATTTGGACTTCGGTTCAAAGGTATAAAATTTTATACTTTTATACAGCTTATATTATCTAAATTAACAAAAAATTCAATTGAGGTTTTACGTAGATGACTCAATAATCTACTAAAAAGTAAAGAGATATAGTTTATATATGCTTTTTTTGTGAATGTCGAGTGTGCCATGCGAAAATGAAAATTTGGAAGACTAGGGGCCCGAGATTTTGAAAAGTTTAAGGTAGAATTGCTAGTAAAGAAAAAGAGGCACAGCTAAGCACAAAAAAGAATAAGAATCCTTATTGCAAATCGAAAAAAGCAATATTAGTCACAATAGCTATAAACAAAACTTATCTTTGTATAATATCAAAATTCTAAAATTTCCTAAATTTACAAAAACTGACTTCCTCAAGAGTTGCGATTTTTATTTTTCTGTATCATGAAGGCACATTATTCTAACACTTTTAGTTTAATAGGGTAGATGGTGTAGGTTGTCAAAAAAAATTTCTGTAACATTTGGTGAAGAATTATAATTTCTATAAGCTTAAAAAATAGAAGATGAGTACTACTTCCATCGTCAAATTTGCAAAAATGCAACTTTATGAAGCCTCTAACAAAAAGCTAATGAAAACAGCTTTAAAAAAATGATAAGGACCCTTCATCGAATTACTTTTTCTACCAGAAACCGTTGTTATAATGTTGCTAGGTCTGCTTATTTACTACTATATTACCCGCTTCCCCAAAATTAAAGGTTCTGTGGATTTGCTCATATATTCACCAAAGAGTTTATTGGCCGAGGCCGAACGCTGGATTCGTTTAAACCTCTACCCAACCTCTTATTCCATTAAAAATATCCAGAAATCGTTCTGGGATGAGAAGAAACACTGGATTTGTTTCCAATCTACCTTTGGAAAAATAGGCCCGTTACAGGTTATGGTAATCATAACATTACCATAACTCTCAATTAATAACTAATAATAAATGCGCAGCACTCCCTCGAGAGCTAGATATTTACCCAGGAAGCAGCCAGAAATCCCCGCAGCAATGTAGCCTCCAAGAAGAGCAGCAGCAAGGACCGACGCGCACCAGCTGAGCGGCCACCGTGAGAGCGAGTAAGAGAGAAGAGTCGAGTATCGTCCGTCCCGTCTGCAATGTAACGGAGTGGACTCATTAGCCGATAAGTTAACACAACGGAACGATCATAAAGGCTTACCTGGTCAACAGCATCACCGGAAACACCGTACTCTCCGTGGGAAGCAGCGGCTCAAGCAACGTCGTCCGCCTCGTGTAAACATGGTCGCGAGCACTCGCTACATGACGCGCGCGAGACGACGACGGCCGACGGGCGACTCGACGCGAGAAGCTGCGCGCGCACGTCGGGCCCGAACAACGAAGCAGCGAACGAGCCCGAGCTCGAGAGAGCTCATCGGGACACCAACGGGGCAACACCGGCCAACCGATTTGCAACCGATATATATCGAGTTTTGAGTGTGTGTGTGCACGAGAGAGAGCAGTGCCTGCAGCGGCAGAATCCGAGAAGACGATCTCCACTCTGATAAGGTGGGTGCATCTCTCCTGACTGTAAGTGTGCTTCACCTTTACTCCCCTTCCCACCCCTCTCGCACCAAGTAGCAGCAGCTCGCTCGTAGCAGAGCAATAGAGATTATATAGGAGTAGTTTAGGTTTTCCTCGATATTGATGAACAAACCATATTTATTTATTTGGCGACGTTTCGATGGATATCCTCCATCCTCATTAGGCTATACCTTTTTATTAAAAAATGATTTCATTTTACAACATCTTTTAAACACAATTTTTACATATATAAATCTAAGTTACTTACTATTTCGTCAATATATAGGTATACACATATTATTAACAGCATCTCTGATGCGTCGCTCTATAATTGAAAACAATGATTAAAATAACAAACGTTTAACAATTTTTGCACAGAGATTGAGGTTATATATAACATACCTTTCCCCTATTGTTGTGTCCATAATCAACACAAAAAATTGAAAATTAAATAAATACTTGAAGAACATTACAAAATAAATTAACACATAATCACACATATTAAGCAAAAGGCAGTCAAATATTAAAATAAAGCTAACAATGTATATCACAGACGGTTAATACTGAAAAATTTGAAATCTCACGTCCCCCGTTTTCAGAGACACCTATGCGATCAATCTTAATCAGATCGATAACACAGTCATCCCCACCACAGGCGCGAAACTTCAAATTAAGTACATTATGTGTACTGATAAGTAATAAAAATTAATGAATTATTTATGATTATTTACAAGAGAACTCAAAAAATTTTTTTATACTACTAAATTAAAATTTACTATTTCAATAAAAAAATATTTTTTTCCCCGTTAAAACAAATACTAATTGGTAATAAAAATTTAAAAAATTAAATCTAAGTAGTTAAGAATTTTATTAAATTTTAAATATAGTAGATTAACTAAACAATTTTTATAATAATGAAGAATCTTTTAATTATGAACCTAAATGAGAAGAAATTAAAAAAACCAAAAATATATATTTGAATTTACCGCGTCGCGCATAGTGCAAGACACAATACGCGCAGTAAGAATCGATCAACACGCAAGTCAATCACTCACCTTATCCAAACATCTGATCGATATACATTGATTTGAGGTTATGTCATAGGGGAGAGATACACATTATAATTTAGATTTTAATTTAATACTATTGATAATGTCACTGTAATGTTGGCTAAGATGTCTAGTATCGTCTTTGCAATTGATCGCATTATGTTGCAGATTTATGTGGATCATTTCTGATAGTACTCGTTTTTTCCAATTCTTCTCAGTATCAAGTATTTTGACGTTGTCATAATCTAACGAATGATCATATGCGAGCATATGTTTATTGATTACATAGTGCGACTCAGTTTTGTTTATATTAGCTTTATGTTCTTAAATACGAAATTTACTTGTCTCTTTTTTTCACCCACATAACTAGCATTACAATCTTTACAATCTATTTTTTACACACTACATTAGTTTTAGTTAATTTGTCTATTTTATCTTTGCCCCTCACAATAACACCATCAATTTTATTATAAGGGGGGTCATCCAATCGGGCTAAAAATTTAGCATGTTACTATACTATAAAAAAAAGTAAGTGAGTCAAAATTATAGTCTCCTAAATCAATTAAGAACGTAGATATTCGATTTTAAACATTCAAATATAGGCTATTTTTCATCATTTTTTAACATTTTTCAAAGTAGCACAAAAATTCGAGAAATTAATAATTTTTTATCCAGTTCAGGATAAACTCTTCGTATTACTATAGACTTTTAATCTAGCTTTGTAGGATACAATTATTTTGTAAATAAAAATTTTGCTTGTTTTTTAAAATTTTGCACATTTTGTATTGGTATAAGCTTTCTTTCTGTTCCAGGTTTACTTTAAAAAGTTAAATTAGCTTAAAGTTATGCTTATTCAATTTGACCTAAAATGCAAAAAAGACGTTTTTTGGTATTTTCTAATGCTTACAACGTCGGTATTCCTGAATTTTTTTTTACCAAACTTTAGGTGAAACTCGGTTTTTGTGGGTAGAAAATGATCCCGTAGTTATTGCAATGGATATTTGACTTTCGTACACGTTTATTAACGTTTGAAAATATTTTTTTTGCATTCTTGCGCAAGACTTATCGGATTACTACAAGGTCTAAAATGTCTTGTATTTTGAGTGTTATCATAGGTAACATCCATACTATAGGTAACTTTAAAAACTAATAGGAATATAGTTAAAAGAAATTTTTATTTTTTTATAACAATTTTTGGCCTGTTTTCGCTATTTTACTCGTTTTTGTACATTTATCATTACAATTCTTCGAAAATCTTGTCATTTATACAATAGGAAAAACACAAATTTTTGCAATGATCATGCTAATAGATTCATCGTTATAAGGCAACAAATATACATTTCTATTAATATTTCGGGCACTTTTCCCGGATATTTTGACCATAAGTGATCTTAATGATTTAGACCCACTCTGGAAATTTTTAGGCAGTTTCTGACTATAAAAAGACATCTTTTAGACAGTATTAGGTTACCAGAGTCCGGAGCAGAATTGCTGATTTTCACTATTTAAGGTTTAAATGGCTTACAAGAGTGTGACAGCATACATTTATGTCTTTAAAAGTATTTTTAATGAAAAGTTCGGAAAATTTTACAAAAAAAGTCATACTTATGTTTTTAGTGAAAAATGCATCCCCTGGGAGCTAAAAATTCATGAAAATGGGCATATAATGCAAAAAAGTGCTAAAATGTCAAATTTGACTCTGTAACTTAAAATAATGGCCCAGAAAAAATCTGAAAAAATTCAGGAGAACTACTGGATACCTCTAAAACATATTCTCACAGTTATAGCAATATTTATTTTTTTCATCTTCGATGTCACAGAGAACCACCCATATAGATACTTAGATATAGGAGTTCATACTGTCCAAGAAAGAGAGGGAAGATATATCTATAATGTATAGTCTATAATGTGCAAGAGAAAGGTTTGGATTACGTAGCGCTGGTACCATAAATATATATATATATATATATATATTTACATACTACGGGGCGTTCGATCCCCTGTGCGCTTCGCACGCCAACCCCCTATTTCTAATTTCGAAAAAGGTTTTTCGTAATTAATATATTTAAATTAATGTTTCCAATATACGTACATTCATTTGAAATTCAATTATTTTCTCGTGTAACGGTCACGCTGGAGATTAGGGCGTGGTGTCAAAGGCGTAATAAACAATTATATTTAAATAAAATAATATTTATTATTTAATAATATACAATAAGGTTTGGGCGCCAGCCGCGTACGATTGCGGCGAATTTATAATCTCTATTATTAAGTAATTTTTTGTCGTCCATGCAGTGTATTTAGGAGTAGTTTAGGTTTTCCTCGATATTGATGAACAAACCATATTTATTTATTTGGCGTCGTTTCGATGGATATCCTCCATCCTCATCAGGCTATACCTTTTTATTAAAAAATGATTTAGGTATACACATATTATTAACAGCATCTCTGATGCGTCGCTCTATAATTGAAAACAATGATTAAAATAACAAACGTATAACAATTTTTGCACAGAGATTGAGGTTATATATAACATACCTTTCCCCTATTGTTGTGTCCATAATCAACACAAATATTGAAAATTAAATAAATACTTGAAGAACATTACAAAATAAATTAACACATAATCACACATATTAAGCAAAAAGCAGTCAAATATTAAAATAAAGCTAACAATGTATATCACAGACGGTTAATACTGAAAAATTTGAAATCTCACGTCCCCCGTTTTCAGAGACACCTATGCGATCAATCTTAATCAGATCGATAACACAGTCATCCCCACCACAGGCGCGAAACTTCAAATTAAGTACATTATGTGTACTGATAAGTAATAAAAATTAATGAATTATTTATGATTATTTACAAGAGAACTCAAAAAATTTTTTTATACTACTAAATTAAAATTTACTATTTCAATAAAAAAATATTTTTTTCCCCGTTAAAACAAATACTAATTGGTAATAAAAATTTAAAAAATTAAATCTAAGTAGTTAAGAATTTTATTAAATTTTAAATATAGTAGATTAACTAACCAATTTTTATAATAATGAAGAATCTTTTAATTATGAACCTAAATGAGAAGAAATTAAAAAAACCAAAAATATATATTTGAATTTACCGCGTCGCGCATAGTGCAAGACACAATACGCGCAGTAAGAATCGATCAACACGCAAGTCAATCACTCACCTTATCCAAACATCTGATCGATATACATTGATTTGAGGTTATGTCATAGGGGAGAGATACACATTATAATTTAGATTTTAATTTAATACTATTGATAATGTCACTGTAATGTTGGCTAAGATGTCTAGTATCGTCTTTGCAATTGATCGCATTATGTTGCAGATTTATGTGGATCATTTCTGATAGTACTCGTTTTTTCCAATTCTTCTCAGTATCAAGTATTTTGACGTTGTCATAATCTAACGAATGATCATATGCGAGCATATGTTTATTGATTACATAGTGCGACTCAGTTTTGTTTATATTAGCTTTATGTTCTTAAATACGAAATTTACTTGTCTCTTTTTTTCACCCACATAACTAGCATTACAATCTTTACAATCTATTTTTACACACTACATTAGTTTTAGTTAATTTGTCTATTTTATCTTTGCCCCTCACAATAACACCATCAATTTTATTATAAGGGGGGTCATCCAATCGGGCTAAAAATTTAGCATGTTACTATACTATAAAAAAAAGTAAGTGAGTCAAAATTATAGTCTCCTAAATCAATTAAGAACGTAGATATTCGATTTTAAACATTCAAATATAGGCTATTTTTCATCATTTTTTAACATTTTTCAAAGTAGCACAAAAATTCGAGAAATTAATAATTTTTTATCCAGTTCAGGATAAACTCTTCGTATTACTATAGACTTTTAATCTAGCTTTGTAGGATACAATTATTTTGTAAATAAAAATTTTGCTTGTTTTTTAAAATTTTGCACATTTTGTATTGGTATAAGCTTTCTTTCTGTTCCAGGTTTACTTTAAAAAGTTAAATTAGCTTAAAGTTATGCTTATTCAATTTGACCTAAAATGCAAAAAAGACGTTTTTTGGTATTTTCTAATGCTTATAACGTCGGTATTCCTGAATTTTTTTTTACCAAACTTTAGGTGAAACTCGGTTTTTGTGGGTAGAAAATGATCCCGTAGTTATTGCAATGGATATTTGACTTTCGTACACGTTTATTAACGTTTGAAAATATTTTTTTTGCATTCTTGCGCAAGACTTATCGGATTACTACAAGGTCTAAAATGTCTTGTATTTTGAGTGTTATCATAGGTAACATCCATACTATAGGTAACTTTAAAAACTAATAGGAATATAGTTAAAAGAAATTTTTATTTTTTTATAACAATTTTTGGCCTGTTTTCGCTATTTTACTCGTTTTTGTACATTTATCATTACAATTCTTCGAAAATCTTGTCATTTATACAATAGGAAAAACACAAATTTTTGCAATGATCATGCTAATAGATTCATCGTTATAAGGCAACAAATATACATTTCTATTAATATTTCGGGCACTTTTCCCGGATATTTTGACCATAAGTGATCTTAATGATTTAGACCCACTCTGGAAATTTTTAGGCAGTTTCTGACTATAAAAAGACATCTTTTAGACAGTATTAGGTTACCAGAGTCCGGAGCAGAATTGCTGATTTTCACTATTTAAGGTTTAAATGGCTTACAAGAGTGTGACAGCATACATTTATGTCTTTAAAAGTATTTTTAATGAAAAGTTCGGAAAATTTTACAAAAAAAGTCATACTTATGTTTTTAGTGAAAAATGCATCCCCTGGGAGCTAAAAATTCATGAAAATGGGCATATAATGCAAAAAAGTGCTAAAATGTCAAATTTGACTCTGTAACTTAAAATAATGGCCCAGAAAAAATCTGAAAAAATTCAGGAGAACTACTGGATACCTCTAAAACATATTCTCACAGTTATAGCAATATTTATTTTTTTCATCTTCGATGTCACAGAGAACCACCCATATAGATACTTAGATATAGGAGTTCATACTGTCCAAGAAAGAGAGGGAAGATATGTCTATAATGTATAGTCTATAATGTGCAAGAGAAAGGTTTGGATTACGGAGCGCTGGTACCATAAATATATATATATATATATATATATTTACATACTACGGGGCGTTCGATCCCCTGTGCGCTTCGCACGCCAACCCCCTATTTCTAATTTCGAAAAAGGTTTTTCGTAATTAATATATTTAAATTAATGTTTCCATTATACGTACATTCATTTGAAATTCAATTATTTTCTCGTGTAACGGTCACGCTGGAGATTAGGGCGTGGTGTCAAAGGCGTAATAAACAATTATATTTAAACAAAATAATATTTATTATTTAATAATATAAAATAAGGTTTGGGCGCCAGCCGCGTACGATTGCGGCGAATTTATAATCTCTATTATTAAGTAATTTTTTGTCGTCCATGCAGTGTATTTAGGAGTAGTTTAGGTTTTCCTCGATATTAATGAACAAACCATATTTATTTATTTGGCGTCGTTTCGATGGATATCCTCCATCCTCATCAGGCTATACCTTTTTATTAAAAAATGATTTAGGTATACACATATTATTAACAGCATCTCTGATGCGTCGCTCTATAATTGAAAACAATGATTAAAATAACAAACGTATAACAATTTTTGCACAGAGATTGAGGTTATATATAACATACCTTTCCCCTATTGTTGTGTCCATAATCAACACAAATATTGAAAATTAAATAAATACTTGAAGAACATTACAAAATAAATTAACACATAATCACACATATTAAGCAAAAAGCAGTCAAATATTAAAATAAAGCTAACAATGTATATCACAGACGGTTAATACTGAAAAATTTGAAATCTCACGTCCCCCGTTTTCAGAGACACCTATGCGATCAATCTTAATCAGATCGATAACACAGTCATCCCCACCACAGGCGCGAAACTTCAAATTAAGTACATTATGTGTACTGATAAGTAATAAAAATTAATGAATTATTTATGATTATTTACAAGAGAACTCAAAAAATTTTTTATACTACTAAATTAAAATTTACTATTTCAATAAAAAAATATTTTTTTCCCCGTTAAAACAAATACTAATTGGTAATAAAAATTTAAAAAATTAAATCTAAGTAGTTAAGAATTTTATTAAATTTTAAATATAGTAGATTAACTAAACAATTTTTATAATAATGAAGAATCTTTTAATTATGAACCTAAATGAGAAGAAATTAAAAAAACCAAAAATATATATTTGAATTTACCGCGCCGCGCATCGTGCAAGACACAATACGCGCAGTAAGAATCGATCTACACGCAAGTCAATCACTCACCTTATCAACACATCTGATCGATATACATTGATTTGAGGTTATGTCATAGGGGAGAGATACACATTATAATTTAGATTTTAATTTAATACTATTGATAATGTCACTGTAATGTTGGCTAAGATGTCTAGTATCGTCTTTGCAATTGATCGCATTATGTTGCAGATTTATGTGGATCATTTCTGATAATACTCGTTTTTTCCAATTCTTTTCAGTATCAAGTATTTTGACGTTGTCAAAATCTAACGAATGATCATATGCGAGCATATGTTTATTGATTACATAGTGCGACTCAGTTTTGTTTATATTAGCTTTATGTTCTTTAATACGACATTTTACTTGTCTCTTTGTTTCACCCACATAACTAGCATTACAATCTTTACAATCTATTTTTTACACACTACATTAGTTTTAGTTAATTTGTCTATTTTATCTTTGCCCCTCACAATAACACCATCAATTTTATTATAAATTTTAGGTATAACTTTGATAGCTTTGCCCTTCATAGAACCAGATATTTTTCATAAAATTTAGGAATTAAAGGAATATTTAAAGTTGCTTTATAATTAGTTACTACTCTATTATTAACTTGATCATTGTTATGACTGGAACTATATTTTATTTTCTCTAATCTTTTTCTTACATTATGATTTATAAACTTTTTTGGGTAACAATTATTTTTTAAATAATTGTTATGTCCCCCCTATGACATAACCTCAAATCAATGTATATCGATCAGATGTTTGGATAAGGTGAGTGATTGGCTTGCGTGTTGATCGATTCTTATTGCGCGTATTGTGTCTTGCACGATGCGCGACGCGGTAAATTAAAATATATTTTTGGTTTTTTTAATTTCTTCTCATTTAGGTTCATAATTAAAAGATTCTTCATTATTATAAAAATTGTTTAGTTAATCTACTATATTTAAAATTTAATAAAATACTTAACTACTTAGATTAATTTTTTTAAATTTTTATTACCAATTATTATTTGTTTTACGGGAAAAAAATATTTTTTTCCCCGTTAAAACAAATACTAATTGGTAATAAAAATTTAAAAAATTAAATCTAAGTAAAGTAGTTAAGAATTTTATTAAATTTTAAATATAGTAGATAACTAACCAATTTTTATAATAATGAAGAATCTTTTAATTATGAACCTAAATGAGAAGAAATTAAAAAACCAAAAATATATATTTGAACCGCGTCGCGCATAGTGCAAGACACAATACGCGCAGTAAGAATCGATCAACACGCAAGTCAATCACTCACCTTATCCAAACATCTGATCGATATACATTGATTTGAGGTTATGTCATAGGGGAGAGATACACATTATAATTTAGATTTTAATTTAATACTATTGATAATGTCACTGTAATGTTGGCTAAGATGTCTAGTATCGTCTTTGCAATTGATCGCATTATGTTGCAGATTTATGTGGATCATTTCTGATAGTACTCGTTTTTTCCAATTCTTCTCAGTATCAAGTATTTTGACGTTGTCATAATCTAACGAATGATCATATGCGAGCATATGTTTATTGATTACATAGTGCGACTCAGTTTTGTTTATATTAGCTTTATGTTCTTAAATACGAAATTTACTTGTCTCTTTTTTTCACCCACATAACTAGCATTACAATCTTTACAATCTATTTTTACACACTACATTAGTTTTAGTTAATTTGTCTATTTTATCTTTGCCCCTCACAATAACACCATCAATTTTATTATAAGGGGGGTCATCCAATCGGGCTAAAAATTTAGCATGTTACTATACTATAAAAAAAGTAAGTGAGTCAAAATTATAGTCTCCTAAATCAATTAAGAACGTAGATATTCGATTTTAAACATTCAAATATAGGCTATTTTTCATCATTTTTTAACATTTTTCAAAGTAGCACAAAAATTCGAGAAATTAATAATTTTTTATCCAGTTCAGGATAAACTCTTCGTATTACTATAGACTTTTAATCTAGCTTTGTAGGATACAATTATTTTGTAAATAAAAATTTTGCTTGTTTTTTAAAATTTTGCACATTTTGTATTGGTATAAGCTTTCTTTCTGTTCCAGGTTTACTTTAAAAAGTTAAATTAGCTTAAAGTTATGCTTATTCAATTTGACCTAAAATGCAAAAAAGACGTTTTTTGGTATTTTCTAATGCTTATAACGTCGGTATTCCTGAATTTTTTTTTACCAAACTTTAGGTGAAACTCGGTTTTTGTGGGTAGAAAATGATCCCGTAGTTATTGCAATGGATATTTGACTTTCGTACACGTTTATTAACGTTTGAAAATATTTTTTTTTGCATTCTTGCGCAAGACTTATCGGATTACTACAAGGTCTAAAATGTCTTGTATTTTGAGTGTTATCATAGGTAACATCCATACTATAGGTAACTTTAAAAACTAATAGGAATATAGTTAAAAGAAATTTTTATTTTTTTATAACAATTTTTGGCCTGTTTTCGCTATTTTACTCGTTTTTGTACATTTATCATTACAATTCTTCGAAAATCTTGTCATTTATACAATAGGAAAAACACAAATTTTTGCAATGATCATGCTAATAGATTCATCGTTATAAGGCAACAAATATACATTTCTATTAATATTTCGGGCACTTTTCCCGGATATTTTGACCATAAGTGATCTTAATGATTTAGACCCACTCTGGAAATTTTTAGGCAGTTTCTGACTATAAAAAGACATCTTTTAGACAGTATTAGGTTACCAGAGTCCGGAGCAGAATTGCTGATTTTCACTATTTAAGGTTTAAATGGCTTACAAGAGTGTGACAGCATACATTTATGTCTTTAAAAGTATTTTTAATGAAAAGTTCGGAAAATTTTACAAAAAAAGTCATACTTATGTTTTTAGTGAAAAATGCATCCCCTGGGAGCTAAAAATTCATGAAAATGGGCATATAATGCAAAAAAGTGCTAAAATGTCAAATTTGACTCTGTAACTTAAAATAATGGCCCAGAAAAAATCTGAAAAAATTCAGGAGAACTACTGGATACCTCTAAAACATATTCTCACAGTTATAGCAATATTTATTTTTTTCATCTTCGATGTCACAGAGAACCACCCATATAGATACTTAGATATAGGAGTTCATACTGTCCAAGAAAGAGAGGGAAGATATGTCTATAATGTATAGTCTATAATGTGCAAGAGAAAGGTTTGGATTACGGAGCGCTGGTACCATAAATATATATATATATATATATATATTTACATACTACGGGGCGTTCGATCCCCTGTGCGCTTCGCACGCCAACCCCCTATTTCTAATTTCGAAAAGGTTTTTCGTAATTAATATATTTAAATTAATGTTTCCATTATACGTACATTCATTTGAAATTCAATTATTTTCTCGTGTAACGGTCACGCTGGAGATTAGGGCGTGGTGTCAAAGGCGTAATAAACAATTATATTTAAACAAAATAATATTTATTATTTAATAATATAAAATAAGGTTTGGGCGCCAGCCGCGTACGATTGCGGCGAATTTATAATCTCTATTATTAAGTAATTTTTTGTCGTCCATGCAGTGTATTTAGGAGTAGTTTAGGTTTTCCTCGATATTAATGAACAAACCATATTTATTTATTTGGCGTCGTTTCGATGGATATCCTCCATCCTCATCAGGCTATACCTTTTTATTAAAAAATGATTTAGGTATACACATATTATTAACAGCATCTCTGATGCGTCGCTCTATAATTGAAAACAATGATTAAAATAACAAACGTATAACAATTTTTGCACAGAGATTGAGGTTATATATAACATACCTTTCCCCTATTGTTGTGTCCATAATCAACACAAATATTGAAAATTAAATAAATACTTGAAGAACATTACAAAATAAATTAACACATAATCACACATATTAAGCAAAAAGCAGTCAAATATTAAAATAAAGCTAACAATGTATATCACAGACGGTTAATACTGAAAAATTTGAAATCTCACGTCCCCCGTTTTCAGAGACACCTATGCGATCAATCTTAATCAGATCGATAACACAGTCATCCCCACCACAGGCGCGAAACTTCAAATTAAGTACATTATGTGTACTGATAAGTAATAAAAATTAATGAATTATTTATGATTATTTACAAGAGAACTCAAAAAATTTTTTTATACTACTAAATTAAAATTTACTATTTCAATAAAAAAATATTTTTTTCCCCGTTAAAACAAATACTAATTGGTAATAAAAATTTAAAAAATTAAATCTAAGTAGTTAAGAATTTTATTAAATTTTAAATATAGTAGATTAACTAAACAATTTTTATAATAATGAAGAATCTTTTAATTATGAACCTAAATGAGAAGAAATTAAAAAAACCAAAAATATATATTTGAATTTACCGCGCCGCGCATCGTGCAAGACACAATACGCGCAGTAAGAATCGATCTACACGCAAGTCAATCACTCACCTTATCAACACATCTGATCGATATACATTGATTTGAGGTTATGTCATAGGGGAGAGATACACATTATAATTTAGATTTTAATTTAATACTATTGATAATGTCACTGTAATGTTGGCTAAGATGTCTAGTATCGTCTTTGCAATTGATCGCATTATGTTGCAGATTTATGTGGATCATTTCTGATAATACTCGTTTTTTCCAATTCTTTTCAGTATCAAGTATTTTGACGTTGTCAAAATCTAACGAATGATCATATGCGAGCATATGTTTATTGATTACATAGTGCGACTCAGTTTTGTTTATATTAGCTTTATGTTCTTTAATACGACATTTTACTTGTCTCTTTGTTTCACCCACATAACTAGCATTACAATCTTTACAATCTATTTTTTACACACTACATTAGTTTTAGTTAATTTGTCTATTTTATCTTTGCCCCTCACAATAACACCATCAATTTTATTATAAATTTTAGGTATAACTTTGATAGCTTTGCCCTTCATAGAACCAGATATTTTTTCATAAAATTTAGGAATTAAAGGAATATTTAAAGTTGCTTTATAATTAGTTACTACTCTATTATTAACTTGATCATTGTTATGACTGGAACTATATTTTATTTTCTCTAATCTTTTTCTTACATTATGATTTATAAACTTTTTTGGGTAACAATTATTTTTTAAATAATTGTTATGTCCCCCCTATGACATAACCTCAAATCAATGTATATCGATCAGATGTTTGGATAAGGTGAGTGATTGGCTTGCGTGTTGATCGATTCTTATTGCGCGTATTGTGTCTTGCACGATGCGCGACGCGGTAAATTAAAATATATATTTTTGGTTTTTTTAATTTCTTCTCATTTAGGTTCATAATTAAAAGATTCTTCATTATTATAAAAATTGTTTAGTTAATCTACTATATTTAAAATTTAATAAAATACTTAACTACTTAGATTTAATTTTTTAAATTTTTATTACCAATTATTATTTGTTTTACCGGGAAAAAAATATTTTTTTATTGAAATGGTAAATTTTAATTTAATAGTATAAAAAAATTTTTTGAGTTCTCTTGTAAATAATCATAAATAATTTATTAATTTTTATTACTTATCAGTACACATAATGTACTTAATTTGAAGTTTCGCGCCTGTGGTGGGGATGACTGTGTTGTCGATCTGATTAAGATTGATCGCATAGGTGTCTCTGAAAACGGGGGACGTGAGATTTCAAATTTTTCAGTATTAACCGTCTGTGATATACATTGTTAGCTTTATTTTAATATTTGACTGCCTTTCGCTTAATATGTGTGATTATGTGTTAATTTATTTTGTAATGTTCTTCTAGTATTATTTAATTTTCAATTTTTTGTGTTGATTATGGACACAACAATAGGGGAAAGGTATGTTATATATAACCTCAATCTCTGTGCAAAAATTGTTAAACCTTTGTTATTTTAATCATTGTTTTCAATTATAGAGCGACGCATCAGAGATGCTGTTAATAATATGTGTTTACCTATATATTGACGAAATAGTAAGTAACTTAGATTTATATATGTAAAAATTGTGTTTAAAACATGTTGTAAAATGAAATAATTTTTTAATAAAAAGGTATAGCCTGATGAGGATGGAGGATATCCATCGAAACGTCGCCAAATAAATAAATATGGTTTGTTCATCAATATCGAGGAAAACCTAAACTACTCCTAAATACACTGCATGGACGACAAAAAATCACTTAATAATTACTTGGATTTTGATTGAAAATTGTATCCTAAATGAAAATGTCCCATAACAATGAGGATCAACGAACATCTTTTTACACACACATAACCAACACACATGAACGACGCACTACATTGTTGCTGAAAAGATTGGCTGATTTAAGTGAAAAATTAAGTAAAGCTAAGTCGCAGAGAATTTTTCTATTAAAATGCAGACGGTTCGATTTGCTACCAACACATTTTAAAAACATACGAAATGATTTGAAACACATCACATTCATCAGTAATACTGCAAAAGATATAATACAAAATGATATAATTCATCTTCAAAATAAAATGTTAATAGCAGAAATAGTTGATGTAAACATACACATTTCTTATATTAACAAAAATATTAATTACATTAAAAATATACTAGAGAACAAAATAGAAAAACAATTATAGAAGAATTTGGTTTAGGACAAGAAGTTAGAACCAATGTTATAAAAAGAAAGTTAGATTTAGTACATAAGAAAAAATTCGATAAGTTATATAATTGCAAAATTGAAAACAATGGTAATAAGCGGATTAATTTCTCAAATAATTGTGATTTGCAACAGAATAGAATCATTACAAATAATAAGTGTTTCGTTAATTTGACTAATACAAATATTCCAGATGAGGCTAAATATATAGTAAGTTTAGGACAAAAATATAGTACAAGTAACAGTTTTGACAAACATACAATAATTGAAATCATAAAAAATGTAGAACAATTATTTGAGAATAATGAGTTTTCCCAGGAAACTGTCAATTTTATTAGAAAAAATGTTACAAATTGCATGACGAATACCTTCAAAAAAACTGAACACATGAAAGTATGAAGATAGATTGTTTGCACAGAGATTGAATCAAACAAAAAGATTTTTAAGAAATAACAAAGATATATTTTTTACATTTGCTGACAAAGGCAATGTCAGAGTTGCTATAGAAACTCAGACTTATAAAGAAAAAATGGAGAAATTAATATCTGATAAATACACATATCGTCAAATTATGAAAAATCCATTAAACAAACTCCAAAAAGATACACACACAATAATGAAAAAATGGAATGAGTTAGAGTTATTAGATAAAAAATACCATAGAAATGAAATAACACAAACTGATACAACGTTATTAAGAATCTATGGGCTGCCAAAGATACACAAGAAGGATGTACCACTAAGACCTATTGTATCTTGTATTGGTAGCCCCACATATAAACTATCCAAAATTGTGGAAAAAATGATCACAAATAGTATTAAGAAACATAAATCTTATGTAAAAAATAGTGTCGAATTAATTAAAAAACTTAGCAACTGTGACATTCCTGCAAATTATATAAAAATTTCACTAGATGTAGTCTCCTTGTTCACTAATGTTCCAGAAGAATTAGTTCTTAAAGGTATTGAAAAAAGATACCATTTAATAAGAAAAATACATAATGTTTCTCTACATGAATTAATTGAAGCAGTAAAATTTTTGATGCGCAACACTTACTTTCAATGGGATAATAAATATTATCAACACCTATATGGAAGTCCTATGGGCAGCCCGGTAAGCCCGATTTTTGCTGATATTGTTATGACAGATTTGGAGCAATACTGTCTCAAAAAATTAGATTTTATTCCACCGTTCTATTACAGATATGTGGATGATACAATTATGTGTATTCCCGAAAATAAATTAACAAATGTAATTGAAGTTTTCAATAACTACCATGAGAAATTGCAGTTCACTCATGAAAAAGAGAATAATGGTTATATAAGTTTTTTAGAGGTATCACTAATAATAAATGAAAATAGAAAAGTTATTACTAATTGGTAAAGGAAAGATATCTTTTCAGGACGATTTTTACATTTTGAATCTAGTCATACAATACAGCAGAAGCGGGCTATGGTATATACATTGGTGGACAAGGCAATTTTGTTAGCACATGAAAAATTTCATGGAACCAATATTAAACTAGTCAAAGAATTTTTAAAAAATAATTGTTACCCAAAAAAGTTTATAAATCATAATGTAAGAAAAAGATTAGAGAAAATAAAATATAGTTCTAGTCATAACAATGATCAAGTTAATGATAGAGTAGTAACTTAACCGACACGGTGGCGGAGTAGCGGAGACGCACCTCGGCCGGTCACGGAAGTTAAGCAGCACTGAGTGCGGTTCGCACTTGGATGGGTTTAGCTTTCGTGGCGGGTTAGGTGTTTTTTCACACTTCACAACGTGAGCGGGAGGCGTGAAACATTCGGTTTCGGTGTCAAGGCCTACGCAATGTGACTTTGACACCCAAAAAGAATGTTTCGAATACACCGGCCATCTCGGATGAGGTTTTCCCTGCTTCACAGGTTTCCCTCATCCACGGGCATAATCCCGGGCGAATGCGAGATGGTGGGGTTTTTAAGGGAGGGCTAAAGCACCCACACATAGGTGGTAGGTGAACACCGTTAAAGTCCCCCAGGGGATAAACGGTAGGAAGTGCCAGGAAAAAGAGAGCACAAAAATGAAGAATAAAAAAAAAATAAGAAGAATAGAGTAGTAACTTATTATAAAGCAACTTTAAATATTCCTTTTATTCCTAAATTTTATGAAAAAATATCTGGTTCTATGAAGGGCAAAGCTATCAAAGTTAAACTTAAAATTTATAATAAAATTGATGGTGTTATTGTGAGGGGCAAAGATAAAATAGACAAATTAACTAAAACTAATGTAGTGTGTAAAAAATAGATTGTAAAGATTGTAATGCTAGTTATGTGGGCGAAACAAAGAGACAAGTAAAATGTCGTATTAAAGAACATAAAGCTAATATAAACAAAACTGAGTCGCACTATGTAATCAATAAACATATGCTCGCATATGATCATTCGTTAGATTATGACAACGTCAAAATACTTGATACTGAAAAGAATTGGAAAAAACGAGTATTATCAGAAATGATCCACATAAATCTGCAACATAATGCGATCAATTGCAAAGACGATACTAGACATCTTAGCCAACATTACAGTGACATTATCAATAGTATTAAATTAAAATCTAAATTATAATGTGTATCTCTCCCCTATGACATAACCTCAAATCAATGTATATCGATCAGATGTTTGGATATTAACCGTCTGTGATATACATTGTTAGCTTTATTTTAATATTTGACTGCTTTTTGCTTAATATGTGTGATTATGTGTTAATTTATTTTGTAATGTTCTTCAAGTATTATTTAATTTTCAATTTTTTGTGTTGATTATGGACACAACAATAGGGGAAAGGTATGTTATATATAACCTCAATCTCTGTGCAAAAATTGTTAAACGTTTGTTATTTTAATCATTGTTTTTAATTATAGAGCGACGCATCAGAGATGCTGTTAATAATATGTGTATACCTATATATTGACGAAATAGTAAGTAACTTAGATTTATATATGTAAAAATTGTGTTTAAAAGATGTTGTAAAATGAAATCATTTTTTAATAAAAAGGTATAGCCTGATGAGGATGGAGGATATCCATCGAAACCTCGCCAAATAAATAAATATGGTTTGTTCATCAATATCGAGGAAAACCTAAACTACTCCTAAATACACTGCATGGACGACAAAAAATCACTTAATAATAGAGATTATAAATTCGCCGCAATCGTACGCGGCTGGCGCCCAAACCTTATTGTATATTATTAAATAATAAATATTATTTTATTTAAATATAATTGTTTATTACGCCTTTGACACCACGCCCTAATCTCCAGCGTGACCGTTACACGAGAAAATAATTGAATTTCAAATGAATGTACGTATATTGGAAACATTAATTTAAATATATTAATTACGAAAAACCTTTTTCGAAATTAGAAATAGGGGGTTGGCGTGCGAAGCGCACAGGGGATCGAACGCCCCGTAGTATGTAAATATATATATATATATATATATTTATGGTACCAGCGCTCCGTAATCCAAACCTTTCTCTTGCACATTATAGACTATACATTATAGATATATCTTCCCTCTCTTTCTTGGACAGTATGAACTCCTATATCTAAGTATCTATATGGGTGGTTCTCTGTGACATCGAAGATGAAAAAAATAAATATTGCTATAACTGTGAGAATATGTTTTAGAGGTATCCAGTAGTTCTCCTGAATTTTTTCAGATTTTTTCTGGGCCATTATTTTAAGTTACAGAGTCAAATTTGACATTTTAGCACTTTTTTGCATTATATGCCCATTTTCATGAATTTTTAGCTCCAAGGGGATGCATTTTTCACTAAAAACATAAGTATGACTTTTTTTGTAAAATTTTCCGAACTTTTCATTAAAAATACTTTTAAAGACATAAATGTATGCTGTCACACTCTTGTAAGCCATTTAAACCTTAAATAGTGAAAATCAGCAATTCTGCTCCGGACTCTGGTAACCTAATACTGTCTAAAAGATGTCTTTTTATAGTCAGAAACTGCCTAAAAATTTCCAGAGTGGGTCTAAATCATTAAGATCACTTATGGTCAAAATATCCGGGAAAAGTGCCCGAAATATTAATAGAAATGTATATTTGTTGCCTTATAACGATGAATCTATTAGCATGATCATTGCAAAAATTTGTGTTTTTCCTATTGTATAAATGACAAGATTTTCGATGAATTGTAATGATAAATGTACAAAAACGATTAAATAGCGAAAACAGGCCAAAAATTGTTATAAAAAAATAAAAATTTCTTTTAACTATATTCCTATTAGTTTCTAAAGTTACCTATAGTATGGATGTTACCTGTGATAACACTCAAAATACAAGACATTTTAGACCTTGTAGTAATCCGATAAGTCTTGCGCAAGAATGCAAAAAAAATATTTTCAAACGTTAATAAACGTGTACGAAAGTCAAATATCCATTGCAATAACTACGGGATCATTTTCTACCCACAAAAACCGAGTTTCACCTAAAGTTTGGTAAAAAAAAATTCAGGTAGACCGACGTTATAAGCATTAGAAAATACCAAAAAACGTCTTTTTTGCATTTTAGGTCAAATTGAATAAGCATAACGTTAAGCTAATTTAACTTTTTAAAGTAAACCTGGAACAGAAAGAAAGCTTATACCAATACAAAATGTGCAAAATTTTAAAAAACAAGCAAAATTTTTATTTACAAAATAATTGTATCCTACAAAGCTAGATTAAAAGTCTATAGTAATACGAAGAGTTTATCCTGAACTGGATAAAAAATTATTAATTTCTCGAATTTTTGTGCTACTTTGAAAAATGTTAAAAAATGATGAAAAATAGCCTATATTTGAATGTTTAAAATCGAATATCTACGTTCTTAATTGATTTAGGAGACTATAATTTTGACTCACTTACTTTTTTTATAGTATAGTAACATGCTAAATTTTTAGCCCGATTGGATGACCCCCCTCGGACCGATTTCCAAAAAAGTATTGGAATGACCCATATATACATTATAACGGTAAGCGAGTTACCGATCGTGTGACTAACGCGAAAGATGATATTCAGCGCAGCGCGCGCACGAACGCGCGAGAGTCGTGCGCGCCCAGCTGACAGTGCCGATATAGCGCATGCACGGTGTCGATACTGGCCGAGATATCGGTCTCTTTTAATCGTCTTTATCGGAGAAATGTGGGTGTGTGTGATTCGGTGTGGGTGCGGACAGATCTCCCCCACACGACCCAACACGCCGAGCAAAGCCGTACGCCTCCATCACTTCAGATTCCGTCCACGGCCAAGGCGGAAGATCGGGGCCAGTTCGCCCAAAGGAGTGAGAGAGCGCCGCCGCCGCCGTGTCTAAGAATTCAGAATTCAACATATATATGTATATATATATATATGTCATATATATAAGTGTGTGTGTGCATGTGTGTGTGTGTGTGTGTGTGTGTGTGTGTGTGTGCGTGTGTGTGTGTGTGTACGTGTTATGCCCTAAAATACATGAAAATTAGTGATTTTATGAAGTTTATGAGGCATAACTTACAACAGCGGTTTTGGCCAATAAGCTAACCCAAGCCATTCGAAAGCTCTCGAAAAATGTGATCTTTTAAGCGGTGTTAGATCAAAATCGATTGTGGCGTGGTCGCCTTTTTGATATTCAGTATTTCCGGGCATTCTATCTCTTCGAGATTTTAAAATTAAGAATTGTAACCCAGGTAGATAAGTTCTAAAGATTATTTTGAACAAAAGTTGTTTATTATGTTTTTTCAAAAAAATCAATAGATTTTGAAATGGCTTAAAATATAGTAATTTTTCTAAAAAATTGAAAAATTTCCATTTAACATGGTGGAATAACTCTTAGGCAAATTATTTTTAACACTTAAAATTTTTTTTCTATCTCCTGGAAGATATTTCCAGCCTGTTCTCAAATTTTGGAGCGATATAAAATTTTCATCGTACCACTTGCCGTGAAATAGCCCATATATATATATATATTTTAAATTTGTTTTTTCAAGAATAGATAATATATGTATTTTTTCCGTGCGCAAAAAAAAATTGTGAATATAACTTGAAAGAATGTGTATTAGTTTACTTATTCCTGATAAAACTCATAAAATAAAAACGGACCTAAAATTTAATGTAATGTTTTTAAAAATATGCACAATTTTTCGAAGATAAAATAAATATTAATCAAGTATAACATACACTTTTCCAAATATCTATGTGTGAAATATACAATAAATTAAAAATTAAATACATTAATTATTGCAATTTTAAGATAATTCTATTATAAACAGTAATGGCAAAGGAAAATTTAAATTTTAACAGTGGCAATATAAAATACGAATTACATTTCAAAAGTTTTTCGAAAATTATTATTTTAGTAGTATTTTATTTAAATATTATTCAAATCAAAATTTAAAAATTGTATGGATATATAAGTAAGTAGATTACGTATATTTTATAACGGGTACGGATTTCGAGTGTCGGCGCAGGTTAGGTCCCTGAATTATCGGCGACGTTCGTCGGTAGGACCAAGTCGACTAGCCGGGATAATTGCGAATGGTAGCGCAGTGGTGAGGCTTCTGCCTCGCGCTCCCGGGATCGTGGGTTCGCGCCCCGATACCTTCGTTGATTTTTTTTATTCCTTATATTCAATCCGTACCCCGTAACAAATGGCGCCCAACTCAAAAACCCACTTGCCAGAAGAGACGAAGTAGTTTATCTTCGCCTGGCTCATCTTGGACCGAAGTCGGTCATAAACTCCCATCCCCACCACCACAGTCCCGGTGGATTTCCCCGCGAGAACGTCAAAAAGTGCGGAGGTACGACTGTAGGAGAAAAGCCTGTGTTCCCCCTTCCACAGTGTGTATACGTATACGCAGTACACCTCCAAAGTTGGCACTAGACGTAGGGGAGCTTGAGTTTCTGGGATCTCAAGCGTGGTGGTGCAAACGCACGGCTATCCCTAACGAGGCTCCCGGTGCTCAGAAAACGGTCTTCTTGACACCGGTCGAGCAGGGACAACCTTCGCCTCTCTAGCCCAGGTGATCGAAGTGATCAAACGGCTCCCCGAGGGCGTAGGTCGCGTTTGGGTGGGGGATATAACGGGTACGGATTTCGAGTGTCGGCGCAGGTTAGGTCCCTGAATTATCGGCGACGTTCGTCGGTAGGACCAAGTCGACTAGCCGGGATAATTGCGAATGGTAGCGCAGTCGTGAGGCTTCTGCCTCGCGCTCCCGGGATCGTGGGTTCGCGCCCCGATACCTTCGTTGATTTTTTTATTCCTTATATTCAATCCGTACCCCGTAACAATTTATATAAAACAATATTTTAAATAAACAAGTATGTATTTATTAGAAACAAAAGGTTATTTAAGGAATGCCTTTGTTTATAATAAATAAAATAAATATATGGGCTCTGTAACTAAAGGGAAAAATAAATGGGATATAATTATGGATTAAAACGCAAATTTTGAAAGAGGGTGCAAATTACGAATTACGGGAGAAATGGAAGAAACAGGTTTTTATTTATATACCGCTAAAATGTTATAAATAATTCTTTAAAACTAATACAAAAATTATTATAATTAAGAAGAAAATTTTATTACTCCAAAGTACAAAATATTAATGACATATAGAACTCTTGGCGATGACTTAAATAAATTAATTTTAGGAGGTAAAATTCTATTTAGATCCGTTTAAAATAATCTAAAATTTTAATAGGTTTTTACTAAATACTACAATTAAGTATATGCACTTTACTATTTTTGGTAAGTTAATCGTTCATTACCACACACACACACACATATTTATATTTATAAAGCTATGTTGTGTACAATAGAAAATAAATGGGATCGCCGTTTCCTCTGCTGACTGGAATGCGAACGTAGTTAATCTAGAATCAAATAAATAAGCAATACTTAGTACTACGTGACTTACAAACTTTACAATGCTACCTTATAAATAGTTTCCTAAACGGACGCAACTAACGGTTATCGTGTATGTTCACACGGAAATACGGTTCGCGATAATCCACGTGTGCTCACGGAGATACGGTCGGGATAACCTACGTGTGCTCACGAAGATACGGTCGAGATAACCCACGTGTGCCCACAAGGGTGCGGTCGGGATAATCTACGTGTGCTCACGAAGATACGGTCGGGATAATCCACGTGTGCTCACAAGGATACGGTCGGGATAACCCACGTGTGCTCACGAGGGTACGGTCGGGAAGCGATTACGGTATGGTAGGTTTGGTTTACGGAGTTGTGCTCACGTTCGCATCTACGGGCGCCTGCACCAGGGTTAGGATTTAGTCTGGCCGTGTGCTCACGACCAGCTTCCTCCGGCCCCTAATCCAGACTGGTTAAAGCGGTTCTTGGCGCGCCTTATATATCCGATCTGCGAGAGCGCGCATGCACAGAACGCGGTTGCCCCACTCCGAACGAGGTCAATGAACTGGTCAGAAGGCGCAATAGTGGGGGTGCGGTCAATGACCCTTGGCTAATTATATCGCGGTCGTTGAACTCGCGTTTTACGACGCGTGTTAGTTGCGAAGCTATCTTACTATACTACGATTCTTAAACCTAATGATTAATTATACTTATTAACTTAATAGTTATTATGCTAATTGATTAATTAGCGCGTGCAATTATTGCGCGTCGCATTCCTCTCTTTCTTCGGAGAGTGAAATTTCGATATTTCACTCTTACAATCGGAGAAAAAAAAATCTTAAAGAATAAAATTACTATTTTAATTAACGCAAGAGTGTAAATTTACCAGTTTTACTGCGCCGGCATGTCGAATGTCACCCGTCCGTGGATTCAACCGCAGGAGCCTCTTGAATCCTTGAGGTTTTCATTTTTCTAATGTATTCGGTAGCCACCTCGTAGTTTCTACTGGAATCATGGTATAGATTGCATCTATTGCGTCACCATAATGCGGTTGATATACGAGGATATACTTATATTCTGTAATGTCAGTTTCGTTTGTGGGCAGCGCGATTCCCTTGTCGCCACCACGCGTCTTTTCTTGGAGGCTTTATTTGTATGTTCGGTTGATCTCTAGTACATTAGCTTCATGTTCTTCCACTCTTTGAATTAATTCACTTACGTTTCTTATTTCGGAGCCGCGGATGTGAATTCGGAGTTTGGCTTTCATATTATAATACAAATTATCCAGCTGTTCTTCTGGATCGTAGTCCCCTCTTCGACGCATTAGGGTTAATAATGATACTAGCAACAATTCCTCGGTCGCTACCGCTCCCCCGGTCGAAATTACACTAAATATATACTTATTTTTTATATTCTTTTTATATTTATAATTTTACAATTTATTGAATAAAAATGTAAAATATCATATAATGTGTAATTATAAATAAGGAGTAAGGAATTATAATTTTTACTTTAAATAGGTAGTAACACATATATCATTACTTACAATATTTTCACACTATTCCTGTAAGAAGCTATATCAATCTAGTAACAAATGTGTTATTTTTCTACCAGAATAATATTTTCAACAACAAAAATTAGAATATAAAATTATTCTGGGTATGGGGGGATTACGCGGCGCATGGAGGTGGCACATCTTTGAGCCGCTGGGGGGAATCCTAGCAAGCTTGGGTTTAACAGGCCGAGTGTGTTACTTCTTCGCGGCGCGTGATCGCCTAATACATGAGAGAAGTTTCAGTTCGTTTGGCCCGCAATATATGAGCTCTTTTATTATTTTGATACGGTTTGCAGGTGTGTACTTACTAGTATACACGTTATACATATACTATATGTGTATATGTACACATTGGTATATGTATATGCTGAAATGTATTGTAAGCGGTTAGACGATGCTATAATTAGTATATAAGTCTCACTACTGTACAGGACTCCCTTCGGGGAGGTCCTCGTTTTTTCTTCTTAGCATGTAGAGTGGAGGGTTGTTGCGAAGGTAATAAGACCTTTTAATTTTAATTGTATAATATTTCTTCTTCTTTAGTTTGTATTCGGCTTAAAGTTTTTAATATTAATTTTAATTTAATTAATTTGATAGTTGTGCGATATCGATGGAGGATTGTGTTGTAATTAATATGAAAACTTAACATCTCTGCGCCTTTTTTATTGGTAAGAGTGTACTAAATGTATTTTATTATTGTTGCTTTATCAATTTGTGCGTATTGTAAATTTAACGAGTATATTTTTTGTATAGCCTTGAAAAGGGACGGTCAAAGAAACGTCCGAAACGTAGGCACAAAATAAAAAGCTGAGTTCGCAGAGATCAATCGAAGTTTTATTTCATTTTATAAAATTATTCTTTGACCATTTTACATATATTTCATGCTTTTTCATGATGTTTCACGAAAATGTATCATATGTATTCAATTATTCTTTGAAACAAATAATTATACACAATAATTGAATTTATGAAAATTTTTTTCAGATAAAATTCTGGCTAAAAGATTTATTTTTACATTTTATTAATTTTGTTTTATTTTCAAAAATCTTTTATAAAAAAGAATTTCAGTAATTGCAACCAAAAAATATAAATGATATTACACAATTACAATAATAAAAAATTGAATATTAATTATAAAAATTATTTTAATATTACATTAAAAAAATGAATGAAAAATAATATTTTAAATTTTTTAACCACCTTCCTCACGCATTTTACATCTTAGAAATAGGAGATGATGAAAAATGTTTGTAAAAAAAATCTATATAAATGTAATAAAAAAATATAAAACGTATCGTCAATTAAAATATGTATTACATTAAATTATATATATTATATTATATATGTTATCAAAATTTATTAGAGTAATAGTACTGTTTTTGTCAATGTTCGTATTACTGTGACCACTTTTTTTTACCGAAAACCCCTATAAACTATTTTTGGAATTTTTCTACTAAACCCCCCCCTTACCCCCTACCACTCAATCATTACATGGGGGATAAATTAAGACTGGTTGTCATATTCAATGTTCACCCTTCCTCCCACCTTCCTTCATCTTTAAAATAGGGGATAAAAAAGAGTGGTTGTCATATTGTTATTCACCTGTACCGATACCCCTAAATTATTTGAGGAATTTTTCTAATTTTATTTCCCCCCTCCACCATCTAGCAATAAATGGAGGATAAATGAAGAGTGATTATCATATCGCTATTCACCGTAACCAAAAACATCATCTTAGTTTTTTTAGAATAAAAAAGAATGGTCGTCATATTCTAATTCACATATGATTGGAAGAACAGTCTATCCGCTTGGAAAACGCCCTATCTCGCGATCCGCTTGGAGAACGCCCTATCTCGCGCCTCGGTTGAAGAACGCCCTATCTCAAATGAAACTTTTCGCTTTCAAATTTTGTAGTGGCACCACTGCGCAACTTAAAAATTCTAAGCTTAAAAATTCTAAGCTCATCCGTTCTCTCAACTTTTCTTTTAACCTTTATTAACTTAGAACATTTTTTAAATTGCACACAGGTCGGCTGATATAATAAGTACTCGATACATCGCCGCTGATAGACAGATAAAGTCAGAGAAGTCTCTCTTTCTCTGAGAAGTCCCGATGCCGCCTAAACAATTTTTTTCCGAATTTTAAACAATTTACTAATTAATTTATTTTAATTAGAAACTAGCAAAAAGCGCTCGCTTCGCTCGCGATTAAAATAAGGTTTGGGACACAATATTGAAGAAAATACAATATCGAAAGAAAATGTAATAGAAGAATCTCAAAATTATAAAGAAGAATTAAAAACAAAGATACTGTAGAAATAAGTATTGACAGAAACCAAAACAAGAAATAGTCAACAAAAATTATATTGAAGACAAAAATATTAAAATATTAAAAAATGGTATTAAAATAAAAAATATCCAGGAAATCCCGTAATTAGTGGAGTCTTTCTGAAATATTTCAGCAATTCCCAAAATTTCTAGGAAATCCCGTAACTTGTAGCGTCATCCCGAAATACCTCATAAATTCCCGAAATATCCTGGAAATTCCACAATTAGTGGAGACATTTCGAAAAACCTCAGAAATTCCCGAAATAAGCAGGAAATCCCTTAATTTGTAGAGTTATCCAGAACTACCTCAGATATTCCCGAAATATCCAGGAAATACCATAATTAGTGGAGTCTTGCTGAAATATTTCAGAAATTCCCGAAATATCCAGGAAATTCCGTATTTAGTATACTCATCCCAAATTTCCTCAGAAATTCCCGAAATATCCAGGAAATCCCGTAATTAGTAGCGTCATCCCGAAATAAATCGGAAATTTCTGAAATATCCAGGAAATACCACAATTAGTGGATACGTTTCGAAATACCTCAGAAATTCCCGAAATATCCAGGAAATCCCTTAATTTGTAGAGTTATCCAGAAATTCCTCAGAATTTCCCGAAATATCCAGGAAATCCCGTAATTAGTGGAGTCTCTCTGAAATATTTCAGAAAATCCCGAAATATACAGGAAATTCCGTAATTAGTAGATTCATCCCGAATTTCCACAGAAATTCGCGTAATATCCAGGAAATCCCGTAATTGTTAGATTCATCCCGAATTTACTCAGATATTCCCGAAATATCCAGGAAATACCATAATTAGTGGAGTCTTTCTGAAATATTTCAGAAATTCCCGAAATATCCAGGAAATCCCTTATTTAGTAGAGTTATCCAGAAATACCTCAGGATTCCCGAAATATCCAGGAAATTCCGTTATTATTGGTGTTACCCCGAATTTCCTCAGAAATTCCCGAAAGATCCAGGAAATCCCGTAATTGGTAAAGTCATCACGAATTTCCTCAGATATTCCAGAAATATCAAGGAAATCCCGTAATTAGTAGAGTTATCCAGAATTACCTCAGAAATTCCCGAAATATCCAGGAAATCCCTTAATTTGTAGAGTTATCCAGAAATACCTCAGAAATTCCCCAAATATCCAAAAAATCCCTTAATTTGTAGAGTTATCCAAAAATACTACAGAAATTCCCGAAATATCCAGGAAATCCCTTATTTTGTAGAGTTTTCCAAAAATACCACAGAAATTCCTGAAATATCCAGGAAATACCACAATTAGTGGAGACATTTCGAAATACCTCAGAAATTCTCGAAATATCCAGGAAATCCCTTAATTTGTAAAGCTATCCAGAAATTCCTCAGAAATTCCCGAAATATCCAGGAAATCCCGTAATTAGTGGAGTCTTTCTGAAATATTTCAGAAATTCCCGAAATATACAGGAAATCCCGTGTTTAGTAGATTCATTCCGAATTTCCACAGAAATTCGCGTAATATCAAGGAAATCCCGTAATTGGTAGAATCATCCCCAAATACCTCGGAATTCCCATAAGATCCAGGAAATCCCGTAATTGGTAGATTCATCCCGAATTTCCTCAGATATTCCCGAAATATCCAGGAAATACCATAAATAGTGGAGTCTTTCTGAAATATTTCAGAATTTCCCCCGTAATTAGTGAAGTTATCCCGAAATAAATAAGAAATTCTCGAAATATCAGCGTTAACCCTTCCACTCCACACATACTCTTAATTCTTACAACAGGAGACCGGACACCGGACACCACCGCCGGACACCGGAGAACGGATGAATTTTAATATAATATAGATGGTGAAGTCTCGAACGTTTTCGTTCGTCATCTGGGTTCTCGCTGCAATTTGTCGACCCAAATTCCTTCTTTCTTGTGGAGATAAGTAAAATCCTCGTAGTTGCTCTTCCATGAATTTAAATTTCTTGCCTTGTTACGGTACCATTGTAGTGCGTTGCCTTTCAAGAGTTCAGGTAATCCCTGCAATATTTGTTCTTCGGTGAAGTCGTATGCTTGCCTTAACTCATCAACTCTTTCCAGAAAAGAATAAACGACTTTTCCTTCGAAGTGACAATTCCATTTCCTCATCTGATCCATGACTTCTCTTCTTAACGGTACTGGTGGTGTTGATGTCATTTGCGGGATCATATTTTGTGGTTCTTGATTGTTGCTACCGGACGATTCAAGTAACGAGAGGTTTGCGTGGTCGGCTGCTAGGTCTTTAGTTATGTCTAACTCTTCTTTGAAACCCACAGGATCTGGAGTTTTGTCGGTGAATAACGCTTCATTTAGTCTTACAAACTTCACAAGACATTGTCTTAGTTCTGTAACGATACCATCAGTGTCAATATTATGCTTTTTTAGTTCTTCAATTAGATCTTCTCGATGAAATTTGTAAATCCACGACACGGGGGCCATTGTACAATTTGTTTAATTGTCGGAATTTATAAGTGTAATCGTGTTAGTGTTATCACGGCGTCCTAGTGTGATTTACAAAATTAAGTAGTTTGTAAGTTTGCTAAAAAAAAATTAAAGTTAAAAGATTTTCAAATTCCTTTTACAATTAGCTGTCCGAGCGCCATGTAACGGAGTGAATCTTCGCCGGGGTCTTGCTTAGATTCCAGGATTCGGTCAGCAAGGAAATTGAACTAATTATACCGTAATTTAATTGCAAAAGACTAACTATATATATATATATATATATATATATATATATATATATTTATAAAACTATGTTGTGTACAAAAGAAAATAAATGGGCTCGCCGTTTCCCCTGCTGACTGGAATGCGAACTTAGTTGATCTAGAATCAAATAAATAAGCAATACTTAGTACTACGCGACTTACAAACTTTACAATGCTACCTTATAACTAGTTTCCTAAACGGACGCAACTAACGGTTATCGTGTATGCTCACACGGAAATACGGTTCGGGATAATCCACGTGTGCTCACGGAGATACGATCGGGATAATCCACGTGTGCTCACGAAGATACGGTCGGGATAACCGACGTTTGCTCACGAGGATACGGTCGGGATAATCTACGTGTGCTCACGAAGATACGGTCGGGATAACCCACGTGTGCTCACGAGGGTGCGGTCGGCATAATCTACGTGTGCTCGCGAAGATACGGTCGGGATAATCCACGTGTGCTCACGAGGATACGGTCGGGATAACCCACGTGTGCTCATGAGGGTACGGTCGGAAAGCGGTTACGGTATGGTAGGTTTGGTTTACGGACGTGTGCTCACGACTAGCTTCCTCCAGCCCCCTGATCCAGACTGGTTACAGCGGTTCTTGGCGCGCCTTATATACCCGATCTGCGAGAGCGCGCATGCGCAGAACGCGGTTGCCCTACTCCGAACGAGGTCAATGAACTGGCCAGAAGGCGCAGTAGTGGGGGAGCGGTCAATGACCCTTGGCTATTTATATCGCGGTCGTCGAACTCGCGTTTTACGACGCGTGTTAGTCGCGAAGCTATCTTACTATACTACGATTCTTAAACCTAATGATTAATTATACTTATTAACTTAAAAATTATTATGCTAAATGATTAATTAGCGCGTGCTATTATTGCGCGACGGATTTTTGTTATAGCGCAATGCAAAAACTAAAATAACGGGTTATAATAATAAATGGTATCGTTGCGATGTGAGAAGGGGGGAAAAGCGAAACAAAATGTTAAATTGCGTGTTAGAAAATACATTCAAGTATTATAAAATATACAGCAATATTGTGCACAAATTATATGAAAAATTTCTAAATATATAATAAATCGCTTGGAGAAAACAAAATTATTAATTAATTATTTAATTAGTGTAAAATTATACACTACGTGGCTATCAATTGCCATGTATTAGTAATTATAAGATGGCCGAAAATATGGCCACGCGGCTTCTTCCTCCTTCCCGTATGTGTGCTTCACGCGGGGGTAGGGGAAAATGGCTACGGCTTATCTACTAATAAATGGCTACGTATTAACTACGTCCGCTTGACGTGTCCAATTTATTTATTTACCAATTTCTGCTGTTTGATATACAAATAAAACAAAATTTAACTTATTAGTTATTTTTAACTATCGAGAAAAATTAACAACGAACGTTTATAAGTAAGAAAATTAAATATTTCCAGCTGCTATGTAACAAATTTCGGCAAAATAACAAACTAACTATATAACTATATAATTTCTTATTCAATTTAAGAATCGCTGTTGCTATATAAAATTCAAATTAATGCTCTATTTACGCATATTTACGCGAAGAGAACAAGAAAAATTAATCCCTTTAATTTTTCAACATCGAGCAATTAATATGTAGACGCCATTTTAATGTACAAAGAAACACGTTGTCGATGCCGAAAAACCACTTTGGGCGCCAATGTAACGGTCACGCTGGGGATTAGGGCGTGGCGTCAAAGGCTTAATAAACAATTATATTTAAATAAAATAATATTTATTATTTAATAATATAAAATAGGGTTTGGGCGCCAGCCGCGTACAATTGCGGCGAATTTATAATCTCTATTGCTCGGCTACGTGCGAGCTGCTGCTACTTGCTGCACGAGGGGCGGGAAGGGGAGTAAAGGGGAAGCACACTTACAGTCAGGAGAGATGCACCCACCTTATCAGAGTAGAGATCGTCTTCTCGGATTCTGCCGCTGCAGGCACTGCTCTCTCTCGTGCATACACACACTCAAAACTTGATATATATCGGTTGTAAATCGGTTGGCCAGTGTTGCCCCGTTGCCGTCCCAACGTCGTTCGTTATTCGGGCCCGATGTGTGCGTGCAGCTTCTCGCGTCGAGTCGCCCGTCGGCCGCCGTCGTCTCGCGCGCGCCGTGTAGCGAGTGCTCGCGACCATGTTTACACGAGGCGGACGACGTTGCTTAAGCCGCTGCTTCCCACGGAGAGTACGGTGTTCCCGGTGATGCTGTTGACCAGATAAGCCTTTATGATCGTTCCGTTGTGTTAACTTATCGGCTAATAAGTCCACTCCGTTACAGGTGCAGACGGGACGGCCGATGCTCGACTCTTCTCTCTCACTCGCTCTCACGGTGGCCGCTCAGCTGGTGCGCGTCGGTCCTTGCTGCTGCTCTTCTTGTCGTTGCTCGTGCTGCTCAGTCTGGCACCTTGGACCATCGTAGGCTGCTTTATGGCCCTGGTGCGATGCCACCTGGAAGCCGTTTAGCCACTCTTGATGTGCTGCTTCATTGTGCTAGGTGGAAGGAACCAGGAGAAGTATTGGGAATTTAGGAAGCTTGTGGTTAGGTTAGGTAGGTTTAGAGATGTGTGGGTAGGTAGGATAGCTTATATTGGGACTCGCTCGCTTATATATTTGACAGATATAACATACCTTGTCACACTCGTTACCATGAATACCCTAGAAATTAAACAGATGTACACACTACCTTGGAGGTATTATTATAGTGCGTTGGGTTAAATACCAAAAATTTATTGAATATGATTATAATTTATAAATAAAAAAACTTTCACCAAAATTTAGTGCATTTAGAAATAAGAATAAAAAAAATGGATGCATATTAAATATTAACTGTTAATTTTTAATCTATATGAATTCTTTTAAACTTTACATTTATATTTTAATAATTATAAATTTTAATGAAAAATTAATTTACCAAAAATAGTAAAGGTATATACTTATTAAATTGTAGTATTTAGTAACTACTTATTAAAATTAATTTATTTAGCGGCGAAAAGTTCAAAAGTTCTATCATCAATATTTTGCACTTTTAGAGTAATAAATTTTCTTCTTACATTAATAAATTTTCGTATTATTTCTAAAGCAGGATTTATAACATTTTAATGTCATTTAAATAATAACCTGTGTATTCTGTTCCTCCTGCAATTCGTAATTTGCACCCTATTTTAAAATCTGCATTTTAATTCATAATTATATCGAATATATTTTTCGCGTTAGTTATGGAGCCCATATATTTATTTTTCGACATTCCGTGCGTGAGGCTCGATTCTGCGCACGCGAAACAAAAGACGCGTGCGTTAAATTGAGTCTCTCACACGTCGTATCGAAAAGTACTGTTCGATACTTGTGTGAGAAGTCGATTTCCTCCTTGTGTGGCCTCTTCGCCCTCGCTACGCTCGGGCGCAAACCGTCACACGGGAAGAAAATCAAATACTCGCACTAGTGTCAAAATGTACTATTTATTATTGTAAACAAATTCATTTCTTAAATAACTTACTATTTTATATAAATGTACGTTATTTTCTACTCACTTATATATCCATGCAATTTTAAAATTTCATTAAAATCAATAACATTTACATTTGATGTATTTTATCAGATATCAAATTCTCTTAAATGGATAATTTTTTCTACTAGAATTATCTAAAAATTGCTGTAATTAATGTTGCAATGCTACTTTCCGTCGGGCCAATAATTAAATATAATTAGTGAACCAACGGAGGTTCCGTCGTAGCGACGTTAAAATGGCTATACCGCCAATTTATATTTATTTGGGAGCCTGGTGATGTTAGCAACAAATATGAAAAGATTATCCGGCAATTCTTTCCTCCGACTCCGCTTCCCAGAGGAAATTCCGATGGCTATCCGCCTCGGAACCGGTGATCGTTGAAGTGGAAGGTGAAGTTACCTAGATATCTGATCTTATGGTGACCTCCTAATGACCTTCAGAATGACCTTAAAACAAAATTTGACCTCCACATGATTTACATTAAATTCTTCTCTCTTTTCGTATCCGGAATCAAAAATAGGAATTTCCATTTTTGAAAATGAAGTTGACCTTTAAAGGACCTCTAAGGTCAAGTTTAAGGGTAAGTTCAAGGTTACAGACATGTACTTCGTCGAAAATGCTACATTTTTTGTATAGTTCATTTCCCCGTAAAGTTCGTAGTTTCAGTGATAAAAGGGGGGCACTGAAATATATGGATTATCTTGTATATAATATATATATTTATATAATATTATTGATATCTAATTATATAACATCAAAATAGCTCGACCGAGGCAGCGGTAGCGGCCGAGGATCTTCGCTAGTGTATAAGTAATTTAGATCTTACCAGAATCAATTAACGTTTTATTTTATATTATTAATAATAACTGTTTAACTTCGACCACTCTTAAGTTAGTGGCCAACTAAAGAATTATATGTAAAATTAGACCATGAGCTTCGTAAAGCGTTAGCTAAATTTGTGATTTCCTTGCTAAAATAATATTTTTTGTCTTCGCCAACGGAAATAATACGACCCTCTTCCAGCAATGGGGGAACCATCCAGCAGAAAGCATACCAGTATATAGTTCCGTTAGGGGCAAAGTGAGTTGAGGTTCCAATAATTTCAGCATTTTGGTCGAAATGCCGGCTACACCCGATCCAGAGAGAAAGAGGAGGGGGGGGGGTGGAGAGAGAGTGGGGGAGGGGTAGAGAGAGAGAGAGAAAGAGAGAGAAAGGGATAGATAGACAGAGAGTTTTATATATATATATGGACCGTGGATGGAAATTTTTGCGCGCAACCTACAAATAAACATCCAAAGCGATATTAAATCGATGGCGGAGAAGGTAGATCGGGCAGAGGGAAATATTGACGAAATGAAGGCGGATTTTAGAGCTCTCCATGCTCGCTTCGACCAATTTGAATCGGCCACAGAGGCGCACTTTGTCAATCTCGATAAGCGCTATTCCGAGTCGGAGTCCCGTGTCACTGCCTTGGAAGAGCTCGGGCCATGCTGCAGCGATTCGGCTGCACCCCAAATTGTTACTTCCGTCGAAGCCATGAGGGATACGTGCGAAGTACTCGTCACGGGACTGCCTTTATCGTTGTTATCGGACATTGCTATAATTGAAAAAATATTAAACTCTATCAAGTTACCTTTGATGTCGAAGCAAGTAACCGAAATTCGAACCTGGTTACCGCGATCGAAATCAGTTGCTGAGGACGAATTACCGGCTCCACCACGCAATCGAGGTATTGATTCCGTTTGTCATCGGCTGCAGCTGGAGATATGGTAATCGAAAAGGCCTTTCTGTTAAAGAGACAAACAGCTCTAAAAATCTTTGGGGAGGGAGGTGAAAATTCATTATTTATTCGTCCGCTTTAGCCCAAAGCAGTCTTCGACCTTTGGCAGGCGGTGCTTCATAAATGTAAGGAATTGGGCTATGCGAGGCCTGTTGTTATGAATCTTGTGTGAAAGGTGAGAGATGGTCCTCTCAAGCGTGTGACTTCCGAAGCTGACAGTAATAACCTTCTTCCTCTTTCAACTCATACCAAATAAGATAGAGCTGGTCGTGTCAAAAACATTAAATCATCTAATACGTTTTCCATTTTCCATACCAATATTACTCGCTTAAAGATTCATTTCTCATCTATTGAAGCATTAGTTTTTCCAGAATCCTATGATGTCATTGCTGTCACGGAAACTTTTTTTACCGAATACGATCCTTCTGAAATTCTCAAATTACCTGGTTATGCTCTTTATCGGTTAGATCGTGTAGGTAAGGAGGGTGGTGGTGTGGCGGCCTTTGTTCGCAAGGAGTTTGCTGTTAATATCATAGCTCACTCTGACCCTGTCTTCTCTAACGCCCCAGAATTTTTCATCCTACATTTAGTGAACAAGACTAATTATAATCATGTCATTATCACAGGCGATTTCAACATTGACATGAAATCTTCCAGTGCTGCAGCAAATATGTTGAGAGGGAGTCTAGCAACTCTGGGTCTCTTCCTTATTCCATCTGAACCGACACACCATGCAGTGACATCGGGAGGATCCTCTCATACTTGGTTAGATCTTTTCCTAGTTCGCGAACCAGTACCTGATTTTGTTTATAAGAAGTCAATTGCTCCTTTCGCGGCGGGGCATGATACTATTAGTATCTCCCTGACGATTAATAATTCACAGGCTGGTATTAAAAAATTTTGCTACCACTTTTACTTCATTCATGGAGAAATCATCGCATGTCTCATCACTTCCATCTCCACCCTTCATTGATCCGCCCTCATCTACTTGGCCTAACCAGCCCATTCGTATAGACTTGTTATCATCTAATCATTTCGACACACTTTTTTCCTCACTATCTTTACTCAGTAGTTTAATTGTTTCTACCTTGAATGTCATAGATCCATTACAATTTGTCACTGTTTAAGTCAAGCAAAAGCTATGGGTTACGCTGGAAATAAGAGCTAACATTGAGGCCAGAAATGTTGCTTTTAGACTTTTTCATAATTCGGGCTATCCCACCAATTACCTACAAATTAATGAGGAATCTGGTTAAAAAATTTTTTAATTCCAGCAAATTTCACTACTTGCAATCAAAACTCAGTAACGAAAAAGAACCTGCTAAGTCCTGGAAATTTCTTAGAATCATGGGCCTTGGCTCGAAGTTAAATCCACTGCCATTAAAGCATTTTTCAGCCCATCAACTCAATGTCCATTATGCATCTATATCTAATCACACCCCACCACTTACCATCCATTCATTTGCATCTATTCTAACTAATCTATATCATGTTCCCTCATCTCCTATATTCTAACTCCTACCTGTGCCAGCCAAAGAAGTACAGCGAACCATAATTAGAGCCTCTTCAAAGGCATCGGGTGTTATATATTGTCACGTCGCACTGGGGATCAGGGTGCGAGTGATCAAATTAGATTTATGGATAAATTATTAATTTATTAATTTATTGTAATAATAACAGCGGGTGCCAGTCGCGTACGTTCGAACTAATTATAGCGATTCGCTACTCGCTTAAAACGAAAGTTCAATTAGATATACGCGGTTATATATCGTAATATTCGAAATAAGAAGCGAACGGCACGGCTGTAACACGCGTCCTGTAAGCCGGCTACTTCGCGCGCGAAGGGGGAGGGGAAGAAGCTGGGGTACACTAAATTACGCGGCGAGCAAGGCTAGTTATAATAACAGGGAAGAAGCTAGGATACACGGGAGTTCGCGACACACACACAGGCAAGGAAACGGCTATTAATATTGGCACCAGGTCGCACAAACCTTTGGCGATGCTGTCACACGTGCGGCACACACTCTTCGCTATCTCTTTCTCTCGATCGCTCTCTCACGGACGTCGTCAACACGTAGATCGATTGTTCCGAATCGGCGGTCGGACGAGCTCTCAGCTCTCGTCGTCGTCGACGCGAGAAAGTCGCTGCGCGCATGCGCCGTGGCTACTTCGTGCGTACGCGGCCTTATGCCGCGTGCGGCTTAACGAAGATGTCTGCCGCGCACGAACGTAAACAACGACGGCGAGTTGGTGGCGACGAAGACGTAGCTGTTCGGCCTTCTTCGTGGTGTTCTTGGCTGCCTCCTTCTTCTCTCTTGCAATCTCTGGCTCGAGGACTCGGGAATGCAGTCAGCGTTTTTACCTGGGTGAGTTATAAACCGTACGGTTACTCGGTTTATGTATTGTTGTCTCACCTAACCTCTCCTCTGCACCCATCCTATACATAGCTGTTTAACTGCTGTGATCCTGTCCTCTTCCTTTGTAAGGTGCACACTGTAAGCAGTAATCTTACAGGTTTATTTGCTGAATTGGATGGCTGCTGTGGGAGGTGATTGGCTACGCTGCTTCTCCAGGTGTGATGCGAAGGACTTCTCCTCACCACTTCCTGGCATTACTTGGACTTCGGGCTTCCTCTGGATCTTCCTGGAGACTCCTGAGCTGTTGCTTTGTGCTCGGTGATGCAGCTTCCCTGTGTGTGTGTAGGCTAGTAGGGTTCGGTGAGGCTTAGGTAGGGTACGATAAGGCTTAGTTGGGGTTCGGTAAGGCTTTAGGTAGGGTATAAGCTCGCTTAACTTGACATGCATTAAATGCATTTTCACAATATATATATATATAACAAAAGTCCAATTTTTCAATTTAGCAACTGCAACTTCACCATAAATGTGGTACAAGAGAAAAAGGAATAAAAGTATTCATTATATTAAAAATTATTTTGTATTAAAAAATTATCAATTTTTTTAAGCAATAAAACAAACAATTTGTTATTCACTTAAAAATAATAAATATGTTAAATTATAATAAATATTTCCTTTTTTTTAAAAAACTATCAGTTTCTTATATAACAGCCGAACCCCCCTTCTCCCCCTCCTCCGCCCCTCCGTCCACGCTTTGCTATCCTTCCTACCTATCACAACATTCGCTCCCTATATACAGTAATCCCTGCTCTCAATATCCTAGAAGTTAAAAATTTAAATCGAAAATAAATTTAACGGCCTTAGGACTAAAAATAGTACATGCTATCGCGGACGCGAATGTAACATTCTCCCTCGTGCAGCTTTGGTGGCCGTTACACTTCGCGACCTTGATGCATAATGTATTATTCTTCTACTTATGACTGAATAAGGTTCTGGAAATCTGATTCAAGCTGTCAATTTAATGAAACAGAAATTTTGTTTTATACGAAGGAAATAACAAAATTAATTATACATAGTATGAAGTTTAAATACTTTAAAGTACTTATCTAGTAGTACAGTTTTAAATAATTTTTCTTCAATCGATTATAGTTTATTATAGTCTTTAAATGTTTCACTCCATTTGATCATAGTTTATGTAGCTTTATAATTTTCTCTGTTGCTATCCCTCAAACATTTAACGGAGGCCTCCGGCACTTCGAATGAGGTTATAACTTCAATCCTTCATTAATATTATAAGGTCAAAGTGTGCTTTTTTACCCGTGAGGGGTATTTAGGTATTTGGGTTATTGGTTTTTTATGCATTATTCTATCAATTAATATTCTCCCCCGTATATCTGAGTCGTTACATATGTTTTATAACCTCAAAACACCAAGATAACACGTAGTGTCACCATAAGTACCGATACTGGTGTTTATATATATATACGCTTTGTAATATTCTTAAAGGCAAACTTGATATTTTATATTATTTCAATTACTGACCCAACCGTTTTCTCTTACAACAATTATTATTTGGAACTGCAACTTATTTATAATAATTCTTATCTCAATTATGAATTATTAATGTTTGTAATAAAATAACATTACGTATATTTCATTCTATAATCAAAATTAAAATTGCTATTCAACTTAAATAATTTTATGCAATTGTTTATAAAATAGTGTAATTTTATGTGTCTTTGTCCATTAAAAAGCTAGAAGATTTTAGTTACATATGTTCATTTAAAAAGAAAACATTATATTGTTATGTTAACAAATTTTAATAAATAATGCATGATTAATACGAATAAAAAAATATATTATTTTATTATCCCACATTGTATCCTACATCTCTACTCTCAAAATCTGTCTCGCTCGCTACTCCCGGAGACGTATGGCTAGTCCTAGTCAAACAAGAGCGAAAGGAACACGAATGGTTTATTAACCATCTGCCTTCTTGTAACGTTTTAATGGTAGTTGGTACAAGTCTGGACGTGACAGATTGTATTAATTATTGTAATAAATTTGGTGCATCGGCCGGGAAACTCAAATTATTGAGAGAAAAAAAAGAGATTAAAGGAATAATATGTATAGAAAAAATGTCAGGTTCGTCTAAAAATACTAATTGTTATGTAAATAAACAAAGAAACACGAGTTTAGAATTTTCTATGAATGATACATTATTAAATTTATACAAAGAAAAAGTTCAGACTCTCGATACTCTCGAGTGAACTAAACACCTAGGGAAACAGTGCAAAATTTGACAAAAGAAATAAATTATTTAAAGGATAGACTAGAAAAAAGTGCAGCTAATGTTTAATTATCTATAAAAATACCTCGCGGTGTTGAATATAGAGACACTTTTTTCCAACCGATCTTTCTATTTCTGAAGGTAGTGAAAACGAGCAAGAAGACACGATAATTACTCCCGCGCGCGTAAAACATTTTAGCTTAAAACCCGCTGTTTTGAAATACGAGAAACAAAAGGAATTTATCGCGAATAATACTATAAATTTTAGTACGCCAGCCCCAATTAATCGTCCATATGAACCATTGATTTTAACACCGGATAACGTTATAAGCTCGGTAAGAAAGCGGCTCGCGACTGAAGTGAAAAAAGAGTTGTTAGATTCTTATTTCAAAGAACCCAAAATCATAGAAAGTTTACAAGAAAGCGTAAAAAAGGGACAACTTTTCAAGGTATTATGAATAAGATTAAAGGTGCGTTAAATATTTTTTCCGCACCGCTCGAAAAAGAGACTGAGGAAGCAAAGGCATTAGTGACAGACACGGCGAAAGTGCTCGACGAAAAACTAATTCAAGGCGCGACAGATTTTACAATTCCTTCGATAATCAATTAATTAAAAGATCACCCGAACAAGCAAACTCGTCTAAGATTAAAGACGAATTATTTAATAAAATTAATTTAGACGAAGTAATAAGAAACACCGGAACAAAACCAAAAAAATTAGATAGGAGTGAAGTTAAAAAACAAACTAATAATAAAACAATGACGTCTCAAATTCGAGGTTTATCGCTTAAGGACGCTTAGATTTAATACCGCGGTTTAACGGTCATAACATAAATTTATCACAATTTTTGGACGGATGCAATGAAGCAAAAGAAATTTTACCGTCGGAATACGAGAAAGAATTAACAAAACTTATTCGAATGCGATTATATAGGAAAGCTTTAACTTGTGCGCTCAGAGAAAATTTTAATTCTATCAAAGAGATATCCGATTTTTTCGAAAACCCATCGGATCAATAAAAACAAATTACGAGTGGACGGGAGACCTTGGTAAATGAAAACTGAAAAACAATGAGACAGTCGTTGCTTATTTTAACCGGTTACAAGAAATGAAAAATCAAATAGTTAAAGTTGCGGTAGCAGATCATTTCATGTTTGAACTAAGGCGAGATTGTTTAAAATTCTTTTTAAAAGGGCTTCGTTGAACGAGTATCAAAATCAGACGGAATTTTTACCAAATAGAGATAGAGATAAAAATGATTCCTCCGTTGGTTATAATAATAATAAATTTTCATCGCAGCAATTTAACAAAGAAGATCGGGGAAATAATTCCGGTATTCGCATTGTGCGCGAGTCGGTTCATTCAATTTCCCAAGAATCACGAAATATTAATAACGAATCGAATAATAACATAAGATCATCAGTTACTTGTTTCTATTGCGGAAAACCCAGCCACATAAAGCACGATTGTTATAAACTACAAAGAGAAATAAGAGAAGGAAATCAAAATCAAGGAAACACCGAGACTCTCTCTCCAAGGAGGGTCGAGAGAGAGGCTACGAATCAAATTCCCTCTACTTCGAGTGCGGAAACCCGCTCAAACGTCCCCTCCGCATCGCGAAAATAAATTTAAGCCAACAAAGTTCAGCTCCGCTCGTAATCCTCGATACCGGTCGGTTAAGACGTCCGTTAAAATTCTTGCTAGATACAGGATCATCGGTAAGTCTAATTAAAGGGTCAGAGGTAGACTCTCGCGTGAAAATTGACGAAAATGATATTATAATGTTAAAATGCATAACTGACCATTCATTAACTACTTGTGGTAAAATTAGAATAGATTTCGAAGGATCTCCCGTCGAACTTAATTTAGTACATGTTTCGTTCCCTATACAAAAATCAATTATTTGGAACAATATTTAGAAATTAACGGATTAATCCTTCCCTTTGAAAATGTAAATAATACGCAAACGGATGAATCGATTTATATTATGGAGGAGATCGAAAATAATGATCGAAAATTAGTGCGATGTATGACAAGGATAAACAATGATTATACGAACATGAAAAATTCAAGATTTTATAATTATACCGATAGCGACTCAGAAACGTCAAGTGATATTCAAGTGCATGAAAATGATGAAACGTTTATAAAATTTGACACAAATGAATCGTATGAAATCTACGAGCAAGAACAAAGAAATGAAAGAAATCAAAATGGCAACGACAAAGATCTATACAATCAGAGTGAACAAGAACAAGAGTATGACGATTATAAAAATGACGGTAATACAAGTACATCAGATTGACGAGGAGTCGGATCTAAAGAATTATACAAGTAAAGCAAGTGAAAATTGTTATGGATTAATGAAGGAAGAACAATTACAAATAAATAATGAAAAAGCGCAGCCACGAGTATGTGATGTAACTGAGCCATGTATTAAAGAAAAATTTGATGAAATTACTGAAAATTATGGTGTTATTGAAGCACCATTGTTCGATAGGATGGCTGAGAGCCCATCTTGTGCTAATTATGAAAACGAAGTTGATCTGAAGTGTGATATTGAAAATGAAATAAAATATGACGAAAATTTATTGGATAAGACAGTTAATAATTGTGAAGTACAAATGGATTATGAAATCGAGGAGGGCAATAAATGCGGACCTCGTGAAAATAAGGAAGATTTTGTTGACAAAACAATGAATTGTCATGTACGAATGAATTACGAAATCGAGGAGGGCAATAAATGGGAACCTCGTGATAAAAATGTTAGTTATGTTCGTAAATTGAATAACCAAGAATTGGTTATGTCGGGGGAAAAGTTAGATATTATCCCGAGAACTGAAATATTATGGATAAACAAATAAGGAACTGAAGAAACTGAAACTGAGATAAATAATGAGAATTTAATAATCATACAGGAAGAAAATGAACAGGATGGGGACCCTAGCGATTTTTTATTGAATGAACAAGTTATAAACCAAAATTTACAAAGTGAATTTGTCGAAGCTATACACGAAAACGAAATGAATAACAGTTATTTGATTTATTCAAATAAACCTTATATTAATAATTTTTATAGTAATGAAAGTGAAGAGGTCGACTTACACGACATTTCTGACAATCGATCTAAAGCGAGGATACTTAAAATAATGGAGAATACAAATACACCTAATCGTAATGAACGGTTAAAAGAAGCCTTGCATTTTGATAAAATGGACGAGGAACAAAGACAATCTATAGAAAATTTAATTGATAAAAATTCGGATTGTTTCTGTCTAAAAGGAGAAAAATTAGGCATGACAAATGCTATAGAACATAAGATACCGACCGTCGACGACATACCAATCACAGCTAAGCTATATAAATTTCCTCATGCTCTTAAAGGCGAACTTGATAAACAATTTAAAGAAATGATTGAAGGAGACAATTGAACCATCAAATTCCAATTATACATCATCTGTTTTTCTAGTAACAAAGAAGCCTGATAGTCAGGGTAATAAACGATACCGACTCGTTGTCGATTTTCGACAATTAAATTTTCACTAGTTGCGTTAGCACAAGAAGATCGACGTAAAACAGCTTTCGCCTCTTCATTCGGTGTATTTTAATTTAAAATAATGCCTATGGGATTGTGCAATTCTCCAGCCACTTTTCAAAGAATGAATGATCGTGTTTTTGAGGGCATGCAAGGCGAAGAAATATTTTTATTCCTTGACGACACAGTTACATACGCTAAAAATATTCAAGAGCATAACCAAAAGTTTGAAAAATTTTGCAAAGAGTACGCGCCGCAAATCTGAAATTACAGCCAGATAAATGTGAATTTTTAAAGAAAGAAGTAGTGTATCTGGGACACGTATTATCACCAGTAGGTGTTTTGCGGGATCCAAAAAAATTTGAAACAGTAAAAAATTTCAAATTCCAGAAACAGTTAAAAATATACGTCAATTTTGAGGATTAGCAGGTTATTATAGACGATTCATTGCGAATTTTTCGAGTATTGCTAGACCATTATGTAATTTATTAAAGAAAGACACACCTTTCCTATGGTCCAGCGAGGTTCAAAAGGCATTCGATGACTTAAGAGAAAAATTGTGTAAATAACCAATACTACAAATCGCAGATTTTAATAAACCATTTATAGTGACTTGTGACGTTAGCGGTACAGCAATAGGAGCAATTTTATCACAAGGAGAGGTGGGGACCGACCTACCGGTTGCTTATGTTTCGCGAGTATTAAACAAAACCGAGCAAAAATATGATACTCACTTAAGGGAAGCATTAGCCATACTGTATGCCGTTACTCAGTTCGATTGCTATCTAAGAGGCCGTCGTTTCCTCATTATAACAGATCATAAACCACTTGTTTGTTGAATGCATACGACTTTGACATCGTATACAAAGCCGGTAAAAGTAACGTTCATGCTGACGCGTTATGAAGAAATCTAATAAAAGAACCCGTTTATTTTATTAAAAATCATTCCATGGAAACAGGCAGTCGCGCAAGAAAAATAACACAGCCAAACTACAATGAAAAAAAGAGCAAAGCGACCCAATAAGTCAAATATACCAAAAGAACCAGTCAAAAACCTTCCTATAATACAAGAAGCCCCCGAGTAAATTGAAACGATAGTCAACTCAGACAAAAGATCACAACCCATGGAGGAAGGTAATTTTAACAACGAATTTGACGAGCCCTGGGAAGAAAAGGATGTTCACAAAGTACCAATCGATGAAAAGAAATTCATTGAAGTTAAAGAACAACTCTTTATGAGAAAAGATTATTACGTTTATTTCATAACTACTTCCGGAATGCCTTTAGACGAAGGATCCAGAAATTTGGCTTCAAAATTATTATTACCTCATTTTTCCAATTTAAATCCAAGGAGAAATAAGAATCAATAACAGAAACGGAAAATGCAGTGACGAAGAGCGACTGAGTACTTCAAAAATTATTAAATATCTAAAGACGAATCTATTAAATTTGAAAAATATTATATTAAAAGAAAAATTACGTTAAATAAGTATCGCGAAGAGCCAATTTATTGAAAACGGTTCATGGAATGAAATTTTGAAACAAATAAGTATAACTCTATGAAATATTAATGTAAAAATAATTATTTGTTTAGGAAAATATTATTCGCGAAATGCACGAGTCTGCTTGTGCAGGACATAAAGGGGTAACAAAAACCTATAAACGTATAAAACAACATTTCTATTGGCCTGATATTAAGAAAGATGTGCAAAACTACATTAGACATTGTTTAACTTGCCAACTAAAAAAATTGGTTCGTGTTAAAACTAAACAACGTATAATATTGGCAAGTATATTGGCAATAATATTGCTAGGTAAATAATTCCTAGTCCGTGTAAAATAAAATTTAGCTCAAGCCTCAATTCTCCGTTTAAAAAACATAATGCTACCGCGAGCGCTCTCAGATGTTCGCGCACATCAAATTTTGTGTTCGCGGAGTAAGCCGCGTATAATAATAACAGATACTCCGTACTCGGCTATGGAATCCATATCGGTCGATCTTGTGGGATAACAATAATATATTAACCGTTCAATGTAATCTTTTAAAACACTGTATAGCGATACCCATACCAGACGCGACTGCGGAAACGATCGCCGAAGCGTTAGTTCGTCGACACTTTTCAATTTTTAGCGCCCCATTGTTAATTATCTCCGACCAAGGTACGTCGTTTTTAAGTAGTCTGATGAGAGAAGTAGCAAACATTTTTAAGATTATTTAAGTTAAAACCACGGCTTATGACCCTCAGTCCAACTCCGTTGAGCGTTTTCATAGCAGCTTAGCAGATTATTTAATGACAATGATAGAAAGAAATGACGTATGGGATGAGTTATGGGAATTAGCAGCGTTTTCGTATAATATGTCGGTACATGAGGGACATCTTTACACACCCTTTGAAATTGTTTTTGCACGAAAAACGCGGCTATCATCAAACAAACCTTTAGACCCACGAGAACGAGTTCTAACGTATGATGATTACATTATAAATTTACGACAACGTTTAAATGAAATACAGGGTGATAGCCTCTAAACATAGGTCGAAATTCTATTACGATAGGAAAACAAATCATCAAGAATTTCAGGCAGGGGATAATGTCTGGTTATTAATAGGAGGGAAGAAATACAAATTAGGCGATCAATATACTGAACCACATCGGATTTTAGAAATAGTTAATAACAAGGGAAATGTAAAAATAGAGCTAGCTCATAATAAATCAAAATAGTGCATGTTAATAGGTTAAGATATTCATATGTGGAGCCTTTGTAGTGACTAAACATATGTATATAATAGCCCCAATGTGTTTGTGAGTATGTACATATACATACATATAAATACGTAAAATGGCCATTGTGGCGACCTGAAAAGAGAGGGAAGATGCTACTTTAGCACGATAAAAAGAGATAGAAAGGGCTTATGACGTCGTCACAAGCTCTTTGAGAGTAAGCGAGATACTCTTATGTAATTTAGGTCATTGGTCGTCATAACGGCCTTTTTACACGTTTATATATATATATATATATATACAGGGTGATTCTGAAATAATACAACATTTTTATACCATCGTGTTTAGCGTAAAAAATTAAGGTTAGGGAAATTATTCCGACGAATTTTCCGGCACTTTGAAAATTCTCGATTTTAGAACAGGTAAAATCATAGTCGAGCGCCGGCCCTGGCCATACGGCACGGCGGGATCATGCGGTAAGGAGTGGGGAGGCCGTTGCCAAGGCGCTCGATAAGCACTATCGATTAACGCATCGATTGCCGTGCAAACTACACCGATAGAAAAACTAGGTTTTCCTTGTGGACAAATAAATACTATTGCCATAATTCGCGACGTATTGGTAATAAGTTATTAATTTTTAAACATATTCTTTGATCAAAATGTTTATCATATAATGGTAGTATATCGCCAATACATTGAAAATACATTGGCAATATATTGATAATACTTTGGCAACATATTGGCAATATATTGACAATTCTTTGGCAACATATTGACAATATATTGACAATACTTTGGCAACATATTGGCAATATATTGATAATACAAATAATAAATACTTAACGAAATATAATACACTTTTAACTGCAAGATTTAAGCCAGACTTTAAGCCATATTTTCACAAACACTTCCAGACATACATACAGCCATACAATTAGCCATACTAAAAGATCAACTTTTCATTCCTTGTAACTACTCTCTGTATTGGTTGGTACGAAAAGCCGACTTAAGAAAAATCATGGAAGGACAGATATTTTAGATATGAAAATAACATGAACATTTCTATTTCTCGATAAAAAAAGGGCATTTCATCCCTTATAACTACCCTCCTATATTTTGTTGGTAGATAAATCTTCTCACACGGGTTTGTGCTTAGAATTCAAGTACAAAAAGACTATTTAAAAAAATCAATAAAGGGCAGAGGACTTAAAAAATAAGGTCTTATTCTCTTTACTCTTCTTGCTTAAAATAACATTGACCTCAATATACAAAAGAAAGAAAGGAAAAAGAAACAGCAACACCGTTACTTATCCTTCCTAAGGAGTGCTTAATTATACCCTTTCCTCCTCGTTGCGGTAAATGCTCCAGCAACACCGTTATTATCCTTTCTACATATCATTTAAAATGTAAACCTATATAAATAATTACAACTGAACTCACCTTGACTCTAGTAAGTCTGTTAATTAGTCATACTTTCTTACAGGACGCGCAGGTATAAAAATATAAGGAGAGTTTGGCATACTAGAAAAAGAAATAATCTAACACTAGGCGCAATGGACATGGGCGAATCTGTACAACAAAATAACGATTGAAGAGAAACGAGAAGAGGCGAGGAAAGAAGGATTTTATCAAAACTAATTATTGAAAAGAGAACTTTATTAAGAAAATTAAGTAAAGTAAACTCAAAAATAGTTTCAATACACATGTTGGATAAAACCGAAATTCGATAAATTAGTTAATTTTGTGGAGAAAGTTCAAAATTCAACTATTAATAAAAATAACAATTAAAACTTTTTTAAGACAAGAAAGGAGATATTAAATAAATAATATTCGCAAGTTTATATTATTTTGTAGAAAATACAACAAACAAGAAGATGTGAAAATAATTCTACAATTGATACTGTAAACCTCGTACAATTGTTTAATCACTAGTTGGAACAGATTGAAATAAAAAAAATGAATGTGTACCCATTGGTTTGAGTGGTATAAAATTTAATTTTTGCATGATATATGTATGTGTGTTATGTATATGCACATTACTAAAAGAGCTATAGTAAGAGAAAATGTACAATGAGAACTGATCTTCCTTCAATACATAGACTCAATCCTTTAATTAGTATCAACCACGAATAAGTAAAGAAATTTCTATAGGCTGCCTAAAGATGGAAGTTGTACTTACCAAATGACAACAACGCAAGAAAAGACACGGGGAGAGAAAGAAGAAAGAAGGGAAAAAGGACCCATTAGAATATATTATTAAATATGGAGTCAAATGTTTCCAAGATGAGGCCAAGGGAACAACACCCGCTTACTACCGAAGAGTAGCAAATGAAACAGTTTCTAACATCTGTTATATACAATCACAGTTTAAGCTTCAGGTTGGCTATCCATGATGCCTACTTTCGCGCAGTAGGGTTTGACGATTGCATGCCTCAACGGTTAAGACGATTTATAAACCTTAGAGCGCAATTAGAAATGCAACGTCCGGATTATCCAGAAAAAAGTGACGATGAACTCGTAAATGAAATAGAAAAAAGGTATAGGGAAGCTCCGCTTTCATGGAATTAGGGAAAACATATGCAAAATATTTAGAAATAAAAGAATATGGTGGCCAAGGATTTGGTGACCAAACGTATCATGGAAAATGTAAATATTGCAAACAAAAAATTCCGGTGCAGCGAGAGTGCGCAAAATGCGCCAATTATTATCTACAACGTCAAGGGGAAGGAATATATATAGAATCCATGGAGTGTACGGACGATCAACACCAACGACACCTAGAAGTAACTTGCCATTACCCGACCGATAGTTTTGCGGGAGGTTCTTCAACCGTATTATGGGATGAAAGATGGTCAACGGGAGATTGGTTATGAAAAAGGGAAAGAGATAAAAGAATGATCGGAAAAACTATAAGGATAAAATAAATAAAAAAGTGTTAGATACATTTTTTTCTCACCTATATACCAGCAAAAAAAAAATATAATAAAATAAAAAAAATAAAAGAAGGGGATTCTAAATCCGTAAGCCTATACCTTAAGAAATGGACACTTTCTGACCAACCTTCGTATTAACCACACTGCCTCGGCAATTGTGCAACAAGAAAATAATGATACTAATCGATTAAAACTCGCTAAACGCTTGAAACTAATGATATTACATTTGTACTATGGAAAAAAGGAGAGCAGAATGTATGCGGTTTTAGGTTTGCGCGCACCGAACATCCCAAGTTTTTCATAATTGAAGACGCCAAGGTTAACAGTTGTATAAGCAAGAAAACAATTGAGGGGAACAATCTTGATATATTTGCATACATAAACGTAAAATTCTTATACGTTGAAAAATATGTACGCCGACAGTTAAATAGAATTTATTACGACATATTAAAACAAAGGTGCGAAATCGAAAGACACATTGTCACTCAAGCCCTCGCGCTCGCCTCAGTTTCCTCGGCGGAAGTGAGTTATCGTATCATGAATCAACCCGGGTATCTAGCCGTAACAGCGGGAGAAGTTATTCATCTATTAAAATACTTAAAAGTAGAAGTAGTCGGGAGAGAAACGACGGGGTGTTATGAACAGTTTACCCGTGTTTCGGAACAATGAACCATATTTTCTAACACTTAGAACGCGTATATTAGTAAGAACTGGGAAACCCCTAATGTGTGATAATCGTTTACCGATTATGTTCAAAATGCATCAATTTTGGTTTAAAATGTTACCAAATCCAGTCGAAGTAAAAGATCCCGAGATACTGACGCCTCAAAGAAAACTAACATGGAGATATGTTTTATCCGAGACACTCACTATTAGTGGAATATACGGACAAAAAGATACCAGCAAAATTCGCGATATGATATTATACCCATTAGAAACATCTACGGTATTAAATAAAATGGCATTAGGAGCTTCGCGAAGGAAGATAAACCCCAAAGGAATTACTATACGAAATTTGTTCAAGTTTTGACCAAGAAGCCTTGAATAACCTGGCTGAATCGACATTTAACAAACTATGGTCGGAATTTTTAACGTTCAGTAACAACTTTGCGGGATTCATAGGATTTTTTATGCTATGTCGCTTCATCAAGCTAATTATTGATACGATTATGTATGGTTTCATGTTGCACGGAATTTACGGTTTTTCTTTACATTTAATTGGGGCAATATGGAATTCAATCACTCGACTATTACTTTATTTGGGAACGCAAAAGTAAAATAAAGTTAAGAAAGAAAACAAAAAAATGGCTTTTGCTTTTACTCAAAATAGGAGAGCCAGTAAATGAGGATTAAACAAGAAGTTAAAGAAAGGAAAAACTTACCCTCGTACGGCGGTACGATCAGGAAAAAAACGAACCAATAGAAAAATACACGAAATGTATTATTTTAAAAAGATGTTTTACAGCACAGACCTGAACACTCCTTTATGTGGAACTTGCATAAAAACAAAGGCAGAAAAACCGATTATACAACACACAAAATTTAGAGACATGAATATGGATCCCGAAAGGCAAAAATGTTTTAACTGTAAAAAGAATATCCAGGAGCGAAAAATAAAAAAAAATGACACAAAATATCCACTCAATTTAGAGCAATAATGGAACAAAACAAAGCAAGAGAAATCGAGATTGTTACTATAAAAAATGAATTTGAATTGCAGAGAGATAACCACCAAATTATTCCGTTGGAACCAATACAACGAGAAACGCCCATTTTTGTTAAAGACTAAACAGACATCGAAAAACCAGAAGAAATGGCAACTTCAAGTTTAAAAATGACGCAAACGGAACCTATGGAAATAAAAAAGGATGAAAGACCAGAGGATATCGCAGAATCACAAAACGTTAAGGAAATAAGTTGGCCTGAATTGGAATCCTTTCTAAGTGAACAAGAAGTTATGGAATTATTACAAAATGCGACCAGTGATATTTTTCCCTCAATGCTGGATGAGGAAAATAAAGTCCCCGTGCTAATGATAACACAGGAAGATTACCAGAAATGTTAGAGATATTAGCATCCATAGAAACTCAACTGGAGGAGGTAGACAATAACGATACAGAAAAAAAAAATAAAAGAAATAATTATGGACCTACAACAGGATTTTGATGAAACTGATTGCGGAGTGAATTTGTTGCAAAAGCCAGCTTACACTACCATTTTGGGAGTAAGTTTTACCCACTCTATCTCATTCCAAAACTCGAAGCACAAATTTTAATTTACATTAACTAAGTCTGACCTTCAAAGGACCTTGAAAATGAAGTTAAAGGTTAAAAACAATTCCGTCAAAAGATGTTTCTCTTCGTTCTTTGCAACTTTTCGCTGAATTATTTTTTCATAACTAACGTAGATTCCGAGAAATTTAGGTAGGGCTATTAAAATGGGCTTTAACCTTTATTTAAACTTCGAAAAGTTTAATAAATGACACAAATAAAAAAGCAGTTTAACCATTAAATAACCATGGAATTTGACCTTGAAATGACCTTCTGAAGGTCACTGAAAAAATTTCAAAATACCGTTTTGGACGTAAAATTTTTCGATTTATCCAAATCCGGTGTCAAAAATAGGGGTTCTCATTTAAAAAAAAAAACCACTCTGTCCTTCAAATAACCTTGAAATTAAAGTTCAAGTTTCAAACCAATCTTGCCAAAAGATGTCTCCCATCGTCCTCTACAACTTTATCCTGACCCAGTTTTTCATAGCTAGCGTAGATTCCAAGAAATTTGGATGGAGCGATTAAAATGGGTCACCGTGTATATAAATTGTATGGAAAGATAATTATGCGGGCAATATTTTTATTATTGACTTGCTTCGTGATTTTAAAAATAAACTATCCCTCAGCTTATCGACTAAAACAGGGCCGAACTCGCTTTTGATGACGGAATCTATATTCTAATTTCTATAAATGATGGATAATCATTACAATATATTTTTTTTAATTTTTTTAATACATTTAAAAAAACAGGTATGCAAAAAAATAAGTATCTTTTCTGCACGCGATGTATTGAAAGTCGCCGGCGACACAATTATCTATATTGTTACAATAAATATGAGTGCTAAAACTAAAGATTAATTGATTTGTTCATTATTATAATTTCACGATCATTTTTTTTTAAGACGTATGTGAATTTTCTAATTAGAGAATATAATTGTACTGTTTGTTTGTGCATACGCAGGTACTTCTTTTTGTTTTCAAATGAATTAATAAATAATTGTGTGTACTCAAATTATTGTGTTTTATTATTTCTTATTATAATTACATTTTTTTTAATATGGATGATCAGCACCCGCCCCCGGCCATCAGTCATTCGCTACGCTCGTGCTTGCAAATGCCGGCGGGCACTGATCAATCTTTTCTCTCTCGCTGTCTCTTTCTCTTCGTCTTTCTCTCTTGCTCTTTTTATATTTTTTGTTGAACTTTCCGCAACTTGTATTGAAAACTTTGTACGCTCGGGCGGCAAAAGTCGCACTCGTAGGAACACCTATTTTCCGCACTTGTATCGTAATGTACTATTTTGAAAAAATGATTCTTCGAAAAAAAATTTTTCGAATAATTGGTTTTCGAAAAAGTGATCTTTCGAAAAAACTGTCGATCGAAAAAGTAATTTTTATAAAACTTTCCGTCAAAAAAACGTTTTTCGAAAAAAAATATATTTTCTGCCCGATATTCTCCCTTTTTTACAAAATATGAATTTTTTCGGTATTATCGTATTTTGACAAAATCTCTTCTCGATCAAAACGTTTTCGATCAAATCTCCATTCCATCAAATCATTTTCGATCAAATCTCCGTTCGATTAAATCGCTTACGATCGAATCACTTCGACAATATCTCCTTCTTTCAAATTGTTTCGACAATATCTCCGGATACCGCTCCCGTCACTTTCCCAACTGTTAATAGAAGACGCGGCAAGATGGTACCGCAACAACAAGGGGAAGTGGCGGAACTGGGAGGAATTTACGCGCTCGACTAAGTGCTGATACAGAGGTAGCGAAACGTACCAAGAGAAGCTAATCCTAGAGTGCACCGCGCGCGCACAAGGCGAAGACGAGCCGGTGCACGAGTACATGAATTGCATCATAAGCATGCTACAAGAGCTTGTCCCTAAGCCGACGGAGAGAGATCAGACCACCTCTACCGAAATATGCTGCTGAAAATACAGCTTCAATTCAAGAGATCAGATGAGCAAACCATCGATCAATTGTTCGACTTGGCCCGCGAAGTGGAAAGGCTGCGGGAGCGCGAGAAGCTCTATGAGCCTCTTTCAGTAGAAGGTGAGTTAGTGCGACCCGAGTTCGCATACAAGGCCAAGAAGAGATCGAACAAGGTGCCTCCAAAGGCGAAAGTGAAATGGGAGAAACCCGCTGCGAACAAGCAGTTGGCGGACTTCGATGCGATTCTGGCTCAGCTAAAGAAGCTGCTGGCATAGAAGAACAAAAGCCCAGAAAACAGCGAGCCCAGAAGTCCGAAGGGCGGTTGATGGTTTGGTCTGAAAAAGAAACCGCAGGGTAAGAATCCTTAAGCGCAATCCGGCGAGCAGAGAGGGCAGAATGGAAAGCCCCGTGGCGGAAACGAAGCGGAAGGGGGGCGAAATAGAACGCCCTTAGACCCTTCCAAGCCGATATCCTGCAACGGATGCAACAAGTTGGCGTACTCTTGCAGCTACTGCCCTGATTGCAATAAGGGAAACTCTCCCGGGAGCGGCTAAGTAGGACTCAGGCTGAACCCGAGGGACAGAGTGTCCCCAAGACGCCCGGTACATCGGGACCTAGCAGCGAACGAGACCGCGCGGATTCAATCCGCTGCGGAATCGACTCGATGAAGCCAGAGAGATACGGGAAGGAAATCGGTTCTATTCCTATCCTCTATAATAGGCGATTTCCGGATCAGAACCCTGTATGATCCAGGAGCTTCGACGACGGTGATGGGGTCTAACGGCCTCACAATCGCTACCGTTCTGGAAAAATCGCTCTCTATCGAAAACTCGGAGAGAGTGAAGTTGGCTGATGGACGTGTAGAACCACTGAACGGGCACGTAATGTTGCCTTTCACCGTTGGTGGTGAAACCAAGGAACTCAGGGTTGCCATTATGTCAAATCTAGACGCCGAATGTTACGTAGGAGTTAACTTCGTATGAGCGTTTCGGGCTGTTCTAGACCCAGTCGATGATCAACTGTTCCTCAAAAACAGCAAGTTCCATGGCCAGTTCGAGGTAGCCAGCATGAACGGGGGGCGGCTTCTTTTTCGTCAGCGGGTGTCGCCGACGCAACCGATAGTCAACGCGAGAATTTGCGTCAACTGTTGAATAGAGTCCTTTCCAATACCACGTCCCAGATCGGACGATCACACGACATTGAGTACACGATTGACGGATCAGCCAAGCCGATCAAGCTGCGGTACTACACGGTTTCAGACAAAATTCAAGAAGAAATGCATTGCCAAGTAAAGGAGATGTTTGACTCCGGTGTCATTGAGCCCTCGACCAGCGTGGTGATGACGAAAAAGAATGACAATTCTAGACAGTTTTGCATAGATTTCAGGAACGTCAACGCCTTAACAAAACCAGATGCATATCTTTCGCCTTTCATGCACGGTAAACTGCGCAAACTAAGAAAGGCTCGCTACATCTCCATCCTCGACATGAATTGCGCGTATCGTCAGATTGCATTACTATATTTACGATTCCTGTATTCGGACTATTTCAATTCACAAGGATGCCGTATGGATTGCCATATGCAGAGGTGACTTTCCAACGGATGATCGATCAAGTCGTGAGACCAGACATGACACCGCATGCTTATGCGTATGTTGATGATATTATCATCGTATCAGAAACATTCGAGGATCATAAGCGCTACCTACAGGAAGTTCTTAAAAGGCTAGCGGAAGCTGGACTTTCCATAACTCGCGACGAGTGCGTGTTTTGTAAGTCAGAGGTTAAGTTGCTTGGGGTATTGATGAACAGAGTTAGAGTTTAACCAAACCCTGCCAAGATAGAGCCGATCAAGGAGTATGCGGCTCCAAAAACCTCAAACAGCTTCGCCGCTTCCTAGGTATGGCCTCTTGGCACAGGCGTTTCATTTCGGATTATGCGACGATCGCAGAACCATTGACACGCCTAACCAAGAAGAACCAGCGATACAAGTGGCTCAATGAACAAAAGCAGGCTTTTCAGCAGCTTACAGCCGTGCTGATGACAGCCCTAATTCTGCAGTGGCCATCGCCAGACGGGCAGTGCATCCTGCAAACCGACGCGAGTGATACCGGCATAGGAGCCGTGCTACTCCAACTCGTCGAAGGAGAAGAGTCAGTTTTGGAGTACGCCAGTCGTACGTTATCTCCTACCGAAAGGAACTACAGTGTCACACAACGAGAGTATTTAGCCGTAGTATGGGCTATAAACAAGTTCAGGCAATATATCGAGGGTTACCACTTCCGAGTCGTTACCGACCACATCAGTTTACGATGGTTGTGCAATATGCGCAATCCAACGAGTCGTCTCGCAAGATGGGCTCTGGAACTTAAAGCGCACATCTTTACGATTGAGCATAAGAAAGGCGCGCTCAATCACGTTCCAAATGCGCTTTCCAAAATATTTGAGGAAGACGAGCCTACGATAGCCTCGGTTTCTTGGAGTTACTTAACTGTTGACCCGTGGTACCTCTCATGAATTAAAGACGTGACCGCGAGACCACGGGATTTCCCCGAATGGAAAATAGTAGGGGGAAACCTCTATACGTACCGACCTGACTCCGACCTAGAGGACATTGTGGGAGACACTGAGTCCTGGAAAATGGTAGTGCCTCAAGAGAATCGCCCGTCGGTTCTAAGAGAATGTCACGTCGATCCAGCTGCTGGCCATTTAGGACGAGAAAAGACTTTCTCACGCATCGCCGGATTATATTATTGGCATCGTTACTATGCGGAAATAGGCGACTACGTGAGGAAATGTCAAATATGTCAGCAGTGTAAAGTAGAGCAACAAGCGCCAAGGGGCCTGATGGGCTGCTGAGTTGTCGAAAGGCCTTAGCAGGTGATCGCAGATGACGTGACTAGACCACTCCCCGCTCTACCCATAGATTCGAGAACATCTTAGTCTTCCAAATTTTATTCATGTGCTGGATTGAAGCGGTCTAAATCAGGAAAGCAAACACAAAAACAATCGTGAAAGAAGTACTCCATTCCGACAATGAGACAGAGTTCGAGAATAAGATGGTGGAAGAATTCCTCAAAGAGAACGGAGTGTATCATACGACGACACCTCCTTACCATCCTCGAGCAAACCTCGTAGATAGGTCTAATCGCACGCTTAAGACAATGGTAGCTTCGTACATCAAGGAGAAGCATACCAACTGGGATGAAAAGCTACCAGAGCTGGTGTTTGCGATAAACACACCGGTTTAAAGCTCGACAGGGTGGAGCCCGACAAGGTTGAACTACGGTCGACAGCCAGAGCCGCCTAGCACGGACCGGCGACAGCAAGAAAAACTCGCACAATAACGGTTTGATCAGCAGCGGTTCCAGGACTGGTCTGAAAGACTGTCCAGGCTAACCGAACTGCACATAGTGGCCTCCGAGAATTCCGCTGCGGCTCAAGCGAGATATGCCATATGTTTCAACGCTGACAAGATAACCTCGAAGTTCGCACCTAAGTACGTAGGCCCATATGTAGTTGTTCAAATGCAAGGCTCAAACACGTACCTAATTGAAGACGAACAAGGGGGTGAGGATATGATTCACGCCGAACACCTCAATCCCTACGTACCCGATGATGGACCGCCTCTTGCCAAAGTAGACGACATCGCTCAACCGACGATGACCAATTGCGGACCAATTCGCCCTGGAGGTCCTTGCGGCAAGGATCTTAAGCAGCGACCCTGGAGAAACCGTCGAGCGCTTGATCAATGGAACCCTTGCCGTTACAGATTTCGTAGTCAAGTCATTCCAGTAAAAGGCGGACACCCGTCAGAAGGACTTGGAGGGAGTCTTCATTGAGGAGCTCGACAACGAGACAGAAGGATAGATAGAAAATCCGTCATGGCGACCGCGTGTCCCGAGAAAAAGAGAAACACGGAAGTTTACCGTGCACGAGGAACTCGACGAGAGACAGTGTGTATGGCCGCGTGTGTTCGTACGAGTGCGGACCCGGGATAATCAACCCAGTTGTTCAGGAGAACAGGGTACGAGAGTGAATGAATGAATGAATGCATAGTTTTATTAGACTAAGGACTCGTGGTCCATAATAGTCAGGCCAGAATATATAGTTCGACAAGAAGAGGCAGATTATCCTCTGAGAATCACGCTAGTACAATTATTTCGTTAATACTAAAATAAATAATAAAGAGTAAAAAAATATAAAATATAAATATATATGGGGTATTCCACGTGAAGTGGTCCGATCAAAATTTTAAAATGCACACAATTTTGGGTACACTTTGCAAATGTTTTTCAGAATACAGAAAAAAATTTTTAGGTACTGGAATCTATTTGCTTAAAAGTTATTCTAACCTCAAAAAGTGAATTTTTCCATATTTTTTTCAACACCAGCTGGGTTTACCGCTATATAACTCAAAATCTATCAACTTTTACTATAGAACATTATATGTAACATTCGTTGCTAATTATATCTAGAATTTATTCTTCTGGGTTAGAATTTCTAATCTCAAGGTCAATGTTACATAAACTACATGTCAATATTCAACTTGAAAAAAGTGCAAGTGCGCCACCTTTGATTTTTTCATCCAAAAGTCTAAAAGAAAGCATGGAGCAATACCTTTCAAATGGTCTGTAGCATTTTTATGGCCTCCAATTCTGTAAAAAGTTATGACAATTTAAAGAAAGACAAAAAATTCAGAAAAATTAACATGGTAATTCCCATTTAAATTTTTAAAAACATTTCGTGTTTCTTTAAATTATCGTAACTTTTTACAGAATTGGAGACCATACAAATGCTACAGACCATTTGAAAGGTATTGCTCCAAGCTTTTTTTTAGACTTTTGGATAAAAAAATCAAAGGTGGCGCACTTGCACTTTTTTCAAGTTGAATATTGACATGTAATTTATGTAACATTGACCTTGAGATTAGAAATTCTAACCCAGAAGAATAAATTCTAGATATAATTAGCAACGAATGTTACATATAATGTTCTATAGTAAAAGTTGATAGATTTTGAGTTATATAGCGGTAAACCCAGCTGGTGTTGAAAAAAATATGGAAAAATTCACTTTTTGAGGTTAGAATAACTTTTGAGCAAATAGATTCCAGTACCCAAAAATGTTTTTCTGTATTCTGAAAAACATTTGCAAAGTGTACCCAAAATTTGGTGCATTTTAAAATTTTGATCGGACCACTTCACGTGGAATACCCCATATATATATATATCTATAATATATAAATATTTCGCCGCCGCCGCCGCCGCCGCCGTGTCTAAGAATTCAGAATTCAACATATATATATATGTTTTATATATATATGTCATATATATATGTTATATATATGTTATATATATGTCATATATATGTTATATATATGTTATATATATATATATATGTCATATATATGTGTGTGTGTGTGTGTGTGTGTGTGTTTGTGTGTGTGCGTGCTAGTGTGTGCTTGCGTGTGCGTGTGCGTGTGCGTGTGCGTGTGCGTGTGCGTGCGTGAGTGTGTGTGTGAGTGTGTGAGTGTGAACATACACTTTTCCAAATATCCATATGTGATATATACAATGGGTTAAAAATTAAATACATTAATTATTGCATTTTTAAGATAATTCATAACTTTTTACAGAACTGAAGGCCATAAAAATGCTACAGACTATTTGAAAGGTATTGCTCCAAGCTTTCTTTCAAACTTTTGGATAAAAAATCAATTGTAGCGCATTTACACTTTTTTAAGTTGAATATTGGCATGTATTGTATATAACATTTACATTGAAATTAGAAATTCTAACCCAGAAGTGTGTGTGTGTGTGTGTATGTGTGTGCGTATGTGTGTGTACGTGTTATTTGTGCGCAAAAAAAGTTGTGAATATAACTTGAAAGAATGTGTATTAGTTTACTTATTCCTGATAAAACTCATAAAATAAAAACGGACCTAAAATTTAATGTAATGTTTTTAAAAATATGCACAATTTTACGAAGATAAAATAAATATTAATCAAGTATAACATACACTTTTTCAAATATCTATATGTGAAATATACAATAAATTAAAAATTATACATTAATTATTGCATTTTTAAGATAATTCTATTATAAACAGTAATGGCAAAAGAAAATTCAAATTTTAACAGAGGCAATATAAAATACGAATTACATTTCAAAAATTTTTCGAAAATTATTATTTTAGTAGTATTTAATTTAAATATTATTCAAATCAAAATTTAAAAATTGTATGGATATATAAGTAAGTAGATTACGTATATTTATATAAAACAATATTTTATATAAACAAGTATGTATTTATTAGAAACAAAAGGTTATTTAAGGAATGCCTTTGTTTATAATAATTAAAATAAATATATGGGCTCTGTAACTAAAGGGAAAAATAAATTGGATATAATTATGGATTAAAACGCAAATTTTAAAGAGGGTGCAAATTACGTATTACGGGAGAAATGGAAGAAACAGGTTTTTATTTATATACCGCTAAAATGTTATAAATAATTCTTTAAAGCTAATACAAAAATTAATTTAATTAAGAAGAAAGTTTCTTACTCTTAAAGTATAAAATATTAATGACATATAGAACTCTTGGCGATGACTTAAATAAATTAATTTTAGGAGGTAAAGTTCTATTAAATCCGTTTCAAATAATCTAAAATTTTAATAGGTTTTTACTAAATACTACAATTAAGTATATTCACTTTACTATTTTTGGTAAGTTAATTGTTCATTACCATATATATGGGCTATTTCACATCAGTGGTACGATGAAAATTTGAAATCACTCCAAATTTTGTGAACAGACTGGAAATATCTACCAGAAGATAGAAAAAAAATTTGAGGTGTTAAAAATAATTTGCCTAAGAGTTATTCCACCATGAAAAATGGAAATTTTACAATTTTTTAGAGAAATTATTAGTTTCCGGGTATTCTATCTCTTCGAGATTTTAAAAGTAAGATATGTAACCAGGGTAGATAAGTTCTAAAGATTAATTTAAACAAAAGTTGTTTGTAATGTTTTTTTCAAAAAAATCAACAGATTTTGAGATAAATGGCTTTAAAAATAGAAATTTTTCTAAAAAATTGAAAAATATCCACTTTTCATGGTCGAATAACTCTTAAGCAAATTATTTTTAACACTTAAATTTTTTTTGTATGTTCTGGAAGATGTTTCCAGCCTGTTCTCAAATTTTGGAGTGATTTAAAATTTTCATCGTACCACTTGACGTGAAATAGCCCATATATATGTATATATATGTTATATATGTCATATATGTGTGTGTGTGTGTGCGTGCGGCGGAATATTTATATATATATATATTTTAAAATTGTTTTTTCAAGAATACATAATATATGTATTTTTTCCGTGCGCAAAAAAAAAGTTGTGAATATAACTTGAAAGAATGTGTATTAGTTTACTTATTCTTGATAAACTCATAAAATTTTTAAACATATACTCAATAATAATAACGGATCTAAAATTCAATGTAATGATTTAAATACAGATGCAAAATTATTTGAAGATGAAATAAATATTACACAGTATAACCATACACTTTTCCAAATATCTATATGTGAAATATACAATAAATTAAAACTTGAATACATTAATTATTGCGTTTTTAAGATAATTCTATTATAAATAGTAATGGCAAAAGAAAATTCAAATTTTAACAGTGGCAATATAAAATACGAATTACATTTCAAAAGTTTTTCGAAAACTATTAATTTAGGAGCATTTAATTTAAATATTTTTTAAATTAATATTTCAAAATTGTATGGATATATAAGTGTGTAGATAATTTATATTTATATAACACAATATTTTAAATAAACAAGTATGTATTTATTAGAAACAGAAGGATATTTAAGAAATGAATTTGTTTATAATAATCAAAATAAATATTTGGGCTCTGCATAGTAAAAATAAATTGGATATAATTATGGATTAAAACGCAAATTTTGAAAGAGGGTGCAAATTACGAATCACGGGAGAAATGGAAGTAAACAGGTTTTATTTATATAGCGCTAAAATTTTATAAATAATTCTTTAAAACTAATACAAAAATTAATTTAATTAAGAAGAAAGTTTTATTACTCTAAAAGTACAAAATATTAATGACATAGAACTTTTGGCGATGATCGTTCGTCATTAAATAAATTAATTTTAGGAGTTGAAGTTTTATTTATAACCGTTTAAAATAATCCAAAATTTTAATAAGTTGTTAACTAAAATACTACAATTTAGTAAGTATATGTACTTTACTATTTTTGGTAAGTTAATTTTTCATTAACATTTATAATTATTAAAATATAAATGTAAGCTTTATGAGAATTCATATAGTTTAAAATTTACAGTTAACATTTAATATGTCTTCTATTTTTTTTATTATTTTTATTCGGATTTCATTGTACTCTAAATTTTGGTAAACTTTTATTTATAAATTATAATAACTATAGCAATACCTCCAAGGTGTTGTGTGAATCTGTTTAATTTTTAAGGTGTCCATGGTAGTGAAAAAATAATACAATTTAAAACATTATTTTAAATAAATTAATTACGAAAAACCTTTTTCGAAATTAAAAATAGGGGGTTGGCGCGCGAAGCGCGCAGGGGGGCCGAAGCCCCCCTAGTATATATATATATATATCTCTCTATAATATATAAATATTTCGCCGCCCGCCGCCGCCGCCGCCGCCGCCCGTGTCTAAGAATTCAGAATTCAACATATATATATATGTCATATATATGTTATATATATGTCATAATATGTATATATATATGTTATATATATGTTATATATATGTCATATATATATGTTATATATGTTATATATATATGTCATATAATATGTTATATATATGTTATATATATATGTATATATATATGTTATATATATATGTCTCTATATATGTCTATATGTTATATATATGTCATATATATGTCATATATATATGTTATATATATATGTCATATATGTCATATATATATGTTATTATATATATGTCTTATATATATGTAATATATATATGTCATCTATATATGTTATATATCTGTTATATATATATGTCATATATATATGTTGTATATATATGTCATATATATATGTTATATATATGTTATATATATATATGTCATGTATATGATATATATATGGGGTATTCCACGTGAAGTGGTCCGATCAAAATTTAAAATGCGCCAAATTTTGGGTACACATTGCAAATGTTTTTCAGAATACAGAAAAAAATTTTTAGGTACTGGAATTATTAGTTCAAAACTTATTCTAACCTCAAAAGTGAACTTTTTTCAGTTTTTTTCAACACCAGCTGGGTTCATCGCTATTTAACTCAAATCTATCAACTTTTACTATAGAACATTATATGTAACATTCGTTGCTAATTATGTCTAGAATTTATCCTTCTGGGTTTGAATTTCTAATTTCAAGGTGAATGTTAGATAAACTACATGTCAATATTCAACTTGAAAAAAATCTAACTTCGCCACAATTGATTTTTTTATCCAAAAGTCCAAAAGAAAGCTTGGAGCAATACCTTTCAAATGATCTGTAGCATTTTTATGGCCTTCAATTCTGTAAAAAGTTATGATAATTTAAAGAAAGACGACATTTTTTTAAAAATTTAAATGGGAAATACCATGTTAATTTTTGTGAATTTTTTGTCTTTCTTTAAATATCATAACTTTTTGCAGAATTGAAGGCCATAAAAATGCTACAGACCATTTGAAGGTATTGCTCCAAGCTTTCTTTTGGACTTTTGGATAAAAAAATCAATTGTTGCAAAGTTAGATTTTTTTTAAGTTAAATATTGACATGTAGTTTATCTAACATTTACCTTGAAATTCAAACCCAGAAGGATAAATTCTAGACATAATTAGCAACGAATGTTACATATAATGTTCTATAGTAAAAGTTGATAGATTTTGAGTTAAATAGCGATGAACCCAGCTGGTGTTGAAAAAAACTGAAAAAGTTCACTTTTGAGGTTAGAATAACTTTTGAACTAATAAATTCCAGTACCTAAAAATTTTTTTCTGTATTCTGAAAAACATTTGCAATGTGTACCCAAAATTTGGGGCATTTTAAAATTTTGATCGGACCACTTCACGTGGAATACCCCATATATGTCATATATATATAAGTGTGTGTGTGCATGTGTGTGTATGTGTGTGTGTGTTTGTGTGTGTGTGCGTGTGTGTGCTTGCGTGTGTGTGTGTGTGTGTGTGTGTGTGTGTGTGTGTGTGTGTGTGTGTGTGTGTGTGAACATACACTTTTCCAAATATCCATATGTGATATATACAATGGGTTAAAAATTAAATATAAAATACGAATTACATTTCAAAAGTTTTTCGAAAATTATTATTTTAGTAGTTTTTAATTTAAATATTATTCAAATCAAATTTAAAAATTGTTTGGAGATTACGTATATTTATATAAAACAATATTTTAAATAAACAAGTATGTATTATTAGATACAAAAGGTTATTAAGAAATGCCTTTGTTTATAATAATTAAAATAAATATATGGGCTCTGTAACTAAAGGGAAAAATAAATTGGATATAATTATGGATTAAAACGCAAATTTTGAAAGAGGGTGCAAATTACGAATTACCGGAGAAATGGAAGAAACAGGTTTTTATTTATATACCGCTAAAATGTTATAAATAATTCTTTAAAACTAATACAAAAATTAATTTAATTAAGAAGAAAGTTTAATTACTCTAAAAGTACAAAATATTAATGACATATAGAACTCTTGGCGATGACTTAAATAAATTAATTTTAGGAGGTAAAGTTCTGTTTAGATCCGTTTAAAACAATCTAAAATTTTAATAGGTTTTTACTAAATACTACAATTAAGTATATGCACTTTACTATGTTTGGTAGTTAATTGTTCATTACCACATATATATATATATTATATATATTACACCTTTGGTGTAAGTTATGTCCTAAAATACGTGAAAATTAGTGATTTTATGAGGTTTATGAGGTATAACTTACAACAGCGGTCTTGGCCGATAAGCTAACCCAAGCCATTCGAAAGCTCGCGAAAAATGTGAACTTTTGAGAGGTGTTAGATTAAAATCGATTATGTGTGGTAGCCTTTTTTTTATATTCAATATGTCTGGGTGTTCTATCTCTTCGAGATTTCAAAATTAAGAAATGTAACCAGGGTAGATAAGTTCTAAAGATTAATTTAAACAAAAGTTGTTTGTAATGTTTTTTCAAAAAATCAACAAATTTTGAGATAAATGGCTTTAAAAATAGAAGTTTTTCTAAAAATTGAAAAATTTCCACTTTAATGGTCGAATAACTCTTAAGCAAATTATTTTTAACACTTAAATTTTTTTTTGTATGTTCTGGAAGATGTTTCCAGCCTGTTCTCGATTTTGGAGTGATTTAAAATTTTCATCGTACCACTTGACGTGAAATAGCCCATATATATGTATATATATGTATGTATGTATGTGGATGTGTGTGCGTGCGGCGGAATATTTATATAATATATATATACATTTTAATATGTTTTTTCAAGAATACATAATATATGGATTTTTCCGTGCGCAAAAAAAGTTGTGAACATAACTTGAAAGAATGTGTATTTGTTTACTCATTCTTGATAAAACTCATAAAATTTTTAAACGTATACTCAATAATAATAACGGATCTAAAATGAATGTAATGCTTTAAATACAAATGCAAAATTGTTTGAAGATGAAATAAATATTAATCAAGTATAACATACACTTTTCAAATATCCATATGATATATACAATGGGTTAAAAAATTAAATACATTAATTATTACATTTTTAAGATAATTCTATTATAAACAGTAATGGCAAAAGAAAATTCAAATTTTTAACAGTGGCAATATAAAATACGAATTACATTTCAAAGTTTTTCAAAACTATAATTTAGGAGCATTTAATTTAAATATTTTTTAAATTAATATTTCAAAATTGTATGGATATATAAGTGTGTAGATAATTTATATTTATATAACACAATATTTTAAATAAACAAGTATGTATTTATTAGAAACAGAAGGGTATTTAAGAAATGAATTTGTTTATAATAATCAAAATAAATATTGGGCTCTGCATAGTAAAATAAATGGATATAATTATGGATTAAAACGCAAATTTTGAAAGAGGGTGCAAATTACGAATCACGAGAGAAATGGAAGAAACAGGTTTTTATTTATATAGCGCTAAAATTTTATAAATAATTCTTTAAAACTAATACAAAAATTAATTTAATTAAGAAGAAAGTTTTATTACTCTAAAAGTACAAAATATTAATGACATAGAACTTTTGGCGATGATCGTTCGTCATTAATAAATTAATTTTAGGAGGTGAAGTTCTATTTATAACCGTTTTCAAATAATCCAAAATTTTAATAAGTTGTTAACTAAAATACTACAATTTAGTAAGTATATGTACTTTACTATTTTGGTAAGTTAATTTTTCATTAACATTTATAATTATTAAAATATAAATTTAAGCTTTATAAGAAATCATATAGTTTAAAATTTACAGTTAACATTTAATATGTCTCTATTTTTTTATTATTTTTATTCTGATTTTATTACTCGAAATTTTGGTAAACTATTATTTATAAATTATAATAACTATAGCAATACCTTCAAGGGTTGTGTGAATCTGTTTAATTTTTAAGTGTCATGGTAGTAAAAAAATATACAGTTTAAAACATTATTTTAAATAAATTATTACGAAAAACCTTTTTCGAATTAAAATAGGGGGTTGGCGCGCGAAGCGCGCAGGGGGGGCGAAGCCCCCCTAGTATATATATATATATATCTATAATATATAAATATTTCGCCGCCGCCGCCGCCGCCGCCGTGTCTAAGAATTCAGAATTCAACATATATATATATGTTTTATATATATATGTCATATATATATGTTATATATATGTTATATATATGTCATATATATGTTATATATATGTTATATATATATATATATGTCATATATATGTGTGTGTGTGTGTGTGTGTGTGTGTTTGTGTGTGTGCGTGCTAGTGTGTGCTTGCGTGTGCGTGTGCGTGTGCGTGTGCGTGTGCGTGTGCGTGCGTGAGTGTGTGTGTGAGTGTGTGAGTGTGAACATACACTTTTCCAAATATCCATATGTGATATATACAATGGGTTAAAAATTAAATACATTAATTATTGCATTTTTAAGATAATTCATAACTTTTTACAGAACTGAAGGCCATAAAAATGCTACAGACTATTTGAAAGGTATTGCTCCAAGCTTTCTTTCAAACTTTTGGATAAAAAATCAATTGTAGCGCATTTACACTTTTTTTAAGTTGAATATTGGCATGTATTGTATATAACATTTACATTGAAATTAGAAATTCTAACCCAGAAGTGTGTGTGTGTGTGTGTATGTGTGTGCGTATGTGTGTGTACGTGTTATTTGTGCGCAAAAAAAGTTGTGAATATAACTTGAAAGAATGTGTATTAGTTTACTTATTCCTGATAAAACTCATAAAATAAAAACGGACCTAAAATTTAATGTAATGTTTTTAAAAATATGCACAATTTTACGAAGATAAAATAAATATTAATCAAGTATAACATACACTTTTTCAAATATCTATATGTGAAATATACAATAAATTAAAAATTATACATTAATTATTGCATTTTTAAGATAATTCTATTATAAACAGTAATGGCAAAAGAAAATTCAAATTTTAACAGAGGCAATATAAAATACGAATTACATTTCAAAAATTTTTCGAAAATTATTATTTTAGTAGTATTTAATTTAAATATTATTCAAATCAAAATTTAAAAATTGTATGGATATATAAGTAAGTAGATTACGTATATTTATATAAAACAATATTTTATATAAACAAGTATGTATTTATTAGAAACAAAAGGTTATTTAAGGAATGCCTTTGTTTATAATAATTAAAATAAATATATGGGCTCTGTAACTAAAGGGAAAAATAAATTGGATATAATTATGGATTAAAACGCAAATTTTTAAAGAGGGTGCAAATTACGTATTACGGGAGAAATGGAAGAAACAGGTTTTTATTTATATACCGCTAAAATGTTATAAATAATTCTTTAAAGCTAATACAAAAATTAATTTAATTAAGAAGAAAGTTTTCTTACTCTTAAAGTATAAAATATTAATGACATATAGAACTCTTGGCGATGACTTAAATAAATTAATTTTAGGAGGTAAAGTTCTATTAAATCCGTTTCAAATAATCTAAAATTTTAATAGGTTTTTACTAAATACTACAATTAAGTATATTCACTTTACTATTTTTGGTAAGTTAATTGTTCATTACCATATATATGGGCTATTTCACATCAGTGGTACGATGAAAATTTGAAATCACTCCAAATTTTGTGAACAGACTGGAAATATCTACCAGAAGATAGAAAAAAAATTTGAGGTGTTAAAAATAATTTGCCTAAGAGTTATTCCACCATGAAAAATGGAAATTTTACAATTTTTTAGAGAAATTATTATTTTCAAAGCTATTTATCTCAAAATCTATTGATTTTTTTAAAAATACATTATAAACAACTTTTGTTCAAAATAATCTTTAGAACTTATCTACTTGGGTTACAATTCCTAATTTTAAAATCTCGAAGAGATAGAACGCCCGGAAATATTGAATATCAAAAAAAGGCGACCACGCCACAATCGATTTTGATCTAACACCGCTCAAAAGATCACATTTTTTGAACACACAAACACCAAATTTTTTAAAAAATTTAAATGGGAAATACCATGTTAATTTTTGTGAATTTTTTGTCTTTCTTTAAATTATCATAACTTTTTACAGAATTGAAGGTCATAAAAAGCTACAGACTATTTGAAAGGTATTGCTCCAAGCTTTCTTTTAGACTTTTGGATAAAAAAACCTTAAGATTAGAAATTCTAACCCAGAAGGATAAATTCTACACATAATTAGCATCGTACCACTTGACGTGAAATACACCATATATATGTATATATATGTATGTATGTATGTGGGTGTGTGTGCGTGCGGCGTAATATTTATATAATATATATATATATTTTAAAATTGTTTTTTTAAGAATACATAATATACGTATTTTTTCCGTGCGCAAAAAAAAAGTTGTGAACATAACTTGAAAGAATGTTTGAAGATTAAATAAATATTTTAATGAAATAAAACTTCGATTGATCTCTGCGAACTCAGCTTTTTATTTTGTGCCTACGTTTCGGACGTTTCTTTGACCGTCCCTTTTCAAGGCTATACAAAAAATATACTCGTTAAAATTTACAATTTCGCACAAATTGACAATAATAAAACACATTTAGTACACTCTTACCTATAAAAAAGGCGCAGAGATGTTAAGTTTTCATATTAATTACACCACAATCCTCCATCGATATCGCACAACTATCAAATTAATTAAATTAAAATTAATATTAAAAACTTTAAGCCGAATACAAACTAAAGAAGAAGAAATATTATACAATTAAAATTAAAATTAAAAGGTCTTGTTACCTTCGCACAACCCTCCACTCTACATGCTAAGAAGAAAAAACTATATAATTAGTATTTACTGCTATAATTAGTATATAAGTCTCACTACTGTACAGGACTCCTTTCGGGGAGGTCCTCGTTTTTTCTTCTTAGCATGTAGAGTGGAGGGTTGTGCGAAGGTAACAAGACCTTTTAATTTTAATTTTAATTGTATAATATTTCTTCTTCTTTAGTTTGTATTCGGCTTAAAGTTTTTAATATTAATTTTAATTTAATTAATTTGATAGTTGTGCGATATCGATGGAGGATTGTGGTGTAATTAATATGAAAACTTAACATCTCTGCGCCTTTTTTATAGGTAAGAGTGTACTAAATGTGTTTTATTATTGTCAATTTGTGCGAAATTGTAAATTTTAACGAGTATATTTTTTGTATAGCCTTGAAAAGGGACGGTCAAAGAAACGTCCGAAACGTAGGCACAAAATAAAAAGCTGAGTTCGCAGAGATCAATCGAAGTTTTATTTCATTAAACTAGTTTTTGACGAACAATAAATTCTTTTACCATCTATTAAATAAATATTAATCAAGTATAACATACACTTTTCCAAATATCCATATGATATATACAATGGGTTAATAATTAAATATATTAATTATTGCATTTTTAAGATAATTCTATTATAAACAGTATAGGCAAAAGAAAATTCAAATTTTAACAGTGGCAATATAAAATACGAATTACATTTGAATAGATTTTCAAAAACTATTAATTTAGGAGCATTTAATTTAAATATTTTTTAAATTAATATTTCAAAATTGTATGGATATATAAGTGTGTAGATAATTTATATTTATATAACACAATATTTTAAATAAACAAGTATGTATTTATTAGAAATAGAAGGATATTTAAGAAATGAATTTGTTTATAATAATCAAAATAAATATTTGGGCTCTGCATAGTAAAAATAAATTGGATATAATTATGGATTAAAACGCAAATTTTGAAAGAGAGTGCAAATTACGAATCACGGGAGAAATGGAAGTAACAGGTTTTTATTTATATAGCGCTAAAATTTTATAAATAATTCTTTAAAAATAATACAAAAATTAATTTAATTAAGAAGAAAGTTTTATTACTATTAAAGTACAAAATATTAATGACATAGAACTTTTGGCGATGATCGTTCATTAAATAAATTAATTTTAGAAGGTGAATTTCTATTTATAACGGTTTAAAATAATCCAAAATTTTAATAAGTTGTTAACTAAAATACTACAATTTAGTAAGTATATGTACTTTACTATTTTTGGTAAGTTAATTTTTCATTAACATTTATAATTATTAAAATATAAATTTAAGCTTTATAAGAATTCATATAGTTTAAAATTTACAGTTAACATTTAATATGTCTTTATTTTTTTTTATTATTTTTATTCTGATTTCATTACTCTAAATTTTGGTAAACTTTTATTTATAAATTATAATAACTATAGCAATACCTCCAAGGTGTTGTGTAAATCTGTTTAATTTTTAAGGTGTCCATGGTAGTGAAAAAATAATACAATTTAAAACATTATTTTAAATAAATTAATTACGAAAAACCTTTTTCGAAATTAAAAATAGGGGGTTGGCGCGCGAAGCGCGCAGGGGGCCGAAGCCCCCCTAGTATATATATATATATATAGATTTCTGTCGCCTACACGCTCACATATGGTTTATATAACTACAAAGGCGAGATACATGCATTCGTCCCCGAACATTCACACCCTACATCCGCAATCGTTAAATATAATAATCTAAGGTAATAATAATAATATAAAGTAATATAAAATAATAGATAAGATAGAGATTAAATGTAATTAAAATAAACCTATGAAAGCGCCGAATTACTACCTAGTACCGTCAAATTTTTCTTTAAAATATTTAAGTAAGCAGTGCTTAAAACGTGGTCCAGCATACACTGCGCGCAAGCAATCGAGAACCCCATTCCAGAGATATGCCGCCCCAATCACAAAAGAGGATCGGAAACAAGTAGTAGTCATCCTCGGAATGCACAAATCGTATTGTGAAGCCCTCTTAGAACCCATTCTATCCATACCGCGGGAACATAATTTTTCTCTAATATATACGGGTTCTCCAGTGGCTAAGATTTTGGCAAGTAGACACAAAACGCGATAGTCTTCATGCTGCGCAAAAGGAAGAATATCAAATTTTTTATACACCGGAGTAATATGGACGCTTTGACGGCAACCCTCTATAAAACGGAGGGCTGCAATCTTACACCTCTGCAATTTTAGAATTAACTCAGCGGAGAGGCCGAAAAGGACGCCGGGGCAATAATCAAGATAAGGAAACACCAATGATTTAATTAAGAATAGCCTAGTTGGGTTGGGAATGCAGTCACCACATTTGCGCAATCGTGCGAGTGCAGCGAAACACTTTCTGGATGTTTCCACACAGTGACTCGAGCCACTTAACGTGCTGTCTAAAGAAAATCCAAGCAATTTAATATTCTCGTGATAACTGATATCTGCAGCAGTAAGTTGTAACTTCGAGAGAGAGAGAGAGAGAGAGAGAGAGAGAGAGAGAGAGAGAGAGGTATTTTATTCAGATTTTATTTATATTTAATTACATTGTAATTATTATTTTTTGTAATGTACAAATAAACTTATAAGTCATCAGGCGCAAGTGATATCACAGTCAAATATATAACATTAAGGTAACAATATCACAAGCCAACTAATAATACGCATACGGTGAAAATCACAGTAAGTCAGAAGTATAAGTGAATACAAATAAAACAACGGTCGGTTACATCTATCAGTCCTAATTATAAAATTAGACAAAACAGTACATTAACGATTTAAACTAATCAAGTGCCAAGAGGTGTCTCCGCGACGCGGCCTTGAAACCTTTTAGCGATGGTAGACCACGAATTTCCGTCGGTAAGGAGTTCCACAGATGCGCACCTTGAACCTGGAGAGAGCATTTACCAGTCTCTGTGCGCATCATGGGAGGCGCGAGTTCTCTTGTGACCCCCCTTCCAGAATTCCTGGGACCACACCTAGAAAAGAGACTTTCCAGGTACGCCGGAACACGCATACGCACAATTTTGTACATAAGTTCCGCCATAAAATATTGTCTCCTAGAATCTGTGCGCAGCCATCCCAAAGAATATCTGTGGGGCGTCACGTGATCATCCCTCCTAATACCACAAACGTAACGCACAAATGTATTCTTTTGTCACGGGTCTCCTGCGAAGCATCCAGCATAACCACTGAACAATAGTCTGTGTGGGGAAACAACAACGCCTCAGCAAGCCGCTTTCTGAGAGCCTGAGTAGTGTATCTGCTGAAAAATCGCAGACTATAGAGGACTCTATTTACTTTTTTTGTAATGTTATCCACGTGCAGCTTCCAAGACAGCTGTGAGTCCAGAACCACACCAAGACTCAGGACCCTCTGTACAAACGGGATGTACACCCCATCACTCAGCTCGATACCATGATCATCATTACAAAAGTCCGATCAGAATTTTCGACATCCAAATAAAATAGCTTGGGTCTTTGAGGCATTGACCAATCTTGCACTGCTATGGCGGCTCTCCGAAGCCCCGCCATTCCCCCACCCAGATCAGAGTATGGAATTTGCAAGTAAATCTGCAGATCATCTGCATACAAAACATGCTGGACGCCTGCTGGAATAAGTACGTCTCGTAAGTCGTTAATGTATAGGCAGAAGAGTAGGGGTCTCAGGACTGACCCCTGTGGCACTCCAAGGTTTGCTGCTATCCAAGAGAAGGTACTGCCCGATAAAACAACAGCCTGCCTAGGAGACGAAAAATAAGAATTTAGCCACAATAAGGTTGACCTGGAGAACCCCATTTCTCTTAAGCGGTCAAGTAAGCGGGTAGGAGATATTGTGTCAAACGCCTTGCTAAAGTCGAACAGCAAGAGCATTGTTACAAGCTTTTTGTCTATGCCTGCACGAATGTCCTCCGTCAACTTAAGCAATGCAGTTTCCGTCGAGTGGTATTGTCTGAAACCCGTTTGCATTGGGTCCATAAGCGAGCGTGACAGTAGGAACTCCTGTAACTGATTCAAGGCAATCTTCTCCAGAACCTTAGATAAGAAAGATAATAGTGCAATTGGTCTGAAATCAGAAGGCGATGATGGTATTTTGCACTTATTCAAGGGGATAATACGAGCCTTCTGCCATAGGTCTGGGAAAATGCCTATCGAAAAAGAGGAGTTAAATATTGTGACAAGCTTGAGAGGAGAAATGCGAAATTGCCAAAATAACATCACTTATGTTGATTGCTTTAAAAGAAAACCCTTCATCAGTAGCCTGATGAATAATAACATGGCGGCTCGCATCATCCTCCAGAGGGGAGACCGACACACCAGCAAACTGCCCATTCAAGTCCTCAAGTGCAAAACCATTTAAGTCAACCACCTGCTTAGGAAGGAAACCCAAATTTCGCAACTCTTTCCAAACATTGTCTTTGTCTTTGTCGAGAGTCTGAGATATACGATTTTGAAAATACTCCGTTTTAATAGTCTCAGTTCTTTCGTCTGTGTGTCTCCTAATATGAAAAAACTCGTCAAGTATTTTTGGGTCCCGTGTACGTGTGTAACGTCTGTAGAGTGCATTACGCTTGCGTTGCAACTGAGATAGCTCCGCGTCTACATAAAGCGGCCTGGACTTTTGTGGTATGATGGTTTTGAGAGGAGCAATTAAATCCATGACCGCTGACATATTATCGCAGAGGCATCCCAGTGCACGCTCAATGTCAATCTCAGCTACATGAAATGGCGACCAATCACACTGGGACAGTAAGTCTTGGAGATCATTGCTAGAAATATTTTTAAAATCACGGAAAGTAAAAGCATCCATATTGTTGTGAATTTGTGAAAAATTTGTATAACGTATCGTGGCATAAATAATGTTATGACCATTGTGAAAGGGCGCAGGGATGTTACCAAGATCAACAATTGAGTCATTATCATCAACAAAAATGACATCCAGCCATGTACTCGAGGTGGTGGTGAAATGCGTTGGTCCATGTTGGCCAAGTTGCAAGGAAAGTTCGGCGGACAAATTACGAACAAACTTAGCATCATCACACTCTTTAAGAATGTCGACATTCAGATCACCCATGACAAATTTCTGGCTATAATCCAGACTAAACTTACGAAGATTATCTAAAAAGTTCGACTCGCCTATGAAAGCGATTTTTGGCGGCCGATAAATAACGGCAACAAACACAGGAGGCGAGTCAGGTCCCTGAATACTGCAAAAAATGTATTCAGGTATACCTGGTTTAATAGGAAGCGAGAGAGAGAGAGAGAGAGAGAGAGAGAGAGAGAGAGAGAGAGAGAGAGAGAGAGAGAGAGAGAGAGAGAGAGAGAGAGAGAATGAATGAATATATTATTGGACCTGTTTGGGGTAGAAACCCCTTAGGCACTTAAGTAATACAGGCGTGGCAATATTTACAATTTCTTAAATTAAATTTCAACAACACAAATAAAATACATATAAAACATAAACAAAATTGGTAATGATACAAGTTAAAAATCGTAAAAATTGCATTTTAGTTTATAAAAATAAAAATATATAAAAATAATACAAAATATACAACGATCCTTATTTTAATTTTACAAGTTGAACACGCAAATTTAAACAATCTCCATAAAAAGTAGACTTATTCCGTTTGGAAACGATTTCCTCAGACCTAACCCGGTCGGACCAAGCTGTCGAGTCCAAACAGGTGATCGAAGAGAGTGTTTTTGAAAATATTTAGGAATGATTTCATGAAGATGTCAATGGGTAATTTGTTAATTATGCGAGATGATGTTATGACGAATGATTTGTTAAGGGCTTCTGTGCGAGGTGGAAGATATGAAAGTGCTTTAGGCGGATGACGAGATGAGACGCGGGGATTTGTAACAGGGTTATTTAATATTGTGAAATGATCTACAAGGTAAGCTGGTGAGCTATGTAGTATGATGTTATAGGCTAATGAACCAATGAGGAATGAACGTCTGGACTCGACCGACAACCATTTTAAATCCAGCCTGTAGGGGGTTACACGATCGTATCTGGACAGATCACCCCTCACAAATCTTACGCACGCATTAAGAAGTCTTTGCAGCTTTAAATTTTTGGTCTGATCGACATCATCATAGACCGCGCACGCATAATCAAAGTGCGGGAAGCTGAGCGCCTCCACTAGATTTTTCCTGAGTTTCCAAGATAGAGTTTTCTTGTAATATCTCAAGGAGTGAAAGACCCCATGTACACGCCTAGAAATTGCCGACACCTGTTTTGACCAGCCTAGAGTAGGTGAGATAATTACACCCAACGACTTAATTTCATTTTCATTACGCATGAACTCATTTCCTATTTTAACTCTCGGGGCAGTGTTCAGATCAATGCGCGAAATAAACGCCTGACTGCCCAGGATCATCACCTTCGTTTTATATACATTTAGTTTGAGACCGTTATTTTTTGCCTACATAGCGATGGCATTAGCATTCTCGGAGATTCGCTGGACTCCTGATTCAAACTCCGCCGGATAAAACGAGGAGTAATCCTGGGCATCATCCGCGAACAGCATATAATTGCTGTGTTTCAAAATACTAGGTAAATCATTGATAAATATTGAAAACAGAATCGGACCGAGTACACTGCCCTGAGGTACGCCTGCATTTACTCTTAACCAGTCAGACAGGTCGCCATCTTCACCCTCAACGGCCTGTGTGCGACCTACCAAGTACCTGTAAAACCAGTTTAAAACGTTGTCTGAGCACCCGATATCACCCAATTTGGTGATAAGTTTATCGTGGAGCACTGTATCGAAAGCTTTGGAGAAATCAAACAACATCAATGCCGTGATCTTTCGTAAATTAATGGCCCCCCAGTAACGCTGTCTGGGCACTATGGCCCCTACGAAAACCTGCCTGTCTTTCGGTCAGTATGTTATTGCTTTCCAAATAATGGGAAAGCTGCAAATGCACTACTCGCTCTAATACTTTCGACAGTTCACACAACTTAGCGATAGGCCTAGTATCAGCACACGACACAATATTATTCGACTTTGCTAATGGAAACAATACCACCCTCTTCCAGCAGTCGGGAAAATAGCCCACAGTTAGCATATTATTAAATAATTCTACAAGGGGAAAGGTTAATTTAGGTTCCAATAATTTTAGCATCTCTGCAGAGATTCCATCTATACCGACAGCCTTAGAGTTAGTTTTCAATAATGCAAGCCTCACCCCTCTGGCCGTTACTGTTGAGAAAGAGAAAGATGGAGATGAAGATGACACAAGCAAGTGTTTGACAGGATGGATGCAAATGATTGAATTGTAAACGGAGGTAAATAATTGGAAATAGATGAATAATGGGAGTTGAATTGGTGAGCAGAGAAAACGTTCAATGGTGAAGGGAGCGTCTTTGAGCAGAAACCCATATTCCGGAGATATTTCCAGTAGCTAGTTGGATCATTGTTAACACTAAGTTTATTCGCAAGAAATTTGAATTTGCAAGCGTTTATTAAATTCGAGACACTGTTTCTAATCTCCCTATAGTTACTATAATCCAACGGATCTCTTGAAATACGAGATTTTTTAAAAGCTTTATTTCTGTATTTGATGCGCATTTTTATTTCACGTGCAATCCAGAGTTAATGAGTGTTTTTGATGGTGATGAGTTTTAATGGCGCTAAGGTATTAAATGAGTCTAAAATTGAATTACTGATGTTAGTTATAGAAGAGGAGATGATATCAAATGAATTAAGGTTTGAGATGGCAGGCTGGTCAGGCCAGGTTTGAGTTGACGAGTTTGGTATGAATGATGTGAATGTAGTGTCAAGAATTTGAAGGTATACCTCTTCCAGATTTCTCCTCCAAAACTTCCTCTCCCCTACTTTTTGTTTGTTTGACAAAGATAATTCTAAACTAATGGAGTCATAGCCAGCCGCGAAGAGAGCAGTTGACTTGATATATTTGAAGCTTGGTACCGGCTCGCGAATCAGGAAGAGGTCTAACCAAGTGTGGGAGAAACCGTTCGATGTCACCGCATGATGCGTCGATTAAGATGGGATAAGCGAGAGGTCCAGCGCCGTCAAGTTTGCTCTCATCATGTTAGCAGCCGCACTATCCGTGTTCATGTCGATATTAAAATCTCCCGTGATTATAATGTTGTTGCAGTCCGGTAAAATATACGAGAAAACCTCAAAAAATTCGCACGGGTAGGCAGCTGTTGGCCTGCGATAAACCATTGCTAAAAAAGTCGTCAACGAGCCACCCACCACGCGCAAAACCAAGAATTCAGGTTTATTTGAAAAAACAGGATCCGAACTTGCGACAACACCAACCTTATATTCTTCACGTATATACGCCGCTACCCCACCCCCTGCCCTACCCACAAGATCTAATCTGTGCAGTACATACCCAGGTAATTTAAAAATATCAGAGGAGTCGTGCTCGGTAAGGAAGGTTTCCGTGATCGCTATGACATCGAAAGATTTCGAGTGAATTAAAGCTTCAATGGCTGCAAAATGAGTCTTAAGACGATTAATATTGGCATGAAAAATGGAAAAACAGTTAGAGGATGTGATATTAATGTTTTTATTGGCCCGACCAGTCCTGTCTCATTTATCATGTAAGGAGGATGAAGAGAGCGGCGGAAGATTACGAATATCGGCCTCAGAGGTTACGCGCGTCAACGGTCCATCTCTCGTCTCCTGAGTATAAACATTAAGATTTAATACTAAGGGCCTCGCATAGCCCAATTCAGTACTTTTCCGAACCGCTAGCAACCATAACTTAAAAACGGTTTTCGGCCATAGCGGCCTTACGAAGACGCCATTTTCTCCTCCTTCTTCAAAAATTTCGCTTGCCCTTCGTCCTTTTAGAAAGTGAGCCTTTTCTACGACTGCATCTCTAGCCGACGCTGATGACAACCGAACAACTATCCCTTTAGTTCTAGGTTAGGATGCGTTTACTCTAGTGACCGAGCCCGCCCGCATAACACAAGGACGAATATCTATAATCTGCTTCGTCAGCATTGGCAGGCCAATTTTGACGAGCAGTTTCTCAAAAATCGTGCAATCTGGGAAGCCTGAAACCGAAGGAAAACCCAAAACTAGCACCTCGCACGTGTCTTTCAATAAGTCAGCCGAGATGGCAATGCGAGAGGTGCCTTCGGAGCACCTCATCACATCCGACTCTAACGCCTGCAGTCTCGAATATACTGTTTGAATTTACGTATTTACTTCATTCATTCTTACGTTAGTTCTTTCCTCAAGTGAATCGACACTTGAATGAAACGTCCACCTTTTCCTCAACCCGACCGACCATTTTCTTAATGTCGTCCTTTAAATCGCGAGCGAACGCTTCTATCCACTGCGGCAGGGCGGCTGCCATTTGAACGGAGTCGACGTCAGTATCACGCGTTAGCTAATTCGAGACAGTGGGCGCGGCTCCATGTGGTTGCTTGGCAACCTTCGTTGTTGATGGCGACGGAGGCGAGGCAACACGCTTTGCGCAAGAGGCAGGGGGAATGGGCGTGGCTACCTGCGCGATATTGACGGTTGCGTCAGTCTATCGAGGCAACCCAGTCGGTGGCGCCCCCGCCTCGGTAGAGGTACGAACTATTATCTTAGTCCGCGCTAGTACGCAACAGCCTCGCTCCGAAGAGCCCGGCGCGATCTCAAAACAATTTATATGTACAAGGTTGTTACATACCGCGCAAACCTCGGTATTGTCCTTTCTTGTTACCCGTCCGCCGCAGACGAAGCAACCTCGCGGCATTGCCATTTTTACAGCTTTCTGCTCGACTCGACCGTCCTTGCTGATTGAATCTTAATTCCAGGTATTGGCTCACCTGCCGACGAAAAGCCGCCCAAGCTACCTTTACAGATCTGCTCAGCTAACCTCCAAATTAGTCTCGATTTTTCGATTGAATTTTGTGAGGACCACCGTCCACAGATAAACGTAACTATTTATCAAATAGCTACTGCAGACAGCTCTCGGTCCAGTACGCCACTACAAAAAACTCCAGTCGATGGCGTGAGTAAATAGCAACAAGGTAAAACGAGGAGGCTTTTACTCACCGAGAAAGAGAGAGAGAGAGAGAGAGAGAGAGGATGAATGAATGAATTAATAAAATTTATTAGGTATTATTGGGGTTAGACCCCGTATACACTGTTGATTAAAATAAATTAAGTAAGCGGTCGCAGGCAAGTAATATACACATAAGATTAAAAGCAGAAAGCGGAAAAATAATACAAATTATAAAGAAAAATGCTAAAAAAACAGTAATAAAAATATCAATAACAACAATAATAATAAAACCAATAAAAACGACGATAGCAAAAGCAGTGACAACGAGACGAAATAAATACACAGTTAAATATAGCTTATACAAGACAATGCCAATAATAATGAGTCCATTTAGCCATTCGTGATTCAACTAAAGAAATGAATAAATAAATAGTAAATAAGTAAATGTAAAAGTGGTTAAATAAATAAATAAATAAATATATGAATAAATGAACACATTTTACAAGAATGACAATAAAACTAGTGAAGTGCTAAAGTGCCGGTAAGAGAGGGCAATTGAAACCCTCGCGACGGACTCTTGACTGCCATGCTTGACTGTCGAGCTCAGAAAGGTATTGAAATAAGGATGATTTGAATGGGAGAGATGAAGAGGGGTTAAAGTCAGTTAGTGGGAGTTTGTTGATGAGTCGGGTAGCGGAAATAACAAATGAATTATTGAGGGATTCAGTTCTAGGACGGAGATAGGTAAGTGATACTGGGGGATGACGGGATGAAGATCGCGAAGAGGTTGAGGAATTACGTAAGGAGAAATGATCAGATAGATAGGATGGGGAACCATGAGCAATGATGTTGAGTTTTAAAGGAGCCAATGAATCAAAAGTTGACAATATGGATGATGTTAGTCTGGTGAGTAGGTGCGAAATATGAGAAGGTGCTAAGCTCTCTGTTGAACCCTCAGGACAGAAGCTTGAATGTAGGGCGGTGGTTAAAGATGTACTGGTAGTAGTGGCGGTGAGAATGGGAGGAAGGACAGGTGCAGAAGGTGATGTCAGAGAGAGTAAAGACAACGAGGGTGAAAGGTCAGGTGACGCTTGCGATTCAAATAATGGGAGTGGACACAAAGGAGGAGATGAATCTAATGAAAAATGCATGGTAAGAGGTGAATCATAATTTAACCTAAAAAGAGAGCTGACCGCTTGGGGGTCAACCCTCGCAAGACCTCGTGAGCGGAAAGACTTGGCTAGATGAGGTGGTTTGTGGATATGCAAAATCAGATTGATGGTCGTGACCCGTTGCAAATGGTTCAGCTGACTTGATATAAGTATAGTCCGGTGGAGGGTTACGAACCATAAAGAGGTCAAGCCAAGTATGAGAGGTCTGGAGGGAGGTGTGTGTACGATGAGTTAAATCTGATTTTATGAGATGAAGATTGGACATCTGGATATAGGAGTGCAGCATTGCAGCTGCCCCATCTGCGACATTCATGTTTATATTAAAATCACCTGTAATTACTACTTGGTCGCAGAGAGGGAGAAGATCAGTAAGAGTATTGAAAAATTCTGATGGATAAGCCGCTGTCGGCCTCCTATAAACCACAGCCAGGAGAAGGGAGAATGAAGGACGTGAGACGTGAAGAATGATAAATTCGGGGATATTTGTGAAAAAAGGATCGGAATTAGCCAATATTTTAACCATGAAATGCTCTTTTATGTAAGTCGCCACACCTCCACCTTGCTTGCATGATCTGTCCAGTCTATACAAGGACTAGCCTGGGAGGCGAACTATGTTGGACGGGTCATCTTCGGGAAGGAAGGTTTCAGTTAGCGCTATAATATGATGGTTGATGGGTAAGATAAGTGATTCTAGAGAAGAGAAGCAAGTTTTTAGGCGATTTATATTGCAATGAAAATGGAGAAAGAGGAACGAGTATGTTAAGAAACCTGACCGGGAAACCCTCATTGATTAGGAACATGTATAGAAGGTGTGAGAGAGTGTAAATCCGCCTCTGTGTTGATTACGATAAGCGACCCTCCCTTAGCTCGGCGCAGGCAAACCTTATAATTACTTATAAAGGGACGCAAATACCCCAATTTAGTTGACCTACGAAGGGATTTGACCCATAAATCGTGAAGCGGTTTGGGCCAAAGCGCGCAAAGATAACCTGCCATGTTACCCCCGGTTCCAAATAGTGACTGGGTTGTGATGCCCTTTAATAACTTGGACTTCTCCACGATGAGGTCACGAGGGATGGGAGAAGACAGCTTGAAAACGAGGCCTTTGTTAGAGCCAGAAGTAGTCGAGTTGGTGTTCAAGCTAGAGCTTGCATTGTCCCGTGCTGTCCATGGTCGAAAATCGACGACCTGGTTACAAAGTCTCGGCAGGTTTATAGCGGAAAGTATGCGCTCAGTAATGTCACTGTCCGCAATCGCCAGGCTCTCCGGGATACCTAATATACGAATGTCGCACGCATCACGCTTCGTGAGAGAAGCACGCTCTAGAAGGTCTGAAGCAGCTAGCAAAACGCGTATTTACCGATAATTCCATTTGAGAGATTCTATCAGATAGCGCTTTGACGTCCCTGGTCAGATCGTTAACTTTTGATTCGATCCGCGACACTGAGAGCGAAAGATTATGCTCAATTCGCGTGGCGAATGAAGATAGTAGCGCGGCCAACGGTACTGTCGCTCTGCTCGGATTGGGTGGATGTAAAGGCGGGCGGCGCGTCGCTGCGTGGTTGCTTGGCAACCAGCGCATGGGGCGGCGATGTAGGCGAGGCTTGGCGCTTGGCAGGCTTGTTGGCGGGGGAACGAATATGCGGCGTCGCGCCGAGAGCAGAAGCCTCGATCGAAGTACCTGTTCCAGGAGGTGCTGCCCCCTCCTGAGCCGCGGGAGAAGTAGGCGCGTTCGCAAGTCGGCAACATCGAGCCTCGCTTGTACCTGGAATGATTGTAAAGCAGCTACTGTGGATTAAGCTGCCGCAGGTGTCGCAGGTCTCCGCCAAATCTTTTTTGAAGATGCGACGACTACAGACAAAACAACCGCTTTTAGATTGCATCTTGGTAACTGGCAGTCAACGGCGGATGTGAAAAAAAAGAGGTGACGCCGTACCATAACATCACTCGACAGGACGGATTTTCGGTGGAAAATATGGACTCGAGAGCCACAGATCAATACCTTTTATATAATAGAAGGAAGCAGCTCTGCTCCGAGTCCGACCATCCAACGCTGCAACTCAGATTAACGGTATGAGTAAATAAAGATAAAGATTAAAAATGCGGAGCCAAGTCAAGAGCGACTGCGCTACCCACCAGAGAGAGAGAGAGAGAAAGAGAGAGAGAGTTTCGAATACACTTTCGGATCCATAATAAAATATTACAAGGTACAAATGTCGGGAATTCTTTCTAAATTAAAACAGAAAATCAATGAGACAGTCGTTACTTAATTTAGTCGGGTACAAAAATGAAAAATGAAACAGTCAAAGTAGCCGACACAGAGTCGAGTCGCAATAGCAGATCATTTCACGCTCGAACTAAGGTGAGATTGTTTGAAATTCTTTTTAAAAACGCTTCGTTGAGAAATTCGTGCGTGATTAGGGACCCCAACTTGAATAAAACAGGCTCGTGAACAGGCGCTCGAGGCAGAGCACCTTGACGAGGTCTAGCGTCCTGGACGAGGAGACGCCGAGCGAAGAGGATGATCGTGCTTGTTCAACTCGAGAAACGCGTAAAATAAATTATATTTTAAATAACGCACCGATTGTGTGTCAACATTGTTCTAAAACTGGTCCTGGAGCTATAAATTGTTTCAAATTAGCACGATGTTTTGCAGAAGGATTTTCCGATAATAACAACCGACGTAATCCTGTAAACAATACTTATACCTCACCAAATCACTCTGATAACAGCCGTAATTACAATAGTCCAAATTTATATTTTGGTGGTTGGAACGAGTATCAAAACCAGACAGAATTTTTGCCAAAAAGAGATATAGGTAAAAATAATTCTTCTGTTCGTTAAAATAATAATAAATTTTTATCGCAGCAATTTAACGAAGAAAATCGAGGAATCAATTCCGGTAATCGCGATTAATAATATAAGACCATCGGTAGCTTTGATCCATGGCGGAAAACCCAGTCACATAAAGTGCAATTGTTATAAATTACAAAAAGAAGTAAGAGTAGGAAATCAAAATCAGAGAAACACCGATACTCTCTCTCCAAGGAGGGTCGAGAGAGGGGCTACGAATCCAATTCCCTCTACTTCGAGTGCGGAAACACACTCAACCGTCCCTTCGGATCGCGAAAATAAATTTGTGCCAACAGACTTCAGCTCCTGTCGTAATACTCGATACCGATCAGGTAAGCCGTCCGTTAAAATCTTTTTAGATACAATTGCATTGGTAAGTTTAATGAAAGAGCCAGAGGTAGACTCATGAGTGAAAATTGACGAAAATAATATTACATTATTAAAAGGCATAATCGACCATTTATTAATAACTAAAATTAATATATTTCGAAATATCTCCCATAGAACTCAATTTAGTACATGATTCGATTCCTATACAAATAGCCGGAATCATAGGAACCGATTTCTAGCAGGCACACACACTTTATGAGAAGAGGAACACGGGTATAGATAGCACGTTTGCACGAACCTTGCACGGCGATCACTCTCTCCAGGTAGCACACGGATGCACGCTCTCACAGGCTCCTTCTGTCGTAAAACGGCAAAACGGTTCACACAAAATAGCCTCGTTGCGCCTGCTCACGGCCGTGTTCCCGAGCTCTCTGCTTCGTCCTGCGAGAGAGCCGCGCGCATGCGTCGCGACCGTCTCCGCGCAGTGCGAGCGCGGCCTTACAGCGAGAGCGGCTTGGTGTTGTTGTCGGCGTTCTGCTATGCTGTTTGAGCGAGACGACGACGACGAGGACGAGGACGAGTTGGCGACGACGAGGCTGCTGTTTGGTAATTATTACCTCGTTCCTTGTTATTTATCGGCTAATCGATCTATGAGTTGGTTTCAGGTGGACGGCGAACCTTACTGCCGTGGTTGACGAGTTGTGGCTGCTCGGCGCATATGAGTACGTGTCGCTTTCTCAGTCTCTCTCTATTTCGTCGCTTCTTGGCTGCTGAGATATCTCTTCACGGCGTCAGTTCCGGGTCTACTGCGCGGCTGCTATTACACAGTGAGGAGTAGCTTGGCAGGCGCCTTGCTATTTAATTAGTATATGTGAGCAATGTTTATGTTCACATAACCTCTAACCTTGGCTCCTATACACCTCTACTCCTGTACACAGTCTTGTGTACTCCTATCTACTCCTTAGTATTGAAAACATACTTATTAATATGCTTTATAGATTGATCTTCCTGTACGAGTTTGTTGCTGCTGTGTGGCTCCTTCAGGATTAAGGCTACTACGTATATGCTGTTGTGATTGCTACAAGAGCCGTCTTCCTTATGCTTTGGACCTTGGTGCCCTGTCCATGTTCCTGTGCTGACTTCATACTCAACTGATGTCTCCAGACTCTCCGAGTGCTGTTCGCCCTGTACGTGGCCTCTTGGTGGCTACTGGTCGTCTCGACTCCTGTGTGTGCTGGCTCCGTTTCAGTTCCAGGGTGTGGCTTGTTCGGTGTTAGGCATGTTTTTATAGGGTTTAGGGAATGATATTCCATAATGGGTAGCTAGGGATATGTGTGCTCGGTGCTAGGCGTGTTATATATAGGATTTAGGTAAATATATTGAATAATGGGTAGGTAAGGATGTGTGTGCTCGCTTCGCACCATGACAGGCACACTTGCCTTGTCACAAATGGTTTTTCTCCAATTATTTTCTCTGTCAAGAATACGTATATTATCAAAATCAAATTTGTAACCTAAATTGTTAATATGATCATTCATTACACATTGTTTATCAGTTTTTAAACTCTTTTTTTGATGCTCATTAATTCTGATTGTTAATTTTCTTTTTCTTTCTTCAACATAAGACGCTTTGCAATTACAACAATTAATTTTGTAAACTACACCAGCTTGTTCGGTTTTTTTAGTTCTGTCTTTTCCTCTCCTTATATAACTACTAAGTGAATTAACCTTTAGTGGACGGGAATTTTCTGGTTCAAAAAAGCTTCTTTTTTCAATAAAATTAATGTCTAAAAACATTGGATCACTTTTAACCTTTAGAGGACGGGGATTTGGGTTTACTGTTTTCTCTCACTTTTCTATAGAAATCGAGTTTTTGTGATGTCTCACATCTCAAAACTAACACATGTAAAGGATCGATCATAGGCATGGCCCGTATAGGGGCCATCCCGTCCTCTAAAGGTTAACAATTTTCGGAACAGTGGAAATATTAAATTTTTAACTTTTTTGGAAACATCCTCAAACAGTTTTGGTATCTAAGGTAATGATAAAATTACACCTATTTTTTCACTATTATTGTTTATAACATTTTTATTATTAGTATGATTTTTATCAACATTATGCTTAATTTGAGTACGTTTATGTATATTATTATTAATAAATTTAGGAGGATAATTATTTTCACGTAATATGATTTTACTAATTTGAAATTTTTATTGTGAAATTTCTCATCAGAAAGCAGTATAACCTTGTCAAACAGTGAATAAACCATAGCTTTTTTCTATGAAATTGAATGTTTGGACAAATAATTTAAAACTCTACCGGAGAATGTTGGTTAATGGTACCAATCAATTACAATATTATTCCCTTCATTAATTATTTTAATTTCAAGAAAATTTATCATATTATTTTGTTCAGATTTAGTTGTAAATTGTCACTTTTCGTGGTAAGAATTGAAAACTCTAGTCTTTTCTTCCGCTTATTTCTAGGAATTATTGTTAATATATCATCAACGTATCTATAGTATATTAATGGTTTAAGGGTTAATTTTTTAATGTATTCTTCTTATAAATAAACCATCATCATGTCAGCGAAAATGGGGGAGCAAGGGCTACCCATAGACGTACCATGAACTTGTTGGTAATACTTATTATTAATTTGAAAAAAAGTATTATTTATTAAAAAATCTGTAGCGTCCAAATTTATTGAAAATTAATTTATGTCAATTCATACGGAGTATTTGTAAACAGAGATAGTATATCAAAATTAACCATTATATGGTCTTCCGGTGTTACTAACAAGGAGGGGTTCCATCTTCCGGGAAATAGATTTTGTTGCAACTTTGAGAGCTGTTTTCTGGTACCCAAATTTGAAAGAATTCATATAAAATTCAATCTGATAGGCTGTTTTACAAAAATTATACGTAGTTATCGAAACATCGTGAAAAAAATATGTTTAAATTTAATTGCCAATAACTCGGAAAGAAATAGACGCACATATTCAAGCTCAAATCCTTTAAACAGTTAAGATCAAGTAGACATAGTTTAAAAAAAAAGCTCATATATTTCAATTTGGATAAAAGTTATGGAAAAAATAAGAATTAGATAAAATTTTAACGAAAATTTAGTATTAAAATTTGATAGACTTTTTAGGCAAATATTTCGTCTAATTCTTATTTTTCCATAACTTTTATCCAAATTGAGATATTTGAGCTTTTTTTTTTAAACTATGTCTACTTGATCTCAACTGTTTAATGAATTTGAGTTTGAGTCTATTTCTTTCCGAGTTATTGGCGATTAAGCTGAAACATATTTTTTCACAATTTTACGTTAACTGCGTATAACTTTCGTCAAACAGCCTATGAGACTGAATTTCATATGAATTCTTTCATATTTGGGTACCAGAAAACAGCTCTCAAAGTTGCAACGAAATTCCGTTTCTCGGAAGGTGGAACTCCTCCTTGTAAGTTTTTTATCTTTTTACACAAGCCAATACTATTTAAAATGTGGGAATTAGGTATTTTTAAGCTGTTTTTTAATACAAAATTAATCTTCTTCGATAAACTATATGTTATACCTCCAATACAAGAAACAATAGGTCTTAGCGGTATATTCTTTTTATGTATTTTTGGAAGACCATATATTTTAGGTAAATGAGTATCTATTTGGGTTAAAGAATATGTATGAAAATTTTTATCGAGATATTTATTATCATTCCAATAATTCATAATTTCTTTTGAACGTTTCTGTAAATTATTCAGTGGATTTTTTTGAATTTGGATATATATACTTTGATCAAGTAATAATTCATTCATTTTGTCATTATATTTATCAATATCATAGCTACAGTTACATTACTTTTGTCTGACATGGTAAGTAATAGTATATTACACACCTAGGGAGGTAAAGTATTGGTTAGTCCATAGCACATGTAAATTGGCACCCGAGCCGAAGGCGAGGGTGGCAAGCATGTGCTATGGGGTGACCATTTTACCTCCCGTGGGATGTATACTATTTTTCACCACCAGTAGGCTGAAAATAACACATTCCTCTTTCGGTGTCGGGAGGGAATATGGTATTTTCGGTCTACGTGTGGTGAAAAATATTGTTATTGCTTGAGAATGTTTTTGCTTCTTCTAACTTCTGTGAAATTATTCTGTCTTCAACTTTAATATGATTAATTATTTTGTTTTGTTTTAAGCATATTAATTAAACATAATTAAGCATACTGTTGATAAAAATCATACTTATAATAAAAATGCTATTAACAATAATAGTGAAAAAAGAGGTGTAATTTTACCGCTACCTCATATACCAAAATAGTTTGATGGTGTTTCCAAAAAAGTTAAAAAATTTAATATTTCTACTGTTCCGAAAATTGTTAATTCATTTACCAGAAGAGGCCACACCCTCTGGAAAACGAATCCTTACCAAACACTAGGATATAATTTCTACTATAAAATCATGCAGAAAGCCGGAGTTTTAGTGTCCAATGCCCATTTTTACGATATATATAAGCAAATAATGAAAAATCTCGCCGAAAAAACCGTTGACCTTGATCGCTTGTAACTCGGAAACAATTAAAAATGTAAATTTAAACTTAATTGTAAAAGAAACCTGAGATGAAGTAGATACGTTTAGAAAAAAAGGAAGTTTAAATATCTTAACATGGTCAAAAGGTATGGGAAAAATAAGAATTAGCCAAAATTTTTTTAGGCCAAAATTTACGAAAACGTGTATCTACAGTATTGGATTTATGTGAAGGATTTCTACAATTTTCGCTAGCTCAAGAAAATCGACATTTATTAGTTTATTGCATTTTAAAACAATGTTATGGGGTTGTGCAATTCTCCAGTTACTTTTCAAAGAATGATTAATCGTGTTTTTGAGGGCATGCAACGCAAAGAAATATTTTTATTTCTTGACGACGCAGTTATATATGCTAAAAATATTCAAGAGCATAACCAAAAGTTTAAATGATTTTTTCAAAGAGTACGCGTTGCCTATCTAAAATTACAGCCAGGCAAATGAGAATGCTTAAGAAAGAAATAGTGTGTCTGGGACACGTATTGCCTGAAGTTGTTCTGCCGGATCGACAAAAATTAAAAGCAGTAAAAGAAATTTCCTATTCCAAAAACAGTGAAGAATATACGTCAATTTTTAGGATTAACAGGCTATTATAGATTATTTACTGCAAATTTTTAGGGTATTGCTAGACTATTAAGTAATTTATTATTAAAAGACGCACCTTTCGTATGGTCCATCGAGGTTGAAAAGGCATGTGATGATTTAAGAGAAATATTGTGTAAACAACCAATACTGCAGATCGCAGATTGTAATAAACTATTGATAGTGACTTGTGACGCTAGCAGTACAGCAATAAGAGTAATTTCATCAAAAGCAGAAGTGGGGACCGGTTGCTCATGTTCGCGAATATTAAACAAACCCGAGCAAAAATATGACACTTATTCAAGAAAAAATTAGCCATCTTGTATGCTGTTCTACCCAGTTCGACTGCTATCTAAGAGGCCATCAATTCTTTATATAACAAAACATAAACCACTCGTTTGGTTTAAAAACTCAAAACAAGAGCTTGGTAAACTTTTAATTCAATTTCTTTTTTCTAGAAAAAAAATAAATGAAAAGAATATTATTTACATAACAAATAGAATCAGTGGAGTCTGACCAATTACTAAACCTAAACCTAAATCCTATCCTTCCCAAAGAGTGCTTAATTGCACCCTTTCCTTGTCGTTATATGTATATATATATGGGCTATTTCACGTCAAGTGGTACGATGTAAATTTTAAATCGCACCAAAAACTTGAGAACAGGCTGGAAATATCTTCCAGAAGATAGAAAAAAAAATTTAATCTGAGATGTCAAATTCTTTTACTCGGCTATGTATTTTTCGATATCTTTGTCGTCATATATATATATATATATATATATGTCTACTAGAAAAATTTGAAACAGAGCTATAGGGGAAAACGAAAGCGTGAGTGAGACACGCGTGATCTAGTTATTTTTTCATTATTATCTTAAACGGTCATCTTTTATCTTACACGGTCGTCAATCATCTAATTTACCGAGTAGCGTGCGCGTAGCAGAACCTGTCAGTGACAATTATTGGTTATGTTTAATGTTGATAATTTTAAAGTTTGTCAATTTCTTGGTTTTGGACTACCGTTTTCAAAGGTACAGTATAATAATTATTTAAATTTTTTATTTTTACTACATTTGTAAGTTCATGATTTAAATAAAAGTAGTAAAAAAAATTTAGGTAATGTTTATTAATTATTTGAATAAATTATTTTAGAGAAGTTAAAAATATAATTATTTGTTAATAAAATTATTTATTTAACAATTTAGATTCTGGAGCTCAGTCGTCAAACGTATCAAGTAATATTGAAACAACAAATCACTTCTGCAAAAATGTTTAGGAAAATGCCTGAAATTTTACCAATACAAAAACACATTCATTTAATTATTAATAGTATGGTACATTTAGTACATCAAATGCAGTATTACTTTTTATTCGAGGTTGGTAAATAATTTAATGCAAAAAAAGAAGCAGTTATTTGTAACTGCAATAATTTTTATTTGCAGGTGATTTAATGTTCCTGGGATATATTTTTGCTAAGCAGCTGAGACAAGCATCGTCACTCGACGACATTATAACTTCACACACTAACTTTATACAATCTTTTAAAAGAGGAACACTTCTTGATAAACAATCTCAAGTAAATAAGAAAATTTATTTTAAATCACTAATATCAAACAGTATTAAATATTTCATTATGATTTTGGGGTATTTATGTTTAGGAATTAATGAATCATCTTCGTTCTGTGTATGGACCAATACTTGAACTTCAAACTCTTGAAGACACTTTTCTTGAACATAAAAGAAAATCTTTTTTCTGATAAAAAAGCAACTATATCACAAAATAAGAAACGAAATCTATGCAGGAGTCACAGTCGCAGTTCACTTATACAATCATCCAGTTTAGTTCATGATTTATTATCACAAAGTAGTTCTTTTTCAAGCGTTAATACAGATGTAAGAGGACCCAGTATCGAAGAAACAGAAAAATTTTTACCTACCAAAAAAATCAGGAGAAAAAGAATAATTTTTTGCTGTGTTGGTTAATAATCTTAATGAAAAGCTTTCTGCCTTACCATATTGGAAATCCCAAGCTGTGATTATTTAGTTACTAAATTACAAGTTTTTATTAATATAAAGTTCTTCATTTAAAATTGTTCTTGCGCATAATTAATACAAAAGTAATCACGATATTTTTATATTAAGCAATAATTTAATATTATTTGCTTAATACATTAGTGTTTGACTTTAATGTTATCGAAAAATGTGACTATTAAAACTTCTATCAGTATAAAATAAAAACAAAGATTGAACATTAAATGAAATGATTTAACATTTATTATTATTATTTTTGTGTAGCACTTAGTATTATTTACAATGATTATGAAATCGAATAAGCTTAATTCGATAGACTTTAAAGTACAATAATTAGGTCCAATTAGCCTTTAACGCCTTTTAACAAATTTTTTCTTATTCCTAACAAATTACAACATTTTAATAATATCAGCATCTATATCATTTTGTAACACAAAACTGCTTGTTCAAAGGGTACAGAAATGTACATAAATTTTATCATAGCGCAGGTTTTAATATTAATATACGGATCACATGTTTTCCTTGTAGTTTTAACTGTCATATTTCTTTCTATAAGGTCCAACTCTGCTTTGACAAAATGCTCATTCAATGCCTTTTGTACCAATGGCCAAGATTCTTTCAAAGACTTTTTCCTGTACTTGGGAAAAGAGTTGCAAAGGAACTCTCTTCAAATAAATCTGTGGATTATCTTTTGGTTTAAATTCAGGTATTTTTAAAGACCACGCATTATCTACCACACCATTAACATTCAACACGTTTTCTCCTTCGGAATCAGACACTATTCTTTTAAAACATTAATCTCAAATAGTCAAATATTTCTGAAAAAAATAATATATAGTTATCTTTTTATGATGACTCAACAAAAATTAAATTAAGGTAAGTAAAAATTTAGAAGAGGTTAACAGTTATTTGACAATGTAAAAAGGAAAAGTATAATTACCTAACTAGTGAGAGCGTTTATCATTAAGCGAGATTACACTCTTCAGAGTATTATAACAAATTGTGTCTTTTATTATCCTTTCTGACACTATAAAATAGTCTATATCTTATAATATATATATATATATATATACTATGTGTGTAATAGCTGAGAGTATATCTCTCAGAAATATCTCTCTGTAATGCTCTTCTACTTACCTTGAATAGTACGTATGAATTTTTAAAAAAATTTTATCAATAAATGTATACTATACTCTTTTGTATGAGAATGAACAGCAGAAATAAAAAATAAATAATAACTGGTGGTGAAAATATTATTTTATTTAAAGAAAGACATTTTTAATTTTAATAATTAATTGTTGTTTTTGTCCTCTCTCTTCTGTTGCTGTTGCCTCGCTACCTCGTTGATGCTGTTGCTGACCATCGTCGCGAAAAATAAGGACATATTTCTTATGCCTTATTCATATGGATTTCGCCTCCGGTGCCGTCTACCAGTTCGCGTTCCTCTGTATCCTAAAAACATGTATACTTATTTAGTTTGTAACGCTGCACTGGGGATCAGGGTGCAGGTTAATGAGGGTCAGCAATTAATTATAAATAAAATAGGTATTTATTATAAAAAATAATAATTATCGGGTGAGGGCCAGCCGCGTTATTACGCGACAACTACCGATTACTCGCGGGTAATCGTAACAAAGAATGTGCAGTACTCAATACCATCACCAGCCCGATATGCGGCGGGTTTCGGGTACACCGGGATACGCTGTATGGAGGGAAGAGGAAGGACGGGAAGGAACGGGATACTCGCACGCACTTTATAAGGTACTCGGCGGTACCGTCAGCAGAGAGGGGTATTTTCACCAACCTTTACAGGGATATCCTGGACGCTTGATGTCCTATCTTTCTATCTCTCTTTCTCACTATGCACTCACTCATACTAAATCGCTATTCGCAGCTGATCGTTGTCGTTGAGTCGACCGACCGTAGAGCTCTGGCTCTCGGCGTGTTCGAGAGCCGCGATCGTACCGCGCGCCTGCGCAGTACGTACTTGACGCGGTACATCGATCTCGCATCGAGCGAGCGAGTCGATTACCGCTGTATTCAGGCTGTAGCGGTGCACATGTGCTGTAAGTGTATGTTGACCTGGTGCGGTTCATGTCTCGAAGATGCTGTATACTTCTTCGGTATGATTTGCAGGTACGATCTCACCCGCCGCCGCATCGCTGCTCGGGGCCGATTCACCCCTCTCCTCGACGACGTCAACCTCGGTGACTGATAGCCTCTCCGTCTACAGCTCCAGGTAAATACTTTGTCGTGGGGATTACGCAAATTTGCATATTTATTTTATATACTGTGAAAGAGGTCTGCTAAATACGTTGTTTACGTATAACAACCTAACCTCATTCTGCTCTATACTGTTCCTTGTACAGCTGTAGCGTTTACATACAGCTGTATATCTTCTTCCTTGCTCCTCATCCTCATAATGCGTACTTGTATTGATTACGTGGCTCTATTACAGCTGTATATTGGTTGGCGTTGGAGGTTCCATAGCCTTCCTCCCGGATGGTGCCTCTTCGCCTAGTCTGCTGTTCTGCGGAGCTAAGGAGGGTCCTCGAGGCTTCCTTATTTATAGCCTCCTTGCTTCATCTGCTTGACGGTGTTAAACCCGGAGGAGCCTACTTGATGCTGACCGAGCTCGTCCAGGGCCTTCAACGCCAGGACCATCCTAGTGCTTCGGATGCTTATGTGTGCTGTGCTTGGGATAGGGTATTAGTCTGTAAGTGTAGGTAGGGCTTATTTACTGTGCGGGTAGGTAGGTATTCGTTGTGGGTTCGATAGCTCGTTACTTGACATGTGCAAAGCACATTGTCACAAGTTATATAAATAAATTATGAAATATATGCAATTATAAATAAAAAATTTGTGGCCTTTGTTCGGTTTTTTTACCCACGACAGCTGGAGCGCGAGCCTCGACCCTAGTAGCGGCACCGGTACCTGGTCCTCTAGCAACAACAGCAGCAGGAGCAGCAGCAGCAGCAGCAGCGGCGGGAGCAGCGTCATCACCACGATCATCTAAAAATATTTTTAATATTTATTAAAACACGTTTTTTTCACGGATATAACCTCGTCGAATGCGAGAAGATGGTTTAATAATAAGAAACAACTTCTAAATCCTCCATTATAACATCACCGAAGACTAGATTGTGTGGATTTTGAGCCATGTTGTACAATTTTAAAATGAAGTATGAAATAAAAACATATTCACGCGATTCATACATGTTAGTAGACAGGACGTAAAGGTGTTTCTTCAACAGCTACCAATTTATATTGCGTTAATGAAAACAAGTAAAAGAGCTTCCACTCAAATGCAGGTTCATTCAGCTTGTATCTCCTTTCACATTTTAAATTATTATTATTTTATTATTATTTTAAACATATAGTTTGCCCACCCAACGTTGTTTCAATTCCTCGACGGAACAGCAAAGCAGTGAACCAGAAAACGGAACAAAATTCCCTAAGCTCAGGTGTTGTGACTGCAATAGTATTTTAAATTTATTGGTATACTTTTTAGGTAAAAGTACCAGTGCCGGAACTGTTTTTGAATAAATATATGAATTTTAATTATTTTTGAGCAAAATAAAGAGCTATATTATTAATTTTTGTTTGCTTATGATAAATTCATATTTTTTCTTATTGATTCTATTTTTTTATGCTTAATTTTGACTCTTATTAAATATGAGATAAACTAGGAGGGCGACCTAAATCGCTATGCGTATTTTTCCTCGACTGAATCTTAAATTAAAACTTAAAGTTTTCGTATTTTGTCTACCCCTAAATTGTTCCTTAGTTATTTATCTATATTATGCAAAAAATTCCGTTTGAATTCATTAATGCCTGACAGACACCTTCCACAGAAATTAACAGAGTCAGCAACTTTGGTATTAAATAGTTTAGAAGACTTCAAACCTGAACAATTTAGATTACCTAAATTCAACTAAAGTAAAAAAATGAATTGTAAAATATAAATTTAATTGTATTACTAGTTATACTGTAAATGTTTATCTTGTTATCTCATGAACATTGCACATAAGAGCTACCTCTTAGAGACACTAAATGTTACATTTATATTACATAAAAAAAATGTTTCTGTGAATATAGTTTATGGAATGAACAAAACAAACACGCTACAGAAATAATATAATGTTCTCAATGTAAAATACTTTTTTAAATAAATATAATTAAAAAAAAGATTTGTTCAACTCTATACGAGGTTTGTTTATAATTTACGAAGAACACTGTATTCTTTTTTTCGAGTTATGTTTATGAAACATTTTTAAATTTACAATTTTCATATAATTTTTGGTTATTATTATTTAAAGTGTTTCTATATTAACCTTAAATTTACCAATAAAATGTTCTTAGTTTTTTAAATAAAAAAGAATGTAAGTTGATATTTTAGGTCATTATTATAAATATCGTTTGATTAAGTTTAAAAGTATAGCTCTTAGTAATTTAAGTGCGATATTTTGTCAACTCGTGAAATTAGATTTGTTATTCTTGACAATAAAACTCATAGACAAGAATAACTGATCCGTCTGTTACACTGTGCTATATATATGTCTGTTTTTTGCACTTGTATAAGTGCCCAATTGTTTACAAATCTGTAAGAAAATTAAAAATAATATTTCTTTGATGACAAATTTCTGCTATTGTATTAATTGTAGCAATCATGTTTTATCATCAAAAAGTAAAATTAAGTAATAAATGTTTATTCCTACATCTCGATTGACATCAACGGTGCGAAATTAAAAAATTTTAACAATTGAATAATTTTTAAAACATATAAAAACATTTTGGTTGACTAAGAAAAAAAATTGTTAAAAATGTTTCGGCGAACAAATTTAAAGTCAATAAATAAAATTTAATAAAATGTATCATTCACTATATTAAAATTTTAACGTCAAGTTTTAGGAATAGAAAGTATTTTGAAATAACACCTTCCACGAAGGTGTGAGAATACGCAAGTATAATGTTAATTGTTAACTAATAAAATTAATAACTTCATTTCTTGCTTCTATCTTTTTTTCTACTTAGAAAAACTTCAAATTTTCAATAACTTAAAATTTGGTATTAAAAAGTAGATAAATTGTTATTAAGAAGTTGTTTAAATAGAAAGCACTGAAATGATGCGGAATAATCGACAATTATTATGTACCACATCATAAATCTAATATTTTACTTCAATTATTAAGAATATAATCAAACCATGATCTCAGTATTCGCAAAAAGTTACTGCAATTAAAAGTACTGAAATCAAAATAAAATCGTCAAGTATTTTGCGCTACATAATAATAAATAAATGTTTTAAATTTTATTTACTACTATTTTTTTGTGACATAGCAGTCTTAAGGTTATATAATCAAATACATTTCAATGTATGTAATTAAAATAAATAAAATAATATAACTTCATATGTAAAATTTTAGTAAAAGTTATATGATAAGTGTAATATTTATTTGCAATCTGTTTAATTATGTGTGCAAACGGTTTTTGAATCTAGAGTTAAAAATGCATAATATAACTTATGTGCTACTAAAACTTATTTCGTAAACATTTCTAAGTGATTAAATGTTGTCTAATAAAAGACGTGATATTAGTTTTAGAATAGTAAATTTTATTATTGTAGTTTGTTGAATATAATCACAATTTTTCTTTGCAACAATTGTGAGTAATAATATACATTAAAGTTATTGGTAATAATCTGCACAATTATTACCTTGTATCAATATTTGTACAAATACTTATTTTCATTGCATTTTATACTCGGGAATTTATAGTTCGGATAGTAATAACAATTGCCTTAACCGCAGTCAACTTAATAATTTACCCGAAATTCTATTTATTAATAAATTAAATAAAAATAAATACTTATATTTAAATTTTATTATAGAATTGATTCGACAGAAACTTACATTCATTTTTTATAAAGGAAATATCTTAAAAAGATATTTCGTATTCAAATAAACAGAAATCGTATCTATTGTCTAAAATAAAAAATTATTGCACTCCTATTTGTTAGGTTGCATATATTTTTTATGACCATATTATGTAGAGTTATATTTAAAAAGTTATCCGCAACTTCTTGATTTTAAAAAAATACACAAATTTTTAACGTCAAGTTTTAGGAATAGAAAGTATTTTGAAATAACACCTTCCACGAAGGTGTGAGAATACGCATGTATAATGATAATTGTTAACTAATAAAATAAATAACTTCATTTCTTGCTTCTATCTTTTTTTCTACTTATAAAAGCTTCAAATTTTCAATAACTTAAAATTTGGTATTATTAAAAAGTAGATAAATTGTTATTAAGAAGTTGTTTGAATAGAAAGCACTGAAATGATGCGGAATAATCGACAAGTATTACCATGATCACAGTATTCGCAAAAAGTTTCTGCAATTAAAAGTACTGAAATCAAAATAAAATCGTCAAATATTTTGCACTACATAATAATAAATAAATGTTTTAAATTTTATTTACCACTATTTTTTTTGTGGCATACCTGCGTAAAAAAATGAAATTTGATATAACTTTTGTCAAACTTTCGCAAAACTATAGATTGGCATAACTTTTCGTAAGTTTGGGCAACGAGACAATGACAAACTTGGTACTTTACCTTTGGCAAAGTTTAGGATAAGTTAGGCAAAAGTTTGGTTAACTATTGAAAGTATTGAAAAACTTTGCGTAGCTTTTCATTACCTTCCGGTAAATTTTATGCAAGTTTTGCAAAGTTTGAGATAAGTTGGGCGAAAGTTTGGAGAACTATATTCAAAGTATTGAGAAACTTTGCATAGCTTTTGATTATCTTCCGGTTAATATTTACATATAAATTAATCGATTATATTGTTTAGGTTTTTATTTTAATTTTACAAATTAATAAATAGTTATTTTTTTCATGTTGAAATTTTGATTTTATCACTTGGTATTTTTTAATATCAGTTGAATAGAATTTATCGATCTTCCCAAGTCAGAGGTGAAGGTAAAAAAGAAATTTTAATACATTTTTCTTTTTTCGTAACGTTTCGGTAGACAATGCAACCCTCTTCAGACTGTATAAAATTTATTAATTTCGATTAGTACATCTCAGAATATAATGTAAACCGGGAACGTAAATTAAAAAAATTAAAAAATATACCTTCTAATATCAATATCGTACAATATTTACAATATTATTTTACTACAAAAACATAAAGAAACGCAAGATTTTATAAAAAAACACAAAGATATTATTATAACTTACGCCGACAAAGGAAACACTACCGTTGTTATGAATAAGAAAGAATATATTGACAAAATGGAATTATTACTATCAGATAACAATTCATACCAAACTATACAAAAAAATCCATTAAAATCTCTACAAAAATGCTCTTATAATTTTCTCAAAAAATGGAATTTTCACCAACTGAATTTTTATTCAAACAGTTATATAAAATCCTTTCTAACTGAATATCGAAACCGAAATCATATATAAAAAATAGTATTGAATTTATAAATAAAATCAAAGACATAAATATACCCAGCGAATATTCTCTTGTTAGCCTAGATGCTCAATCTTTGTTTACAAACATAAGTTGTTCATTAATAAGAAAAAGCATAGAAAGAAGGTGTAGTCAAATTATACAAAAGACAGAAATACCAATAAGAGAAATAATAAATGCATCTGACTACCTAATTAACAATACATATTTTCAATTTAACAATAAATACTTTAAACAAACAGATGGCACACCTATGGGCGCAGCAACATCAGGTTTATTCGCTGATATAGTTATGGAAGATCTCGAGACTGAATGTTTAAACAAATTAAGTTTTAAACCCATTTTTTATTATAGATATGTAGACGACATAATACCATGCATTGCTACAGATAAAATTAATGAAATGTTACACATTTTCAACTCCTACGACCCAAAACTAAAATTCACCTATGAAATTGAACAGAACAATAAAATCAGCTTTTTAGATACATTACTAATAAAAAAGGACAATAAAATTATAACAGACTGGTATACGCAAACCCACTTTCTCGGCACGGTTTTTAAATTTCGACTCAGCTTATCCAATTTCACAAAAGATTGCGATGGTTTACAACTTAGTAGATAGAGCAACTAAACTTTCAGATAAAAATTACCACAAACAAAACATCAATAAAATAAAAGAGTATTTAATAAAAAATAGCTATCCAAAAAAATTTATAAATAGATACGTTAAAAAACGACTTGCAGTCTTAAATCAACAGACAACTAATCACTATAGAAATGAAAACAATAACTACAAAACAACAATAACACTACCTTACTTAAATGGTTTTTATGAAAAAGTATCATCAGAATTTAAAAAACACGGAATAAAAACAATTCCAATTATTGAAAACAAATTAAGTAATATCATAATTAAAGGAAAAGATAAAACTGATAGAAAAACTCAAAATAACATAGTATATAAATTAAATTGCAACAATTGTGATGCTTCATATGTAGGACAAACAAAAAGACAAATAATTACCCGAATAAATGAACATAAAACTAACAAAAATTCTATGATCTTTCAACACGTACAAAATAGTCAACACGATTTTGATTGGCAAAATTTTAAGATTTTAGATAAAGAACCGAATTATGGAAAAAGAATTGCATCTGAAATGGTACACATAAATTTACAAAAACATTCAATAAACAAATAAGAAGACTCAATTAAATTAAATAAACAGTATTCGCAAATTATATATAGAATGAAAAGCCTTTAAATTTATCTGAAATCAAACACGTACTGTACACAACCTTGATCATGCGTCATCAATAGAAAAAATATAAACACAAACTTACTAATTATCCCTATATAAGAAAGCGCGAATCTGGTATTGTTTCATATACAGCAGAAATTTTCGTCGTGTATACATCTGTTTGACGGTTCCTCGTGTTTAGAATGAGGAAAAAGAAGCGAAAATTTAAATCGACTTGCGGCGAAATAATATTGTAAACATTGTACGATATTGATATTAGAAGGTATATTTTTTAATTTTTTTAATTTACGTTCCCGGTTTACATTATATTCTGAGATGTACTAATCGAAATCAATAAATTTTATACAGTCTGAAGAGCGTATCATTGTCTACCGAAACGTTACGAAAAAAGAAAAATGTATTAAAATTTCTTTTTTACCTTCACCTCTGACTTGGGAAGATCGATAAATTCTATTCAACTGATGATATAAAGTTATTTATTTAAGTCTATAAATCTAAATTATATCATACATATCCATAAAATAACCATTACCCGTGTAAAAATCAAGAAGTTGCGGATAACTTTTTAAATATTACTCTACATAATATGGTCATAAAAAATACATGCAACCTAACAAATAGGAGTGCAATAATTTTTTATTTTAGACAATAGATACGATTTCTGTTTATTTGAATACGAAATATCTTTTTAAGATATTTCCTTTATAAAAAATGAATGTAAGTTTCTGTCGAATCAATTCTATAATAAAATTTAAATATAAGTATTTATTTTTATTTAATTTATTAATAAATAGAATTTCGGGTAAATTATTAAGTTGACTGCGGTTAAGGCAATTGTTATTACTATCCGAACTATAAATTCCCGAGTATAAAATGCAATGAAAATAAGTATTTGTACAAATATTGATACAAGGTAATAATTGTGCAGATTATTACCAATAACTTTAATGTATATCATTACTCACAATTGTTGCAAAGAAAAATTGTGATTATATTCAACAAAGTACAATAATAAAATTTACTATTCTAAAACTAATATCACGTCTTTTATTAGACAACATTTAATCACTTAGAAATGTTTACGAAATAAGTTTTAGTAGCACATAAGTTATATTATGAATTTTTAACTCTAGATTCAAAAACCGTTTGCACACATAATTAAACAGATTGCAAATAAATACTACACTTATCATATAACTTTTACTAAAATTTTACATATGAAGTTATATTATTTTATTTATTTTAATTACATACATTGAAATGTATTTGATTATATAACCTTAAGACTGCTATGTCACAAAAAAATAGTAGTAAATAAAATTTAAAACATTTATTTATTATTATGTAGCGCAAAATACTTGACGATTTTATTTTGATTTCAGTACTTTTAATTGCAGTAACTTTTTGCGAATACTGAGATCATGGTTTGATTATATTCTTAATAATTAAAGTAAAATATTAGATTTATGATGTGGTACATAATAATTGTCGATTATTCCGCATCATTTCAGTGCTTTCTATTTAAACAACTTCTTAATAACAATTTATCTACTTTTTAATAATACCAAATTTTAAGTTATTGAAAATTTGAAGCTTTTATAAGTAGAAAAAAAGATAGAAGCAAGAAATGAAGTTATTTATTTTATTAGTTAACAATTATCATTATACTTGCGTATTCTCACACCTTCGTGGAAGGTGTTATTTCAAAATACTTTCTATTCCTAAAACTTGACGTTAAAAATTTAATAAAATAAATAATAATTTTTTTTTAAATTCTTACGATGAAAACGTAATTTCTGTAAGAGAGTAGATTAGATTAAACAGTTTCTAAAAATAATATGTATACATCTTTAGCTCGTTTTGGCCATTGTTTTCTTTGAACTATCAGATCATTTATTTAAAACCACTGATTATTATTTTGACGTAACATATTTGTTTAGTGACCGCTTTCAATAGAATCACCATGATGAAAAAATTCCACTCGCAACTTTATAAATTTTGTTCGCCATAGTTACAATAGACTTTGGAATTTCATTAATTCCATAACTTTTTAATTTTAAAACCTTGTTATTTTCAACGGTAAATATAACTAACTGAATAATTAATAAAGCACTTTTTAATCGTACTTCCATGTTTTGAAGTTTTTTACATTTACAACCGTTTTTACAGTTTCCTTCAACTCGTAACCAATTTCCTATATTATGATTCAGCCAGGACATCGTGTAGAAAAGGAGATTCGTTACAAAGATGTAATAAAAATTCTGATGCATCTTGTTGCTCTAATAAATTGTATTTTGCTCCAACGTATTTTCTTAAATATGGAACGTTGATTTCGTTTCTGGAAACGTATTGATCAAAAACAGTTTTTAATGGATCAAAAGTTTTTAATTGCGTAAGGGCTCTCCTTACTGTTACCGAATGAAACAAACTTTGATTACTATAATTGGCATAACAAGAAACGAAATCAGAATTAGGTATTCCAAAAATATTCCAACTGTAGTCTCTCAAATAATTTAAATAAGATTCTAATCAAACTTCGAAAATTGTTATCTGATAAATAAATTCTGCAATTGAATCTGACATTGTTATCTGATAAAGAAATAATTTGAATTCTAACTCCCTTATTTTATTTATATCTTTTAATTTTAATTGAACATTTTTTTAAATATTACAAAAATTTCATATAAAAAATTTCTGCAATTGCAAGAACTAAAATCAAACTGAAATCGACAAGTATTTTGAATCGTACCATATATTTATATTTTAAATAAACATTTATATATATATTACTTAAACTTCGTAAAAAGTTTCTGCAATTGAATGCACTGAAATCAATCTGTAATCGACAAGTATTTTGAACCACCACCACTACCAATCTAAATGCAGATTTTTTTTATGAAAAGTATCTTACACTTTTACTTTTCATTTCTGGCCCTCTTATGTCTTACATTTTCTTTAAAAGAATAAAAAAGAAATTTCATTTTATTAGTTTTGCAAAAATTAATTTTGCACAAATTAATATCATTATAATATTTATTTATTACTGTGAGACATGAGAGGGCCAGAAATGAAAAGTAAAAATGTAAGATACTTTTCATAAATAAAATCTGTGTTCAGATTGGTAGAAATTTTTGCATGGTTCAAAATACTTGACGATTACAGTTTCAGAGCATTCAATTGCAGAAACTTTTTACGAAGTTTAAGTAATATTATAACGGTAAGCGAGTTACCAATCAGGTGAGTAACCGGAAAGAGTATCGAGAGTGATGCGCGCGCAGGGAACGCGCGCGAGTATAGTGCGCGAAGGACTAAGGAGATCGAGTTTGCGCGCGCACGGCACAACAACGTGTTGATAACCGCCGTGATATCTTTACGTGGGAAAAAGTATGGAAAGACTGATGCATTGAGTGTGTGGGTGTGAGGATTTCTCCCCACCAATCTCCACGTCGGCGTGCAGCACGGCCCAGAGAAAGGGAAAAAGAAGGAAGCCAGGAGTCGACCGCCTTCCCGATCGTTGGAGTGAGAGAGATAACCACAAGGCCGAGCTACCTCTCTGTTGCCCAGTCTTTTCCCGCCGAGGCGAGATATTTAGATTCGCGGTAAGTGATGCACCACGTTTAGACCCGCGTGTCTGATTAATATTTCGTGTCCCGATTTTCCTGGTACGATCCAGATGAGGAAGCGTTCCTCTTTTCCCCCTCTTGTGACAAATCCCGCCTGGGTAGACAGGTCAGTGGTTCGCGGGAGCCACTTCACGAGACAAGGCGCGCGTGACGTAGGAAGCTTATACGTCAGAGCTCCCTACGTCAGAGATACATACGTCACGCGGTGTGACGTATAGCTATCAGGTTAAGCAGCCGATCATTCCCGGATCGGTTGCTCCTAACTCGTCGGTTAAATAGATTTTAACTAATTGTTTTCGTGCTGACCACGGGGGTAGTCATCGGTACGACTCCCCTTCAATTGTTAATGTTGATTTATTGTTAATTTATTAATATTTAATTGTTTATTTAATAAATCGACTCGGCAAGACGATCTTTCTCGCCGATTAACGTAAAATATCAATTGTTGATAGTGTTTTACCGGTTACAGTCCTATCCCACGAATACCGCCCTCTCCGGTGTTTATCCTAGTTGGCTATTTTGGGCATAGGGCCCAACACACGGAATCTAAGTCAAACGAGGTGTTTGACGTTGTTAACGGCATTGCACGGGAATCAAAGTGATTCCCGGCCGCATTGTGGGACTGCACACTTAAGGTTGGTAAGTTGGGACAAATTGGGCCTAACCGGGGACCTTACATTTCTCCAGTACCTACCCCGTTACAATATATATAAAACTGTTTATTTAAAATATAAATGTATGGCGATTCAAAATACTTGTCGATTTCAGTTTGAGTTTAGTTCTTTCAATTACAGAAATATTGTATATAAAATTTTTGTAATATTTAAGAAAATGTTTGATTAAAATTAAAAGATATAATTAAAGTAAGGGAATTAGAATTCAAATTATTTATTTATCAGATAACAATTTCAAAGTTTGATTAGAATTACACGATACTTGCGGGTTTTGACACCTTCTTGGAAGGTGTTGATTTCAGTACTTTCAATTGCAGAAAACTATTATGGAATATAAGTTACATGTAAAAAAGGTGTTAACACAATACTTGCGGGTTTGGATACCTTCTTGGAAGGTGTTTCCGATTTTAATACTTTTAATTGCAGAAAACTATTATGGAATATAAGTTACATATAAAAAAAGGTGTAATTAAAATATAAATAAGTAGAGAAAATATGGGAGATAGAATCAAAGATATTTTTATCTTATACTTTAAAATTTATAGGTCCCCTAGTGGAAATAGAAAATGTAAAAAAGTGTAAAAAAATTATAAAAAAAGTGTAAAATAATAATAGAAAAACGGTCAGAATTGGGACATAAATAACTGTTTCACTAGATTTTTTTACAGTTATGTACGACTTTTTATAGTTTCTTACTGTAATTTTCAGTTATTTACATTTTCTGAAATTAAAATATGAATGTAAAGAAAAATGCATTAACATCGTTTTCCGGTTATTTATATTAATAACTGTTACTCACATTTTTTTAAATGGAAAATAATTGGCAGTAAACACTTAAATATAAATAACTAATATTTACGGTTATGTCCAGTTATTAAGAGCTTTTTACAATTATTTACATTTTGTGAGTTAAGTAAATAATTAGAAATTCTAATCCAGAAGGATAAATTCTAGACATAATTAGCAACGAATGTTACATATAATGTTCTATAGTAAAAGTTGATAGATTTTCAGTTAAATAGCGGTAAACCCAGCTGGTGTTGAAAAAACTAGAAAAAATTCACTTTTTGAGGTTAGAATAACTTTTGAGCAAATAAATTCCAATACCTAATAAATAGTTGTTTAATATTTTAATTTAATTAATTATTTAGCTGTAAAGTTCTGTATTTTTATTTTACTATAAAGATTTTTATGAAAATGTTAATAATTGTAAACAACTGTTAATAACTGTAAACAACTGCTAATATACAGCTGTTAAAAGTGGATAATTGTTATTTTCAATATTTGTAAATGACTGTAAAAAATTGTAAAAACTGTTGAAAATCTATATATAAATAGAATGAAACTGCAAGTAACTGTTAATAGACGTAACAAGCTGTAAATAATTACTATTACAAAATTATTACAAATATTTTATAAAATGTAAGTTACTGCAAAAAACTAAAAATAACTGTAAAGTATGGTAAAAAGCTGTTTATGACTGTAAACATTGGAAATATACTGTTACTTATGTCCCAAATCCGACCTTTTTTCTACAAATATTAACAGTTTTTTTACAATATTTTAATCATTATTCAAACCATATTTCACAATTTTTTACAGTTTTTTACATTTATTTTTTCTACTAGGGTCGTTGATTTGCATAAGCATATGTAATAGAGTATTTAATAGTGTGAGGCCAACGAGTGGTGCAAGTATTATTTTATAATTTAAAATAATAAAAAAGGAATGTCCGTTTTATGAGTTTTGCAGAAATTAATTTTGCACAGATGAATATCATTAGAATATTGTTAATTAATTACTGTCATGGCAGGGCCAGAAATGAAAAGTATAAATGTAGCATACTTTTCTGAGAAATGTCTGTATTCAAATTGGTAGAAATTTTTACATGGTTCAAATTACTTGTCGATTCCAGTATTATTTTAGACTTTATCTTTTGGTATGAATTCAGGTATTTTCAAAGACCACACATTATGTACCACACCATTAACATTCAACTCGTTTTCTCCTTCGGAATCAGTCATTTTTCTTTTAAATCATTAATCTCAAATAGTCAATAATTTCTAAAAAAAATAATATATAGTTATTTTTTTATGATGACTCAACAAAAATTAAATTAAGGTAAGTAAACATTTTTAAAGAGGTTAACAGTTATTTGACAATGTTAAAAGAGAAAGTATAATTACCTAATTAGTGAGAGCGTTTATCATTAAACGAGATTACTACAAGATTACACTCTTCAGAGTATTATAACAAACTTTATCTTTTATTATCCTTTCTGACACTATGAAATAGTCTATCTAATAATAATTTTAAATTTCGGGGTTTATGGCGTCCATGACAGAGAGGGATGATACGTACTTTAGTACGAGGGAGAGAGACGTTTGGGTTATGACGCGAGGGCTCCATAACCCGCCCACCCCCAACCAGTGGTGGGAAGCAGACAGAAGATCCAAATTTAACATGTCGGGCGTCATAAATCCCTATTGGGAAGTTTATATATATTGTAACGGGGTACAATCTTTCGCGTCGGTAGGGGTAAAGGGATCGGTTACTACGGCACTGCCTAGTTATATTCCCTAGGCGGTGCTCCGAGAGTGCGCGGCGGATTCAAATCAGTGAACCCCGCGCACGACCTACCGTTGCGATGTCCGTTAACAACCGCGAGATCACTTGCCGATCTCGCGTCTTTGTACAGCTAAAACGTCGTGAGCTGAAAAGGGCCGCGAATAAAGGGGATAAATTCGCGGTAAGTTTACCTCGGCCGCTCCTGAAACGGAGAGGGCGGTATTCGGGATAACGGAAATGATGTACGCCGGTAATCAATAATCAAACTCGTATTCGGATATTGATTACATATGAATTTTTATTCAAGTTAAAGAAATATAAACAAAGTTTAACAAAGATCAAAGATTTAACAAAAGCCGTATATAGGCCGCGTGAGGTCTCGCGACGAGGTGTCTCTCTTTCTAGCACGCGTACGCGGTCGCCCGTTAGCTTCCTCGCCGTCGCGCGCGGGCGAGATCCGTCGATTCCTAACTTAAAGTTATAGCCGTAAAGAGAGAGTCTTTACGGCTTCGGCGGCTAGCGAGTGGTGCACCACGTACCTTAAATCTCGATTCTCCCCGTCGATGCGTTCGACTTCGCCTGTTTTCCCTCTCTCCGTCGGGCTCTCGCGCGCGGCAACTTCGCCGTCCTCGCAGGTTCCTGGGAGTCGCTGGAGCTGTGCACTTAACACCAGCACGCTCACTCCACCAAGTCACTCACTCTTCACGGCGCGAAACCCAGAACCCGAGCAAGAATCCGCGATAACGATTCTTGTTCTCATGCCGCGAAAAATCAAGGAAGGCGTTACCGGCGACGTGTCTATCTACGATGACTCGCATAAACTCTATATACTCTCCTCAGTCAGCTTGCGCGTCGGACCAGTATTAGTCCTTACGCGGCTTACGCGTGGGCTTTCCCGATCACCTACGAGCTTTTCCGATCGTCACTCGCGCTCGTTATAAGGTATAGCTTCATACGCATAAGAGTATGTAGCTTACCTTTACACACCCCTCCCAGATTCCACGTACACTGGACGTGTGTATCTGAGATTCGCGGGTGCAGGATCGGGATAGGGCTCGGATGCCCAATCTTTGGCCACGGAACTTCTGAGATCTAGTCGTCCAGAACGAGCTAGGGACTCAATTTGCTCGTTCCGTGGCAGAGGAGAGTTTAATCCAAAAGGAGCCTTCAGAGATGGGTGTCGGCTGCTAGCCTTGGTACTGTCCGGGTATTCCCTTATTTCGGGTTCTTCCTTGGACGACCCCTACCGCGCTTCCGTTCTGATTCACTAACGCTAGTGCGCGGTTTTATGGCCCTGTTTGTCGGACGGACGACCACCCTAGCGGTTTTCCGCGGACGACCCCTTTCCTTTTTCGTCGGAACGCTCGCTGTAGGCCTCGGCTCCCCGCTGGGAGCGGCCGGAGAGTACATTTTTTCGCTCGGGGTGTCTTCGCTCGCAGGAGGCGGGTCGCTCGTCGCCTCTTCGTCCATCGTCGGTTGGGCGACGTCGTCTACTTCGGCCAGAGGTATTCCATTGTCGGGCACGTAAGGCTTGAGATGTTCGGCGTGTATCATTTCCTCGTCGCCTTGCCCGTCCTGGATAAGGTACGTGTTTGAGCCTTTTGTCTGGACAACCACGTATGGGCCTACGTACTTTGGTGCCAACTTAGAGGTTGTCTTGTCAGCGCTGGAAGACTGGACTCTGTTCTTTTTCCAAACAAGATCGCCTATCTCAAAGATTTCGTCTCGACGTCCGGCGTTGAAATATACGGCTTGTCTCGCTTGAGCCGCGGCGGCATTCTCGGAGGCCACTTTGTGCAACTCGGTTAGCCTGGACAGTCTCTCAGACCAGTCCTGGAGCCGCTGCTGATCAAACCGTTCTTGTGCGAGCTCTTTTTGCTCTCGCCGGTCCGTGCTAGGTGGCTCTGGCTGTCGACCGTAGTTCAACATTGCCGGGCTCCACCCTGTCTAGCTTTGAACCGCTGTGTTTATCGCAAACACTAATTCCGGTAGCTTTTCGTCCCAGCTGGTATGCTTTTCCTTGATGTACGAAGCTACCATTGTCTTAAGCGTGCGGTTCGACCTTTCTATGGGGTTTGCTCGAGGGTGGTAAGGAGGTGTCGTCGTATGGTACACTCCCTTCTCTTTGAGATAGTCGTCGACCATCTTGTTTTTGAACTCGGTCCCATTATCGAAGTGAAATACTTCCGGCGTGCCGAAACGCATGAGGACACGCTCGTGTAACTCCTTTACTATGGTCTTTGCGTTTGCTTTTCTAATTGGGACCGCTTCAATCCAGCGCGTAAATAAGTCCTGGAAGACTAGAATGTACTCGAATCCGTGGGTAGAGCGAGGTAATGGTCCAGTCACATCACCTGCGACTACCTGCCAAGGTCTTTCGACTACTCTACGGCCCATTAGGCCTCTAGGCGGTTGCTGCTCTACCTTACACTGCTGGCAGATTTGACATTTCCGCACGTAGTCACCTACCTCCGCGTAGTATCGGGGCCAATAGTATAATCTGGCAACCCGTGCGAAAGTCTTTTCGCGACCTAAGTGGCCAGCAGTTGGATCGTCGTGACATTCTCTTAGAATCGACGGGCGATTCTCTTGAGGCACTACCATCTTCCATGCCTCGGGGTCTTCCATGACGTCCTCTAACGTGAGGTCAGGCCGGTAAGTATATAGATTTCCCCCTACTACTTTTCATTCGGGGAATTCCCGTGGTCTCTCTGATACATCCTTTATCCATGCGAGGTACCACGGGTCAACAGTAGTGTCGCTCCAAGAGACCGAGGCTATCGTCGGCTCTCCTTCTTCATACATTCTGGAGAGCGCGTCTGGAACATGATTAAGCGCACCTTTCTTGTGCTCAATCGTGAAGGTGTGCGCTTGGAGTTCGAGAGCCCATCTTGCGAGACGACTCGTTGGGTTGCGCATATTGCAGAGCCAACGCAAACTGTTGTGGTCGGTTACGACTCGAAACTCGTAACCTTCTATATACTGCCTGAACTTCTTTATTGCCCAGACAACGGCTAAACATTCTCGTTCGGTGACACTGTAATTCCTCTCGGCTGGGGACAAGATCCGACTTGCGTGCTCCAAAACTCTTTCGTCTCCTTCCACGAGTTGGAGTAGCACAGCCCCTATACCGGTGTCACTGGCGTCTGTCTGCAGTATGTACTGCCCATTTGGGACGGGACGCTGCAGAATCGGTGCTGTCATTAAGACGGCCTTGAGCTGTTGGAAGGCTTGCTCTTGCTCATCAAGCCACTCATACCGCTGGTTCTTCTTGGTTAAACGCGTCAAGGGTTCTGCGATTGTCGCGTAATCCGGCATAAATCGCCTATGCCAAGAAGCCATACCGAGGAAACGGCGAAGCTGTTTAATATTCTTCGGAGCCGGATACTCTTTTATCGGCTCTATCTTGGCGGGATCGGGACGTACTCCGTCCCGGTTTACCAGTACGCCAAGATACTTAACCTCTGACTTACAGAAAACGCACTTATCCCGGTTTATTGAAAGTCCAGCTTCTGCCAGTCTTCTAAGGACTTCCTCTAGGTAACGCTTATGATCCTCGAATGTCTCCGATACGACGATAATATCATCAAGGTAAGCATAAGCGTGCGGCGCCAGGTCTGGTCCTACGACTTGGTCTATCATCCGTTGAAAGGTCGCCCCCGCGTATGCCAATCCGTACAGCATCCTCGTGAACTGGAACAGTCCCAATCCAGGAACTGTGAAAGCAGTAATAGGGCGCGACTCGACTTGCAACGGTATCTGATGATAGGCGCAATTCATGTCGAGAGTGGAGATATAGCGAGCCTTTCTTAGTTTGCGCAGTATATCGTGCATGAAAGGCAAAGGATATGCATCTGGTTTTGTTAGAGCGTTGACTTTCCTGAAGTCGATACAAAACCGTCTAGAATTGTCATCCTTTCTCGCCATCACCACCGGGTTGGACCATCCACTGGTCGAGGGCTCAATGACCCCGGAGTCAAGCATCTCCTTCACTTGGCGGTGCATTTCTTCTTGGATTTTGTCCGAGACCGGGTAGTACCGCTGCTTGATCGGTTTGGCTGATCCGACGTCGATTGTGTGCTCGACATCGTGAGATCGACCGATCTTTGGCATGGTGTTGGATAGAACTCGGTCCAACAGCTGACGCAATTCCTCGCGTTGACTGTCGGTTGCGTCAGCCACACCTGCTGACGACAAAGAAGCCGTACCTCCGTCCAAGCTAGCTACCTCTAACTGGACATGGGCTTTGCTGTTTTTGAGGAACAGCTGATCAGCGTCTGGGTCTAGAACTGCACGAAATGCACGTACGAAATTGACTCCTACGTAACATTCGGCGTCCAGATTTGGCATAATGGCAACCCTGAGCTCCTTGGTCTCACCACCGATGGTGAAAGGCAACATTACGTGCCCACTAAGTGGTTGTGCATGTTCATCAGCCAATTTCACTCTCCCCGCGTTTTCGGTAGAGAGCGATTTTCCCAGGGCGGTAGCGATTGTGAGGCCATTAGACCCCATTACCGTCGTCGAAGCTCCTGGATCGTACAGGGCTCTGATCCGGAAATCGCCTATTTCCGCTTGGAGCCACCAGCGCGTCTCGTCCTCTGGACGGTAGCTCCGGTGTGGCTCCTGCTGACCTTGAGGACTAGAATCTTGGGAATCGATTCCCTTCCTGTGCTCCTCTGGCTTCATCGAGTCTATCCCGCCGCGGATGAGCTCCGCGCGGTCTCGTTCATTCCGTGGGCCCAAGCTTCTGGGCATCTCTGGGACTCTCTGGCCCTTGGGTTCGGCCTGAGTCCCGTTTAGCCGCTCCCGGAGGCGTTTCCCTTATTGCAGTCAGGGCAATGGCGGCGGAAATATGCAAGCTTACCGCACCCATTACAGGAAATCGGTTTGCTCGGATCGAAGGGCGTCCTGCTTGTCCCTCCTTCCGCGCTCTTTCCGCCGCGGGGCTTCTCGTACTGGCCACTCTGCTCTCCGGGCCGGTTCGGCGGTTTCTTTTTCTGAGCAAACCGCCGTCCACTCTTGGGACTTCCTGGTTTGCTACTCCCGGCTGCGCTCCCGCTCTCACTTGGTAGCAGCTTCTTCAGCTGGTTGAGAATCGCGTCCAGCTCCACCAGATTCTTGCCGGTGGTGGATTTATCGGATTCCACCGCTGCTACCTTTGTCTTCAGAGGAGCCTTCTCTGACTTCTTCTTGGCCTTATACGCGAACTCCGGCCGCACCAGCTCCCCTTCCATTGGAGGTGGTTTGTAGAGCTTTTCGCGCTCTTGCAGCCGCTCCGCTTCGCGGGCCAAGTCAAACAGCTGGTCGATCGTCTGCGCCTCGATTCGCTTGAACCGGCGCTGGATTCTCGGCAGCATGTTTCGGTAGAGGTGATCTACCTGGTTCCTCTCGCTAGGCTTGGGGACGAGCTCTTGTAGCATGCCTATCATGCAATTCATGTACTCACGTACCGGTTCGTCTTCGCCCTGAGTACGTGAGGTGCATTCAAGGATCAGCTTCTCTTGGTAAGTTTCGCTGGCTCCGTACCAGCGTTTGATTGAGCACGTGAATTCGTCCCAATTCCTCCACTTTTCTTTGTTATTGCGGTACCACCTTGCGGCGTCTTCCACCAGCAACTGCGAAAGAGAAGGAAGGACTTCATCCTGCGTCATGTTTGCTAGGACTCTGCAGTCATCCACGCGCTCTAAGAAGCTGTTAATGCTTTCGCTCCCGTCCCCTGAGAACTTTATTCCCCACTTTCTCACGATCTCACCTCGGTCGCGTGTGGGGTTAAACGAGCGCGAAGCCCAGGACGGTTGTTCTTGGACGCACGACGCTTGGGGCCTTAAGGGTGAACTTTCTTCACATGGGGGCCTTCCTGGTACCCAGGTGTCTCCCCCCTCCCAAGCTCCGCCCAGGGTGGCGCTAGGAGCTGGTCCTGGCGTTTGGGGCTGTAGTCGTGCGTCCTCTTGCTGAACCGGTGACTCCTCTGGCCGGTAGCAGGTATACGTGTCCTGAAATTGGACACGTGTACTTGGGCCTAGTGGATCCAATCGCGTACTTGATGCTCTTTGGGACGTCATGTGGCTTACGGCATCGGTTAGCCTCGTTATCTGTGCCGCCATACTTTCCATTTGCTCTTGTAGAGCTTTTGTCTTGGCAATTTGTTCTGCCAGACATGTGGAGAATAGCCGCGGCACATCAAATGGCGTCCCATCGGTCGCTATTAGCGTTATCCAGTCAGATTGACTACCCCTCCGACTGGATTGGCTGCTAGACTGGCCCTCCTCTGGGGCTGTTGGCAGGTCCTCGCTAGGTAGTCGGGTCGTACGATTGAGATTTTCCTCAATCAGGTGCGTACCTCTCTCATCAGGTAACGCTCCTGGCGTTTTCTCCCCGACTCGGCGGATCACTTCTGTCCGCTTCTCGACCCGCCTTATCCGGTCATTAACGGTGTCAGTTTCTTGACTGAACTCGTCGGCCGAATAATTTCCTAGCAGCCATTGCTGTAGGCGTTCCGCCTTTTGATAGCGGGAACCATCAAGTCGAAGCTCCATCTGTTCTAGGTGAGCCTCGATCTGTGCTGCGTTCTGGGTGTGGATCCACTCGTCCACCTGCACTATAATGTCCTCGTCTCGTTGGACAAAACTGTCGGCGTTTCGGTCGGCCATTGCGCTTATTTAATTATCGCTCGCGGATAACTTCAAATAAACAAAAATCTCTATTTTTGGTGCACTGTGGCCTGGCGTGCGCAAGGTTATTCTATTTTAATTTGCGTGGCAGCAAAGAAAAATTAAAATTATTGGGCCAAAAGTTGAAGGAATTATCTTTTCCCTAAGATATATAGCCACTCACTTGAATCTGCTATCCGCAAATACACTTCTAGCTTTTCGGATAGGTTCTCTTGAACTCTATTATCACACCCTAGAGAACTATCAAAGAAAACCGAGAACAATTTGAATTTAAAAATTAATAATATACAAGATTTTTCTTATCTACTCGTTAATTTAAATTGTTAACCTGGCTCGAGGTCTATCGCAACTAAATCTTCTTAAACTAGTGAATTTAAATAATTTAAGTAACGTAATCACAGACAAATTAATATCTTATCGTTATCTAAAAATTATTTAAACCGCACGCATGACCTCACTTACAATCGCATAAACATGGATTTGTTATCCTAACCTATAAATGTTAGGACGTCGGGCCAGGTTATGTCCGTCCGAAAAGCTTCAATTATACCAGGTTCAAGTTTGTAACCTTGCGCAGGCTTTACAATTCGCTTCGTTGAATTTTGAGTCAATTATTTACGAATAATTGTCTCAATCCGCCGAAAACGAGACGATTCGAGAGAGAGAGAGAGAGAGATGGAAATTAATCTAATTGAGTCGCAGGGTCGACCTCACGTTATGGTATTTGTCCGCAAATACCACGGCGGCTTTTCGGCTTTTACTACCCACTTGGTAATAAAAGCTTTATTCTTGTTAAAAAATTTCTTATTATTAAATAAATAAATAATTCGTAAAATTAATTATCACTTCTCTGTGATAATTAATCCGGCGTAATCCCTAATCCACACGTATTTGGGCGCCAGCTACGCATAAGAGTATGTAGCTTACCTTTACAATATATATATATACTATGTGTGTAATAGCTGAGAGTAGCGCAGAAGCTCCCTTTTGCGGCCACTTCTCAAACAACTTGCCAACAGTTTTTACCTCTGTAGGCGTTCTCTCACGGGCTGGAAAAAATTTCGTCTCTTTCTATCTTTTGCATCTCCTATGACGCTATCTCTTTTTGTGCGAATCGAATGAAGAAGAAAGTGGAAATAGCAAGAATCGAGAAACGGAAATCAGCATGCAACTTTAATAACATCGAATTTCTTCACTATGTATTTATAAATTCGAACCGGATTTATTGTAAAGTGAAGAGTTAAATAAAAAATAGATCTGAGATTTGTCGTTGCATAAATACATAGTATAATTCTATATTTACGAAAATATAAAAAATCTGAGGGGCTAGTTAGCTGTATATAAGGGTTTACGGTCCTGCACACTTGCGTCCAGGCGCTGTTGCGCCTTTTGATTATTTAAGTGGATCTTCTATCGTTCTTCATTTTTATAGTTACTCTAAGTTCATTTTTATTTTCTATAATACCAATATACATATTTGATTCATTTGTATGTGTAATATTCATTTAGTAACTAAGTAAACTTAATAAACTTTTGCATGTTTTCGATAATTTTATTCCAGCTTTGGCTGACATTTTAATTTTAATATAATAGTTCCAATGATTCAAATATGTGGCTCGCCAAATATTTGACCAGGGGTTCTGAAACAGCACAAAATTCTACATCAGAGTATGTGGAAGCAAAATTTTTTCAATGCTAATAACAAAAACCATCGCATTGTAAAGTCGCTAAAAAATTTGTACGCTTCAGCGCAGAAGTGAGATATTTTTTTCGTGTTGTTCCTATAAACTATGTTCAAAAAAATTTTTTTGCTTTAACTATTGTTTAAGGAGGTCTCATACTCAATTCTGCGATTTTACCGTTCTGACCTCCGGTAATGCTGGTTATATGTAAGAAATGATAACTATCATCAAGAGCGCCATCTATGGAAAGTCGTAATCGAAGTGATCGTAGATGGCACCATTGATGTCCAGAGCATCGTAATAAAAATAGTGTGACTATTTTTTTCCATTATAAAAATTAAAAAATAACGTATTTCACTTATACGCATTTTCTATTATCTATTATAATCCATATTTCGATATATACATATATAATAAATGTTACTTATATTTGGTTTACGGAATTTGTATGTATTTCAATTATACGTATTTATTTTTTTTTACATACTGAAAAAATACGACATTACACTCAAGACCATCGATAGCAGAACCCAAGGGAGCGGAGCACGGCTCGCAAGTCGATTTTTGATCCGCTCCCTTGGGTTGATCGATAGATATGCCGGATTCTTGCAGCAGTACGTTTCCTTTTACATTGAATCTATGATAGATACGTAGTACGGTTCAATTTGCCATGTCGAAAATTCAACTAGTCATAATATGAGTATCAGTATGACACGTATTTTTTTTTTTTTATTCTTGATTTTGTGCCCTCTTTTTTCCTGGCACTTCCTACCGTTTATCCCCTGGGGGACTTTAACGGTGTCCACCTTCTACCTATGTGTGGGTGCTTTATCCCTCCCTTAAAACCCCACCATCTCGCATTCGCCCGGGGTTATGCCCGTGGATGAGGGAAACCTGTGAAGCAGGGAAAACCTCACCCGAGATGGCCGGTGTATTCGAAACATTCTTTTTGGGTGTCAAAGTCACATTGCGTAGGCCTTGACACCGAAACCGAATGTTTCACACCTCCCGCTCACGTTGTGGAATGTGAAAAACACCTAACCGATCACGAAAGCCGCACGAGAATGGTCTCCCATCCAAGTACTAACCGCGCTCAGCGCTGCTTAACTTTCGCGATCGGCCGAGGTGCGCTTCCACCACTCCGCCACCGCGTCGGTCAGTATGACACGTAATAAAAAAATTTATTGGAGTCAAATCAAATTATTTTGCTCGGCTATTTGTCTCGAGTCTGAAACAAATGCGCATGCGTGATGTCGATAGTGGCGGCGTCGAAAGCATATTCTAGCTTGCCATGATCCGTGCGTACTGCCATCTAGCGTACAATATTCTTTTAATAATGATAATAAAACTACTTTTAGTTTTATAAAACTATGCAAAACAAACAGTTAGATGCCCTTTATTAAATAATTATTTACTTCTATACAAAGTTTCAAGTCATTTTATTGATACGTGAAAGAGAAAACCTTGTACGAAAATTTCATTATGTGGACGCCGTAGATAGTGTTTTTTATACAAGGTTTTCTCTTCAATGCCTCAATATAATAAATAGAAACTTTGCACAGTGATACATAACTACAAAAGAAAGGGCACCTATCTTCTAGTTTGTCGAAATTCTTTATATTTATCTAGATTGAAGTATTTTTCGACCATACTATCACTCTATTGGCTCGGTCGGTAAAAATTGAGTATGAGACCCCCTTAATGAAATCCATCTATTTTTAATTTATATTTTGTGATTATTAAAACTTAAAAATGTCTTAGGAATGAATGTCTTAATCTGAATGTTTTAGCATTATACCAAAAATTTTCCAAATTTTTAAATTGATTATTTTAAATTACAATGTTTGCGTTAAAAGTTTATGACTTATTTACTTATAATTAGCATCTAAAAAATGTTTACTCAATTATTATTAAAAAAATTATTATTTCTTAAAAAATCAAAACGCTATGCCCTTGCTTTTGTTTTAAGCTACCAGTTATGAATTTTTTTAGATTTTTATTTAATATATTAATTATAATATTTATGTTAAAAGGTGTAGATCCGTGTAATTTGGATCTGACATTTCGTTTAAGAAAATTCAGTTAAATTAAAATAATTTCTTCACACACTCTTAACCCCAAAGAGCAAAAACTGAACCTTAAATGAGTAATTTGATGACTTTACTACTCTTTAAGTAACGTTAAAAATCCCAAAACATCACCTTTTAAACGACTAAACAACTAAAATTACTCTTTGAACAGTGCGAAGTATAAAAATTACTCTTACAATAGGGTAAAAAGTAAAAATTATCATTTAAAGAAAGAAGAAAGTGGAACTATTGCTCTATTGAAAAGTATAAACTAATATAATCTGAATGGACTTCCCAGTTACTCGAGTTAATATTGTACTATTTATTTCCAATCACTGAAGCTGTAGTGAATTTCACCATATTTAAACAATTCTTAATTTATATCCACTAGACTAGAGTCACTGGGAAGTTTATTGAGACTATACGCAAGCTATTTTATATATATAAAGTTTCTATTTTACTTCATTAATATATCCTCTCGAGAGACCTAGTGTCAAACAAATAAAAGTAAAACAAACCAATTGATAAGAATTCAACACAGATAGCTTGTGTATAATCTGAATGGACTTTCCAGTTACTCGAGTAATATAATAATATTGTACTATTTATTTTCAATCACTGAAGCTGTAGTGAATTTCACCATGTTTAAACAAAATCTTGTAACATGTATGCCCTATCTACATAACTTTTGGTTTTATCGGTTTCATCATAAAACATTTTAACAAATTCTGGATGTCCAACGTAACAAAATTTTAATTTACACATTTGTGGACTTTGTGTGACTTTGACTGCAATGTGCAAAGCATTGTATCGACAACCTTCCTATGATTATAAAAAATTAAGAAAATTAATTTTTAATCAGAATAATTCAGAAAATTTAAATTCATAAAAAATTTGTCACAATAAATGAATGTTGAAACTTTGACTGCAATGTGCAATGCATTGTATCAACAACCTTCCTATGATTATAAAAAATTAAAAAAAATAATTTTCAATCAGAATAATTCAGAAAATTTAAATTAATAAAAAATTTGTCACAATAAATGAATGTTGAATACTTTATACTTTGATATAAAACTATAACCAAACAAAATGCATGTCAACAGAGAGTACTGAGCTGACAATAGCAGTATAATATAGCGCCCTCTCGCTGACACTTCTAAACTAAATGTCCTGCCAATCGTTGGGAGCTCTGTACGCTTTCTTTGACCGGCTGGCACGCAACGCTGTCTCTCTATCTCACGCATCTTGCATATCGCTATCTCTTTTCGCTTTCTATAGACATATATATACATAGGGAGGCGAAAAAATGAAGCAACAATAATCGAGAAAAGGAATTCAGCAAGCAATATCTTTGGCATCGATTTTCTTAATTATGCGTGAATGAATTCGGACAAAACTTTTTGTACAGTGAGGGTTAGCAATAAGGAAAGTAATGCGTGGCCAATAGCACAAAATAAATAAGTAATATTGAAGTGGTTAAAAAGTAAAAATCTGGGGGGGCTAGTTAGCTGTATATAATGGCTCTCGCGCCTATACTTGCGTCAGGCGCTATCGCGCCTTTTGATATGCACTTTGCATATATTTCTAACAAATTTGTATTTAGCCCACTAAGGGTTTAGGATTTAGTTGTTTAGGGTTTAAGAGTATAGGGTTTAGAGGCTTAGAGTTTAGGGCTCAGGACATGACCTTGACCCTGAGGTTATGGGGTCAAATTTACCTCGAATTCGAATTCAGTGACCTCAAAAACGTATGTATTTACTGGTTAAACCTTAGTTACTGCTAATTTTGTACATTTCACCTTGAAATGATCTTGACCAAGATCTGTTGGGGTTAAACTGATCCCGAATTCGGAATCAAGGATCCCAAAAGCATACGACTACCATGGTCAGATTTTTGGGATTTTCAATTTTTTTGTAGGGCTGTGTTATTTTAAGTTTTGATATCATAATGTACTGCTACGTCTGCCTTGGTATGCCATTGTTACGTCACTGTAAAGATACTTATGTAAAAATATAAGCAGATTGAAGGAGAATTCCCTACGTAACGGTTATCGACTAAGTAAATTACATATAACAAATATAACAAAATTGAAGATAATTTACTTATTTTTTCCGAGCATACTGCGGAGATAACATTGAAAAAGACACATGGGCACATACATGCATGCATTACATACATGGGCTGTGTGATCGAACAAATAAAGTTGTATTTCGTTTTTAGCCTTTATCAAAAATGTTAGGTATTGACAAAACTATTCGGTTAACGTTACTTTTTTCCTCTCAGTACCGTTTAATTTTGAAAATTTTTTGTTGAAGTCCCATATTCTATAATATACTCTTAAAAATGAAACCAGAATTAATTGTGTGCCTCTAATGAAACAAATTTTGAGTATTATAACGATTATGTAATTTATATATATGGAGTAACTAATAAGTAATATTTGAAGATTAAGAACCGTTATGGAATCTCGCTATTTGGCTAGTCCAGCGCGAATTTAAATCCGTATATACCCTAAGGGCGGTATTAAGCGAATCACGAATAGTGGTACTTGAAGAAAAGGGAGAAAGAGCACGTAATGTTTAAATAAACTAATTAGGCTCTATTGCTAAGAAAAATATAATTACAGGCGTACACGCAATATGTGATACATAGGTCGAAGAATAAGTGCGCGACGAGAGCTAGAGAGAGAGAGAGAGAGAGAGAGAGAGAGAGAGAATGATGGAAGGTTCGAGCTAGTCTACTTTTCGGTGAGCACGTCATGTACGTTCTCTCTTTCTCTCTCTAATGCTTACTTTCTTTCTCTTTCCAAAATACGAGGAGCGTCGACATATAACAGCTGCTAATGTATTAGTACATTGTGGCTAAGTAGAGAGAAACATAACGACGTACTCGTTATAGTTTTAGAAAATTAGTATCTGAAGGAAAACTCATGGTAAAAAACAATTTCTTAGCTGGCACGCATTTTTATTGATGTATAAATGGTATTTTATAATAGAAACCAATTGTTCTACACTCGTATAATGTATTTATAAATTGGTAACTATGCTCGAAAGTTTTAATTAGAAATCAAGGTTAAAGATTCTAAAGGCGAAATTATATGAACATCCTCGTGTGGCTTTCGGGATCGGTTTGGTGCTTTTGTATATTCTACATCGCGAGTGGAAGATATGAAATTTTTGTTTCGGTGCTAAAGCCTATGTAATGTGACCTTAACGCCCAAAAATGACTTTAATATGCTGGCCGTCATCTGCGAGACGGTGTCGAAAAAAGAGGAAATATGGAAAGGAAATATAAATAAAAGTATAGGGAATATATCGCACAATGTATTAATTCATCAAAAAAAAAAAAAATTAATTCCCTTTCTTAAGAAAAAATAATATTTCATAATAATAATGAAGAGGCTTATAATACTCTTCGACCACTATAGTTGGTGGAAGTCCCAGAGTAAGCCTTTCCAAAAATTGAAAAAATTATAAATTGGCGTTTCGACCACAGTTCTCTAGCTTTGGTCTCCTCATTAAGGAGCTGGAGGCCTCCCTTACACGCCCGTCGCAGATGGAAAGCAACGTCAAGAGAGTCTCTAGAAAGCTGTGGTCGAAACGCCAATTTATAATTTTTTTAATTTTTGGAAAGGCTTACTCTGGTACTTCCACCAACATTAGTGCACAAAGAGTATTATAAGACTCGCTTTTGAAGCATATTGGTTCGCAAAGCCCGATAAATTTTATATGTTGAAATAATCTTCAACGAACGATACATTTTCTATTTTCTTAAATAATATTGTTATTTGATTATTTTTTATGGCAGTGAAAATTCTAAATTTGTCAGGAAAATTTTAGTTGTTAAATCGATTGTAAATATTATATTAAATCATAATTATACGCCAATTTCTGACGATAAACTTAAAATTAAAATATCTTTCCAAGAATGAAAAAGAAAACACTTCAATAATAGTATTTTGAAATATTTTTTCTAAAAAAATTATAATAGAAATATTTCTTTTTTTTTACTTAAATGTTATTTTTATTTCAAGTGATTTTTAGCTATTCGCCTTTATCTATAATTTAATATAGTATTTGCAATCATATTTGAGCATACATTGTAACATACCTGTTAACCGTTACCGTGAAAACTGAAGATACTACTTCAGACATATCACTAATGAGCCTCGATGTATAATTGAAATGCCACAGTATCTGCTACTCTTAGCTCGGTGCTGTATCGTGTTTACGAACGCTAGTGCAAGTTTGCGCTTGCAATCGATCGTTAAAGCGTCATCAATGATGTTACGCGGTACATAGTTGTTACAAATATACTTGCACATGAACAATATATCAATCTATATGTAAAAAAATTGTATGTGTTTTAAAATAAACCTAATATAATAGTCCGTTTTTAAAATTGTTTTAGACTAGCATATTTTGTCTCGTTCTTCAAGGTGAAAAATTAGGATTATCAGTTATAATAGAAGCTATAGCAAGTGGATGTATACCTGTTATAATATATGACTCGATTGTGATGCCTTTTGATGAAGTAATTGACTGGTCCAGGTAAAATAGTTAATTCTAAATAAAACTACTATTTGATATAAGTTTGTATTATTATGCTTACGTAACACTTATGATCAAGAGGCACGATAGCGCCTGACGCAAGTATAAAAGGGTTATTAATTTTTACTTAATTTTTACTTTTTTAAATATTCCATTATTTATTACAAAATAAATATTTTGCGACGCTACTTTTCGTCGGGAAAAATCTAATTGGATTAAATTATAACCCGGCGGAGGTTCCGTCGTAGCGACGTTGAAAATGGCTAGATATCGCCGATTTGTATTTACTTGGGCGCCTGGCGATATTTAAATTAAAAAGAATAATTATTTTACAACACTACTCGGCAACCCGGCAAATCTCCACCTCGACTCCTCGTCACAGAGGGAATCCCGACGGCTGACCACCTCGGAACCGGCGGCTTTTAGAGTAAAGGAAATTAATAAATACACTCACGAATTCAATCTTATAACCACAAATTAATTTATTGGAAAATTAAATAATATATTATAATTTCCGGCACCGACACAATATTATCGCGATCCACGACCGACTCTCACACGTGCACACACTCACTCAACTTCCGTCCGTCCGGCAAATATAAGATATATAATATTAAAATAATTCGGCCGCCCGTCGGGCTAACCGTAAATTTACTCGCCTAATTAGCTTATCGCAGCTCCAAAACAACTCCGCTCGACTCTGCTTCTCGACTACAACTCTCTGCTTCTATACTCAACTCGCAACGAAAGAAATGGCTACTCTGCCTCTAAAACTCTACTCAGAAATTAACTCGACTGCCTAGTCGGACGATCGGGTAGCGAATCACGTCTGTCTCCTCGGACGATCAGGTAGCGAATCATCGAGACCGGCTTCTTCATCCGGCTCGCGGCGTGGCTTGATCCCCAAAATTAAGGATTTTCCTCCCCACCCTATCGCTATCCTGCTCTATCTCACTCTACTCCTTATCTACCGGCGTTGATTAGGGTGGTTGATTGCGTGATCGATACGCGTAGTCAGCCTTGATCTTATTTCCGTCAAGGCCGATTATCCAATAATAGTGGTTTACGTCACCACCAACCTGTTCATTATTGGGTCGATCTCGCAACCAATCATCCCCGACACTCGGAAGGCGCGCATTACAAATGATAAATTACCATATCGGTAACCCAGTCGGTGCTGCCGCCCCGTGCCTACCGGCTGTATAATTACTACTGACTACTCCCGACACACTCACACAACAATTAGTATTTAATTTCCATCCGCTATTTACAACTATATACAACTTCAAAAACTCTTAGAAATCACCCCCAAACTCCACCGACGGATCAATGTATTTTTTGTTTATTTAATTAACGACTAAATCTAGCTTAATTAATTAATCTAAGAAAAGCATACATGCGCGCTATATACAATAGTATATATATATATATATATATATATATATATATATATATATTTAGTATGCCGCGGTATACCTTCGCACGCATACATTAGGTATACCGCGACTCCTACTCTACTCGCGCTCCCCTCGCTCCGCGCGCTCCCACCCATTATCCCACTACGGTCGATCACTCGAGCATCTTCGCGCGCGCAACACTCTCGCTGCTCGAGTGATCCTCCCTTTCCGCGCACCACGCCTAGTGCCGCACGAGCGCCGCCGTCGGTGCCGCGTCCCCGGTATACGGGTGTAAGGTGGGGGAGCACCCTTGCTCTCCCGACTACTAGTACGCAATTCGGGCGTGCGCGCACCCATGCGCCATCTCAGCCGTCGTCGTCTGCTGAGCACGTGTGACGGTTGAGGTTAGGACGCCGCCTAACCTCCCGTCTTGTTGTCATCAGCAGCGGATACGCCAGGTATCGTGAGACGACCTGGGCTCGGTCCTTGGCTCACGATACCTCTCGGCCGTGGTCTGGGTCGTAGTCCGCGTACTACCGTCGGGTATCGGTCGCGTCGTTCGTCGGCTTTGACTCTAAAACATACCCATACCGTGGGTATCAATATTCGCTTTAAAAGTGCATCGGTGCATTTCGGTCCGCCTGCGAGGGATTCGCTACCCGCGACGCGATCGCGATCTAATATAAGTTAACTGTATGCATGCACATGACTTGTAAATACAAGCCATGTGCATGTACTTGTGCGTTGTATTTTACAACGTCACAATTTATAATAAAAAATTAAAAACCAAACTCTGCCGAGATTTATTCCCCATAATACAGAAATACGGTATCAATGAAATTGCTTCCAGATTTCCGTTTCTTGATTTTTGCTATACATCCTAGATGAGGCGGTAAAGATGGTCTCTACGCACGGAGTGTGGGACTGAATCAGCGTGACCCATACCTACTAAAAAAACGATCCTACCATTGGTCTTGGCAGGGCTCCTCCTCTCTACTGATCTTCTCCCCTCGGAAACCGCCGTAAGGTATTACTTCGAAAGGAGCAGTCATGCCACGTTTGGCCCTGCATGACAGGCAACCACCTCTCCATCTCGTACATGTGGGGCGGCTATTAATGTCGCCTCTGGTACGCTCTTCCTCTTTTCTGATGTAATTCAGCCGCCCCATAATGGATGCTGCGAAGGTTTCTATAGCATCCCATCCATCTTGCAAACCAAGAAGGCACCTGCCAATGCCCTCGGGTGTTGAAGGCCCCTTCCAAAAGGTTTGAAAATCGCCCCTTTTTTCCACGAGTCGAGGACACCAGGACAGGACGTGTTCCACGTCTTCTTTGACACCAGGGAAGGTCGGACATTCCGCACCACCTATGTTCGGTAAGCACCTAGGTCAGATAGAAGGTGACGAATCCGTGCTTTCTGCTCGTCTTCTTGGCGACATCTGGGATGACGCGGTGAGTCCAGCGGCCTTCACCAGCCGAATACCATATCTGTTGCCACAGTTCAATAGTCCTGTTTGACCACCGACTGCTACAACCACATGCTGCTTTGCCACTGTTTCTAAGGTACGCCGACGTTCTCTGTTTGTATCAGCTCTCTCTATCACCAAAAGATCGATTGAATTCCCGATGGTGATCGGAGGAATTCCCGCGATTACCGACATGGCTATATCTGATACGGTTCTATAAGCATGAACCCTTACTGCGGCTATTCTGCAGGCTCCCCGACAGGATACACCGTAACTTATATTACTTCTTAGGGCATTTGCCGAAATCAGAGCCCCATAAAGAATTACGAAGCGTACCACTGTCGCTAATAGGGCACGACGTAGTTGCTTTGGCCCTCCTACATTGGGCATTATGCCTGACAAAGCTCCAGCCACCTCTGCGGCTTTTGTCCCTGCATTCAGTATGTGTTCCTTGAATGGTAGCTGCGCATCTAAGGTGACTCCTAGGCATTTCACCGTATCCGCTGACCTTATAGGCTTACCATTTACAGTAAATATGGCGTACATCCTGTGCTTCGTTCGAGAGAAAAGTACCGCTTTGGTCTCTTCGGCTGCCAGATACAGCCCATCGGTACTCAACCATACAGCTACTACCGGAATACCCCAGAAATTCCCGAAATATCCAGAAAATCCCATAATTAGTGGAGTTATCCTGGAATGCCTCAGGAATGCCCGCAATATCCAGGCAATCCCGTAATAAGTAAAGTTACATTGGAATACCCCAGAAATGGCCGAAATATAATGAAAATCCCGTAATTAGTGGATTTATCAAAAACACCTCGAATTCCCGAATATCCGAGAAATCCCGTAAATAGTGGAGTAATACAGGAAAACGCCAGAATTTCCCGAAATATCGAGATAATCCCGTAATTAGTGGAGTTATCCTGGAATGCCCCAGGAATGCCCGCAATATCCACGAAATTCCCTAATTAGTAAAGTTATACTGGAATAACCCAAAAATTCCCGAAATATCCAGGAAATCCCGTAAGTAGTGGAGTTATCTCAGAATGCTTCAAAAATTTCCGAAATATCCAGGAAATCCCGTAATTACTAGAGTTATTCTAGAATAGCTCAAATTCCCGAATATCCGAGAAATCCCGTAATTAGTGGAGTTATACAGGAAAACGCCAGAATTTCCCGAAATATCGAGATAATCCCGTAATTAGTGGAGTTATCCTGGAATGCCTCAGGAATGCCCGCAATATCCATGAAATCCCGTAAATAGTGGAGTTATCTCAGAATGCCTCAAAAATTTCCGAAATATCCAGGAAATCCCGTCATTAGTAAAGTTATACTGGAATACCCCAGAAATGGCCGAAATATCCAGGAAATCCCGTAATTACTAGAGTTATCCTAGACTAGCTCAAATGCTCGAATATCCAGGAAATCCCGTAATTAGTAGAGTTATGCTGGAATATCGCAGAAATTGCCTAAATATCCAGAAAATTCCGCAATTACTAAAGTTATTCTGGAATACCCCAGAAATTTCCGAAATATCCAAAAAATCCCGTAATTAGTGGAGTTATACAGGAAAACGCCAGAATTTCCCGAAATATCGAGATAATCCCGTAATTAGTGGAGTTATCCTGGAATGCCTCAGGAATGCACGCAATATCCAGGAAATCCCGTAATTAGTAAAGTTACACTGGAATACCCCAAAACTTACCGAAATATCCAGAAAATCCCGTAATTAGTGGATTTATCAAAAACACCTCGAATTCCCGAATATCCGAGAAATCCCGTAAATAGTGGAGTAATACAGGAAAACGCCAGAATTTCCCGAAATATCGAGATAATCCCGTAATTAGTGGAGTTATCCTGGAATGCCTCAGGAATGCCCGCAATATCCAGGAAATCCCGTAATTAGTAAAGTTATACTGGAATAACCCAAAAATTCCCGAATTTCCAGGAAATCCCGTAAGTAGTGGAGTTATCTCAGAATGCCTAAGAAATTCCCGAAATATCCAGGAAATCTCGTAGTTAGTAGAGTTATGCAGGAAACTCCCAGAAATTGCCTAAATATCCAGAAAATTCCGCAATTACTAAAGTTATTCTGGAATACCCCAGAAATTTCCGAAATATCCAAAAAATCCCGTAATTAGTGGAGTTATACAGGAAAACGCCAGAATTTCCCGAAATATCCAGATAATCCCGCAATTAGTGGAGTTATCCTGGAATGCCTCAGGAATGCCCGCAATATCCAGTAAATCCCGTCATTAGTAAAGTTACACTGGAATACCCCAAAACTTCCCAACATATCCAGAAAATTCCGTAATTAGTGGATTTATCAAAAACACCTCGAATTCCCGAATATCCGAGATATTCCGTAATTAGTAAAGTTATACTGGAATACCCCAGAAATGGCCGAAATATCCAGGAAATCCCGTAATTACTAGAGTTATCCTAGACTAGCTCAAATTCTCGAATATCCAGGAAATCCCGTACATAGTAGAGTTATGCTGGAATATCGCAAAAATTGCCTAAATATCCAGAAAATTCCTCAATTACTAAAGTTATTCTGGAATACCCCAGAAATTTCCGAAATATACAAAAAATCCCGTAATTAGTGGAGTTATACAGGAAAACGCCAGACTTTCCTGAAATATCCAGATGATCCTGTAATTTGTGGAGTTATCCTGGAATCCCTCAGGAATGCCCGCAATATCCAGTAAATCCCGTCATTAGTAAAGTTGTACTGGAATACCCCAGAAATAGCCGAAAAATCCATGCAACCCCGTAAATAGTGGAGTTATCTCAGAATGCCTCAAAATTTCCGAAATATCCAGGAAATCACGACATTAGTAAAGTTATACTGGAATACCCCAGAAATGGTCGAAATATCCAGTATATCCCGTAATTGCTAGAGTTATCCTAGAATAGCACAAATTCCCGAATATCCGAGAAATCCCGTAATTAGTGGAGTAATACAGGAAAACGCCAGAATTTCCCGAAATATCGAGATAATCCCGTAATTAGTGGAGTTATTCTGGAATGCCTCAGGAATGCCCGCAATATCCATGAAATCCCGTAAATAGTGGAGTTATCTCAGAATGCCTCAAAAATTTCCGAAATATCCAGGAAATCCCGTCATTAGTAAAGTTATACTGGAATACCCCAGAACTGGCCGAAATATCCAGTAAATCCTGTAATTACTAGAGTTATCCTAGACTAGCTCAAATGCTCGAATATCCAGGAAATCCCGTAATTAGTAGAGTTATGCTGGAATATCGCAGAAATTGCCTAAATATCCAGAAAATTCCGCAATTACTAAAGTTATTCTGGAATACCCCAGAAATTTCCGAAATATCCAAAAAATCCCGTAATTAGTGGAGTTATACAGGAAAACGCCAGAATTTCCCGAAATATCGAGATAATCCCGTAATTAGTGGAGTTATCCTGGAATGCCTCAGGAATGCACGCAATATCCAGGAAATCCCGTAATTAGTAAAGTTACACTGGAATACCCCAAAACTTACCGAAATATCCAGAAAATCCCGTAATTAGTGGATTTATCAAAAACACCTCGAATTCCCGAATATCCGAGAAATCCCGTAAATAGTGGAGTAATACAGGAAAACGCCAGAATTTCCCGAAATATCGAGATAATCCCGTAATTAGTGGAGTTATCCTGGAATGCCTCAGGAATGCCCGCAATATCCAGGAAATCCCGTAATTAGTAAAGTTATACTGGAATAACCCAAAAATTCCCGAATTTCCAGGAAATCCCGTAAGTAGTGGAGTTATCTCAGAATGCCTAAGAAATTCCCGAAATATCCAGGAAATCTCGTAGTTAGTAGAGTTATGCAGGAAACTCCCAGAAATTGCCTAAATATCCAGAAAATTCCGCAATTACTAAAGTTATTCTGGAATACCCCAGAAATTTCCGAAATATCCAAAAAATCCCGTAATTAGTGGAGTTATACAGGAAAACGCCAGAATTTCCCGAAATATCCAGATAATCCCGCAATTAGTGGAGTTATCCTGGAATGCCTCAGGAATGCCCGCAATATCCAGTAAATCCCGTCATTAGTAAAGTTACACTGGAATACCCCAAAACTTCCCAACATATCCAGAAAATTCCGTAATTAGTGGATTTATCAAAAACACCTCGAATTCCCGAATATCCGAGATATTCCGTAATTAGTAAAGTTATACTGGAATACCCCAGAAATGGCCGAAATATCCAGGAAATCCCGTAATTACTAGAGTTATCCTAGACTAGCTCAAATTCTCGAATATCCAGGAAATCCCGTACATAGTAGAGTTATGCTGGAATATCGCAAAAATTGCCTAAATATCCAGAAAATTCCTCAATTACTAAAGTTATTCTGGAATACCCCAGAAATTTCCGAAATATACAAAAAATCCCGTAATTAGTGGAGTTATACAGGAAAACGCCAGACTTTCCTGAAATATCCAGATGATCCTGTAATTTGTGGAGTTATCCTGGAATCCCTCAGGAATGCCCGCAATATCCAGTAAATCCCGTCATTAGTAAAGTTGTACTGGAATACCCCAGAAATAGCCGAAAAATCCATGCAACCCCGTAAATAGTGGAGTTATCTCAGAATGCCTCAAAATTTCCGAAATATCCAGGAAATCACGACATTAGTAAAGTTATACTGGAATACCCCAGAAATGGTCGAAATATCCAGTATATCCCGTAATTGCTAGAGTTATCCTAGAATAGCACAAATTCCCGAATATCCGAGAAATCCCGTAATTAGTGGAGTAATACAGGAAAACGCCAGAATTTCCCGAAATATCGAGATAATCCCGTAATTAGTGGAGTTATTCTGGAATGCCTCAGGAATGCCCGCAATATCCATGAAATCCCGTAAATAGTGGAGTTATCTCAGAATGCCTCAAAAATTTCCGAAATATCCAGGAAATCCCGTCATTAGTAAAGTTATACTGGAATACCCCAGAACTGGCCGAAATATCCAGTAAATCCTGTAATTACTAGAGTTATCCTAGAATAGCTCAAATTCCCGAATATCCGAGAATTCCCGTAATTAGTGGAGTAATACAGGAAAACGCCAGAATTTCCCGAAACATCGAGATAATCCCGTAATTAGTGGAGTTATCCTGGAATGCCTCAGGAATGCCCGCAATATCCAGGAAATCCCGTAATTAGTAAAGTTATACTGGAATAACCCAAAAATTCCCGAATTTCCAGGAAATCCCGTAAGTAGTGGAGTTACCTCAGAATGCCTAAGTAATTTCCGAAATATCCAGGAAATCCCGTAGTTAGTAGAGTTATACAGGAAAATCCCAGAAATTGCCGAAATATGCAGAAAATTCCGCAATTACTAAAGTTATTCTGGAATACCCCAGAAATTTCCGAAATATCCAAAAAATCCCGTAATTAGTGGAGTTATACAGGAAAATGCCAGAATTTCCCGAAATATCCAGATAATCCCGCATTTAGTGGAGTTATCCTGGAATGCCTCAGGAATGCCCGCAATATCCAGTAAATCCCGTCATTAGTAAAGTTGTACTGAAATACCCCAGAAATAGCCGATAAATCCATGAAATCCCGTACATAGTGGAGTTATCTCAGAGTGCCTCAAAAATTTCCGAAATATCCAGGAAATCCCGTCATTAGTAAAGTTATACTGGAATACCCCAGAAATGGCCGAAATATCCAGTAAATCCCGTAATTACTAGAGTTATCCTAGAATAGCTCAAATTCCCGAATATCCGAGAAATCCCGTAATTAGTGGAGTAATACAGGAAAACGCCAGAATTTCCCGAAATATCCAGATAATCCCGCAATTAGTGGAGTTATCCTGGAATGCCTCAGGAATGCCCGCAATATCCAGGGAATCCCGTAATTAGTAAAGTTACACTGTAATACCCCAAAACTCTCCGAAATATCCAGAAAATCCTGTAATTAGTGGATTTATCAAAAACACCTCGAATTCCCGAATATCCGAGAAATCCCGTAAATAGTGGAGTAATACAGGAAAACGCCAGAATTTCCCGAAATATCCAGATAATCCCGCAATTAGTGGAGTTATCCTGGAATGCCTCAGGAATGCCCGCAATATCCATGAAATCCCGTAAATAGTGGAGTTATCTCAGAATGCCTAAACAATTTCCGAATTATCCAGGAAATCCCGTCATTAGTAAAGTTATACTGGAATACCCCAGAAATGGCCGAAATATCCAGGAAATCCTGTAATTACTAGAGTTATCCTAGACTAGCTCAAATTCTCGAATATCCAGGAAATCCCGTAATTAGTAGAGTTATGCTGGAATTTCCCGAAATATCGAGATAATCCCGTAATTAGTGGAGTTATCCTGGAATGCCTCAGGAATGCCATCAATATCCAGGAAATCCCGTAATTAGTAAAGTTATACTGGAATAACCCAAAAATTTCCGAATTTCCAGGAAATCCCGTAAGTAGTGGAGTTATCTCAGAATGCCTAAGAAATTCCCGAAATATCCAGGAAATCTCGTAGTTAGTAGAGTTATGCAGGAAAATCCCAGAAATGGCCGAACTATCCAGGATATCCCGTAATTACTAGAGTTATCCTAGACTAGCTCAAATTCTCGAATATCCAGGAAATGCCGTGATTAGTAGAGTTATGCTGGAATATCGCAGAAATTGCCTAAATATCCAGAAAATTCCGCAATTACTAAAGTTATTCTGGAATACCCCAGAAATTTCCGAAATATCCAAAAATCCCGTAATTAGTGGAGTTATACAGGAAAACGCCAGAATTTTCCGAAATATCCAGATAATCCCGCAATTAGTTGAGTTATCCTGGAATGCCTCAGGAATGCCCGCAATATCCAGGAAATCCCGTAATTAGAAAACTTACACTGGAATACCCCAAAACTTCCCGAAATATCCAGAAAATCCCGTAATTAGTGGATTTATCAAAAACACCTCAAATTCCCTAATATCCGAGATATCCCGTAATTAGTGGAGTAATACAGGAAAACGCCAGAATTTCCCGAAATATCCAGATAATCCCGTAATTAGTGGAGTTATCCTGGAATGCCTCAGGAATGCCAACTATATCCAGGAGATCCCGTAATTAGTAAAGTTATACTGGAATAACCCAAAAATTCCCGAATTTCCAGGAAATCCCGTAAGTAGTGGAGTTATCTCAGAATGCCTAAGAAATTCCCGAAATATCCAGGAAATCTCGGAGTTAGTAGAGTTATGCAGGAAAATCCCAGAAATTGCCTAAATATCCAGAAAATTCCGCAATTACTAAAGTTATTCTGGAATACCCCAGAAATTTCCGAAATATCCAAAAAATCCCGTATTTAGTGGAGTTATACAGGAAAACGCCAGAATTTCCCGAAATATCCAGATAATCCCGCAATTAGTGGAGTTATCCTGGAATGCCTCAGGAATGCCCGCAATATCCAGTAAATCCCGTCATTAGTAAAGTTGCATTGGAATACCCCAGAAATAGCCGAAAAATCCATGAAATCCCGTAAATAGTGGAGTTATCTCAGAATGCCTCAAAAATTTCCGAAATATCCAGGAAATCCCGTCATTAGTAAAGTTATACTGGAATACCCCAGAACTGGCCGAAATATCCAGTAAATCCTGTAATTACTAGAGTTATCCTAGAATAGCTCAAATTCCCGAATATCCGAGAATTCCCGTAATTAGTGGAGTAATACAGGAAAACGCCAGAATTTCCCGAAACATCGAGATAATCCCGTAATTAGTGGAGTTATCCTGGAATGCCTCAGGAATGCCCGCAATATCCAGGAAATCCCGTAATTAGTAAAGTTATACTGGAATAACCCAAAAATTCCCGAATTTCCAGGAAATCCCGTAAGTAGTGGAGTTACCTCAGAATGCCTAAGTAATTTCCGAAATATCCAGGAAATCCCGTAGTTAGTAGAGTTATACAGGAAAATCCCAGAAATTGCCGAAATATGCAGAAAATTCCGCAATTACTAAAGTTATTCTGGAATACCCCAGAAATTTCCGAAATATCCAAAAAATCCCGTAATTAGTGGAGTTATACAGGAAAATGCCAGAATTTCCCGAAATATCCAGATAATCCCGCATTTAGTGGAGTTATCCTGGAATGCCTCAGGAATGCCCGCAATATCCAGTAAATCCCGTCATTAGTAAAGTTGTACTGAAATACCCCAGAAATAGCCGATAAATCCATGAAATCCCGTACATAGTGGAGTTATCTCAGAGTGCCTCAAAAATTTCCGAAATATCCAGGAAATCCCGTCATTAGTAAAGTTATACTGGAATACCCCAGAAATGGCCGAAATATCCAGTAAATCCCGTAATTACTAGAGTTATCCTAGAATAGCTCAAATTCCCGAATATCCGAGAAATCCCGTAATTAGTGGAGTAATACAGGAAAACGCCAGAATTTCCCGAAATATCCAGATAATCCCGCAATTAGTGGAGTTATCCTGGAATGCCTCAGGAATGCCCGCAATATCCAGGGAATCCCGTAATTAGTAAAGTTACACTGTAATACCCCAAAACTCTCCGAAATATCCAGAAAATCCTGTAATTAGTGGATTTATCAAAAACACCTCGAATTCCCGAATATCCGAGAAATCCCGTAAATAGTGGAGTAATACAGGAAAACGCCAGAATTTCCCGAAATATCCAGATAATCCCGCAATTAGTGGAGTTATCCTGGAATGCCTCAGGAATGCCCGCAATATCCATGAAATCCCGTAAATAGTGGAGTTATCTCAGAATGCCTAAACAATTTCCGAATTATCCAGGAAATCCCGTCATTAGTAAAGTTATACTGGAATACCCCAGAAATGGCCGAAATATCCAGGAAATCCTGTAATTACTAGAGTTATCCTAGACTAGCTCAAATTCTCGAATATCCAGGAAATCCCGTAATTAGTAGAGTTATGCTGGAATTTCCCGAAATATCGAGATAATCCCGTAATTAGTGGAGTTATCCTGGAATGCCTCAGGAATGCCATCAATATCCAGGAAATCCCGTAATTAGTAAAGTTATACTGGAATAACCCAAAAATTCCCGAATTTCCAGGAAATCCCGTAAGTAGTGGAGTTATCTCAGAATGCCTAAGAAATTCCCGAAATATCCAGGAAATCTCGTAGTTAGTAGAGTTATGCAGGAAAATCCCAGAAATGGCCGAACTATCCAGGATATCCCGTAATTACTAGAGTTATCCTAGACTAGCTCAAATTCTCGAATATCCAGGAAATGCCGTGATTAGTAGAGTTATGCTGGAATATCGCAAAAATTGCCTAAATATCCAGAAAATTCCGCAATTACTAAAGTTATTCTGGAATACCCCAGAAATTTCCGAAATATCCAAAAATCCCGTAATTAGTGGAGTTATACAGGAAAACGCCAGAATTTTCCGAAATACCCAGATAATCCCGCAATTAGTGGAGTTATCCTGGAATGCCTCAGGAATGCCCGCAATATCCAGGAAATCCCGTAATTAGTAAAGTTACACTGGAATACCCCAAAACTTCCCGAAATATCCAGAAAATCCCGTAATTAGTGGGTTTATCAAAAACACCTCAAATTCCCTAATATCCGAGATATCCCGTAATTAGTGGAGTAATACAGGAAAACGCCAGAATTTCCCGAAATATCCAGATAATCCCGTAATTGGTGGAGTTATCCTGGAATGCCTCAGGAATGCCAACTATATCCAGGAAATCCCGTAATTAGTAAAGTTATACTGGAATAACCCAAAAATTCCCGAATTTCCAGGAAATCCCGTAAGTAGTGGAGTTATCTCAGAATGCCTAAGAAATTCCCGAAATATCCAGGAAATCTCGGAGTTAGTAGAGTTATGCAGGAAAATCCCAGAAATTGCCTAAATATCCAGAAAATTCCGCAATTACTAAAGTTATTCTGGAATACCCCAGAAATTTCCGAAATATCCAAAAAATCCCGTATTTAGTGGAGTTATACAGGAAAACGCCAGAATTTCCCGAAATATCCAGATAATCCCGCAATTAGTGGAGTTATCCTGGAATGCCTTAGGAATGCCCGCAATATCCAGTAAATCCCGTCATTAGTAAAGTTGCATTGGAATACCCCAGAAATAGCCGAAAAATCCATGAAATCCCGTAAATAGTGAAGTTATCTCAGAATGCCTCAAAAATTTCCGAAATATCCAGGAAATCCCGTCATTAGTATAGTTATACTGGAATACCCCAGAAATGGCCGAAATATCCAGTAAATCCCGTAATTACTAGTATTATCCTAGAATAGCTCAAATTCCCGAATATCCGAGATATCCCGTAATTAGTGGAGTAATACAGGAAAACGCCAGAATTTCCCGAAATATCCAGATAATCCCGTAATTAGTGGAGTTATCCTGGAATGCCTCAGGAATGCCCGCAATATCCATGAAATCCCGTAAATAGTGGAGTTATCTCAGAATGCCTCAAAAATTTCCGAAATATCCAGGAAATCCCGTCATTAGTAGAGTTATACTGGAATACCCCAGAAATGGCCGAAATATCCAAAAAATCCCGTAATTAGTGGAGTTATACAGGAAAACGCCAGAATTTCCCGGAATATCCAGATAATCCCGCAATTAGTGGAGTTATCCTGGAATGCCTCAGGAATGCCCGCAATATCCAGGGAATCCCGTAATTAGTAAAGTTACACTGTAATACCCCAAAACTCTCCGAAATATCCAGAAAATCCTGTAATTAGTGGATTTATCAAAAACACCTCGAATTCCCGAATATCCGAGAAATCCCGTAAATAGTGGAGTAATACAGGAAAACGCCAGAATTTCCCGAAATATCCAGATAATCCCGCAATTAGTGGAGTTATCCTGGAATGCCTCAGGAATGCCCGCAATATCCATGAAATCCCGTAAATAGTGGAGTTATCTCAGAATGCCTAAACAATTTCCGAATTATCCAGGAAATCCCGTCATTAGTAAAGTTATACTGGAATACCCCAGAAATGGCCGAAATATCCAGGAAATCCTGTAATTACTAGAGTTATCCTAGACTAGCTCAAATTCTCGAATATCCAGGAAATCCCGTAATTAGTAGAGTTATGCTGGAATTTCCCGAAATATCGAGATAATCCCGTAATTAGTGGAGTTATCCTGGAATGCCTCAGGAATGCCATCAATATCCAGGAAATCCCGTAATTAGTAAAGTTATACTGGAATAACCCAAAATTCCCGAATTTCCAGGAAATCCCGTAAGTAGTGGAGTTATCTCAGAATGCCTAAGAAATTCCCGAAATATCCAGGAAATCTCGTAGTTAGTAGAGTTATGCAGGAAAATCCAGAAATGGCCGAACTATCCAGGATATCCCGTAATTACTAGAGTTATCCTAGACTAGCTCAAATTCTCGAATATCCAGGAAATGCCGTGATTAGTAGAGTTATGCTGGAATATCGCAAAAATTGCCTAAATATCCAGAAAATTCCGCAATTACTAAAGTTATTCTGGAATACCCCAGAAATTTCCGAAATATCCAAAAATCCCGTAATTAGTGGAGTTATACAGGAAAACGCCAGAATTTTCCGAAATACCCAGATAATCCCGCAATTAGTGGAGTTATCCTGGAATGCCTCAGGAATGCCCGCAATATCCAGGAAATCCCGTAATTAGTAAAGTTACACTGGAATACCCCAAAACTTCCCGAAATATCCAGAAAATCCCGTAATTAGTGGGTTTATCAAAAACACCTCAAATTCCCTAATATCCGAGATATCCCGTAATTAGTGGAGTAATACAGGAAAACGCCAGAATTTCCCGAAATATCCAGATAATCCCGTAATTGGTGGAGTTATCCTGGAATGCCTCAGGAATGCCAACTATATCCAGGAAATCCCGTAATTAGTAAAGTTATACTGGAATAACCCAAAAATTCCCGAATTTCCAGGAAATCCCGTAAGTAGTGGAGTTATCTCAGAATGCCTAAGAAATTCCCGAAATATCCAGGAAATCTCGGAGTTAGTAGAGTTATGCAGGAAAATCCCAGAAATTGCCTAAATATCCAGAAAATTCCGCAATTACTAAAGTTATTCTGGAATACCCCAGAAATTTCCGAAATATCCAAAAAATCCCGTATTTAGTGGAGTTATACAGGAAAACGCCAGAATTTCCCGAAATATCCAGATAATCCCGCAATTAGTGGAGTTATCCTGGAATGCCTCAGGAATGCCCGCAATATCCAGTAAATCCCGTCATTAGTAAAGTTGCATTGGAATACCCCAGAAATAGCCGAAAAATCCATGAAATCCCGTAAATAGTGAAGTTATCTCAGAATGCCTCAAAAATTTCCGAAATATCCAGGAAATCCCGTCATTAGTATAGTTATACTGGAATACCCCAGAAATGGCCGAAATATCCAGTAAATCCCGTAATTACTAGTATTATCCTAGAATAGCTCAAATTCCCGAATATCCGAGATATCCCGTAATTAGTGGAGTAATACAGGAAAACGCCAGAATTTCCCGAAATATCCAGATAATCCCGTAATTAGTGGAGTTATCCTGGAATGCCTCAGGAATGCCCGCAATATCCATGAAATCCCGTAAATAGTGGAGTTATCTCAGAATGCCTCAAAAATTTCCGAAATATCCAGGAAATCCCGTCATTAGTAGAGTTATACTGGAATACCCCAGAAATGGCCGAAATATCCAAAAAATCCCGTAATTAGTGGAGTTATACAGGAAAACGCCAGAATTTCCCGAAATATCCAGATAATCCCGCAATTAGTGGAGTTATCCTGGAATGCCTCAGGAATGCCCGCAATATCCAGGAAATCCCGTAATTAGTAAAGTTACACTGGAATACCCCAAAACTTACCGAAATATCCAGAAAATCCCGTAATTAGTGGATTTATCAAAAACACCTCAAATTCCCTAATATCCGAGATATCCCGTAATTAGTGGAGTAATACAGGAAAACGCCAGAATTTCCCGAAATATCCAGATAATCCCGTAATTAGTGGAGTTATCCTGGAATGCCTCAGGAATGCCAACTATATCCAGGAAATCCCGTAATTAGTAAAGTTGCATTGGAATACCCCAGAAATAGCCGAAAAATCCATGAAATCCCGTAAATAGTGAAGTTATCTCAGAATGCCTCAAAAATTTCCGAAATATCCAGGAAATCCCGTCATTAGTAGTTATACTGGAATACCCCAGAAATGGCCGAAATATCCAGTAAATCCCGTAATTACTAGTATTATCCTAGAATAGCTCAAATTCCCGAATATCCGAGATATCCCGTAATTAGTGGAGTAATACAGGAAAACGCCAGAATTTCCCGAAATATCCAGATAATCCCGTAATTAGTGGAGTTATCCTGGAATGCCTCAGGAATGCCCGCAATATCCATGAAATCCCGTAAATAGTGGAGTTATCTCAGAATGCCTCAAAAATTTCCGAAATATCCAGGAAATCCCGTCATTAGTAGAGTTATACTGGAATACCCCAGAAATGGCCGAAATATCCAAAAAATCCCGTAATTAGTGGAGTTATACAGGAAAACGCCAGAATTTCCCGAAATATCCAGATAATCCCGCAATTAGTGGAGTTATCCTGGAATGCCTCAGGAATGCCCGCAATATCCAGGAAATCCCGTAATTAGTAAAGTTACACTGGAATACCCCAAAACTTACCGAAATATCCAGAAAATCCCGTAATTAGTGGACTTATCAAAAACACCTCAAACTCCCGAATATCCGAGAAATCCCGTAAATAGTGGAGTAATACAGGAAAACGCCAGAATTTCCCGAAATATCGAGATAATCCCGTAATTAGTGGAGTTATCCTGGAATGCCTCAGGAATGCCCGCAATATCCAGGAAATCCCGTAATTAGTAAAGTTATACTGGAATAACCCAAAAATTCCCGAATTTCCAGGAAATCCCGTAAGTAGTGGAGTTATCTCAGAATGCCCAAGAAATTCCCGAAATATCCAGGAAATCTCGTAGTTAGTAGAGTTATGCAGGAAAATCCCAGAAATTGCCTAAATATCCAGAAAATTCCGCAATTACTAAAGTTATTCTGGAGTACCACAGAAATTTCCGAAATATCCAAAAAATCCCGTAATTAGTGGAGTTATACAGGAAAACGCCAGAATTTCCCGAAATATCCAGATAATCCCGCAATTCGTGGAGTTATCCTGGAATGCCTCAGGAATGCCCGCAATATCCAGTAAATCCTGTCATTGGTAAAGTTACACTGGAATACCCCAAAACTTCCCAACATATCCAGAAAATTCCGTAATTAGTGGATTTATCAAAAACACCTCGAATTCCCGAATATCCGAGAAATTCCGTAATTAGTAAAGTTATACTGGAATACCCCAGAAATGGCCGAAATATCCAGGAAATCCCGTAATTACTAGAGTTATCCTAGACTAGCTCAAATTCTCGAATATCCAGGAAATCCCGTAATTAGTAGAGTTATGCTGGAATATCGCAGAAATTGCCTAAATATCCAGAAAATTCCGCAATTACTAAAGTTATTCTGGAATAACCCAGAAATTTCCGAAATATCCAAAAAATTCCGTAATTAGTGGAGTTATACAGGAAAACGCCAGAATTTCCCGAAATATCCAGATAATCCCGCAATTAGTGGAGTGATCCTGGAATGCCTCAGGACTGCCCGCAATATCCAGGAAATGCCGTAATTAGTAAAGTTACACTGGAATACCCCAAAACTTCCCGAAATATCCAGAAAATCCCGTAATTAGTGGATTTATAAAAAACACCTCGAATTCCCGAATATCCGAGGAATCCCGTAAATAGTGGAGTAATACAGGAAAACGCCAGAATTTCCCGAAATATCGAGATAATCCCGTAATTAGTGGAGTTATCCTGGAATGCCTCAGGAATGCCATCAATATCCAGGAAATCCCGTAATTAGTAAAGTTATACTGGAATAACCCAAAAATTCCCGAATTTCCAGGAAATCCCGTAAGTAGTGGAGTTATCTCAGAATGCCTAAGAAATTCCCGAAATATCCAGGAAATCTCGGAGTTAGTAGAGTTATGCAGGAAAATCCCAGAAATTGCCTAAATATCCAGAAAATTCCGCAATTACTAAAGTTATTCTGGAATACCCCAGAAATTTCCGAAATATCCAAAAAATCCCGTAATTAGTGGAGTTATACAGGAAAACGCCAGAATTTCCCGAAATATCCAGATAATCCCGCAATTAGTGGAGTTATGCTGGAATGCCTCAGGAATGCCCGCAATATCCAGTAAATCCCGTCATTAGTAAAGTTGCACTGGAATACCCCAGAAATAGCCGAAAAATCCATGAAATCCCGTAAATAGTGGAGTTATCTCAGAATGCCTCAAAAATTTCCGAAATATCCAGGAAATCCCGTCATTAGTAAAGTTATACTGGAATACCCCAGAAATGGCCGAAATATCCAGTAAATCCCGTAATTACTAGTGTTATCCTAGAATAGCTCAAATTCCCGAATATCCGAGATATCCCGTAATTAGTGGAGTAATACAGGAAAACGCCAGAATTTCCGAAATATCCAGGAAATCCCGTCATTAGTAGAGTTATACTGGAATACCCCAGAAATGGCCGAAATATCCAAAAAATCCCGTAATTAGTGGAGTTATACAGGAAAACGCCAGAATTTCCCGAAATATCCAGATAATCCCGCAATTAGTGGAGTTATCCTGGAATGCCTCAGGAATGCCCGCAATATCCAGGAAATCCCGTAATTAGTAAAGTTACACTCGAATACCCCAAAACTTACCGAAATATCCAGAAAATCCCGTAATTAGTGGATTTATCAAAAACACCTCAAACTCCCGAATATCCGAGAAATCCCGTAAATAGTGGAGTAATACAGGAAAACGCCAGAATTTCCCGAAATATCGAGATAATCCCGTAATTAGTGGAGTTATCCTGGAATGCCTCAGGAATGCCCGCAATATCCAGGAAATCCCGTAATTAGTAAAGTTATACTGGAATAACCCAAAAATTCCCGAATTTCCAGGAAATCCCGTAAGTAGTGGAGTTATCTCAGAATGCCCAAGAAATTCCCGAAATATCCAGGAAATCTCGTAGTTAGTAGAGTTATGCAGGAAAATCCCAGAAATTGCCTAAATATCCAGAAAATTCCGCAATTACTAAAGTTATTCTGGAGTACCCCAGAAATTTCCGAAATATCCAAAAAATCCCGTAATTAGTGGAGTTATACAGGAAAACGCCAGAATTTCCCGAAATATCCAGATAATCCGGCAATTAGTGGAGTTATCCTGGAATGCCTCAGGAATGCCCGCAATATCCAGTAAATCCTGTCATTGGTAAAGTTACACTGGAATACCCCAAAACTTCCCAACATATCCAGAAAATTCCGTAATTAGTGGATTTATCAAAAACACCTCGAATTCCCGAATATCCGAGAAATTCCGTAATTAGTAAAGTTATGCTGGAATATCGCAGAAATTGCCTAAATATCCAGAAAATTCCGCAATTACTAAAGTTATTCTGGAATACCCCAGAAATTTTCGAAATATCCAAAAATCCCGTAATTAGTGGAGTTATACAGGAAAACGCCAGAATTTCCCGAAATATCCAGATAATCCCGCAATTAGTGGAGTTATCCTGGAATGCCTCAGGACTGCCCGCAATATCCAGGAAATCCCGTAATTAGTAAAGTTACACTGGAATACCCCAAAACTTCCCGAAATATCCAGAAAATCCCGTAATTAGTGGATTTATCAAAAACACCTCGAATTCCCGAATATCCGAGAAATCCCGTAAATAGTGGAGTAATACAAGAAAACGCCAGAATTTCCCGAAATATCGAGATAATCCCGTAATTAGTGGAGTTATCCTGGAATGCCTCAGGAATGCCATCAATATCCAGGAAATCCCGTAATTAGTAATGTTATACTGGAATAACCCAAAAATTCCCGAATTTCCAGGAAATCCCGTAAGTAGTGGAGTTATCTCAGAATGCCTAAGAAATTCCCGAAATATCCAGGAAATCTCGGAGTTAGTAGAGTTATGCAGGAAAATCCCAGAAATTGCCTAAATATCCAGAAAATTCCGCAATTACTAAAGTTATTCTGGAATACCCCAGAAATTTCCGAAATATCCAAAAAATCCCGTAATTAGTGGAGTTATACAGGAAAACGCCAGAATTTCCCGAAATATCCAGATAATCCCGCAATTAGTGGAGTTATCCTGGAATGCCTCAGGAATGCCCGCAATATCCAGTAAATCCCGTCATTAGTAAAGTTGCACTGGAGTACCCCAGAAATAGCCGAAAAATCCATGAAATCCCGTAAATAGTCGAGTTATCTCAGAATGCCTCACAAATTTCCGAAATATCCAGGAAATCCCGTCATTATTAAAGTTATACGAGAATACCCCAGAAATGGCCGAAATATCCAGTAAATCCCGTAATTACTAGTGTTATCCTAGAATAGCTCAAATTCCCGAATATCCTAGATATCCCGTAATTAGTGGAGTAATACAGGAAAACGCCAGAATTTCCCGAAATATCCAGATAGTCCCGTAATTAGTGGAGTTATCCTGGAATGCCTCAGGAATGCCCGCAATATCCATGAAATCCCGTAAATAGTGGAGTTATCTCAGAATGCCTCAAAAATTTCCGAAATATCCAGGAAATCCCGTCATTAGTAAAGTTATACTGGAATACCCCAGAAATGGCCGAAATATCCAGGAAATCCCGTCATTAGTAAAGTTATACTGGAATACCCCAGAAATGGCCGAAATATCCAGGAAATCCCGTCATTAGTAAAGTTATACTGGAATACCCCAGAAATGGCCGAAATATCCAGGAAATCCCGTAATTACTAGAGTTTTCCTAGACTAGCTCAAATTCTCGAATATCCAGGAAATCCCGTAATTAGTAGAGTTATGCTGGAATATCGCAGAAATTGCCTAAATATCCAGACAATTCCGCAATTACTACAGTTATTCTGGAATATCCCAGAAATTTCCGAAATATCCAAAAAATCCCGTAATTAGTGGAGTTATACAGGAAAACGCCAGAATTTCCCGAAATATCCAGATAATCCCGCAATTAGTGGAGTTATCCTGGAGTGCCTCAGGAATACCCGCAATATCCAGTAAATCCCGTCATTAGTAAAGTTACACTGGAATACCCCAAATCTTCCCCACATATCCAGAAAATTCCGTAATTAGTGGATTTATCAAAAACACCTCGAATTCCCGAATATCCGAGAAATTCCGTAATTAGTAAAGTTATACTGGAATACCCCAGAAATGGCCGAAATATCCAGGAAATCCCGTAATTACTAGAGTTATCCTAGACTAGCTCAAATTCTCGAATATCCAGGAAATCCCGTACATAGTAGAGTTATGCTGGAATATCGCAGAAATTGCCTAAATATCCAGAAAATTCCGCAATTACTAAAGTTATTCTGAAATACCCCAGAAATTTCCGAAATATCCAGAAAATCCCGTAATTAGTGGATTTATCAAAAACACCTCGAATTCCCGAATAACCGAGAAATCCCGTAATTAGTGGAGTAATACAGGAAAACGCCAGAATTTCCCGAAATATCGAGATAATCCCGTAATTAGTGGAGTTATTCTGGAATGCCTCAGGAATGCCCGCAATATCCATGAAATCCCGTAAATAGTGGAGTTATCTCAGAATGCCTCAAAAATTTCCGAAATATCCAGGAAATCCCGTCATTAGTAAAGTTATACTGGAATACCCCAGAAATGGCCGAAATATCCAGTAAATCCCGTAATTACTAGAGTTATCCTAGAATAGCTCAAATTCCCGAATATCCGAGAAATCCCGTAATTAGTGGACTAATACAGGAAAACGCCAGAATTTCCCGAAATATCGAGATAATCCCGTAATTAGTGGAGTTATCCTGGAATGCCTCAGGAATGCCCGCAATATCAGGAAATCCCGTAATTAGTAAAGTTATACTGGAATAACCCAAAAATTCCTGAATTTCCAGGAAATCCCGTAAGTAGTGGAGTTACCTCATAATGCCTAAGAAATTTCCGAAATATCCAGGAAATCCCGTCATTAGTAAAGTTATACTGGAATACCCCAGAAATGGCCGAAATATCCAGTAAATCCCGTAATTACTAGAGTTATCCTAGAATAGCTCAAATTCCCGAATATCCGAGAAATCCCGTAATTAGTGGAGTAATACAGGAAAACGCCAGAATTTCCCGAAATATCGAGATAATCCCGCATTTAGTGGAGTTATCCTGGAATGCCTCAGGAATGCCCGCAATATCCAGTAAATCCCGTCATTAGTAAAGTTGTACTTAAATACCCCAGAAATAGCCGAAAAATCCATGAAATCCCGTAAATAGTGGAGTTATCTCAGAATGCCTCAAAAATTTCCGAAATATCCAGGAAATCCCGTCATTAGTAAAGTTATACTGGAATACCCCAGAAATGGCCGAAATATCCAGTAAATCCCGTAATTACTAGAGTTATCCTAGAATAGCTCAAATTACCGAATATCCGAGAAATCCCGTAATTAGTGGAGTAATACAGGAAAACGCCAGAATTTCCCGAAATATCGAGATAATCCCGTAATTAGTGGAGTTATCCTGGAATGCCTCAGGAATGCCCGCAATATCCAGGAAATCCCGTAATTATTAAAGTTATACTGGAATAACCCAAAAATTCCCGAATTTCCAGGAAATCCCGTAAGTAGTGGAGTTATCTCAGAATGCCTAAGAAATTTCCGAAATATCTAGGAAATCCCGTAGTTATTAGAGTTATGCAGGAAAATCCCAGAAATTACCTAAATATCCAGAAAATTCCGCAATTACTACAGTTATTCTGGAATACCCCAGAAATTTCCGAAATATCCAAAAAATCACGTAATTAGTGGAGTTATCCTGGAATGCCTCAGGAATGCACGCTATATCCAGGAAATCCCGTAATTAGTGGATTTATCAAAAACACCTCGAATTCCCGAATATCCGAGAAATTCCGTAATTAGTAAAGTTATACTGGAATACCCCAGAAATGGCCAAAATATCCAGGAAATCCCGTAATTACTAGAGTTATCCTAGACTAGCTCAAATTCTCGAATATCAAGGAAATCCCGTACATAGTAGAGTTATGCTGGAATATCGCAGAAATTGCCTAAATATCCAGAAAATTCCGCAATTACTAAAGGTATTCTGGAATACCCCAGAAATTTCCGAAATATCCAAAAAATCCCGTAATTAGTGGAGTTATACAGGAAAACGCCAGACTTTCCTGAAATATCCAGATGATCCTGTAATTAGTGGAGTTATCCTGGAATCCCTCAGGAATGCCCGCAATATCCAGAAAATCCCGTCATTAGTAAAGTTGTACTGGAATACCCCAGAATAGCCGAAAAATCCATGAAATCCCGTAAATAGTGGAGTTATCTCAGAATGCCTCAAAAATTTCCGAAATATCCAGGAAATCACGTCATTAGTAAAGTTATACTGGAATACCCCAGAAATGGCCGAAATATCCAGTAAATCCCGTAATTACTAGAGTTATCCTAGAATAGCTCAAATTCCCGAATATCCGAGAAATGCCGTAATTAGTGGCGTAATACAGGAAAACGCCAGAATTTCCCGAAATATCGAGATAATCCCGTAATTAGTGGAGTTATCCTGGAATGCCTCAGGAATGCCCGCAATATCCAGGAAATCCCGTAATCAGCCAAGTTATACTGGAATAACCCAAAAATTCCCGAATTTCCAGGAAATCCCGTAAGTAGTGGAGTTATCTCAGAATGCCTAAGAAATTTCCGAAATATCTAGGAAATCCCGTAGTTATTAGAGTTATGCAGGAAAATCCCAGAAATTACCTAAATATCCAGAAAATTCCGCAATTACTAAAGTTATTCTGGAATACCCCAGAAATTTCCGAAATATCCAAAAAATCCCGTAATTAGTCGAGTTATACAGGAAAACGCCAGAATTTCCCGAAATATCCAGATAATCCCGCAATTAGTGGAGTTATCCTGGAATGCCTCAGGAATGCCCGCAATATCCAGGAAATCCCGTAATTAGTAAAGTTACACTGGAATACCCCAAAACTTCCCGAAATATCCAGAAAATCCCGTAATTAGTGGATTTATCAAAAACACCTCGAATTCCCGAATATCCGAGAAATCCCGTAATTAGTGGAGTAATACAGGAAAACGCCAGAATTTCCCGAAATATCGAGATAATCCCGTAATTAGTGGAGTTATTCTGGAATGCTTCAGGAATGCCCGCAATATCCATGAAAGCCCGTAAATAGTGGAGTTATCTCAGAATGCCTCAAAAATTTCCAAAATATCCAGGAAATCCCGTCATTAGTAAAGTTATACTGGAATACCCCAGAAATGGCCGAAATATCCAGTAAATCCCGTAATTACTAGAGTTATCCTAGAATAGCTCAAATTCCCGAATATCCGAGAAATCCCGTAATTAGTGGAGTAATACAGGAAAACGCCAGAATTTCCCGAAATATCGAGATAATCCCGTAATTAGTGGAGTTATCCTGGAATGCATCAGGAATGCCCGCAATATCCAGGAAATCCCGTAATTAGTAAAGTTATACTGGAATAACCCAAAAATTCCCGAATTTCCAGGAAATCCCGTAAGTAGTGGAGTTACCTCAGAATGCCTAAGAAATTTCCGAAATATCCAGGAAATCCCGTAGTTAGTAGAGTTATACAGGAAAATCCCAGAAATTGCCGAAATATGCAGAAAATTCCGCAATTACTAAAGTTATTCTGGAATACCCCAGAAATTTCCGAAATATCCGGGAAATCCCGTCGTTAGTAAAGTTATACTGGAATACCCCAGAAATAGCCGAAATATCCATGAAATCCCGTAAATAGTGGAAATATCTCAGATTGCATCAAAACTTTCCGAAATATCCAGGAAATCCCGTCATTAGTAAAGTTATACTGGAATACCCCAGAAATGGCCTAAATATCCAGAAAATTACGCAATTACTAAAGTTATTCTGGAATACCCTAGAAATTTCGGAAATATCCAGAAAATCTCGTAATTAGTGGAGTTATACTGGAAAACCCCAGAAATTTCCGAAATATCCAGAAAATCCCGTAATTAGTAGAGTTATTCTAGAATACCTCAAATTCCCCAATATCCGAGAAATCCGGTGATGAGTAAAGTTATACTGGAATAACCCAAAACTTCCCGAAATATCCAGGAAATCATGTAATTAGTGGCGTCATCTCAGAATGCCTCAGAAATTTCTGAGATATCCAGGAAATCCCGTAATTAGTGGAGTTATACAGGAAAACGCCAGACTTTCCCGAAATATCCAGATAATCCCATAATTAGTGGAGTTCTCCTGGAATCCCTTAGGAATGCCCGCAATATCCAGTAAATCCCGTCATTAGTAAAGTTATATTATATTATACTGGAATACCCCAGAAATAGCCGAAAAATCCATGAAATCCCGTAAATAGTGGAGTTAACTCAGAATGCCTAAAAATTTCCGAAATATCCAGGAAATCCCGTAATTAGTAGAGTTATTCTAGAATACCTCAAATTCCCGAATATCCGAGAAATCCCGCGATGTGTAAATTTATACTGAAATACCCCAAAACTTCCCGAAATATCCAGGAAATCATGTAATTATTGGCGTCATCTCAGAATGCCTCAGAAATTTCCGAGATACCCAGGAAATCCCGTAATTAGTGGAGTTATACTGGAATACCGCAAAACTTCCCGAAATATAAAGAAAATCCCGTAATTAGTGGAGTTATCCTGGAATGCCCCAGGAATGCCCGCAATATCCAGGAAATTCCGTAATTAGTAAAGTTATACTGGAATAACCAAAAAATTTCAGAATCCAGGAAATCGCGTAATTAGTGGAGTTATCTCAGAATGCCTCAAAAATTCACGAAATATCCAGGAAATCCCGTAGTTAGTAGAGTTATACAAGAAAACGCCAGAATACCCGAAATATCCAGATAATCCCGTATTTAGTGGAGTTATCCTGGAATGCCTCAGGAATGCCCGAAATATCCATGAAATCCCGTAATTAGTAAAGTTATACTGGAATATCCCAGCAAGTGCCGAAATATCTAGGAAATCCCGTAATTAGTGGAGTTATCTCAGAATGCCTCAGAAACTTCCAAAATATCCAGGAAATCCCGTAATTAGTAGAGTTATTCTAGAATACCTCAAATTCCCGAATATCCGAGAAATCCCGTGATGAGTAAAGTTATACTGGAATACCCCAAAACTTCCCGAAATATCCAGGATATCATGCAATTAGTGGCGTCATCTCAGTATGCCTCAGAAATTTCCGAGATATCCAGGAAATCCCGTAGTTAGTAGAGTTATGCTGAAGTATCCCAGAAATTGCCTTAATATCCAGAAATTTCCGCAATTACTAAAGATATTCTGGAATACCCCAGAAATTTCCGAAATATCCAAAAAATCCCGTAATTAGTGGAGTTATACAGGAAAACGCCAGAATTTCCCGAAATATCCAAATAATCCCGTATTTAGTGGAGTTATCCTGGAATGCTTTAGGAATGCCCGCAATATCCAGGAAATCCCGTAATTAGTAAAGTTATACTGGAACACCCCAAAAATTCCTGAAATATCCAGGAAATCCCGTAATTAGTGGAGTGATCTCAGAATGCCTCAGAAATTTCCGAATTATCCAGGAAATCCCGTAGTTAGTAGAGTTATGCTGAAGTATCCCAGAAATTGCCTTAATATCCAGAAATTTCCGCAATTACTAAAGATATTCTGGAATACCCCAGAAATTTCCGAAATATCCAAAAAATCCCGTAATTAGTGGAGTTATACAAGAAAACGCCAGAATTTCCCGAAATATCCAAATAATCCCGTATTTAGTGGAGTTATCCTGGAATGCTTTAGGAATGCCCGCAATATCCAGGAAATCCCGTAATTAGTAAAGTTATACTGGAACACCCCAAAAATTCCTGAAATATCCAGGAAATCCCGTAATAGTGGAGTGATCTCAGAATGCCTCAGAAATTTCCGAATTATCCAGGAAATCCCGTAGTTAGTAGAGTTATGCTGAAGTATCCCAGAAATTGCCTTAATATCCAGAAATTTCCGCAATTACTAAAGATATTCTGGAATACCCCAGAAATTTCCGAAATATCCAAAAAATCCCGTAATTAGTGGAGTTATACAAGAAAACGCCAGAATACCCGAAATATCCAGATAATCCCGTATTTAGTGGAGTTATCCTGGAATGCCTCAGGAATGCCCGAAATATCCATGAAATCCCGTAATTAGTAAAGTTATACTGGAATATCCCAGAAAGTGCCGAAATATCTAGGAAATCCCGTAATTAGTGGAGTTATCTCAGAATGCCTCAGAAACTTCCAAAATATCCAGGAAATCCCGTAATTAGTAGAGTTATTCTAGAATACCTCAAATTCCCGAATATCCGAGAATCCCGTGATGAGTAAAGTTATACTGGAATACCCCAAAACTTCCCGAAATATCCAGGAAATCCCGTAATTAGTGGAGTGATCTCAGAATGCCTCAGAAATTTCCGAATTATCCAGGAAATCCCGTAATTAGTGGAGTTATACCGGAAAACGCCAGAATTTCCCGAAATATCCAGATAATCCCGTAATTAGTGGAGTTATCCTGGAATTCCTCAGGAATGCCCGAAATATCCATGAAATCCCGTAATTAGTAAAGTTATACTGGAAATTCTCAGGAATGCCCGAATATCCATGAAATCCCGTAATTAGTAAAGTTATACTGGAATATCCCAGAAAGTGCCGAAATATCTAGGAAATCCCGTAATTAGTGGAGTTATCTCAGAATGCCTCAGAAACTTCCGAAACATCTAGGAAATCCAGTAATTAGTAGAGTATTTCTAGAATACCTCAAATTCCCGAATATCCGAGAAATCCCGTGGGTGAGTAAAGTTTTACTGGAATACCCACAATCTTCCGAAATATCCAGGATATCATGTAATTAGGTGGCGTCATCTCAGAATGCCTAAGAAATTTTCGAGATATCCAGGAAATCCCGTAATTAGTAGAGTTCATCTAGAATACCTCAAATTCCCGAATATCCGAGAAATCCGGTGATGAGTAAAGTTATACTGGAATACCCCAAAACTTCCCGAAATATCCAGGAAATCATGTAATTATTGGCGTCATCTCAGAATGCCTCAGAAAATTCCGAGATATCCAGGAAATCCCGTCATTAGTAAAGTTATACTGGAATACCCCAGAAATGGCCTAAATATCCAGAAAATTCCGCAATTACTAAAGTTATTCTGGAATACCCTAGAAATTCCGAAATATCCAGGAAATCATGTATTATTGGCGTCATCTCAGAATGCCTTAGAAATTTCCGACATATCCAGGAAATCCCGTAATTAGTAAGAGTTCATCTAGAATACCTCAAATTCCCGAATATCCGAGAAATCCGGTGATGAGCAAAGTTATACTGGAATACCCCAAAACTTCCCGAAATATCCAGGAAATCATGCAATTAGTGGCGTCATCTCAGTATGCCTCAGAAATTTCCGAGATATCCAGGAAATCCCGTAATTAGTGGAGTTATACAGGAAAACGCCAGAATATTCCGAAATATAAAGAAAATCCGTAATTAGTGGAGTTATCCTGGAATGCCCCAGGAATGCCCGCAATATCCAGGAAATCCGTATTAGTGGAGTTATACTGGAATACCGCAAAACTTCCGAAATATCCAGATAATCCCGTAATTAGTGAGTTATCCTGGAATTCCTCAGGAATGCCCGAAATATCCATGAAATCCCGTAATTAGTAAAGTTATACTGGAATATCCCAGAAAGTGCCGAATATCTAGGAAATCCCGTAATTAGTGAAGTTATCTCAGAATGCCTCAGAAACTCCGAAATATCCAGGAAATCCCGTAATTAGTAGAGTTATTCTAGAATACCTCAAATTCCCGATATCCGAGAAATCCCCGTGATGAGTAAGTTATACTGGAATACCCCAAAACTTCCCGAATATCCAGGAAATCATGCAATTAGTGGCGTCATCTCAGTATGCCTCATAAATTTCCGAGATATCCAGGAAATCCCGTAGTTAGTAGAGTTATGCTGAAGTATCCCAGAAATTGCCTTAATATCCAGAAATTTCCGCAATTACTAAAGATATTCTGGAATACCCCAGAAATTTCCGAAATATCCAAAAAATCCCGTAATTAGTGGAGTTATACAGGAAAACGCCAGAATTTCCCGAAATATCCAAATAATCCCGTATTTAGTGGAGTTATCCTGGAATGCTTTAGGAATGCCCGCAATATCCAGGAAATCCCGTAATTAGTAAAGTTATACTGGAACACCCCAAAAATTCCTGAAATATCCAGGAAATCCCGTAATAGTGGAGTGATCTCAGAATGCCTCAGAAATTTCCGAATTATCCAGGAAATCCCGTAGTTAGTAGAGTTATGCTGAAGTATCCCAGAAATTGCCTTAATATCCAGAAATTTCCGCAATTACTAAAGATATTCTGGAATACCCCAGAAATTTCCGAAATATCCAAAAAATCCCGTAATTAGTGGAGTTATACAAGAAAACGCCAGAATACCCGAAATATCCAGATAATCCCGTATTTAGTGGAGTTATCCTGGAATGCCTCAGGAATGCCCGAAATATCCATGAAATCCCGTAATTAGTAAAGTTATACTGGAATATCCCAGAAAGTGCCGAAATATCTAGGAAATCCCGTAATTAGTGGAGTTATCTCAGAATGCCTCAGAAACTTCCAAAATATCCAGGAAATCCCGTAATTAGTAGAGTTATTCTAGAATACCTCAAATTCCCGAATATCCGAGAAATCCCGTGATGAGTAAAGTTATACTGGAATACCCCAAAACTTCCCGAAATATCCAGGAAATCCCGTAATTAGTGGAGTGATCTCAGAATGCCTCAGAAATTTCCGAATTATCCAGGAAATCCCGTAATTAGTGGAGTTATACCGGGAAAACGCCAGAATTTCCCGAAATATCCAGATAATCCCGTAATTAGTGGAGTTATCCTGGAATTCCTCAGGAATGCCCGAAATATCCATGAAATCCCGTAATTAGTAAAGTTATACTGGAAATTCTCAGGAATGCCCGAAATATCCATGAAATCCGTAATTAGTAAGTTTACTGGAATATCCCAGAAGTGCCGAAATATCTAGGAAATCCCGTAATTAGTGGAGTTATCTCAGAATGCCTCAGAACTTCCGAAACATCTAGGAAATCCAGTATTAGTAGAGTATTTCTAGAATACCTCAATTCCCGAATATCCGAGAAATCCCGTGGTGAGTAAAGTTTTACTGGAATACCCACAATCTCCCGAAATATCCAGGATATCATGTAATTAGTGGCGTCCATCTCCAGAATGCTAAGAAATTTTCGAGATATCCAGGAAATCCCGAATTATTAGAGTTCATCTAGAATACCTCAAATTCCCGAATATCCGAGAAATCCCGTGATGAGTAAGTTATACTGGAATACCCCAAAACTTCCCGAAATATCCAGGAATCATGCAATTAGTGGCGTCATCTCAGAATGCCTCAGAAAATTCCGAGATATCCAGGAAATCCCGTCATTAGTAAAGTTATACTGGAATACCCCAGAAATGGCCTAAATATCCAGAAAATTCCGCAATTACTAAAGTTATTCTGGAATACCCTAGAAATTTCCGAAATATCCAGGAAATCATGTAATTATTGGCGTCATCTCAGAATGCCTTAGAAATTTCCGACATATCCAGGAAATCCCGTAATTAGTAGAGTTCATCTAGAATACCTCAAATTCCCGAATATCCGAGAAATCCGGTGATGAGCAAAGTTATACTGGAATACCCCAAAACTTCCCGAAATATCCAGGAAATCATGCAATTAGTGGCGTCATCTCAGTATGCCTCAGAAATTTCCGAGATATCCAGGAAATCCCGTAATTAGTGGAGTTATACAGGAAAACGCCAGAATATTCCGAAATATAAAGAAAATCCCGTAATTAGTGGAGTTATCCTGGAATGCCCCAGGAATGCCCGCAATATCCAGGAAATCCCGTAATTAGTGGAGTTATACTGGAATACCGCAAAACTTCCCGAAATATCCAGATAATCCCGTAATTAGTGGAGTTATCCTGGAATTCCTCAGGAATGCCCGAAATATCCATGAAATCCCGTAATTAGTAAAGTTATACTGGAATATCCCAGAAAGTGCCGAAATATCTAGGAAATCCCGTAATTAGTGAAGTTATCTCAGAATGCCTCAGAAACTTCCGAAATATCCAGGAAATCCCGTAATTAGTAGAGTTATTCTAGAATACCTCAAATTCCCGAATATCCGAGAAATCCCGTGATGAGTAAAGTTATACTGGAATACCCCAAAACTTCCCGAAATATCCAGGAAATCATGCAATTAGTGGCGTCATCTCAGTATGCCTCAGAAATTTCCGAGATATCCAGGAAATCCCGTAATTAGTGAAGTTATACAGGCAAACGCCAGAATTTCCCGAAATATCCAGATAATCCCATAATTAGTGGAGTTCTCCTGGAATCCCTCAGGAATGCCCGCAATATCCAGTAAATCCCGTCATTAGTAAAGTTATATTATATTATACTGGAATACCCCAGAAATAGCCGAAAAATCCATGAAATCCCGTAAATAGTGAAGTTAACTCAGAATGCCTAAAAATTTCCGAAACATCCAGGAAATCCCGTAATTAGTAGAATTATTCTAGAATACCTCAAATTACCGAATATCCGAGAAATCCCGTGATGAATAAAGTTATACTGGAATACCCCAAAACTTCCCGAAATATCCAAGAAATCATGTAATTATTGGCGTCATCTCAGAATGCCTCAGAAATTTCCGAGATATCCAGGAAATCCCGTAATTAGTGGAGTTATACTGGAATACCGCAAAACTTCCCGAAATATGAAGAAAATCCCGTAATTAGTGGAGTTATCCTGGAATGCCCCAGGAATGCCCGCAATATCCAGGAAATTCCGTAATTAGTGAGTTATCCTGGAATACCCAAGAAATGGCCGAAATATCCAGAAAATCTCGTAATTAGTGGAGTTATACTGGAAAACCCCAGAAATTCCCGAAGTATCCAGAATATCCCGTAATTACAGGAGTTATCCTGGAATGCTTCAAGAATGCCCGCAATATCCAGGCAATTCCGTAATTAGTAAAGTTATACTGGAACACCCCAAAAATTTCTGCAATATCCAGGAAATCCCGTAAATAGTGGAGTTATCTCAGAATGCCTCAGAAATTTCCGAAATATCCAGGAAATCCCGTAATTAGTTGAGTTATTCTAGAATACCTCTAATTCCCGAATATCCGAGAAATTCCGTAATGAGTAAAGTTATACTGGAACACCCCAAAAATTTCTGCAATATCCAGGAAATCCCGTAAATAGTGGAGTTATCTCAGAATGCCTCAGAAATTTCCGAAATATCCAGGAAATCCCGTAATTAGTAGAGTTATTCTAGAATACCTCAAATTCCCGAATATCCGAGAAATCCCGTGATGAGTAAAGTTATACTGGAATACCCCAAAACTTCCCGAAATATCCAGGAAATCCCGTAATTAGTGGAGTGATCTCAGAATGCCTCAGAAATTTCCGAATTATCCAGGAAATCCCGTAATTAGTGGAGTTATACCGGAAAACGCCAGAATTTCCCGAAATATCCAGATAATCCCGTAATTAGTGGAGTTATCCTGGAATTCCTCAGGAATGCCCGAAATATCCATGAAATCCCGTAATTAGTAAAGTTATACTGGAAATTCTCAGGAATGCCCGAAATATCCATGAAATCCCGTAATTAGTAAAGTTATACTGGAATATCCCAGAAAGTGCCGAAATATCTAGGAAATCCCGTAATTAGTGGAGTTATCTCAGAATGCCTCAGAAACTTCCGAAACATCTAGGAAATCCAGTAATTAGTAGAGTATTTCTAGAATACCTCAAATTCCCGAATATCCGAGAAATCCCGTGGTGAGTAAAGTTTTACTGGAATACCCACAATCTTCCCGAAATATCCAGGATATCATGTAATTAGTGGCGTCATCTCAGAATGCCTAAGAAATTTTCGAGATATCCAGGAAATCCCGTAATTAGTAGAGTTCATCTAGAATACCTCAAATTCCCGAATATCCGAGAAATCCCGTGATGAGTAAAGTTATACTGGAATACCCCAAAACTTCCCGAAATATCCAGGAAATCATGCAATTAGTGGCGTCATCTCAGTATGCCTCAGAAATTTCCGAGATATCCAGGAAATCCCGTAATTAGTTGAGTTATTCTAGAATACCTCTAATTCCCGAATATCCGAGAAATTCCGTAATGAGTAAAGTTATACTGGAATACCCCAGAAATTGCCGAAATATCCTGGAAATTCCGTAATTAGTAAAGTTATACTGGAATACCCCAGAAATTGCTGAAATATCCTAGAAATTCCGTAATTAGTAAAGTTATACTGGACTTCCACAAAACATCCCAAAATATCCAGAAAATCCCGTAATTAGTGGATTTATCCTAAAATACCTCCAATTCCCGAGTATTCGAGAAATCCCGTAATTAGTAAAGTTATACTAGAATACCCCAGAAATTGCCGAAATATCCAGGAAATCCCGTAATTAGTGGAATTATCTTAGAATGCCTCAGAAATTCCCGAAATATCCAGAAAATGCCGTAATTGGTGGGGTTATCTCAGAAAGCCTCAGAAATTCCCAAAATATCCAGAAAATCCCGTAATTCGTGGAGTTATCATGGAATGCCTCAGGAATGCCCGCAATATCCAGGAATCCCGTAAGTAGTGGAGTTATCCTAGAATACCTCAAATTCCCGAGTATCCGAGAAATCCCGTAATTAGTAAAGTTATACTAGAATACCCCAGAAATTTTCGAAATATCCAGGAAATCCCGTACGTAGTAAAGTTATACTGGAATACCGCAGAAATTCCCGAAATATCCAAAAAATCCCGTAATATTGTGAGTTATCCTGGAATGCCTCAGGAATGCCCGCAATATCCAGGCAACCACGTAATTAGTACAGCTATACTGGAATACCCCAAAACTTCCCGAAATATCCAGGAAATATCGTAATTAGTGGAGCTACCTCAGAAAGCCTCAGAAATTCCCGGAATATCTAGAAAATCCCGTAATTAGTAGAGTTATCCTGGAATACCCCAGGAATTGCCGAAATATCCTGGAAATTCCGTAATTACTAGAGCTATCCTAGACTAGCTCAAATTCCCGAATATCCGAGAAATCCCGTAATTAGTGGAGTTATCCTGGAATGCCTCAGGAACTCCCGCAATATCCAGGAAATCCCGTAATTAGTAAAGTTACACTGGAATACCCCAAAAGATCCCGAAATATCCAGAAAATCCCGTAATTACTAGAGTTATCCTAGAATAGCTCAAATTCCCGAGTATCCGAGAAATCCCGTAATTAGTAAAGTTATACTGGAATACCCCAGGAATTGCCGAAATATCCAGTAATTCCCGTAACTAGTAGAGTTATCCTAGAATGCCTCAGGAATGCCCACAATATCCAGGCCATTTCGTAATTAGTTAAGATATACTGGATAACCCCAGAAATGGCTGAAATAACCAGAAATTTCCGTAATTTGTGGATTTATCTCAGACTGCCTCAGAAATTTCCGTAATATCAAGAAAATCCCGCAATTAGTGGAGTTATTCTGGAATGCCTCTAGAATGCCCGAAATATCCACGAAATCCCGTAATTAGTGGAGTTATCCTAGAATAGCTCAAATTCCCGAATATCCTAGAAATCCCGTATTCTGTAAAGTTATACTGGAATACCCCAGGAATTGCCGAAATATCCAGTAATTCCCGTAACTAGTAGAGTTATCCTAGAATGCCTCATGAATGCCCACAATATCCAGGCCATTCCGTAATTAGTTAAGATATACTGGATAACCTCAGAAATGGCTGAAATAACCAGAAAATTCCGTAATTTGTGGATTTATCTCAGACTGCCTCAGAAATTTCCGAAATATCAAGAAAATCCCGCAATTAGTGGAGTTATTCTGGAATGCCTCTAGAATGCCCGAAATATCCACGAAATCCCGTAATTAGTAAAGTTATACTGGAATACCCCAGAAATTCCCGAAATATCCAGAAAATCCCGTAATTAGTCGACTTATCGTGGAACGCCCCAGGAATGCCCGCAATATCCAGGAATCCCGTAATTAGTAAAGTAATGCTGGAATACCCCAAAACTTCCCGACATATCCAGGAAATCCCACAATTAGTGGAGTTATAAAGGAAAACGCCAGAATTTCCCGAAATATTCAGTTAATCCCGTAATTAGTGGCGGTATCCTGGAATGCCTCAGGAATGCCTGCAATATCCAGAAAATACAGTAATTAGTTTAGTTATACTGAAATACCTCAAAACTTCCCGAAATATCCAGGAAATCCCGTAATTACTAGAGTTATCCTTGAATAGCACAAATTCCCGAATATCCGAGAAATCCCGTAATTAGTGACTTAAGCTGGAATGCCTGAGGAATGCCCGCAATATCCAGAAAATTTAGTAATTAGTTTAGTTATACTGGATTACCTCAAAACTTCCCGAAATATCCAAGAAATCCCGTAATTAGTTGAGTTATACTAGAATACCCCAGAAATTGCCGAAATATCCAGGAAATCCCGTAATTAGTGGAGTTATCTTAGAATGCCTCAGAAATTCCCGAAATATCCTGAAAATGCCGTAATTGGTGGGGTTATCTCAGAAAGCCTCAGAAATTTCCGAAATATCCAGGAAATCCCGTAATTAGTAGGGTTATCCTAGAATACTTCAAATTCCCGAATATCCGAAGTAATCCCGTAATAAGTAAAGTTATACTGGCATACCCCAGAAATTGCCGAAATATCCAGGAAATCCCGTAATTAGTGGAGTTATCTTAGAATGCCTCAGAAATTCCCGATATCCAGAAAATGCCGTAATTGGTGGGGTTATCTCAGAAAGCCTCAGAAATTCCCAAATATCCAGAAAATCCCGTAATTAGTGGAGTTATCCTGGAATGCCTCAGGAATGCCCGCAATATCCAGGAATCCCGTAATTAGTAAAGTAATGCTGGAATACCCCAAAACTCCCGACATATCCAGGAAATCCCATAATTAGTGGAGTTATACAGGAAAACGCCAGAATTTCCCGAAATATTCAGGAAATCCCGTAATTAGTGGAGTTATCTCAGAATGCCTCAGAAATTTCCGAAATATCCAGGAAATCCCGTAATTAGTAAAGTTATCCTAGAATACCTCAAATTCCCGAATATCCGAGAAATCCCGTGATGAGTAAAGTTATACTGGAATACCCCAAAACTTCCCGAAATATCCAGGAAATATCGTAATTAGTGGAGTTATCTCAGAATGCCTCAGAAATTTCCGAAATATCCAGGAAATCCCGTAATTAGTAGAGTTATCTAGAATACCTCAAATTCCCGAATATCCGAGAAATCCCGTGATGAGTAAAGTTATACTGGAATACCCCAAAACTTCCCGAAATATCCAGGAAATCTCGTAATTAGTGGAGTTATCTCAGAATGCCTCAGAAATTTCCGAAATATCCAGGAAATCCCGTAATTAGTTGAGTTATACTGGAATACCCCAGAAATTCCCGAAATATCCAAGAAATCCCGTAATTAGTAAAGTTATACTGGAATACCCCAGAAATTGCCGAAATATCCAGGAAATCCCGTAATTAGTAAAGTTATACTGGAATACCCCAGAAATTGCCGAAATATCCAGAAAATCCCGTAATTAGTAAAGTTATACTGGAATACCCCAAAACTTCCCGAAATATCCAGAAAATCCCGTAATTAGTGGAGTTATCCTAGAATACCTCAAATTCCCGAATATCCGAGAAATCCCGTAATTAGTAAAGTTATACTGGAATACCCCAGAAATTGCCGAAATATCCAGGAAATCCCGTAATTAGTGGAGTTATCCTGGAATGCCTCAGGAATGCCCGCAATATCCAGAAAATGCCGTAATTGGTGGGGTTATCTCAGAAAGCCTCAGAAATTCCCGCAATATCCAGAAAATCCCGTAATTAGTGGAGTTATCCTGGAATGCCTCAGGAATGCCCGCAATATCCAGGAATCCCGTAATTAGTAAAGTAATGCTGGAATACCCCAAAACTTCCCGACATATCCAGGAAATCCCATAATTAGTGGAGTTATACAGGAAAACGCCAGAATTTCCCGAAATATTCAGTTGATCCCGTAATTAGTGGAGTTATCATGGAATGCCTCAGGAATGCCTGCAATATCTAGAAAATTCAGTAATTAGTAAAGTAATGCTGGAATACCCCAAAACTTCCCGACATATCCAGGAAATCCCGTAATTACTAGAGTTATCCTAGAATAGCTCAAATTCCCGAATATCCGAGAAATCCCGTAATTAGTGACTTAAGCTGGAATTCCTCAGGAATGCCCGCATATCCAGAAAATTGAGTAATTAGTTTAGTTATTCTGGATTACCCCAAAACTTCCCGAAATATGCAAGAAATCCCGTAAGTAGTGGAGTTATCCTAGAATAGCTCAAATTCCCGAGTATCCGAGAAATCCCGTAATTAGTTAAGTATACAGGAATACCCCAGAAATTTTCGAAATATCCAGGAAATCCCGTACTTAGTAAAGTTATACTGGAATACCCCAGAAATTACCGAAATATCCAGAAAATCCCGTAATTAGTGGAGTTATCCTGGAATGCCTCAGGAATGCCCGCAATATCCAGGCAATCACGTAATTAGTAAAGCTATACTGGAATACCCCAAAACTTCCCGAAATATCCAGGAAATATCGTAATTAGTGGAGCTATCTCAGAATGTCTCAGAAATTTCCGAAATATCCAGGAAATGCCGTAATTAGTAAATTTATCCTAGAATACCTCAATTTCCCGAATATCCGAGAAATCCCGTGAAGAGTAAAGTTATACTCGAATACCCCAAAACTTCCCGAAATATCCAGGAAATCTCGTAAGTAGTTGAGTTATCTCAGAGTGCCTCTGAAATTTTTGAAATATCCAGGAAATCCCGTAATTATTGGAGTTATACTGGAAAACCCCAAAAATTCCCGAAATATCCAGGAAATCCCGTAATTACTAGAGTTATCCTAGAATAGCTCAAATTCCCGAATATCCGAGAAATCCCGTAATTAGTGGAGTTATCCTGGAATGCCTCAGGAATGCCCGCAATATCCAGGAAATCCCGTAATTAGTAAAGTTACACTGAAATACCTCAAAACTTCCCGAAATATCCAGGAAATCCCGTAATTAGTAGAGTTATCCTAGAATACCTCAAATTCCCGAGTATCCGAGAAATCCCGTAATTAGTAAAGTTATACTGGAATACCCCAGAAATTGCCGAAATATCCAGGAAATCCCGTAATTAGTAGAGTTATCCTGGAATGCCTCAGGAATGCCCGCAATATCCAGGCAATCACGTAATTAGTAAAGATATACTGGAATACCCCAGAAATGGCCGAAATATCCAGAAAATCCCGTAATTAGTGGAGTTATCTCAGAATGCCTCAGAAATTTCCGAAATATCCAGAAAATCCCGTAATTAGTGGAGTTATCCTGGAATGCCTCAGGAATGCCCGCAATATCCAGGAAATCCCGTAATTAGTGGAGTTATCCTAGAATACCTCAAATTCCCGAATATCCGAGAAATCCCGTAATTAGTAAAGTTATACTGGAATACCCCAGAAATTGCCGAAATATCCAGAAAATCCCGTAATTAGTGGAGTTATCCTGGAATGCCTCAGGAATGCCCGCAATATCCAGGAATCCCGTAATTAGTTAAGTTATACTGGAATACCCCAGAAATGGCCGAAATATCCAGAAAATCCCGTAATTAGTGGAGTTATCTCAGAATGCCTCAGAAATTTCCGAAATATCCAGAAAATCCCGTAATTAGTGGAGTTATCCTGGAATGCCTCAGGAATGCCCGCAATATCCAGGAAATCCCGTAATTAGTAAAGTTATACTGGAATACCCCAGAAATTCCCGAAATATCCAGAAAATCCCGTAATTAGTGGACTTATCCTGGAATGCCTCAGGAATGCCCGCAATATCCAGGAATCCCGTAATTAGTAAAGTAATGCTGGAATACCCCAAAACTTCCCGACATATCCAGGAAATCCCATAATTAGTGGAGTTATACAGGAAAACGCCAGAATTTCCCGAAATATTCAGTTGATCCCGTAATTAGTGGAGTTATCCTGGAATGCCTCAGGAATGCCTGCAATATCTAGAAAATTCAGTAATTAGTTTAGTTATACTGGATTACCTCAAAACTTCCCGAAATATCCAAGAAATCCCGTAATTAGTTGAGTTATACTAGAATACCCCAGAAATTGCCGAAATATCCAGGAAATCCCGTAATTAGTGGAGTTATCTTAGAATGCCTCAGAAATTCCCGAAATATCCTGAAAATGCCGTAATTGGTGGGGTTATCTCAGAAAGCCTCAGAAATTTCCGAAATATCCAGGAAATCCCGTAATTAGTAGAGTTATCCTAGAATACTTCAAATTCCCGAATATCCGAAGTAATCCCGTAATAAGTAAAGTTATACTGGCATACCCCAGAAATTGCCGAAATATCCAGGAAATCCCGTAATTAGTGGAGTTATCTTAGAATGCCTCAGAAATTCCCGATATATCCAGAAAATGCCGTAATTGGTGGGGTTATCTCAGAAAGCCTCAGAAATTCCCAAAATATCCAGAAAATCCCGTAATTAGTGGAGTTATCCTGGAATGCCTCAGGAATGCCCGCAATATCCAGGAATCCCGTAATTAGTAAAGTAATGCTGGAATACCCCAAAACTTCCCGACATATCCAGGAAATCCCATAATTAGTGGAGTTATACAGGAAAACGCCAGAATTTCCCGAAATATTCAGTTGATCCCGTAATTAGTGGAGTTATCATGGAATGCCTCAGGAATGCCTGCAATATCTAGAAAATTCAGTAATTAGTAAAGTAATGCTGGAATACCCCAAAACTTCCCGACATATCCAGGAAATCTCGTAATTACTAGAGTTATCCTAGAGTAGCTCAAATTCCCGAATATCCGAGAAATCCCGTAATTAGTGACTTAAGCTGGAATTCCTCAGGAATGCCCGCAATATCCAGAAAATTGAGTAATTAGTTTAGTTATTCTGGATTACCCCAAACTTCCCGAAATATGCAAGAAATCCCGTAAGTAGTGGAGTTATCCTAGAATAGCTCAAATTCCCGAGTATCCGAGAAATCCCGTAATTAGTTAAGTTATACAGGAATACCCCAGAAATTTTCGAAATATCCAGGAAATCCCGTACGTAGTAAAGTTATACTGCAATACCGCAGAAATTCCCGAAATATCCAGAAAATCCCGTAATTAGTGGAGTTATCCTGGAATGCCTCAGGAATGCCCGCAATATCCAGGCAACCACGTAATTAGTAAAGCTATACTGGAATACCCCAAAACTTCCCGAAATATCCAGGAAATATCGTAATTAGTGGAGCTATCTCAGAATGCCTCAGAAATTCCCGGAATATCTAGAAAATCCGTAATTAGTAGAGTTATCCTGGAATACCCCAGGAATTGCCGAAATATCCTGGAAATCCGTAATTACTAGAGCTATCCTAGACTAGCTCAAATTCCCGAATATCCGAGAAATCCCGTAATTAGTGGAGTTATCCTGGAATGCCTCAGGAACTCCCGCAATATCCAGGAAATCCCGTAATTAGTAAAGTTACACTGGAATACCCAAAGATCCCGAAATATCCAGAAAATCCCGTAATTAATAGAGTTATCCTAGAATAGCTCAAATTCCCGAGTATCCGAGAAATCCCGTAATTAGTAAAGTTATACTGGAATACCCCAGGAATTGCCGAAATATCCAGTAATTCCCGTAACTAGTAGAGTTATCCTAGAATGCCTCAGGAATGCCCACAATATCCAGGCATTTCGTAATTAGTTAAGATATACTGGATAACCCCAGAACGAATGGCTGAAATAACCAGAAATTTCCGTAATTTGTGGATTTATCTCAGACTGCCTCAGAAATTTCCGTAATATCAAGAAAATCCCGCAATAGTGGAGGTATTCTGGAATGCCTCTAGAATGCCCGAAATATCCACGAAATCCCCGTAATTAGTGGAGTTATCCTTAGAATAGCTCAAATTCCCGAATATCCTAGAATCCCGTATTCTGTAAAGTTATACTGGAATACCCCAGGAATTGCCGAAATATCCAGTAATCTCCCGTAACTAGTAGAGTTATCCTAGAATGCCTCATGAATGCCCACAATATCCAGGCCATTCCGTAATTAGTTAAGATTACTGGATAACCTCAGAAATGGCTGAAATAACCAGAAAATTCCGTAATTTGTGGATTTATCTCAGACTGCCTCAGAAATTCCGAAATATCAAGAAAATCCCCGCAATTAGTGGAGTTATTCTGGAATGCCTCTAGAATGCCCGAAATATCCACGAAATCCCGTAATTAGTAAAGTTATACTGGAATACCCCAGAAATTCCCCGAAATATCCAGAAAATCCCGTAATTAGTCGACTTATCGTGGAACGCCCAGGAATGCCCGCAATATCCAGGAATCCCGTAATTAGTAAAGTAATGCTGGAATACCCCAAACTTCCCGACATATCCAGGAAATCCCACAATTAGTGGAGTTATAAAGGAAAACGCCAGAATTTCCCGAAATATTCAGTTAATCCCGTAATTAGTGGCGGTATCCTGGAATGCCTCAGGAATGCCTGCAATATCCAGAAAATACAGTAATTAGTTTAGTTATACTGAACTACCTCAAAACTTCCCGAAATATCCAGGAAATCCCGTAATTACTAGAGTTATCCTTGAATAGCACAAATTCCCGAATATCCGAGAAATCCCGTAATTGGTGACTTAAGCTGGAATGCCTGAGGAATGCCCGCAATATCCAGAAAATTTAGTAATTAGTTAGTTATACTGGATTACCTCAAAACTTCCGAAATATCCAAGAAATCCGTAATTAGTTGAGTTATACTAGAATACCCCAGAAATTGCCGAAATATCCAGGAAATCCCGTAATTAGTGGAGTTATCTTAGAATGCCTCAGAAATTCCCGAAATATCCTGAAAATGCCGTAATGGTGGGGTTATCTCAGAAAGCCTCAGAAATTTCCGAAATATCCAGGAAATCCCGTAATTAGTAGAGTTATCCTAGAATACTTCAAATTCCCGAATATCCGAAGTAATCCCGTAATAAGTAAAGTTATACTGGCATACCCCAGAAATTGCCGAAATATCCAGGAAATCCCGTAATTAGGGAGTTATCTTAGAATGCCTCAGAAATTCCCGAAATATCCAGAAAATGCCGTAATTGGTGGGGTTATCTCAGAAAGCCTCAGAAATTCCCAAAATATCCAGAAAATCCCGTAATTAGTGGAGTTATCCTGGAATGCCTCAGGAATGCCCGCAATATCCAGGAATCCCGTAATTAGTAAAGTAATGCTGGAATACCCCAAAACTTCCCGACATATCCAGGAAATCCATAATTAGTGGAGTTATACAGGAAAACGCCAGAATTTCCCGAAATATTCAGTTGATCCCGTAATTAGTGGAGTTATCATGGAATGCCTCAGGAATGCCTGCAATATCTAGAAAATTCAGTAATTAGTAAAGTAATGCTGGAATACCCCAAAACTTCCCGACATATCCAGGAAATCTCGTAATTACTAGAGTTATCCTAGAGTAGCTCAAATTCCCGAATATCCGAGAAATCCCGTAATTAGTGACTTAAGCTGGAATTCCTCAGGAATGCCCGCAATATCCAGAAAATTGAGTAATTAGTTTAGTTATTCTGGATTACCCCAAACTTCCCGAAATATGCAAGAAATCCCGTAAGTAGTGGAGTTATCCTAGAATAGCTCAAATTCCCGAGTATCCGAGAAATCCCGTAATTAGTTAAGTTATACAGGAATACCCCAGAAATTTTCGAAATATCCAGGAAATCCCGTACGTAGTAAAGTTATACTGGAAAATCCCGTAATTAGTGGAGTTATCCTGGAATGCCTCAGGAATGCCCGCAATATCCAGGCAACCACGTAATTAGTAAAGCTATACTGGAATACCCCAAAACTTCCCGAAATATCCAGGAAATATCGTAATTAGTGGAGCTATCTCAGAATGTCTCAGAAATTTCCGAAATATCCATGAAATGCCGTAATTAGTAAATTTATCCTAGAATACCTCAAATTCCCGAATATCCGAGAATTCCCGTGAAGAGTAAAGTTATACTCGAATACCCCAAAACTTCCCGAAATTTCCAGGAAATCTCGTAAGTAGTTGAGTTATCTCAGAATACCTCTGAAATTTTTGAAATATCCGGGAATTCCCGTAATTAGTGGAGTTATCCTGGAATACCCCAGAAATGGCCGAAATATACAGATAATCCCGTAATTAGTGGAGTTATCCTGGAATGCCTCAGGAATGCCCGCAATATCCAGAAAATCCCATAATTAGTGGAGTTATCCTGGAATGCCTCAGGTATACCCGCATTATCCAGGAAATCCCGTAATTAGTAAAGTTACACTGAAATACCTCAAAACTTCCCGAAATATCCAGGAAATCCCGTAATTACTAGAGTTATCCTAGAATAGCTTAAATTCCCGAGTATCCGAGAAATCCCGTAATTAGTTAAGTTATACTGGAATACCCCAGAAATTGCCGAAACATCCTGGAAATTCCTTAATTAGTAAAGTTATACTGGAATACCTTAGAAATTACCAAAATATCCAGAAAATCCCGTAATTAGTGGAGTGATCCTGGAATGCCTCAGGAATGCCCGCAATATCCAGGAATCCCGTAATTAGTAAAGTAATACTGGAATACCCCAAAACTTCCCGACATATCCAGGAAATCCCATAATTAGTGGAGTTATACAGGAAAACGCCAGAATTTCCCGAAATATTCAGTTGATCCCGTAATTAGTGGAGTTATCATGGAATGCCTCAGGAATGCCTGCAATATCTAAAAAATTCAGTAATTAGTTTAGTTCCAATGAAATACCTTAAAACTTCCCGAAATATCCAGGAAATCCCGTAATTACTAGAGTTATCCTAGAATAGCCCAAATTCCCGTATATCCGAGAAATCCCGTAATTAGTGGACTTATCCTGGAATGCCTCAGGACTGCCCGCAATATCCTGGAATCCCGTAATTAGTAAAGTAATGCTGGAATATCCCAAAACTTCCCGAAATATCCTGAAAATCCCGTGAAGAGTAAAGTTATACTCGTATACCCCAAAACTTCCCGAAATATCCAGGAAATCTCGTAAGTAGTTGAGTTATCTCAGAATGCCTCTGAAATTTTTGAAATATCCAGGAAATCCCGTAATTAGTGGAGTTATCTCAGAATGCCTCAAATATTTCCGAAATATCCAGAAAATCCCGTAAGTAGTTGAGTTATCTCAGAATGCCTCTGAAATTTTTGAAATATCCAGGAAATCCCGTAATTAGCGGAGTTATACAGGAAAACGCCAGAATTTCCCGAAATATCCAGATAATCCCGTAATTAGTGGAGATATCCTGGAATACCCCAGAAATTGCCGAAATATCCTGGAAATTCCGTAATTACTAGAGCTATCCTAGAATAGCTCAAATTCCCGAATATCCGAGAAATCCCGTAATTAGTGGACTTATCCTGGAATGCCTCAGGAATGCCCGCAATATCCAGAAAATTCAGTAGTTAGTTAAGATATACTGGAATACCTCAAAACTTGCCGTAATATCCAGAATATCCCGTATTAGTGGAGTTATCTCAGAAAGCCTCAGAAATTCCCGGAATATCCAGGAAATCCCGTAATTAGTGGAGTTATCCTGGAATGCCTCAGGATTGCCCGCAATATCCAGGAAATCCCGTAATTAGTAAAGTTACACTTGAATACCCCAAAAGATCCCGAAATATCCAGAAAATCCCGTGATTAGTGGATTTATCCTAGTATACGTCAAATTCCTGAATATCCAGGAAATCCCGTACTTAGTAAAGTAATACTGGAATACCCCAGACATTGCCGAATATCCAGAAAATTCCGTAATTAGTAAAGTTATACTGGGTAACCCCAGAAATGGCTGAAATAACCAGGAAATTCCGTAATTTGTGGATTTATCTCAGAATGCCTTAAAAATTCCCGAAATATCCAGAAAATCCCGTAATTAGTGGAGTTATACTGGAAAACCCCAGAAATTCCCGAAATATCCAGTAATTCCCGTAATTAGTGGAGTTATCCTGGAATGCCTCAGGAATGCCCGCAATATCCATGCAATCCCGTAATTAGTAAAGACATACTGGAATACCCCAAAACTTGCCGAAATATACAGAAAATCCCGGAATTAGTGAATTATCTCAGAAAGCCTCAGAAATTTCCGAAACATCCAGAAAATCCCGTTGAAGTACGTTCATAGTGGGCGTAAATGAACGAAAATTTGGCACTTATAGAATTTAAGCGGCACACGTCTCGAGCAATATAAGGAGTTGTATTGTTTTCCAGCATAACGGAATCGCATCCGGTGTAATTTTCTTGACTGTAGTTATTGGTTTGTAACTGATTTATTTACTTTTTTCCAAAAAACTTATGATTATATATTTTTCATTCATCTTATTATTTAATTTATCCACCTTTTCCGCATATGTTTTCTTTAAAATTACGTACTTTTCTTTAAATTTTGGAATATATTTTTCTCTTCTATTTTTTTTGTACTTCATCTATCTATTTCTTACCAACATTTTGCAGATTTTTCAAAGTTTAAAATAATTGTAAATTTATTTTAAATCTATTGTAGAAAAAAGTGTTTTTAACTACCTTAATAATAGCAGGTAAATACATATTTATGCGTTTATTTTATTTTAATAAAAATGAAAATAATAAACACGTACTTATAAAATAAGTAAATACAGAAAAATATAAAGAAAGCACTGTAAAATAAGAACTATCATCGTCACCCTTAGAACGATTAAGCGATATTATGTATTGGTTTGCTTTTTTGAAAGCGATGAATAACGCCAATTGCGTCCTGTAAAAGTTAAGTTATAAGCTTTATGGAAATGTATTAAAACTGCTAGTAATAACTTTCAATTCATTATTTTAATATATCTAATTAAAAATGCTGAAGCTTTAATAATACACTTTATTATTTAATTTAGAAAATAATCATGACATCTATATCGGTTGCAATTTTTATTTTGTTAGTTAAACAATGAATTGTACATCATTTTAGATACAAGTTAACAATTATAAATCATCCTTTCTACAAAGCTGTGCAAAGATAATCCCATTACAAAAAAGGAATTGCAACAATTTGAAAGTTTTATCGACAATAATACAATTTTTAATGTTAATGAATCCAAGTATAAACGATTTAATATTTGATTAATAAAATGTATAATCAACACTTTAACTTGTTTTGCTCCGGCAAAAAATATTTGAACGAAGCAAAATTTATTTTTTTCCCCTTGTATCACAATATATTCATATACATTTTTTTAATAAGAATATAAAGAAATTGTCACATTATATTTTATTAATTTTTATAACAACTATATAAACTAATTACAATGAATGCTTTATTGTATAACAGCTTTGGGTCTCACCACTGATTTGGTCCTGGTTATTCATTAGTTCAAGCCAGAAACTTACATGAATTGCTTCCATAGCGTGAGCATCCGATGTATATCGTATATGTCTTTGAATTGAGCACACGCTCATCCTCTCGCAGTGACTATTCGTAATATAAAAATGCTCCTTTATTATGGAATGTTATATTTTCTTCACTCATCGAATGCGAGTTGAGCGAAATTAGGGTGAATCTTTTCCAATTTCCAGTTAATTCATATAGTCTCATGTTTGTTTTTCAATTTCAAGAGAAAAATATAAATTAATTTACTTTTCGGTTGTTTTATGTCTAAGGCGTACGGTTTTCCTTCTACAATTTGTACACGGTACGCTGATTAAAAAAAAACTATATTTATTTACATTTTTATTTTAAATATTCGAATTCACCAATTTTTATTTTTTTTCTGAAGATTAAAAAAAACGATAAAATTATTATTATCACTTGTTAATAATTGCAACCTAAAACAATTGCATTAATAAAATGTATGAAAATAAATATTTTTAATATATGCTTTGCTTAACCCACAATACCAGTATAAACTAATAATATTTTTAAAATAATGTTTTATCTATATAAATGTTTATCAGTGATAAGCACTATTATCATAGTACCATAAATCTTCCATGGATATTGGTTTTGGACCCTATCAGCACACAATGTCTTAAAAACGTTTAAATTACGTTGCGGCAAAAACCTTTAAACGTTAGAATTTAATACTTGAAAAACGTTTGAATTACGTTTAAATTTGGTTAAAATGTCCTCTTTAATTTTAGGAAAGTAATATTTTTTAACGTATTTCAAACGTATTTTTAACGTTGGATAAACAAAATTATCTGATGTATATTATTATGGAGCATGCGCAGTTGTTACTTATCAATTGTAGCTATGCGCAAATGCTATTTTTATATTTATTTATAAATATAAATCATTTATATGTGCAAAAATGACAATTGCGCATAGCTACAATTGATAAGTAACAATTGCGCATGCTCCATAATAATATACATTGGATAATTTTGTTTATCCAACGTTAAAAATACGTTTGAAATACGTTAAAAAATATTACTTTCCTAAAATTAAAGAGGACATTTTAACCAAATTTAAACGTATAGTTCAAACGTTTTTCAAGAATTAAATTCTAACGTTTAAAGGTTTTAGCCGCAACGTAATTTAAACGTTTTTAAGACATTGTGTGCTGATAGGGGAGTAATTCAAACGACGGTTACTTTATTTAAATACAGCTATCCGTAAATCAAATTAATCAAAAGTTTTTTACTTTTATATGTGGTCATTACAATTAAATATTGGTATCTTGGATAAATTTTATTACAATAAGTACCTGACAGCATTAAATACGAGAGAGATTCATGACAATTTTTTTTCCGGACGCACGTTGCTCCTTCTCTCAGGGTACTTTCACATAAATATTTTTTTCCGAACGGTGGTTCGGAATTTACCCCTTTCAAAAAGAAGACGCAATTGTTGTAATTATTCTTGTTTATTTAACAAGTTTTTTAGCTTAAGATGACAAATTACATTGGGTTATTATATTATTATAATTATTCTTGTTTATTTTCAATTTTTTTAGCTTAAGATAACAAATTATATTGGGTTATTATTCGAAATTGAATTCAGTTATTGTAACTAAAAGACACTGAGATAAATAATATTTTATATGGAACTATAGGTTTATATTTCATTACCTTAATTAGTAAAAATTGCTTTCAAAATTTGATAAAACATTATGTAAGTACTTTATTGAATTGGCGATTAGAAATGTATTTTCTAAAAATGATATAAAAATATTATTATTATTTACATTTATTGCAAAAAGATAATCATTCATATTTAAAACATACAATTTATCATGGTTCACGACAGCAAAGATGATAATGGGATTACACCTTTTTTAAATTACATGTACAATTATTGCATAATTACAAATTTTCTTTTGTTATAATTATATTTATTTTTATTAACTATATACACACACACACACACACACACACATATATATATATATATATATATATATATGCCGCTGTGTATAACAATTTTTCATTGCCCATATATGGGCATATATATTATATAAATATTTCACCTTTTATCATACTTTTTTTAATAAAACTTTTTATCATATAAATATATACTTGTTTTACAGTTCACTTCCCAAATTCAATCTCATTATATAAAATAACATCCAATTTTTTCATATCCAAAAATATTGGATCTGTCTGCGTATATTCAGCCATCTGGTGAATTTGTCCTGGCAACAGATAGTTTATAAAAAATACAACATACGTATATACACATATATAATTTATCTATACACGGAGAGAAGAAACAGACTAGCGTTGTAGGTTAGGCTGTCAGCGCAAAGTTGCAGGATGTCATACCGCGATGGTATGGCCGCCCTGCCAAAAGTTTCCATAGGCATCATAGGTGAAACGCGCAGGGGGCGTGGCTAAACAAGCAATAGTATGACGACCATACCAACGTGGTATGGAATCACACAAAAGTAGTATGGATATCGCGCAACCATAGCACGATTTCACGGCGGGTAACGGTTGCAGAAACGTTCATACAACGCTGGTTTGTTTCTTCTCTCCGTGTAATACCACATGTTTTTCTCAAGATTATTTTTGTATGCAACTTGTGGTTTATTTTCTTGGATCATATTGATTCCTGTAATAATCTGTAAATGCTTCTTCAATTCTACATTTCTATAATTGTTAAGTGTTCAACCTTTATTTCCATGGATAATTGTACTAAAATTGAATTACACGTGTGTTAAAATTTACTGTTTAAAAATATATTTAATATTTTAATATATTATTTTTAATGGAATGATACGCTTACTCTAAATTTTCCAATTTAACAGCTGTTACAACATTATATCCCTTGTTTAAAGAAGTTCCAGATATTACATTTCCTTTTTCTTCTAATATTACATATCCACTTTTGATTAAACTTCTCAGACCAACTGAAATTTCTTTATCGTAGAAACATTCCAATGATAATATTACAAGTTTATCAAATACACGAGTTACTATAAAAACTATAAGTTTGCTATTAATGCAACTAAGACATTTTAATTTGACAAATTGATAAAATTAGTGGTACCATATCAGTGCTGCATACTATATAAATAATTATTCAAAAATACATTAATAATCATTACAAAAACTTACACTTCTTCATTTTGTTAAACTTAACTATCGTTCATGTTGATACTATTATTTTTTCTTTTATACAATTCTTCTATTGCTTTCAGTTTACAATATCTGCAAAAACAAAATTATCACAAAGTATCTTTCATTTAAATTTAGTGAAAATCACACTGTTAACCTAAACATGAAAATAATGTATACTTATCTGATTATTAATCTTATGAAATATTTATTGAAGCAAATCCACGACTAAATTTTTATATATTTTATTGAACCTTTAAATACTGAACTTTCACCCAACATTCGTGTCATTTTTAAATCACTTATTAAATAACGTTTGTGTATATAGCAGCAACATTCGCTTATTTACTATTATTTCGTGACCGAGATCGAATATCGAATATACAAAATTTCGAGATCGAGTTACAATTTTCGAGATAAACACTATACACTATACAGTAAACGATTTAAAAACACCGTGAACGTGGGATGAAAGTTTAGTACAAGGTTTAATAATAAATATTAAAATATTGAGGTGGAGTAATGATGTATTACTATAAAAATTGAATCAAGTTAACAATCAGATACGTATACATTATTTTTGTGCTTTCTGTTAACTTTTCATTTTTATTTAACCTATATAGGAAAGATACTTTGTGAAAAATTTCTTTTTGCAGATGTAAGAATGGTACTATAGCAGATGAATGGTGCAAAAGAATAAGAAATAAAGAAAAAATCATCAATTTTTTAGAAGTTACAATGTTATGACCGATGGTTCAGTTAGTACAATATCATTAATTTCCTTTACCTGTGAACCTGTAATGAAGGTAATGACAACATGGTTTTTATAGAAAAATCACAACTTAAATTCATTTAAATTATTAAGTAGTTATGTAACTTTCAATAATTGTTTATAGTTATATGCAGCACTGATTTTGCGTAATGGATTTTATAAATGAAATTTAGCAAGGTAACTGAAATATTGGATTAAAATAGATTTAGCATGGATATATACATATATACATTTGAGCATGGAATATAGGCTTAGAGAACATAAATGTCAAAATTGGATGAAGTCAACGTGTGGCACTCTCTTGGTAAAGACTTTTCCACATTCTAATTCAATATTTCAAACGTTATTTATTAAAATACTTACAATTTTTAAGTCTAATTCTGTATATGCTACATAACAATTACATTTAATAAACATGCATACGCATACACATTTACATTTATTTGAATTAAATTAAAGCATATATAGAAAAATATTTAAACAAGTATTTTGTCTGCGCTATCCAACTGTTTGTAATCATTTTATACTATATTCTATAGTTTTAGGCCTCAAAGTACTATCCGGCAGAATAACAATGTACTTAGACCAAACGATTTTAGGCCATCTCAACTACCTTCTTGGATCCAGGACGTTCTGAAACATTACAACTTTGAATTCTACCTACATAAGCTACAGGGAAATGCTATTTATCTCAAAATACGTATACTTATTGTACAATTATAAAAAAAATTACCTGTGCTTATTGAATAGCAGTAATCAATGTTCCATAAAATAGTGCATTAGTTTCATCCTCACCTCTTGACCTCTCAGTTGTTCACTAATACAAACAGCACTGTCTTCTTGTTCATCGCTTACAATTTCATGTTGTGAAATTTCGGTTTCAATGTCATCATTCGGTTGTAAGTTTAAAATAATGTTTTGTAACAAACAGGTACACTTTATAATTTTTTCAACAATTTCAGGTCTTGCATTAATAACGGTGTAAAAAATTCGCCACTTTTGACGGGTTTTTGCAAATGCATTTTCAGCAACCACACGAGCTCTTGATAGACGTTTATTAAAATTTTTTTCTTCTTCTTTCAAATTAAGACCTCTAAATGGCTTTATCATTATATCCAGAAGTGGATACAAATAATATGCATAAATCTGCAAACGATGACCAAGCAAGCTTGGCACTTGCAAAATTAAGCGCCTCAACAGACAATTTTGGAAAAGAAAATGATAATGTCTCACATGGCTATGCAAATGACGAAGATATGACTTTCTTCATATCTTTGTTGAAACACGTGAAGAAAGTTCCAGAATCTGCAAAACTCGACATGCGCAATCAAATGAATACAATAGTTACAAAATTTGCCTACGAGGACCAGCCAATTGAAAATGAAAAATCATCTGGACAGTGCAGTAGTTGCTGTAATGCTATTCATTGTTACAATGAATCTAGAATTTTAAGAGAGCGACAAACAAATGATAGTAGATCACCTTACGCTATTCATCAGCCTAGATATGATACACATAAAGATTTTATAGATAATTTTATAAAAAAAGAAAGGAAAAGAAGGAAGACTGAAATTGAATATGAATGCGATACAGATGATTCAGGTAAGTTTGCTAAAAATTGAAAAATAATGTATGAAACATATCGTACAAAGCTTTTTTTTAACTCTATTGCAGACTGTATGTTTGTTGGCGAGGCCAAGGTTGTAAAAAAAACCATGAAACATAATAAGGCTGCTCTTAAAATTAAAAAGAAAGACAATTTAAACAGTGCAGGTAATTTTTCTATTACTTTATTATATTATATATTTTACTCTATTGACATATTACTATATCGTATTACTGTAACATTAGCGTACCAATGCTCAGTATAAATCCCATACAAACCCAACAATTATACGAACAGATGATTCTGCAACAGCAGCATTTTAACATACTGAAGTATTTGAGTCCAGCATTGCAGTCTCCAGGTACAACTACCCATTCAGCAGTATTGCCAGGGCTGCTTCCAACACACACCGTGGCAAATTCTACATGTTAGTACACCAGAAACAACAGCAAGCAGTAATTTGAATGATGCAACTAAGAGCGACAGTATAGAAAATAATTGATTTGATATGATCCGCCTGTACACTTCTCTATGCAAATTGTAGCAGTTAGTCAATATTGTATTTTTTGTGCTTATTTTATATTTTACATTTAGTTTAAAAATAATATAAGAAAAAGAGTTTCAATCGTAAGAAAATCTTAAATAATAACTTTTTTTACTGAACATACCATTATGTACATCATATAACTACTGGTCTTTTATATTATTTATGATTATATTGTTAAATATTTATGTGTACAATGTGTATCTAACACAAATGATGACATTATCGATACAGATTTTAACAATTCAAGTAAATTAGTTTATACAAAAATATTTCTTGTTTATAAGTACCTTTAATTTAACTATGATAAATTAAATATGTTCAACTTCTCTATGGAAATGTCTGAAAATGTTAAAAAAAAGTAAGTAAATAAAAATATATATGTAGTTCATTTTTTAAATATGTTAATTATTTTTTCCCTAAACAACTAATTGGATTAAATGTTTTTTAATTGTATTATTCATCAAAATTACAGGTAATCAATTTATTTTTATACTGCCAATAATTTACAATACTTTAATTTACATTTTTGCAATCAATTTTGTTTCAAATGATTTAGGATACAATAAGGACCACTGAAGTTGCAATGGTGAGTATAAACAAAAACAACAATAATAAGCTTTTACAATTCATACTCGATTAATTAATTAATAATAATATGTTTATTAATCTACTTCATTATTTGATACGTTATTTCATACAATCAACGCAGAATAGTTTGTACGCATTTAATTATAAAAGTTTATTTTATTAAATCCTGGACCACAGGTGGAATCGGCTAAACCCGCTGTCATAGTTGATTTCTATAACCTAACCTGCCTTTATAGAGTCGAAATCGACAAACCCGTGGTCACACACACAGCAGCCGAATTGGACTAACCTAAGTCCTAACCCGCCTTCCAGCCGAAATCGCCAAACCCTCCATCACAACCTGAATCGACAAACCCGCCGTCACCAGAATCGACAAACCCGCCGTCACCGCCGGAATCGACAAACTCGCCGGCACAGCCAGAATCGACAAACCCGCCGTCACCGCAAGAATGAAGAAAAGAAATGCTTTCTTTGCACCATCTAAATGTGCTGTATGATCTAGGAATTTAAATCGCATGACACATCCAATCAAATCAAATGCAATTACAGATTTAATAGCCTAAAAAGTCGATTCCGGCTGTAACGGCGGGTTTGTCGATTCTGGCGGTGCCGGCGAGTTTGTCGATTCCGGCGGTGACGGCGGGTTTGTCGATTCTGGCCGTGACGGCGGGTTTGTCAATTCCGGCGGTGACGGCGGGTTTGTCGATTCTGGCCGTGACGGCGTGTTTGTCGATTCTGGCTGTGCCGGCGAGTTTGTCGATTCCGGCGGTGACGGCGGGTTTGTCGATTCTGGTGACGGCGGGTTTGTCGATTCAGGTTGTGATGGAGGGTTTGGCGATTTCGGCTGGAAGGCGGGTTAGGACTTAGGTTAGTCCAATTCGGCTGCTGTGTGTGTGACCACGGGTTTGTCGATTTCGACTCTATAAAGGCAGGTTAGGTTATAGAAATCAACTATGACAGCGGGTTTAGCCGATTCCACCTGTGGTCCAGGATTTAATAAAATAAACTTTTATAATTAAATGCGTACAAACTATTCTGCGTTGATTGTATGAAATAACGTATCAAATAATGAAGTAGATTAATAAACATATTATTATTAATTAATTAATCGAGTATGAATTGTAAAAGCTTATTATTGTTGTTTTTGTTTATACTCACCATTGCAACTTCAGTGGTCCTTATTGTATCCTAAATCATTTGAAACAAAATTGATTGCAAAAATGTAAATTAAAGTATTGTAAATTATTGGCAGTATAAAAATAAATTGATTACCTGTAATTTTGATGAATAATACAATTAAAAAACATTTAATCCAATTAGTTGTTTAGGGAAAAAATAATTAACATATTTAAAAAATGAACTACATATATATTTTTATTTACTTACTTTTTTTTAACATTTTCAGACATTTCCATAGAGAAGTTGAACATATTTAATTTATCATAGTTAAATTAAAGGTACTTATAAACAAGAAATATTTTTGTATAAACTAATTTACTTGAATTGTTAAAATCTGTATCGATAATGTCATCATTTGTGTTAGATACACATTGTACACATAAATATTTAACAATATAATCATAAATAATATAAAAGACCAGTAGTTATATGATGTACATAATGGTATGTTCAGTAAAAAAAGTTATTATTTAAGATTTTCTTACGATTGAAACTCTTTTTCTTATATTATTTTTAAACTAAATGTAAAATATAAAATAAGCACAAAAAATACAATATTGACTAACTGCTACAATTTGCATAGAGAAGTGTACAGGCGGATCATATCAAATCAATTATTTTCTATACTGTCGCTCTTAGTTGCATCATTCAAATTACTGCTTGCTGTTGTTTCTGGTGTACTAACATGTAGAATTTGCCACGGTGTGTGTTGGAAGCAGCCCTGGCAATACTGCTGAATGGGTAGTTGTACCTGGAGACTGCAATGCTGGACTCAAATACTTCAGTATGTTAAAATGCTGCTGTTGCAGAATCATCTGTTCGTATAATTGTTGGGTTTGTATGGGATTTATACTGAGCATTGGTACGCTAATGTTACAGTAATACGATATAGTAATATGTCAATAGACGTAAAATATATAATATAATAAAGTAATAGAAAAATTACCTGCACTGTTTAAATTGTCTTTCTTTTTAATTTTAAGAGCAGCCTTATTATGTTTCATGGTTTTTTTTACAACCTTGGCCTCGCCAACAAACATACAGTCTGCAATAGAGTTAAAAAAAAGCTTTGTACGATATGTTTCATACATTATTTTTCAATTTTTAGCAAACTTACCTGAATCATCTGTATCGCATTCATATTCAATTTCAGTCTTCCTTCTTTCCTTTCTTTTTTTATAAAATTATCTATAAAATCTTTATGTGTATCATATCTAGGCTGATGAATAGCGTAAGGTGATCTACTATCATTTGTTTGTCGCTCTCTTAAAATTCTAGATTCATTGTAACAATGAATAGCATTACAGCAACTACTGCACTGTCCAATGATTTTTCATTTTCAATTGGCTGGTCCTCGTAGGCAAATTTTGTAACTATTGTATTCATTTGATTGCGCATGTCGAGTTTTGCAGATTCTGGAACTTTCTTCACGTGTTTCAACAAAGATATGAAGAAAGTCATATCTTCGTCATTTGCATAGCCATGTGAGACATTATCATTTTCTTTTCCAAAATTGTCTGTTGAGGCGCTTAATTTTGCAAGTGCCAAGCTTGCTTGGTCATCGTTTGCAGATTTATGCATATTATTTGTATCCACTTCTGGATATAATGATAAAGCCATTTAGAGGTCTTAATTTGAAAGAAGAAGAAAAAAATTTTAATAAACGTCTATCAAGAGCTCGTGTGGTTGCTGAAAATGCATTTGCAAAAACCCGTCAAAAGTGGCGAATTTTTTACACCGTTATTAATGCAAGACCTGAAATTGTTGAAAAAATTATAAAGTGTACCTGTTTGTTACAAAACATTATTTTAAACTTACAACCGAATGATGACATTGAAACCGAAATTTCACAACATGAAATTGTAAGCGATGAACAAGAAGACAGTGCTGTTTGTATTAGTGAACAACTGAGAGGTCAAGAGGTGAGGATGAAACTAATGCACTATTTTATGGAACATTGATTACTGCTATTCAATAAGCACAGGTAATTTTTTTTATAATTGTACAATAAGTATACGTATTTTGAGATAAATAGCATTTCCCTGTAGCTTATGTAGGTAGAATTCAAAGTTGTAATGTTTCAGAACGTCCTGGATCCAAGAAGGTAGTTGAGATGGCCTAAAATCGTTTGGTCTAAGTACATTGTTATTCTGCCGGATAGTACTTTGAGGCCTAAAACTATAGAATATAGTATAAAATGATTACAAACAGTTGGATAGCGCAGACAAAATACTTGTTTAAATATTTTTCTATATATGCTTTAATTTAATTCAAATAAATGTAAATGTGTATGCGTATGCATGTTTATTAAATGTAATTGTTATGTAGCATATACAGAATTAGACTTAAAAATTGTAAGTATTTTAATAAATAACGTTTGAAATATTGAATTAGAATGTGGAAAAGTCTTTACCAAGAGAGTGCCACACGTTGACTTCATCCAATTTTGACATTTATGTTCTCTAAGCCTATATTCCATGCTCAAATGTATATATGTATATATCCATGCTAAATCTATTTTAATTCAATATTTCAGTTACCTTGCTAAATTTCATTTATAAAATCCATTACGCAAAATCAGTGCTGCATATAACTATAAACAATTATTGAAAGTTACATAACTACTTAATAATTTAAATGAATTTAAGTTGTGATTTTTCTATAAAAACCATGTTGTCATCACCTTCATTACAGGTTCACAGGTAAAGGAAATTAATGATATTGTACTAACTGAACCATCGGTCATAACATTGTAACTTCTAAAAAATTGATGATTTTTTTCTTTATTTCTTATTCTTTTGCACCATTCATCTGCTATAGTACCATTCTTACATCTGCAAAAAGAAATTTTTCACAAAGTATCTTTCCTATATAGGTTAAATAAAAATGAAAAGTTAACATAAAGCACAAAAATAATGTATACATATCTGATTGTTAACTTGATTCAATTTTTATAGTAATACATCATTACTCCACCTCAATATTTTAATATTTATTATTAAACCTTGTACTAAACTTTCATCCCACGTTCACGGTGTTTTTAAATCGTTTACTGTATAGTGTATAGTGTTTATCTCGAAAATTGTAACTCGATCTCGAAATTTTGTATATTCGATATTCGATCTCGGTCACGAAATAATAGTAAATAAGCGAATGTTGCTGCTATATACACAAACGTTATTTAATAAGTGATTTAAAAATGACACGAATGTTGGGTGAAAGTTCAGTATTTAAAGGTTCAATAAAATATATAAAAATTTAGTGGTGGATTTGCTTCAATAAATATTTCATAAGATTAATAATCAGATAAGTATACATTATTTTCATGTTTAGGTTATCAGTGTGTTTTCACTAAATTTAAATGAAAGATACTTTGTGATAATTTTGTTTTTGCAGATATTGTAAACTGAAAGCAATAGAAGAATTGTATAAAAGAAAAAATAATAGTATCAACATGACCCTGTCAAAAATATACAGCTGTAAAAATAACTGGAAATACAGGTGTAAATCCATGTAATAATACAGCTGTATTGGAGTGGATTTGCCTGGATTTATTAACCGGATTTACAGGTGTAAATCCATGTAATATTAAATGGATTTACAGGTGTAAATCATGTAATATTAAATGGATTTTTTAATTTTACAAATGTTTTTTTATTTAGATTAACATACGAACAATTTTTTACCGATAAAATAGGAATTTTTTATACTGCACTACCAATATTCTAGGTATAAAAAATATCTATTTTATTCCTATATGTGTAACGTTTTTTGGTCCCTAAATATAACATTAAATATGGTCTATTGGGATTCGGCATTTTCTACCTATAAAGTAGTTATAAGTTTGATCTTATATTTTTCAGGCTTATAAATTACTTAACGTTATTACGTTATAGTCAGAAACAATATTTTATTAATATACAATAGTTTACCTATCTCATAAATTGAGCAATCAGGATTTTTAAAGCATTTTTAAAGAATACAAAAATAATGCAGAAATTAAAAAGTATTTATATATACATAACTCAAAAAAAATTTGAAAAGAATTTCTCTTTCGAAACCTTATTATTATTTTTAATTAACTTATATTTATTTTTATATTGTTTTAGTTTATATATTTACACTAATTACATATATTTGACGCAGAAAAACGCTGAAAAAATTTTTGCCCTAACCGGGAATCGAACCCCGCAACGCACGCACCAAACGCAAACGCTCTATCCACTAAGCTAACGCAACGCTTACATATGCAAATGTTTGGAACTTGTATATACAGATCATCCCTGTATTAATATCTTAATAATTGTTATTTATTCTTTGATCTATATACAGAAGATGTTAGGCAGTAAATAACTAATTTAAATAATGATGGTCTTACCGATGTCTACCAAAGAGATATCTTCTTCCTTTTTTCTATATTATTATAATTTCTTAAAAGCATATGAATACTTTTACAATACTTATTTATACCCTAAAACATAATATATTATTTTGCTACTATATGTAAAAGGGCATTCTTCTAATATAAATTTATTTACAAATAAATAAATAAATAATACTAATTTTTAAATTCAAACTATTTGTTGTATTGTTCAGTTATGTCAAAAATATACAGCTGTAAAAATAACTGGAAAAACGATTGTAAATCAATGTAATACATTTTTGAGTAGACTTATATAAATTTTTTTATTTAAAAGTAATTACGTAACTAATAACTTATATGCACTTATAAAGTTTCTTAAGTGTGTTCCTTTTGACGAATAAAAAAAAATTTGGAACAAAAGTTATCTTTAATTCTTATTCCCTTCTTTTTTTTACTTTAAGTTTCTAGGTATTTAATAGTTCTATTTTTAAGCTATTATTTATACCTAGTTTCTACCTATTAAAATAGTGTTTGTATATATAAGAAAAAATTTTAACAAATTATTTAAGTAAATAATTATACATGAAATGTATATTGACAATATTATATTTTTAATTTTATGAACTTTAAAAATTAAATTTTAGGTTATTTTACAAATATTTTTTATGGCTTTTTTATAGATATAAAAACTAGTGTTAAATTTAATAGCATATTTTGTGTCTATTTTTTGGCTATTTAATATAGTATAATTATTTTATACCAATAAAATAGGTATTTAATCGACATTTTCTACAAAATATTATGATTTCTATATTTTATACCTATAAACTACTTTGGTGACTATAAAATATTTCTGAATTTCCACCAGGGTTTCTATATTATTTTTAAATAAATAGTTTGAATTAAAAATTAGTATTATTTATTTATTTATTTTTAAATAAATTTATATTAGAAGAATGCCCTTTTACACATAGTAGCAAATAATATATTATGTTTAGGGTATAAATAAGTATTATAAAAGTATTCATATGCTTTTAAGAAATTATAATAATATAGAAAAAAGGAAGAATATATCTATTTGGTAGACATCGGTAAGACCATCATTATTTAAATTAGTTATTTACTGCCTAACATCTTCTGTATATAGATCAAAGAATAAATAACAATTATTATGATATTAATACAGGGATGATCTGTATATACAAGTTCCAAACATTTGCATATGTAAGCGTTGCGTTAGCTTAGTGGATAGAGCGTTTGCGTTTGGTGCATGCGTTGCGGGGTTCGATTCCCGGTTAGGGCAAAAATTTTTTCAGCGTTTTTCTGCGTCAAATATATGTAATTAGTGTAAATATATAAACTAAAACAATATAAAAATAAATATAAGTTAATTAAAAATAATAATAAGGTTTCGAAAGAGAAATTCTTTTCAAATTTTTTTTGAGTTATGTATATATAAATACTTTTTAATTTCTGCATTATTTTTGTATTCTTTAAAAATGCTTTAAAAATCCTGATTGCTCAATTTATGAGATAGGTAAACTATTGTATATTAATAAAATATTGTTTCTGACTATAACGTAATAACGTTTAAGTAATTTATAAGCCTGAAAAATATAAGATCAAACTTATAACTACTTTATAGGTAGAAAATGCCGAATCCCAATAGACCATATTTAATGTTATATTTAGGGACCAAAAACGTTACACATATAGGAATAAAATAGATATTTTTTATACCTAGAATATTGGTAGTACAGTATAAAAAATTCCTATTTTATCGGTAAAAATTTGTTCGTATTTCCACCAGGGTTGTATGTTAATCTAAATAAAAAAACATTTGTAAAATTAAAAAATCCATTTAATATTACATGATTTACACCTGTAAATCCATTTAATATTACATGGATTTACACCTGTAAATCCAGTTAATAAATCCAGGCAAATCCACTCCAATACAGCTGTATTATTACATGGATTTACACCTGTATTTCCAGTTATTTTTACAGCTGTATATTTTTGACAGGGGAACGATAGTTAAGTTTAACAAAATGAAGAAGTGTAAGTTTTTGTAATGATTATTAATGTATTTTTGAATAATTATTTATATAGTATGCAGCACTGATATGGTACCACTAATTTTATCAATTTGTCAAATTAAAATGTCTTAGTTGCATTAATAGCAAACTTGTAGTTTTTATAGTAACTCGTGTATTTGGTAAACTTGTAATATTATCATTGGAATGTTTCTACGATAAAGAAATTTCAGTTGGTCTAAGAAGTTTAATCAAAAGTGGATATGTAATATTAGAAGAAAAAGGAAATGTAATATCCGGAACTTCTTTAAACAAGGGATATAATGTTGTAACAGCTGTTAAATTGGAAAATTTAGAGTAAGCGTATCATTCCATTAAAAATAATATATTAAAATATTAAATACATTTTTAAACAGTAAATTTTAACACACGTGTAATTCAATTTTAGTACAATTATCCATGGAAATAAAGGTTGAACACTTAACAATTATAGAAATGTAGAATTGAAGAAGCATTTACAGATTATTACAGGAATCAATATGATCCAAGAAAATAAACCACAAGTTGTATACAAAAATAATCTTGAGAAAAACATGTGGTATTATAGATAAATTATATATGTGTATATACGTATGTTGTATTTTTTATAAACTATCTGTTGCCAGGACAAATTCACCAGATGGCTGAATATACGCAGACAGATCCAATATTTTTGGATATGAAAAAATTGGATGGTATTTTATATAATGAGATTGAATTTGGGAAGTGAACTGTAAAACAAGTATATGTTTATATGATAAAAAGTTTTATTAAAAAAAGTATGATAAAAGGTGAAATATTTATATAATATATATGCCCATATATGGGCAATGAAAAATTGTTATACACAGCGGCATATTTATATATATATATATGTGTGTGTGTGTGTGTGTGTATATATATATAGTTAATAAAAATAAATATAATTATAACAAAAGAAAATTTGTAATTATGCAATAATTGTACATGTAATTTAAAAAAGGTGTAATCCCATTATCATCTTTGCTGTCGTGAGCCATGATAAATTGTATGTTTTAAATATGAATGATTATCTTTTTGCAATAAATGTAAATAATAATAATATTTTTATATCATTTTTAGAAAATACATTTCTAATTGCCAATTCAATAAAGTATTTACATAATGTTTTATCAAATTTTGAAAGCAATTTTTACTAATTAAGGTAATGAAATATAAACCTATAGTTCCATATAAAATATTATTTATCTCAGTGTCTTTTAGTTACAATAACTGAATTCAATTTCGAATAATAACCCAATATAATTTGTTATCTTAAGATAAAAAAAATTGAAAATAAACAAGAATAATTATAATAATATAATAACCCAATGTAATTTGTCATCTTAAGCTAAAAAACTTGTAAAATAAACAAGAATAATTACAACAATTGCGTCTTCTTTTTGAAAGGGGTAAATTCCGAACCACCGTTCGGAAAAAAAAATATTTGTCCGGACAAACTTCTCATTGACGCATGTGAAGTACCCTGAGAGAAGGAGTAACGTGCGTCCGGAAAAAAATTGTCATGAATCTCTCTCGTATTTAATGCTGTCAGGTACTTATTGTAATAAAATTTATCCAAGATACCAATATTTAATTGTAATGATCACATATAAAAGTAAAAAACTTTTGATTAATTTGATTTACGGATAGCTGTATTTAAATAAAGTAACCGTCGTTTGAATTACTCCCCTATCAGCACACAATGTCTTAAAAACGTTTAAATTACGTTGCGGCTAAAACCTTTAAACGTTAGAATTTAATACTTGAAAAACGTTTGAACTACGTTTAAATTTGGTTAAAATGTCCTCTTTAATTTTAGGAAAGTAATATTTTTTAACGTATTTCAAACGTATTTTTAACGTTGGATAAACAAAATTATCCAATGTATATTATTATGGAGCATGCGCAGTTGTTACTTATCAATTGTAGCTATGCGCAATTGTCATTTTTGCACATATAAATGATTTATATATATAATAAATATAAAAATAGCATTTGCGCATAGCTACAATTGATAAGTAACAACTGCGCATGCTCCATAATAATGTACATCGGATAATTTTGTTTATCCAACGTTAAAAATACGTTTGAAATACGTTAAAAAATATTACTTTCCTGAAATTAAAGAGGACATTTTAACCAAATTTAAACGTAGTTCAAACGTTTTTCAAGTATTAAATTCTAACGTTTAAAGGTTTAGCCGCAACGTAATTTAAACGTTTTTAAGACATTGTGTGCTGATAGGGTCCAAAACCAATATCCATGGAAGATTTATGGTACTATGATAATAGTGCTTATCACTGATAAACATTTATATAGATAAAACATTATTTTAAAAATATTATTAGTTTATACTGGTATTGTGGGTTAAGCAAAGCATATATTAAAAATATTTATTTTCATACATTTTATTAATGCAATTGTTTTAGGTTGCAATTATTAACAAGTGATAATAATAATTTTATCGTTTTTTTTAATCTTCAGAAAAAAACAAAAATTGGTGATTCCGAATATTTAAAATAAAAATGTAAATAAATATAGTTTTTTTTAATCAGCGTACCGTGTACAAATTGTAGAAGAAAAACCGTACGCCTTAGACATAAAACAACCGAAAAGTAAATTAATTTATATTTTTCTCTTGAAATTGAAAAACAAACATGAGACTATTTAGATCATTATGAATTAACTGGAAATTGGAAAAGATTCACCCTAATTTCGCTCAACTCGCATTCGATGAGTGAAGAAAATATAACATTCCATAATAAAGGAGCATTTTCATATTACGAATAGTCACTGCGAGAGGATGAGCGTGCTCAATTCAAAGATATATACGATATACATCGGATGCTCACGCTATGGAAGCAATTCATGTAAGTTTCTGGCTTGAACTAATGAATAACCAGGACCAAATCAGTGGTGAGACCCAAAGCTGTTATACAATAAAGCATTCATTGTAATTAGTTTATATAGTTGTTATAAAAATTAATAAAATATAATGTGACAATTTCTTTATATTCTTATTAAAAAAATGTATATGAATATATTCTGATACAAGGGGAAAAAAATAAATTTTGCTTCGTTCAAATATTTTTTGCCGGAGTAGAACAAGTTAAAGTGTTGATTATACATTTTATTAATCAAATATTAAATCGTTTATACTTGGATTCATTAACATTAAAAATTGTATTGTTGTCGATAAAACTTTCAAATTGTTGCAATTCCTTTTTTGTAATGGGATTATCTTTGCACAGCTTTGTAGAAAGGATGATTTATAATTGTTAACTTGTATAGTATATCTAAAATGATGTACAATTCATTGTTTAACTAACAAAATAAAAATTGCAACCGATATAGATGTCATGATTATTTTCTAAATTAAATAATAAAGTGTATTATTAAAGCTTCAGCATTTTTAATTAGATATATTAAAATAATGAATTGAAAGTTATTACTAGCAGTTTTAATACATTTCCATAAAGCTTATAACTTAACTTTTACAGGACGCAATTGGCGTTATTCATCGCTTTCAAAAAAGCAAACCAATACATAATATCGCTTAATCGTTCTAAGGGTGACGATGATAGTTCTTATTTTACAGTGCTTTCTTTATATTTTTCTGTATTTACTTATTTTATAAGTACGTGTTTATTATTTTCATTTTATTAAAATAAAATAAACGCATAAATATGTATTTATCCTGCTATTATTAAGGTAGTTAAAAACACTTTTTTTCTACAATAGATTTAAAATAAATTTACAATTATTTTAAACTTTGAAAAATCTGCAAAATGTTGGTAAGAAATTGATAGATGAAGTACAAAAAAAATAGAAGAGAAAAATATATTCCAAAAAATTAAAGAAAAGTACGTAATTTTAAAGAAAACATATGCGGAAAAGGTAGATAAATTAAATAATAAGATGAATGAAAAATATATAATCATAAGTTTTTTGGAAAAAAGTAAATAAATCAGTTACAAACCAATAACTACAGTCAAGAAAATTACACCGGATGCGATTCCGTTATGCTGGAAAACAATACAACTCCTTATATTGCTCGAGACGTGTGCCGCTTAAATTCTATAAGTGCCAAATTTTCGTTAATTTACGCCCACTATGAACGTACTTAAAAATTAAAGTAATAGCATGTATCCAATAACTCTGCACTTTGCGTACACTTCATTTGTACTGTATTACTGTATTTGTACTTTATGGTAACGTGTACTGTACGTACACTTTATATGGTACCGTGTACTGTACGTATACTTTATACGGTACCGTGTACTGTACGTATACTTTATGGTAACGTGTTACTGTACGTACTACTTTATGGTAACGTGTACTGTACGTACACTTTATGGTAACGTGTACTGTACGTACACTTTATGGTAACGTGTACTGTACGTACACTTTATGGTAACGTGTACTGTACGTACACTTTATGGTAACGTGTACTGGACCTACACCTTATGGTAACCAAATGTCAGTCGGTATTGTACTTTTCAATTTTCACTTTGATTTGTACTGCAATTTAAATGTAAATTTTGATTTATAATTAATTATAACAAAAGTTACGCATATTCATCTACTAAAATTACAATTTTCTTATCAGTGTTATGTACATTATAATTTTCAATAAACTTAAAAAATGATCTATTATTGTATATAATTAAATTTTTAATCCAGTTCAATTTTCATTACCGCCCTTTAACTTATATACTTTGTAGAGTTTTAGTACCCTCCATTCCTGATAAAAAAATATGTACCATTACTTTAACTTAATAAGATTTTCATAATAATAAACTTTCTGAATGGTACTAGCGTCTGCTTTTTAAAATTAAGCTAAATTGTTAAAGTTTTCTACAACTTATAATATTAATAAAGTAAGTATTTCTGAATAATCTCCATAATTTGATCAACTAATTGGTATGTTTAAATGAATTTTTTAATCACTACTAAATTAAGCAATGAGCAAAACGGTTATTGGTAAACAACAAGTCAACCTACTTCTATGGAGACCGTTGATAGAGGGACACATGTGATTTTATCTTTATATACAATTTTGATTGTTTCATTAAGTTTATTTATGTTAACTTTTATGAACTATAATTAATGCACATGTAGATTATAAAATGGATATTTACTCTGATACTGTTGAACAACTGATAATATAAAATACATGGTTAATACATAACCTAATGGAATTAGTAGGAGGTGCGTGTAATCGTCGAGTCGAACTGTGCACGCACCTTCTAGAGGAAACCGTCGTCTGCTAGTTCCTAATAAGCTCAATCGAAATATGGCTATTAATACAAAATAGTTTTCTATATACATTTTGTGACGATCACGCAGGGTATTACCGCATGGCGACAAGGGCGAAATAAACGATTGATAAAAATAGTAATAATTTATTATAATAATAGATAAAGGGTTTTGGGCGCCAGCCGCGTATAATTTTGGCGAAATTATAAAACGAGATGGGAAGCATACTTACAAAAGAAGGAATAAATGCACTGCACTTACAACGAAGGCGTGCATCCACCTTGTCAGTATAGAGGAGCATATCCTGGGTTGACGCTTGAAATGTTGCTTTCGTGTCACACACACACACAAGGTAGTCCGCCACGAGAAAATGAAGGACGATAGCAATCGTATTACCAACGCGACGCCAATGTTGCTGCGACGACGTACTGAAGAGCTCTCACGAGCTTTGACAGGCTCGTTCACTACTTCGCTGGACGGGCCCGACGTGCGCGCGCAACTTGAGTCGAACGGTCCGTCGACCGCCGTCGTCCTTCGTACGGTGAGACTTCGCGGTCGTGCGGATATAGCCTCATTTATTGTATAAGGTTTTAAATTTATTTTATAACAATGTTTTTGTAGCTGAATAGAAAACTATTTGTTTCAAAAAAATGAACCTCTTCTTCACGGCAGGCTTCGGCGGTTATTAAAATCTACTCTCGAAGAACCTGCGAGTAATATCTACGAGGCGAGACAATCTGAACGACGCGCCGAGAGTGTCTCGCCTCGTAGATATCCACCGTTATGTTATAAGGAAACACATAATATATTGTAACAAATTTTATATTTTTTTTTGTAGCATTGTTTGTGTAGGTAAATCGAAAATTATTTTTAGTCATATATTCACAAAAAATACTTTTTCTCGGAACGCTGCGGCGACTGATTATTATCGCGTAGAACCTTCGAGGCGAGGCACTCTCGGCGCATTGTTTAGATTGTCTCGCTTCGTAGATATCCATCGAGAACTAAAAAGCAAACACATAATTTATTGTTACAAGTTTTATATTTTTATTGTAGCAGTGTTTGTGAAGGTGAACCGTAAATTATTTTTAGTGATATATACACAAAAAATACTTTTTCGCGGATGGCTGATTTTAGTTCTCGATGGATATCTACGAGGCGAGACAAACTGAACGACGCGCCGAGAGTATCTCGCCTCGTAGATATTCACCGATATGTTATAAGGAATCACATAATATATTGTAACAAATTTTACATTTTTTTTATAGCAGTGTTTTGTAGGTAAACCGGAAATTATTTTTAGTATTTTATCTACACAAAAAATACTTTTTCTCGGATGGCTGCTTTTTAGTTTTCGATGGATATCTACGAGGCGAGACAATCTGAACGACGCGCCGAGAGTGTCTCGCCTCGTAGATATCCACCGTTACGATATAAGGAAACACATAATATATTGTAACACATTTTACATTTTTTTATAGCAGTGTCTGTATAGGTAAACCGAAAATTATTTTTAGTATTTTATCTACACAAAAAATACTTTTTCTCGGATGGCTGCTTTTTAGTTCTCAATGGATATCTACGAGGCGAGACAATCTGAATGACGCGCCGAGAGTATCGCGCTTCGTAGATATCCACCAATATGTTATAAGGAATCACATAATATATTGTAACAAGTTTTACATTTTTTTTATAGCAGTGTTTGTGTAGGTAAACCGAAAATTATTTTGTCATGTACACAAAAAATACTTTTTCTCGGGTGAACCGACACGGTGGCGGAGTGGCGGAAACGCACCTCGGCCGGTCATAAAAGTTAAGCAGCACCGAGCGCGGTTGGCACTTGGATGGGTGACCATTCTCGGGCTTAGCTTAAATGATCGGTTAGGTGTTTTTTCACATTCTACAACGTGAGCGGGAGGTGTGAGACATTCGGTTTCGGTGTTAAAGTCTACGCAATGTGACCTTGCCACCCAAACAGAATTGTTCTCAAATACACCGCCTTTCTCGGAGGAGGTTTTCCTAAATGGCATTTATCCCAACGGGTTTGGCCACAGGTTTTCCCTCTCTCCACGGGCATAACCCCGGGCGAATGCGAGAAGGTGGGGTAAAGAGGGGGTAAAATTGGAAATGGAATGAAATGGAATAAAGGTGTAGGGGATACGTAAAAACCTGTAAAAAGGTGTACGTGGAAACTACCAAAATTTTTAAATAAATTTTTACTTTTTCTCGGGTGGCTGCTTTTTAGTTCTCGATGGATATCTACGAGGCGAGACAATCTGAACGACGCGCCGAGAGTGTCTCGCCTCGTAGATATCCACCGTTACATTATAAGAAAACACATAATATATTGTAACAAATTTAAATTTTTTTTATTGCAGTGTTTGTGTAGGTAAACCGAAAATTATTTTGTCATATATACACAAAAAATACTTTTTCTCGGGTGGCTGCTTTTTAGTTCTCGATGGATATCTACGAGGCGAGACAATCTGAACGACGCGCCGAGAGTATCTCGCTTCGTAGATATCCACCGATGTGTTATAAGCAAACACATAATATATTGTAACAAATTTTACATTTTTTTATAGCAGTGTTTGTGTAGGTAATCCGAAAATTATTTTGTCATATATACACAAAAAATACTTTTTCTCGGGTGGCTGCTTTTTATTTCTCGATGGATATCTACGAGGCGAGACAATTTGAACGACGCGCCGAGAGTGTCTCGCCTCGTAGATATCCATCGTTATGTTATAAGTGCCAAATTTTCGTTAATTTACGCCCACTATGAACGTACTTAAAAATTAAAGTAATAGCATGTATCCAATAACTCTGCACTTTGCGTACACTTCATTTGTACTGTATTACTGTATTTGTACTTTATGGTAACGTGTACTGTACGTACACTTTATATGGTACCGTGTACTGTACGTATACTTTATACGGTACCGTGTACTGTACGTATACTTTATGGTAACGTGTACTGTACGTACACTTTATGGTAACGTGTACTGTACGTACACTTTATGGTAACGTGTACTGTACGTACACTTTATGGTAACGTGTACTGTACGTACACTTTATGGTAACGTGTACTGTACGTACACTTTATGGTAACGTGTACTGTACGTACACTTTATGGTAACGTGTACTGTACGTACACTTTATGGTAACGTGTACTGGACCTACACCTTATGGTAACCAAATGTCAGTCGGTATTGTACTTTTCAATTTTCACTTTGATTTGTACTGCAATTTAAATGTAAATTTTGATTTATAATTAATTATAACAAAAGTTACGCATATTCATCTACTAAAATTACAATTTTCTTATCAGTGTTATGTACATTATAATTTTCAATAAACTTAAAAATGATCTATTATTGTATATAATTAAATTTTTAATCCAGTTCAATTTTCATTACCGCCCTTTAACTTATATACTTTGTAGAGTTTTAGTACCCTCCATTCCTGATAAAAAATATGTACCATTACTTTAACTTAATAAGATTTTCATAATAATAAACTTTCTGAATGGTACTAGCGTCTGCTTTTTAAAATTAAGCTAAATTGTTAAAGTTTTCTACAACTTATAATATTAATAAAGTAAGTATTTCTGAATAATCTCCATAATTTGATCAACTAATTGGTATGTTTAAATGAATTTTTTAATCACTACTAAATTAAGCAATGAGCAAAACGGTTATTGGTAAACAACAAGTCAACCTACTTCTATGGAGACCGTTGATAGAGGGACACATGTGATTTTATCTTTATATACAATTTTGATTGTTTCATTAAGTTTATTTATGTTAACTTTTATGAACTATAATTAATGCACATGTAGATTATAAAATGGATATTTACTCTGATACTGTTGAACAACTGATAATATAAAACATGGTTAATACATAACCTAATGGAATTAGTAGGAGGTGCGTGTAATCGTCGAGTCGAACTGTGCACGCACCTTCTAGAGGAAACCGTCGTCTGCTAGTTCCTAATAAGCTCAATCGAAATATGGCTATTAATACAAAATAGTTTTCTATATACATTTGTGACGATCACGCAGGGTATTACCGCATGGCGACAAGGGCGAAATAAACGATTGATAAAAATAGTAATAATTTATTATAATAATAGATAAAGGGTTTTGGGCGCCAGCCGCGTATAATTTTGGCGAAATTATAAAACGAGATGGGAAGCATACTTACAAAAGAAGGAATAAATGCACTGCACTTACAACGAAGGCGTGCATCCACCTTGTCAGTATAGAGGAGCATATCCTGGGTTGACGCTTGAAATGTTGCTTTCGTGTCACACACACACACAAGGTAGTCCGCCACGAAAATGAAGGACGATAGCAATCGTATTACCAACGCGACGCCAATGTTGCTGCGACGACGTACTGAAGAGCTCTCACGAGCTTTGACAGGCTCGTTCACTACTTCGCTGGACGGGCCCGACGTGCGCGCGCAACTTGAGTCGAACGGTCCGTCGACCGCCGTCGTCCTTCGTACGGTGAGACTTCGCGGTCGTGCGGATATAGCCTCATTTATTGTATAAGGTTTTAAATTTATTTTATAACAATGTTTTTGTAGCTGAATAGAAAACTATTTGTTTCAAAAAATGAACCTCTTCTTCACGGCAGGCTTCGCGGTTATTAAAATCTACTCTCGAAGAACCTGCGAGTATCTACGAGGCGAGACAATCTGAACGACGCGCCGAGAGTGTCTCGCCTCGTAGATATCCACCGTTATGTTATAAGGAAACACATAATATTGTAACAAATTTTATATTTTTTTTATAGCAGTGTTTGTGTAGGTAAACCGAAAATTATTTTTAGTCATATATACACAGTAATACTATTTCTTAAAAGACTTCAGCGTTTGATTATTGTCGCGGGTAACTTGCGAGGCGAGACACGGTCGGTGCGTCGCTGAGATTGTCTCGCCTCGCAAGTATGCGTCGAATAGCTATTAAATTATTACTAATTGCTGCACAATGTTATGGAGTGGAATCGATTTTTATTTTCTTACTATCATTTTGTCTTTATTGATATTAATTTTGAAATTTTCAGTTGCTATATAGCCAACGTTAAATTATCCGAATTGTCATAAAAAAACCAACGAAATACGGTATTTCAAATAAAAGTGATAAAAGTGGCAGTACATTCTTTTTTAGAACTGACGCATAACGGAGAAACGTTTATTTCCATCCCTAATATATGATACAAGCTTTCCACCGTCTTAGTATTCATCGTATTTTTCTTTTAATTTTTTGTCGTGCACTTTTGTCTGCTTTTTTAGTATTCTTTAGTAATTTTTCAAATTTTAACGATATATAGCCATAAATTCAACTTTTGTACTTGTAATTTACTTTAAATCTATACTAAAAATGTTCCTCTATCGCGTTTTGTAGCTGTCATTATGTTAAGTAATTGGAATTAAACAGATAGTGCACCCAACATTTAGTGTCGACATATAATGTATTTGAAAGTAAGAAGCGCGTGCGGCAGACGGCCCAAATCGGTGCACGCACCTCCTATAGAATCCGTTGCTGTAGTCTGAGAGAGGTTATGTTTTAATTCGCATTTTTCAAATTTTAACGATATTTTATCATAAATTCAACATTTGTACTTGTTATACACTTAAAATGTATATTAATATATGCCTCTAACCTGTTTTCTAGCTGCCATTATGTTAAATAATTGGAATTAAACAGATAGTGCACCCAACATTTAGTGTCGACATATAATGTATTTGAAAGTAAGAAGCGCGTGCGGCAGACGGCCCAAATCGGTGCACGCACCTCCTATAGAATCCGTTGCTGTAGTCTGAGAGAGGTTATGTTTTAATTCGCATTTTTCAAATTTTAACGATATTTTATCATAAATTCAACATTTGTACTTGTTATACACTTAAAATGTATATTAATATATGCCTCTAACCTGTTTTCTAGCTGCCATTATGTTAAATAATTGGAATTAAACAGATAGTGCACCCAACATTTAGTGTCGACATATAATGTATTTGAAAGTAAGAAGCGCGTGCGGCAGACGGCCCAAATCGGTGCACGCACCTCCTATAGAATCCGTTGCTGTAGTCTGAGAGAGGTTATGTTTTAATTCGCATTTTTCAAATTTTAACGATATATAGCCATAAATTCAACTTTTGTACTTGTAATTTACTTTAAATCTATACTAAAAATGTTCCTCTATCGCGTTTTGTAGCTGTCATTATGTTAAGTAATTGGAATTAAACAGATAGTGCACCCAACATTTAGTGTCGACATATAATGTATTTGAAAGTAAGAAGCGCGTGCGGCAGACGGCCCAAATCGGTGCACGCACCTCCTATAGAATCCGTTGCTGTAGTCTGAGAGAGGTTATGTTTTAATTCGCATTTTTCAAATTTTAACGATATTTTATCATAAATTCAACATTTGTACTTGTTATACACTTAAAATGTATATTAATATATGCCTCTAACCTGTTTTCTAGCTGCCATTATGTTAAATAATTGGAATTAAACAGATAGTGCACCCAACATTTAGTGTCGACATATAATGTATTTGAAAGTAAGAAGCGCGTGCGGCAGACGGCCCAAATCGGTGCACGCACCTCCTATAGAATCCGTTGCTGTAGTCTGAGAGAGGTTATGTTTTAATTCGCATTTTTCAAATTTTAACGATATATAGCCATAAATTCAACTTTTGTACTTGTAATTTACTTTAAATCTATACTAAAAATGTTCCTCTATCGCGTTTTGTAGCTGTCATTATGTTAAGTAATTGGAATTAAACAGATAGTGCACCCAACATTTAGTGTCGACATATAATGTATTTGAAAGTAAGAAGCGCGTGCGGCAGACGGCCCAAATCGGTGCACGCACCTCCTATAGAATCCGTTGCTGTAGTCTGAGAGAGGTTATGTTTTAATTCGCATTTTTCAAATTTTAACGATATTTTATCATAAATTCAACATTTGTACTTGTTATACACTTAAAATGTATATTAATAATATGCCTCTAACCTGTTTTCTAGCTGCCATTATGTTAAATAATTGGAATTAAACAGATAGTGCACCCAACATTTAGTGTCGACATATAATGTATTTGAAAGTAAGAAGCGCGTGCGGCAGACGGCCCAAATCGGTGCACGCACCTCCTATAGAATCCGTTGCTGTAGTCTGAGAGAGGTTATGTTTTAATTCGCATTTTTCAAATTTTAACGATATTTTATCATAAATTCAACATTTGTACTTGTTATACACTTAAAATGTATATTAATATATGCCTCTAACCTGTTTTCTAGCTGCCATTATGTTAAATAATTGGAATTAAACAGATAGTGCACCCAACATTTAGTGTCGACATATAATGTATTTGAAAGTAAGAAGCGCGTGCGGCAGACGGCCCAAATCGGTGCACGCACCTCCTATAGAATCCGTTGCTGTAGTCTGAGAGAGGTTATGTTTTAATTCGCATTTTTCAAATTTTAACGATATATAGCCATAAATTCAACTTTTGTACTTGTAATTTACTTTAAATCTATACTAAAAATGTTCCTCTATCGCGTTTTGTAGCTGTCATTATGTTAAGTAATTGGAATTAAACAGATAGTGCACCCAACATTTAGTGTCGACATATAATGTATTTGAAAGTAAGAAGCGCGTGCGGCAGACGGCCCAAATCGGTGCACGCACCTCCTATAGAATCCGTTGCTGTAGTCTGAGAGAGGTTATGTTTTAATTCGCATTTTTCAAATTTTAACGATATATAGCCATAAATTCAACTTTTGTACTTGTAATTTACTTTAAATCTATACTAAAAATGTTCCTCTATCGCGTTTTGTAGCTGCTTTTTAGTTCTCGATGGATATCTACGAGGCGAGACAATCTGAACGACGCGCCGAGAGTGTCTCGCCTCGTAGATATCCACCGTTACATTATAAGAAAACACATAATATATTGTAACAAATTTAAATTTTTTTTATTGCAGTGTTTGTGTAGGTAAACCGAAAATTATTTTGTCATATATACACAAAAATACTTTTTCTCGGGTGGCTGCTTTTTAGTTCTCGATGGATATCTACGAGGCGAGACAATCTGAACGACGCGCCGAGAGTATCTCGCTTCGTAGATATCCACCGATGTGTTATAAGCAAACACATAATATATTGTAACAAATTTTACATTTTTTTATAGCAGTGTTTGTGTAGGTAATCCGAAAATTATTTTGTCATATATACACAAAAATACTTTTTCTCGGGTGGCTGCTTTTTATTTCTCGATGGATATCTACGAGGCGAGACAATTTGAACGACGCGCCGAGAGTGTCTCGCCTCGTAGATATCCATCGTTATGTTATAAGGAAACACATAATATATTGTAACAAATTTTATATTTTTTTTATAGCAGGGTTTGTATAGGTAAACCGGTAATTATTTTTAGTCATATATACACAGTAATACTATTTCTTAAAAGACTTCAGCGTTTGATTATTGTCGCGGGTAACTTGCGAGGCGAGACACGGTCGGTGCGTCGCTGAGATTGTCTCGCCTCGCAAGTATGCGTCGAATAGCTATTAAATTATTACTAATTGCTGCACAATGTTATGGAGTGGAATCGATTTTTATTTTCTTACTATCATTTTGTCTTTATTGATATTAATTTTGAAATTTTCAGTTGCTATATAGCCAACGTTAAATTATCCGAATTGTCATAAAAAAACCAACGAAATACGGTATTTCAAATAAAAGTGATAAAAGTGGCAGTACATTCTTTTTTAGAACTGACGCATAACGGAGAAACGTTTATTTCCATCCCTAATATATGATACAAGCTTTCCACCGTCTTAGTATTCATCGTATTTTTCTTTTAATTTTTTGTCGTGCACTTTTGTCTGCTTTTTTAGTATTCTTTAGTAATTTTTCAAATTTTAACGATATTTTATCATAAATTCAACATTTGTACTTGTTATACACTTAAAATGTATATTAATAATATGCCTCTAACCTGTTTTCTAGCTGCCATTATGTTAAATAATTGGAATTAAACAGATAGTGCACCCAACATTTAGTGTCGACATATAATGTATTTGAAAGTAAGAAGCGCGTGCGGCAGACGGCCCAAATCGGTGCACGCACCTCCTATAGAATCCGTTGCTGTAGTCTGAGAGAGGTTATGTTTTAATTCGCATTTTTCAAATTTTAACGATATATAGCCATAAATTCAACTTTTGTACTTGTAATTTACTTTAAATCTATACTAAAAATGTTCCTCTATCGCGTTTTGTAGCTGTCATTATGTTAAGTAATTGGAATTAAACAAATAATGCACCCAACATTCACCGTCGGTACAGTACAATGTATTTGAAATTACGATGTGCGTGCGGCAAACGGCCCAATCGTGCACGGACCTCCTATAGAATCCGTCGCCTATTCCACCACGAATGAAATAAGACATAGCTGGAAACGCTTAGCATCGCCATCTACTGGTGGATTTTCAAACTACGTAGCTAAACTTTTTCTTACTCTTCGGTCTGCTAAATTACACATTTTTAGAAGGAATGAATATCTTTTTTATTTTTCAATTAATTTTTCAATTGATTATGTATTCCTCTAGTTTTTACTGAAAAATGATTCTAAGTTAATGTAAAATGTTGCCTCTACTTTGTTTCTTGATGCTTGTAATTGCAATCTATATTTATTTTCATCACAAATATCTAGTACCAGCTTCCCAACGTCTTTGTATCAGTCGTATTTTTCAATTTATTTCTTCGTCGTGCACTTTTGACTGTTTTTTTTAGTGTTCCAACATTTATCAATATCGTGAAATTGTGCGTCTGCTCTGTATTTGTTAGATATCTATCCAGTTTTTACAAAATTTAATTAAATCGTTGTTGCCTGTTAACTAAGAGAGGTTATTAGTAGGAATTTGTCGATCTGACGGAGGCGAAGGAAAAGAAAAAAAACACAAAAAGTTTTTCTTCCAAGCGACGTTTCGTTGGCTTGGTCTGCCAACCTCTTCAGGCTTCAGGCTTTTTTTTCTTTTCCTTCGCCTCCGTCAGATCGACAAATTCCTACTAATAACCATGGAGAGCGCTCATCATATTTATGTAAGAGAGGTTATGTTTGAGATCGTATTTTTCAAATTATAAGCACATTTTAGCACAATTCAAACTTTTGTACTTATAATTCATTTAATATATGTATTACATATATGCCTCCACTGCGTTTATAAGTTGTCATTGTATTAGATAATAGTAATAGGAGAAATAGTGCGTGTAATATACAGGTGTCGGCATAGTAGGATTTAATTCAGGTATGGCATCCCCTTAAGCGAGCCATGGACGGTAGTCCCAACCGACATTATGGAACCCAAGCCGCCGTCAAGACAAGGTTTTAAGTATATCACCGTATTTGAAGATCTCTTCACGAGATACATAGAGATGAAGCCTTTACGACGAGCCGATGCAAAAAGCGTGCTGCAAGCCTTTGACGAACTCATCATCAACAGATGGGGTTGTCCCAAGTACCTAGTTACGGACAATGGGACCGAATTCGCCAATAGGACAGTTACAGACCGGTTAACGCAATATGGTATTGTACAAACAACCATCCCGCCCTACTTTGCAGAAGCCAACCCCGTAGAGCGAGTTAATAGGAATATGAAGTCAATGATTAACACATACCTTGAAGATAACCACCGAGATTGGGATAGACATCTCGGAGAGTTCAACTTTGCCCTTAATACAGTTGTTCATTCCTCTACAAATTATAGCCCTGCATTCCTTAACTTAGGTAGAAACCCCCGGCCCGTAGCCCTAATAAGGAAACATATAGAAACCCCAAGTCAAATACCAGCCCCAGAGACAGAGCAATGAGTAGAGCGTTTGCATAGACTCCCAAAAATTTATGATTGTGATAAAAGACATATAGATTTTTTCTTTCCTAAAATTTTATTATTATTACTGCCGAAAAAAGAGGCATTCTAAATAAGCAACAAGAAAGGAATCGCATAAGCAGCATGATTCGCGAAAGAAACTATAAGGCAAACAGGTATGCACAGATCTTATTAACCATTATTTTATTGATTTTTATTATTATTCTCTTGTATATAAGTAAACTTCATAAAAAGTTTCTGTAATTGAAAGTACTGAAACCAAATTGGATCAACAAGTATTTATCTTTACAAATACAAATATTTATTAATTCAATTGAATACAAACATTTGTTCGGAATAGTAATCTACAAATTTTGTCCACATAAACAGAAACTTCTAATTTATTTATTAGGGTTTCACTTTCAATAATTTATTTATTCGTTATTATTAGATGTTTAATGTTCAATTAGTGTCTCTAGATAGTAATTTATAAAACACCTTCCACGAAGATGTCAACATTCGCAACTATGGTTTCTAATCACAGTTTAAAAAACGTTAACTGATAAAAGAAATCTTGAATTCCTACTCCACCTTTTTCTACTTACTATTCTTTCAATTTAACATTTTTTTATATACTTTGTACTGAAGCTTTATAAAAAGTTTATACAATACAAAGTACTGCATTCAGAGTGGAATAATCGATAAGTATTTTTACTATACCATAAATTTGTTTTTAATTAATCATTTATATATTTTTTGCGTTAACTCCATAAAGAGTTTCTGCAATTGAAAGCACTGAAATCAGAGTGTTATCGACAAGTATTTTTTACCATATCATGCATAAATTTGTTTTTAATAAAACATTTATATACTCCACAAAGAGTTTCTGCAATTGAAAGTACTGAAATATTTTAAAAAATAAAATATCTCTTAAATTGAATATTTTTTCAGAATTATATCCTACAAATTTACTTTTCGTTTCTAGTCTAATTTCTGCAAAATTAATTTCTGTAAAACTATTGAACAGTAATTTCTCTCTTATTTATTCTCTTTCAGTAAACAATGTCTATCCTTGCCATGTCTTACTGCAATAGATAAACAATTTTATAAAATAATATAATAATATATTCATTTGTCAAAATTAATTTCTGCTAAACTAATAAAAAAAATTACTCTCTTTTTTATTCTCTTTAAATAAAATAATACTTGCACCACCGTTGGTAAGTATTCCACGAGATATTAAATCTGATTTACTAACATCCTCTTGTACACTGATGATAGTAGATTATCGTTTAAAAAATGTTGAAATAAAACATTATAATGTATAAAACGTATTTCTGACTTATTTCTGATTTGTAATTGAACATATTTATTTAATTTTGTATCATAAAATTGGTATTAAGTACTGGATTAGTTTAACGGCAGAAACAAGTTATAATTAATCGTTGTTGTAATATATGTAGGCCTCATGAGAAACATTAAAAGCCATCATATAAATCTTACTTATTAAATTATACCGTAAAATATTTTGTAGCCCTTGATATAAACATGTATATGCAATATGTTATTAATTTAAATTAGTCATATTATTCAAAAGAACGATGGTAATCCAACGCGTGGTGCAAGTATTATTTTATTTAAAGAGAATAAAAAAGAGAGAAATTTTTTTTATTAGTTTAGCAGAAATTAATTTTGACAAATGAATATTATTATATTATTTTATAAAATTGTTTATCTATTGCAGTAAGTCATGGCAAGGATAGACATTGTTTACTGAAAGAGAATAAATAAGAGAGAAATTACTGTTCAATAGTTTTACAGAAATTAATTTTGCAGAAATTAATAAAATTATTAAAAAATTGTTTTTTTTTTATGTAAGGCATGTCAGGACTAGAAACGAAAAGTAAATTTGTAGGATATAATTCTGAAAAAATATTCAATTTAAGAGATATATTATTTTTTAAAATATTTCAGTACTTTCAATTGCAGAAACTCTTTGTGGAGTATATAAATGTTTAATTAAAAACAAATTTATGCATGATATGGTAAAAAATACTTGTCGATAACACTCTGATTTCAGTACTTTCAATTGCAGAAACTTTTTATGGAGTTTAAGGAAAGTATATAAATGTTTAATTAAAAACAAATTTATGGTATGGAAAAAAATACTTGTCGATAAAAATTTGATTTCAGGACTTTCAATTGCAGAAACTTTATACGAAGTTAACGCAAAAAATATATGAATGATTAATTAAAAACAAATTTATGGTATAGTAAAAATACTTATCGATTATTCCACTCTGAATGCAGTACTTTGTATTGTATAAACTTTTTATAAAGCTTCAGTACAAAGTAAATAAAAAAATGTTAAATTGAAATAATAGTAAGTAGAAAAAGGTGGAGTAGGAATTCCAGATTTCTTTTATCAGATAACGTTTTTTAAACTGTGATTAGAAACCATACTTGCGAATGTTGACACCTTCGTGGACGGTGTTTTATAAATTACTATCTAGAGACACAAATTGAACATTAAACATCTAATAATAACGAATAAATAAATTATTGAAAGTGAAACCCTAATAAATAAATTAGAAGTTTCTGTTTATGTGGACGAAATTTGTAGATTACTATTCCGAACAAATGTTTGTATTCAATTGAATTAATAAATATTTGTATTTGTAAAGATAAATACTTGTTGATTTAATTTGATTTCAGTACTTTCAAATACAGAAACTTTTTATGAAGTTAACGCAAAAAAATATATAAATGATTAATTAAAAACAAATTTACGGTATATTAAAAAATACTTGTCGATTATTCCGCTTTGATTTTAGTACTTTCTATTGCATAAACTTTTTATGGAATTTAAGTAAAATATATAAGTGTTTAATTAAAAACAAATTTATGATATGGTTATAAATACTTATCGATTGTGTTGTTTTGATTTCAGTAGTTTCTATTGGAGAAACTATTTTTGGAATTTAAGCAAAATATATATAATGCCTAATAAAAATAAAAATGAGTAATAAAAGACGGGAGTAAGAATTAAAGATTTTTGTTATCAGATAACATTTTTGAAAGTGCAATTTGAAACTATACTTGCAAACGTTGACACCGTCGTGGAAGGTGTTTTATAAAATGCTTTCCAGAGACACTATATCAATGTTAAAAATTTAATAACAAATAAACAATTTATTGAAATAAGTAAATGTTTAAATAAAATTAAATTTATGATATGGAATTAAATACTTATCGATTGTAGTGTTCCTTTGATTTCAGTAGTTTCTATTGCAGAAACTATTTATGGAGTTTAAGCAAAATATATAAGTAGTTATAGTGGTACTATGGACAGACACAACAAACCCCCACCACCTACCCACTGACCTCGAGTAACCCCGTCTATGACAGCTACTCGAGGTCAAGGTCAGGTTTGTTGTGTCTGTACATAGTACCACCTCTCTTAAAAATCAAGGTTATTAGAGAGAGAGAGAGAGAGAGAGAGAGAGAGAGAGAGAGAGAGAGAGAGAGAGAGAGAGAGAGAGAGAGAGAGAGAGAGAGAGAGAGAGAGAGAGAGCGAGCTTAATTAAAATATTTTTATTTACCAATAGAGACTTCGTCGTCTTGGTCTTCTCCTCGTGAACGTCGTTAACCAGGAAACACACAACTGATCGCATTCGCGGCGGATGATAATCTGACCACTATTGGAAGCTTTTGCGCTTCAATCACCTATCTCCCACCACCCATACCCTAAAATTTGCTGACGTTTAAATATTGTAGCCATCGCAAAATTAGTTTCGCACGTACTAGTTCTGATAAATATTGCAAAATTTACAAAAATTTATTCCCACTCTGTGGCTTATTACTCTGAATATTTCCTTTATATATATATGGGTGGTTCTCTGTGACATCGAAGATGAAAAAAATAAATATTGCTATAACTGTGGGAATATGTTTTAGAAGTATCCAGTAGTTCTCCTGAATTTTTTCAGATTTTTTCTGGGCCATTATTTTAAGTTACAGAGAGTCAAAGTTGACTTTTTAGCACTTTTTTGCATTATATGCCCATTTTCATGAATTTTTAGCTCCCAGGGGATGCATTTTTCACTAAAAACATAAGTATGACTTTTTTTGTAAAATTTTCCGAACTTTTCATTAAAAATACTTTTAAAGACATAAATGTATGCTGTCATACTCTTGTAAGCCATTTAAACCTTAAATAGTGAAAATCAGCAATTCTGCTCCGGACTCTGGTAACCTAATACTGTCTAAAAGATGTCTTTTTATAGTCAGAAACTGCTTAAAAATTTCCAGAGTGGGTCTAAATCATTAAGATCACTTATGATCAAAATATCCGGGAAAAGTGCCCGAAATATTAATAGAAATGTATATTTGTTGCCTTATAACGATGATCTAGTAGCATGATCATTGCAAAAAATTTATGCACTTACCTTGGAATGGTAGAAAAGTATCTCCACTTGTTTCAGTATCCATCTAATCCCCTGTAAGCTGCTAAAAATACAAATATTATTATAAAATTATAAAAAACTATTTTTTAAACATTTATAATGCTGGATTTTTAGTTTTACATCCCTTACATACCTGAAGTATCAACATTATTATTATTATTATTCAGCAATACATTGTTTAGATTTCACAAACTTGTCACTGTCACGTTATCAAATCATTCATTATAATTATATATCCGATTTATTTATATATCTTCTGTATTAAAGACGTATATTCAGTTATTGTAATAATGATGTTTATATATTTATAATAATCCTTCAGATTAGTATTATAATTCTTGTAAGGGATGTAAAACTAAAAATCCAGCATTATAAATGTTTAAAAAATAATTTTTTATAATTTTATAATAATATTTGTATTTTTAGCAGCTTACAGGGGATTAGATGGATACTGAAACAAGTGGAGATACTTTTCTACCATTCCAAGGTAAGTGCATAAATTTTTTTGCAATGATCATGCTACTAGATTCATCGTTATAAGGCAACAAATATACATTTCTATTAATATTTCGGGCACTTTTCCCGGATATTTTGACCATAAGTGATCTTAATGATTTAGGCCCACTCTGGAAATTTTTAGGCAGTTTCTGACTATAAAAAGACATCTTTTAGACAGTATTAGGTTACCAGAGTCCGGAGCAGAATTGCTGATTTTCACTATTTAAGGTTTAAATGGCTTACAAGAGTGTGACAGCATACATTTATGTCTTTAAAAGTATTTTTAATGAAAAGTTCGGAAAATTTTACAAAAAAAGTCATACTTATGTTTTTAGTGAAAATTGCATCCCCTGGGAGCTAAAAATTCATGAAAATGGGCATATAATGCAAAAAAGTGCTAAAATGTCAACTTTGACTCTCTGTAACTTAAAATAATGGCCCAGAAAAAATCTGAAAAAATTCAGGAGAACTACTGGATACCTCTAAAACATATTCCCACAGTTATAGCAATATTTATTTTTTTCATCTTCGATGTCACAGAGAACCACCCATATATATATATATCAATTTACATATTTTAACGATATAGATGAAATACAATGGAATTTTAAAAGTTATACATTTAAAAATAAATAAATGGAATCCCAACTAAATTGCAGTATACCTCGTACGAAGGATTGAAAGAATACGGGTTGCGTGTAATGCTAATACATACCCACATACAAGTATAACTTAAATTACTTACATCGCTTTACCGATATATCAATCGAAAATACAATTAAAATATTCTAATTTGAATAAAAAGTCATATTGTTGGTGTGATTGTAGGTATTGAATCGATTAAAATCGATATCTAAGTGATTTTCTTAATAAAATGTATTAGGAGAATAGAGCTGGTGAAAGAAGTGTAACGCTATATTAAAAAGGCGGTGACACTTTGCACCTATAGCTGTCAAGGACCCCACTCCTCAACATTATATACGCCCACCGCTTTCTTTTATTCGTTAGATAAAGATTATTCACTGCCTAAATCTAAAATTTCTCTAGGTTTTGCGATGGCGGTCTAAACGGTGACTCGACCCGCCTTTACAATCGTCCATTAATTCGCTTTGATGAATACATCAATATTTCATGTTTAAAAAGGAGAAATCTTTATTCGTTGTTACTAGAAAAAAGAGAAACTCTTTACCACCAACTGAAGCTAAATTGATATTTGGTGATCGATAATCAATATTTTACAAATAATTATTTTATCGTTTTGTTATGTAAACCATTATACAAAACGTTTAATGTAATGATAAATCGTTACACCGCGATTTAACCGAATCGATATTTCGATAATTGGTAATCGATAACTCTTTTAAGATACATTTAATCAATTCGCGGTATTTAACTTTTATATAGCACGAGAAGAGACAAACAAAAAACCCTTATACCGCGAATTGATCCAATCGATATATGGTGATCGATAATCGATATCTTTACAAATAATTATAACTTTGCTTTAATTCGTATATCGCTGTATAAAGTGTTCAAATTGTAAGATAAAACCTATATACGGTGATTGAGTAAAACCGATATATCGATAATCGATAATCGATAACTCTTTGAATATTAATTTGATTAATTCGCGGTATTACCCTTTTTTAAAGATTGACCAGAGACGAACAAAAAACTCTTATACCGCGAATTGATCCGATTGGTATTTATCGTTTAATCACGTTAATTAAAAATTAAAAGTATTAGGAGAGCAGAAAAATGTGGAGGTAAAGAGTTATATTGATTTCGTGAATATCATCTTTACCTCGGTGCGATATTACGTGTGTATAGTAATGGTAGAGACAAACAAAAAACGTCTATATCGCGAAATGATTGAATCGATACCTCGTGATCGATAATCGATATGTCTACAATTAATTATTCTATCGCTTTTTCTCGTATGTCACCACATAAAGTGCTTCGAACACAGAAAAAATGGCTATGTCGCGAATTGATTGAATCGATATTTCAAAGATCGATAATCGATAACTCTCTGAATATTAATCTGATCAATTCGCGGTATTACACTTAAACGTAACGTTTGATCAGAGACGAATAAAATATCTTTATACCGCGAATTGTTATAATCATTATTGAGAAAGTTATCGACTAGCAATCGTCAACTTTCGGTCCAATCAATTCGTGTTAGATATTGTAACGTAACTCGCATCAGAAGAATGACAGTACATTTTCAAATTCGTGCAAAATTGTCGAATTTATGCATTTTTTCCATAACTGCGCATACAACCCCACCACTATTTTACCCTTCTTTGCGGGCTGGTGGCACTATAAAAAGGTGACGTTTCCGTCGAGATTTATCAGTGTTTCGGGGTTCTGCTTCCTCTTTTGCGTGTGACAAGGTGAAAATAGTGTGTCTATCTCGATATGGAGAAGTCGGTATTGTTGAGAATCGTTCACGTGATATTGAGTGTAGCGATTCAACGTGAACCAGTAGTCAAGCTATTTTGCACTGACAAGTGGCAGAAAAATTTGAATTACTGTACAATCAACGAATTGTTCAGAAGATTAAAGTATATTCTTTCGTATTGTAGTACCCGTACAATAATATATTTATACAATCGTGGAATTTTTGAAAATAAAAAAGAAATAATACGTGTCGTTGGTGCGTGTATTGCACGACGTGGTCAACACAATGTTTGTCAGCTGCAAGATCATATGCTGCAGTATCGCACTATTCTCGGTACGTAATAAATTTTACAATAGCATAATTGACTTGTGCGATTTATAAAAAATTCTGAAATTTCAGCTTTTGATGCAATGATGACCGATGACGAGGGTGATGCTCTTCTATTGAGTGTAGTGGTCGGTGTGAGTAACGATATAAGTGACGTTGATGGACTAATAATGTGCGAGGTCTTACCCCCGAGAAATTTATTTCACCCTGTTTTACCGGTCAAGATGCACAACAAGCTGATATTTGCCTTGTGTCGGTCTTGCGTGGAGTCGAAAAATCAAGCGAATTGTAATCACGATGACGTAAGGGAGCGCGTCTTTACGGGTACTTGGGTGGCCGACGAGTTGAAGAAAGCTGTCGAGTTTGGTTACGTGATTCGAAAAGTGTTTGAAATATGGGCGTACAAAATGACGCAGTACGACAAGGGGACAAAGCAAGGTGGTCTATTCCACGGCTACATAGACAAGTTCTTTATCGAAAAGACTCATGCATCGGGTTATCCGGTGGAATGCGGAGACGACTATGATGCCATGAAACATCATGTGGAAGAATTTGAGCAACAGGAGGAGATCAGACTGGATAGGAATAGCATCAATCTCAATCCTGGTCTCAGATCGGTGGCGAAACTGTGCTTAAACTCGTTGTGGGGTAAGTTTGGGCAGCGAGAAAATATGGGTAAGACCGAGTTGGTGAACGAACCACGACGACTATACGAGCTTCTCATCAGTCCCATTGTCGAGGTTAGCTCTGTTTTACCGGTTAATGATGACATTATGTATGTGTGTTGGCGTAATATTGACGAGATTGTTGAATCGTCACCACAGTGCAATGTTGTGATTGCGGCTTATACCACGGCACTGGCACGATTAAAACTTTTCTCCGAATTGGTGGCACTGGGCGAACGCGTTTTGTACTACGACACGGACTCTATCCTATACGTGAGCAAAGACACGAGCGATGATTACGAGCCGGCGATTGGGCCGTTTTTGGGTAGTCTTACCGACGAATTGGCGTGTCACGGGGTGGGCACGTACATAACATCATTTGTATCCGGCGGTCCGAAATTTTACGCGTACAAGTACCGAACACCAGACGGAAGCGAATCTTGCGTGTGTAAAATAAAAGGTATAAAATTAAATTTTGCTGCGAGTCGAAAAATCGATTTCGATTCGGTGCGTAAGTTAGTTCGAGGAGAAATACCACCAATATTTGTCGGCTTTGACGCTATACGACGCACTCCATATCACGATGTTGTAACACGGCCTGAGTGTAAAAAATGCGAACCAGTGTACGAAAAGAGGCGATTTGTATCACTTAATAAAAGTTACCCATATGGGTATAAAATCAGTTGAATTAAAAATATTTTATTTATTTATTTATTATGATCGTATGACCTAATGAACCCTCTACATATAATGCTACAGAAACAACGTGGTAAAATGTGGTAAGTAATAGTGGTAGTAGTAGTAGTAGTAGTTGCAGCATTGGAAGAGATAACTAGCTCGCTCAATACCGCCGCCGCCGCTACGCAATAGCGAGTCTCGTGAGCGGTCGCGGGTCTAGCATCGCGGTCGCACAGCTGACAACGCGGTCGCGCAGCTAGCAGCACGATCGATCCGCATGCTTACGGTGCAAGCCGGCTTGAATCCGCGCGCGCGCACGCGACGCGAGTCCCCCCCTCCGCCGCTCCGCCGCATTTGATTGAGCTTTTTTTTTTAGTGTTAGCATTACGGGGAAGGGGGGGGAGGACCGAGTAAATACAGGCGTTTAAATGTGTGGATGTGGTTGCGGATTTTGTCAGTTGCGATGATGGATGTTCGCTGGAAACATCCGTGGACGTCGAAGGTTTGCGGTCCCACCTCGTACGGTAAGACGATGTTTGTCAAGAGATTTCTCCACTACATTGACAGCATGAGTGACACACACTTTGACCGTATACTTTGGTATTATGGTGAGTGGCAACCCACCTACACAGACTTGGGGGAAAATATCGAGTTTCACGAGGGTCTACCGAGGAGGGAAGACTACGCGGCGGATGGACGACCCAAACTGCTGATTCTCGATGACTTGATGCGCGAATCGTCGTGTGCCGCCGTTTGCAACCTGTTCACCAGGGGTAGTCATCACAACAACTTGAGCGTGATCTTTATCACGCAAAATCTCTTTCATCGTGGTCAGCGCGAAATTTCCCTAAACTCGAATTACATTGTAATTTTTAAGAATCCGCGTGACCGTGCGCAAATCCAACACTTGGCTCGACAAATTTGCCCGGAAGACCCGAAGTTTTTGCAGGAGGCGTATCAGGACGCGGTGGCCGAACCATTTCACTACCTCCTCGTCGATTTGCGGCAAGATACGCCCGAAAATTGTCGATTTCGCGCCTGCCTGTTTCCCGATGACGACTATCAATACGTGTATGTACCACGCAGGCATATGAAAACCGCCACCTCGAGCAATAGGCTTCCAGTTGTGCGTGTGTGATCGGTCGAGTGAGACGTCAGCCTTTCGGGCAAAGATATTTCGATGTTTTGAGGACGTTGTGTCATTTGAATGGTGCACAACGTGCCGCTTTACTACGGCTAGCAGATTCAAAACTAGTGAGGTATATGTGCGAGTGCGCACTCAATATTTTACGAGGTAATATACCCCTCACCAAGTCGTTCAAACGAAAATTGCGTAAACACGCCACGTTATTGCGCGCTCTTGCGATCTCTCGTAAATCTTTGACGTTGAGGAAAAAAATTTTAATTAAAGCTACCGCCATTGTACCGTTAATTGTGAAACCTGTTTTATCGGCATGGAGCATGCAAGAAAAATGATTTTAATTCCGGCAGAATGTGTCGTAAGTGCGACGACGACGACGACGACGATGATGATGACGGACAAGAGGAAGAAGACGAAGAAGTGTGTGGGGCAAAATATGTCGGAAGAGGCGATGCGAACGTTGGGTGGGAAAGAACCACACACGGTGCAAACACCGGGCACGGTGGCAACGCGACTGGATGCCGAAATGAGTAGAATTTTCCATTCCTCGTCGAATTTGAGCCGCACGCGACCGCGAGTCCCCCCCTCCGCCGCTCCGCCGCATTTGATTGAGCTTTTTTTTTTTTAGTGTTAGCATTACGGGGAAGGGGGGGGAGGACCGAGTAAATACAGGCGTTTAAATGTGTGGATGTGGTGCGGATTTTGTCAGTTGCGATGATGGATGTTCGCTGGAAACATCCGTGGACGTCGAAGGTTGCGGTCCCACCTCGTACGGTAAGACGATGTTTGTCAAGAGATTTCTCCACTACATTGACAGCATGAGTGACACACACTTTGACCGTATACTTTGGTATTATGGTGAGTGGCAACCCACCTACACAGACTTGGGGGAAAATATCGAGTTTCACGAGGGTCTACCGAGGAGGGAAGACTACGCGGCGGATGGACGACCCAAACTGCTGATTCTCGATGACTTGATGCGCGAATCGTCGTGTGCCGCCGTTTGCAACCTGTTCACCAGGGGTAGTCATCACAACAACTTGAGCGTGATCTTTATCACGCAAAATCTCTTTCATCGTGGTCAGCGCGAAATTTCCCTAAACTCGAATTACATTGTAATTTTTAAGAATCCGCGTGACCGTGCGCAAATCCAACACTTGGCTCGACAAATTTGCCCGGAAGACCCGAAGTTTTTGCAGGAGGCGTATCAGGACGCGGTGGCCGAACCATTTCACTACCTCCTCGTCGATTTGCGGCAAGATACGCCCGAAAATTGTCGATTTCGCGCCTGCCTGTTTCCCGATGACGACTATCAATACGTGTATGTACCACGCAGGCATATGAAAACCGCCACCTCGAGCAATAGGCTTCCAGTTGTGCGTGTGTGATCGGTCGAGTGAGACGTCAGCCTTTCGGGCAAAGATATTTCGATGTTTTGAGGACGTTGTGTCATTTGAATGGTGCACAACGTGCCGCTTTACTACGGCTAGCAGATTCAAAACTAGTGAGGTATATGTGCGAGTGCGCACTCAATATTTTACGAGGTAATATACCCCTCACCAAGTCGTTCAAACGAAAATTGCGTAAACACGCCACGTTATTGCGCGCTCTTGCGATCTCTCGTAAATCTTTGACGTTGAGGAAAAAAATTTTAATTAAAGCTACCGCCATTGTACCGTTAATTGTGAAACCTGTTTTATCGGCATGGAGCATGCAAGAAAAATGATTTTAATTCCGGCAGAATGTGTCGTAAGTGCGACGACGACGACGACGACGATGATGATGACGGACAAGAGGAAGAAGACGAAGAAGTGTGTGGGGCAAAATATGTCGGAAGAGGCGATGCGAACGTTGGGTGGGAAAGAACCACACACGGTGCAAACACCGGGCACGGTGGCAACGCGACTGGATGCCGAAATGAGTAGAATTTTCCATTCCTCGTCGAATTTGAGCGAGCGGGAAAAGTCAATGTTGTACGAACAGGCGCTGCAGCGATACCTGCGATGCACAAAACGAAATAATAATAATAATGATAATAAAGCGTTGAACGTAGAAAAAGTGGAACAAGACGAAGAAGAAGACGAGGAAGAAGAGGGGGGAGGAGGAGGAGAAGGAGAAGGAGAAGAGACACGGGTTCGCGATAAGGTGGTAAATACACTGGAGCAACAGATTATCGACGATATGCCAAAAAAATTTCGCGAAAAAGCAAAGAATCTCATCGGTCGATTGAAGCAGTCGAATAATATATCGTGGGACCAGTACGGTAGAATCACGCTAGATGGTACGCTACTACATCGCACTAACAACCTGACAGATCTCGTTAACGAGGCTATGAGGAGTAGAAAAAGATCACCACCACACGGCTACCATCAGTTTGCTCGTATACTGCGAAAAGCAGACATACCACGAGAATTTATTGGTAATAATCGTCTTTGGCAAGCTGTTGCCCAAGATCCATCGTCGTTGTCGTCGGATCAGTCTTCCTCGTACGATTCCGCCACAGCTTTCGAGGATAAGAGAGAGGGAGGAGGAGAAGGAGGAGAAAGAGGGGGAGCAGGAACCTGTAAAGGAATTAAATTTTAGCGTTTTAAGAAAAAAATGAAGAATAAAGATTTGCGAAAAAGGGGGAGGTCCGAAGACGAGGGTGTTAACACATCTTTAGTTTTACGCAAAAAACCGCGGGAAACTGAACCGCTAAAATGGAGTCGTCTGACGAGAATAAGCAGCAAGAAAGAATAAGTGGCGACTATAGTGCACTCGACAATGTGATCAATGGAATACCGTTTGAGCTACATCTACCGGGATATCAATTCTTGGGGCCCGGTACGCACGTTGAGGAACGTCTGATGCGTGGTGAGAGGGGTATCAATCCACTTGATGCAGCCTGCCTCGAACACGATCTCGCATACTCGGATGAAAATGTTGACCGTTGGCGTGCCGATCGACGGTTAGCCGAGCGCGCTTTTTCGAGAATGTTGTCTAAAAGTGCGGATGGCGAGGAGAAAACTGCAGCTATTATTACCGTATTTTGCATAATCAGCAAGATTGTTATCGACAAGATTTTCAGACGTCTCAAAAAGTGCATAAGACGTCGTAAGCGACGGTATAGAAGATCAGTAGTAGATAAGGGAGAAGCAGATGAGGAGAACGCTTGAAAATTTGTATTACGGTTTACCGGGACCGACTGCCTACGCTGGTGGCGGTAAACTCTTGCACGAAACGCGTAAAAAATACCGTCCACAGGAGGTGGACGAGTGACTTGAAAGTCAAGATGCATATACTTTGCACAAATTGGTGCGGCATCGATTTCCACGTCGAAATTACGCAGTTTTCAGTCCCTACGAGATGTGCGAGGCCGATTTGGCTGATTTCAGATCGTTAAGAACTTATAATGACGAGTACACGTACCTGCTCGTCGTTATAGATGTGCTGTCAAAGTACGCGTGGGTTGAGCCGCTCTTCGACAAGAGTACAAAGTCTGTTGCCGTGGCGCTTGAACGGATTCTCAGTGCTAATCGGGGTAAGCGTCCTCTGTACTTTCAAACAGACAGGGGTAAAGAGTTTGTCGGACGCGAGGTTAGTCGGTTGTTGAAAAAGAATGGTATTACATATAGGACCGTGCGCGATCCTGACGTCAAAGCAGCGGTAGCTGAGCGATTTATTAGAACATTGAAGGGACGTATTTGGCGCTATTTTACCCACCTACATACTAGACGATACATTGATGTGTTGCAAGATGTGGTCAAGTCGTACAACGATTCGTGGCACAGTGGTATAAGAATGCCACCTTCCACGGTAAATTTGCATAATGCGGCAAAAGCTCGGGAAAATTTGGCGCGACGCTACACGCTAAAACGTGTACGACAGCCTAAATACCGTGTTGGTGACCTGGTACGGGTCAGTCGAGCAAAGACTGTCTTTAACAAAGCATACGAGGGCGGCTGGACACTGGAGTTGTTTAAAATTGTACGTGTGGATAGAGCGCGATTGCCAGCTGTGTACATTTTGGAGGATCTCGCGGGTGAGCGAATTGACGGGTTCTTTTACGAGCAGCAATTGAGCAGAGTACGAAAAGAGCTGACAAATTCGGTATTTGAAATTGATGAGGTACTTCGAAGTAGGGATAAAGGCAATAAGAGAGAATACTTTGTCAGTTGGAAGGGGTATCCCGAGAAATTTAATTCCTGGGTGTCTGGCAAGGATTTGAAGAATTTACAATGAAGGAGGAATTTTACATGACACTGCCGAGTAGTAGTAGCAGAAGTGTATTTCCGGAGAACACGGCTACACATTTTACGACACTGTTACCGCAAAATTTTTACTTGCACGGAGAGTGGTGTGTGGGTCTGTATGAAATACATATACCACTCACTTTCCAGCATATATCATCGGAGGTCGAGGGGGAGGAGGATGTCATTCACGAGACGATATCGAAACGTCATCAAGTGCCGTTCAATGATGTACGATTTGAATCGGTGAAGGAGAGAGTGTTACGGATTAAGCCTGGAGTATAGCACGATATTGCGAGTCTCTTGGAGGAAATAAACAGCCTTAATGATGTGGACGGCCATCTCACGTTTGAGGTTCAATGCGGCGGTTACATTCAAGTCACCTGTGCGTGTACAGAGGAGTGTGCAAATTACATTCACACATTCACTCTGTCGAAAAAACTACGTAGAATATTGGGTCTGGAAAATGAAAAAGTAATCTCGTGTGTGGACGAGGAGGAGCATCGTGTTATCGGTAATCGTCCTGCAAATCTGAGTAATGGAGTGCCGCATGTTTTGATGGTATATAGCAGTATCTGCCAGCCATATGTCACGGGTGACACAAACTCACGACTTCTGCGAGTTGTACCGTTACATTTGCAAAATTATACGTACGGTGCGACCGAGATAAGAGGTTTCGCACCAGTCATGTATCTACCACTACTCTCCTCGTCCTTCCAAACAATCGAGCATGATATAACAAATGAACAAGGTGAATCTGTACCATTTGACTACGGAACGTTGACCGTAATACTTCATTTCAAACGCACAAGCTAAAAAATGTCAGATTTTGCCGAATTGTTTGGCGGTCAGGGGGAGGAGGAACTCAACACATTCACTCAAATGCAAAGTGGTGGTGGTGGTGGTTATCGTGCGCAGTTGGGTGGTGGTGTGGGTAGCTTTTTAAACGGTTTAAGTCGTCGTGCCATGCCTATGATAAAACGTGGTGGTGTAGCTGTCCGTAAGGAGGCCATTCGTGCAGGTGGACGATTTGCTGGTGACGTTGCTATCGACAGACTACCAATCAAAAATGCTTTTCATGCAAAAAGAGGGTGGGGATAATCTCAAAAGAAAGTTTCAAAACGCATTGGACAAGATTGTTGATGGTCCACCGTCAGCTGATAAACAAGAAGAAGAGGGGGAAATAGAATATAAGAGGAAACGTAAAGTACAAATACCTCAATCGGTTGGAGTGTACACAGCCAGAAACAGTAGTAGTAGTAGTAGTAGTGAGAACCATAAAAAGAAGAAGAAGAAGACGAAGACGAAGACGACGACGAAGAAGAAAAAGAAGAAGGCAGAAATCCGTACAGCAAGAGATATATTTGAATCGTAAAAAAATGGCTTTTTTACATAGTCACTCGTGCGAGTCTACGAAGACGGAACTGTCCCTCTTTGATATTCCGTCGACACAGACGGCGATCGAGAGTTCGTATTGGGTGCAATACAAACCAATTTCGTCTTTGGCCGATCAGTCACCTATAGAATTTACAATTCCCGGCACTACCGAATACTTGGATTTATCGCACACAATGCTCAGCTTGCGTGTTAACATTACACCTGTGGGGAAACCGAGCAATGAAGCTACATGCGGACCTATAAATAATTTTATGCACTCTCTATTTAATCAAGTTGATGTATTGTTTAATCAGAAGCCCGTTTCACCGCCGAACAACGCCTACGCTTACAGATCGTACATTGAAACTCTACTCAATTACGGGCCTGCAGCAAAAAAGTCACATTTAACGAGTGTTTTGTGGTACGACGATACACCTGGCAGAATGGACGATTCGTCAGATGGTAACGAGGGTCTATTAAACCGACAAAAGGTTATGATAGGCGGTAAAGTAGATTTGTTGGGTCATTTACACTGCGATGTCTTTAATCAGAGCAGGTTATTACTAGGTGGCGTCGAGGTTAGAGTGCGCCTTGTACGCTCACGCGACAGCTTCTGTCTTATGGATCCTAACGGTGAATTCACCGTCAACATCACCGAGGTAACGCTATTTGTTCGTCGTTTAAAAATTAATCCAAGTGTTTCACTTGCCCACGAGAGGGCATTGACTAAAACGACAGCAAAATATCCACTTACCCGTGTGGAGGTTAAAGCTGTAACACTGCATAACGGTATACACGGAGAGACAATAGATAATATTATTTTGGGCCAGCTACCAAAGAGAATCATCATTGGTTTTGTCGAGAATAAGGCGTACAATGGCGACAAGAATCTCAATCCATTTAATTTAAAAAACTTTAACATTAATTTCTTGTGCTTGTATGTAGACGGTGTGCAGGTACCGTCGAAACCGCTACAACCAGACTTTAAAAACAGTAAAATGTACGTCGAGGCGTATCATACTCTATTTTCGGGGACAGGTGTACATTTTTTGAATTTTGGAAATTCCATTAGTCGTGAAGCTTATGCAAACGGTTACTGTCTGTTTGCGTTTGACTTGACGGCAGATTTATCGGCGAATGATACCTCGCATTGGAATTTAGTAAGAAATGGTAGCGTAAGAATAGATGTGAGGTTTGACGACCCACTTTCTACTGCCGTAAATTGTGTAATTTATGCAGAATATGAAAATTTGATGGAGATTGACTCGTCGAGACAGGTTATAATTGATTACAGTGGCTAATTTGAAGAAATGATTTGGAAACAACATGATGATGATGATGATGATGATGAGAGAGAAGGACGGAGCGTTTTTCTGGAGCAATAACGCAGTCGTCGTCTGTACGAGTTAGTTGTAACATTATGGATTTTGTGATTGATATTCAGTGCTTTAAAGATAACAAGAATTGCGTTTTACCGAAAGAGGTGGCAGTTTTTGCTTTAAAGCATGATTTTAGTGCACATTGGATCGTATCTCCTACGTGTAGGTTTAAACGTTTAAAGAAGGACATTTTGAAGCAAAATAATTGGCTGACGCTGTATCATCATGGTTTAGATTGGCATGATGGTGACGTGACGCAGAAACGTCTAGAAAAGAATTTGCAAGATATTTTTAGCAGAGCCCGCAAAATATACGTAAGAGGAAGGGAGAAGTTTGAGTTTATAAGGAAGCTGACTACGCGTGAAACTATTAACTTGGAACTCGATGACTCTTGTCCGCCGTTTAAGCATTTAAATTGGAGTGACAAGTATTGTTTACAGCACGCTGTGAAACCCTCTTATTTGCAGTATAGCTGCGCATTGAACAATGCATTTCGACTAAAGTGCTGGTTAAGTAAACGAGACAACTTGGAGGGAGAGTGGTCGTTTGACCCGCCTCTCAATCTCTGCGATGAATACGTTCGAGATTCTGGAAATTCTGCGGAGACTAAAGATCCATACGACTGGGGTGTACCCCGCGGACGAGATACCCCAGATATGGTCAAGGCCAACTGGTCTTGTTTTCAACACGCAACCACGGAGGAAGCGTGGTGAACATTGGGTGGCTGTGTACGTGACGAGAGACGGCACGGGGTTTTACTTTGACAGTTTTGGCGTGCCACCACGTATTCCTGCATACATAAATCGTATACACAAAAATTGCAGAAAATTTAAGTGGAATCGTACGCGCTTACAAAGCACATTTTCGAACGCTTGCGGCTACTATTGTATCATGTTTTTATACTACATGGTGAGCGGCTTAGGTTTCACGCGTTTCTTGCAAAACTTTTCGTCCAACTTTGTAAAAAATGACGAAATTGCAAAAAAATTTCTAGAACGATTACGTTTGTGGAAATACCAATGATGCTTACACTGATGATTTGTGAACGATGTTTGATTGGTGCCCCACTATCCGAAAAGTAAAATAAATTGCGACGATTTTGCGAGAGGTTGGATCAGTCTCTTTTGAGCTCGCAAACGAACAGTTGTAAAGCAAGTGGAGAGAAAAAACATCATGGCTGCACGCAAGTACCGCTGTCATCAGGTATTACCGATGGTCTACGGGTTAAATAATTCATACAACAAAATAATACTTGTCGGACTGGAGAATTCTTCGATCGAGAGTCAGGATTTTCGACCGACGATACGCATCAGCGGTCAGGATTTTTGCGGACTTGCATTTTCCCCGGAAACTTGGGAAGCCTTCAAAATTCAATTTGAAAAAATTGATAAATATTTTGACGTTTATGAAAGTGACGATTTATTGGACCAGCAGATTAGCATCCCTGGGTACATTATTCGATTCACTATTAGCTATTCGGATCGAGCAATCGAGCTGATTCAGGATACGCAGACGGAGGAGGAGGAGGAGAGCGAGGAGCCGATAAAAAAGCGATATCGACGTTCCACGGTATTTAAACGAATAACCTTTGAAAATATTAAAAAACTGTGTAAATGTATTGATAAGCGGATTGAATATTTAACAAAGGTGGCAAAATGTATGACTGTTGTGTTGGATGAAATTGTGTGTAAAGTCAAATCTACGTTACAAAATAAAGAAAATGCTCAATATACGTATTTCATGATGTGCGATGTTGAATATGCGGCGCGTGTGGTGGATAAGAGTATTATTATAAAGAATGTCATCGATAATTTACAGAAAAATGAATTAATTTTAAGTGAAGAAGATGTATCTATAGTGGTGTATGAATTGATTGCGCTACATTTGTATACGCTTGTAGTACTATTGAATAAATCGATTTATTCGGATTGTCAGTAGAATGTGTGTATCCTGTATAATTCTTGTAATATCGATCGAAGTACCTAGAATAAATAATTATTACTATACATAATGATTTATAAATTACTTACCTTTCTCACTACCCCCACCCACCCCACCCCACCCCACCTTCTATCCCATTGTCCGTGACAAAATTTTATTTGAAATTATATTTAAAAATTGATATAATGGAAAATATTCAGAGTAATACAACCGACACGGTGGCGGAGTGGCGGAAACGCACCTCGGCCGGTCATGAAAGTTAAGCAGCACCGAGCGCGGTTGGCACTTGGATGGGTTGACCGTTCTCGGGCTTAGCTTTAAATGATCGGTTAGGTGTTTTTTCACATTCCCAACGTGAGCGGGAGGTGTGAGGCATTCGGTTTCGGTGTTAAAGTCTACGCAATGTGACCTTGCCACCCAAACAGAATTGTTCTCGAATACACCGCTCTTCTCGGAGGAGGTTTTCCTAAATGGCATTTATCCCAACGGGTTTGGCCACAGGTTTTCCCTCTCTCCACGGGCATAATCCCGGGCGAATGCGAGAAGGTGGGGTAAAGAGGGGGTAAAATTGGAAATGGAATGAAATGGAATAAAGGTGTAGGGGATACGTAAAAACCTGTAAAAAGGTGTACGTGGAAACTACCAAAAAATTAAAAAAAAAAAAAAATATTCAGAGTAATACACAGTCACAGAGTTTGGACAAATTTTTGTAAATTTTGCAATATTTATCAGAACTAGTACGTGCGATACACTAATTTTGCAATGGCTGCAGTATGTAATCGTCAGCAAATTTTAGGGTATGGGTGGTGGTGGGAGATAGGTGATTGAAGCGCAAAAACTTCCTACGGTGGTCAGTTTATCATCCGCCGCGATTGCGATCAGTTGTGAGTTTCCTGGTTGACGACGTTCACGAGGAGAAGAAAGAAAAAGGGTAAATAAAAATATTTTAATTAAGCTCTCTCTCTCTCACTCTTTCTCTCACTCTCGGCGAGTATAGGGAAAAGTATAGGGTAGTAACCTTGGTTTTTAAGAGAGGTGGTACTATGGATAGAAACAACAAACCTGACCTTGACTTTGAGTAGTCTGTCATAGATGGGGTTACTCGAGGTCAGTGGGTAGGTGGTGGTGGGGGTTTGATGTGTCTGTCCATAGTACCTCAGGTAAATCAAAATATTTTAATTAATTAAGCTCTCTCTCTCTCTCTCTCTCTAATAACCTTGATTTTTAAGAGAGGTGGTACTATGTACAGACACAACAAACCTGACCTTGACCTCAAGTAGCTGTCATAGACGGGGATACTCGAGATCAGTGGGTAGGTGGTGGGGGTTTGTTGTGTCTGTCCATAGTACCACCATAACTACTTAAATATATAATGCCTAATTAAAATAAAAATGAGTAATAAAAGACGGGCGTAAGAATTAAAGATTTTTGTTATCAGATAACATTTTTGAAAGTGCAATTTGAAACTATACTTGCGAACGTTGACACCTTCGTGGAAGGTGTTTTATAAAGTGCTTTCCAGAGACACTAAATCAATGTTAAAAATTTAATAAGAAATAAACAATATATTTATTAATATATATATGTTTAAATAAAAACAAATTTATAGTATGGTACAAAATGTCGAATGTGTCTCTTTGATTTTAGTACTTTCTGTTGCAGAAACTATTTATGGAGTTTAAGCAAAATATATAAAATTCCTAATTAAAATAAAAATAAGTAACAAAAGATCAGAGTAAGAATTAAAAATTTTTGTTGTCAGATAACACATTTTTGAAAGTGCGATTGGAAACTATACTGCGAACGTTGACACCGTCGCGGAAGGTGTTTAATAAAGTACTTCCTAGAGACACAAATTCAATGTTAGAAATTTCAAGTTTTTACGTAATTATTTCTTAATAAAAAATTGGAGGCTATTGTCTAAATAGAAAAAAGTAAAGTTTGTCTGTATTCAGTTTGAAGCTATTGTCTATGTAGAAAAAAGATGGGAGTAAGAATTAGTTTATTTATTTGATATAATAATTTGAAAAGTGTGATTGTTAGACCATACTTGCGATTTTTGACATCTAAGTATATATATGTCTACTCGAAAAAGTTGAGACAGAGCTATAAGGGAAAACGAACGAGTGAGTGAGACACGCGTGATCTAGTTATTTTTTCATTATTATCTTAAACGGTCATCTTTTATCTTACACGGTCGTCAAATATCTAATTTGCCGAGAATCGTGCGCGTAGCACAACCTGTCAGTGATGGTTATGTTTAATGTTGACAATTTAAAAGTTTGTCAAATTCTTGGTTTTGGACTAGTTTTCACAGGTACAGTATAATAATTATTTGAATTTTTTATTTTTACTACATTTGTAAGTATCAAGATTTAAATAAAAATAGTAAAAAAAATTTAGGAAATGTTTATTAATTATTTGAATAAATTAAATTTTAGAGAAGTTAAAAATAATATAATTATTTGTTAATAAAATCATTTATTTAACAATTTAGTTTCTGGAGCCCAGTCATCAAACGTATCAAGCAATATTGAAACAACAAATCACTTTCGCAAAAATGTTTATGAAAATGTCTGAAATTTTACCAATACAGAAACACATTCATTTAATTACTAGTAGTATGGTACATTTAGTACATCAAATACAGTATTACTTTTTATTCGAGGTAGGTAAATAATTTAATGTAAAAAAAAAGAAGCAGTTATTTGTAACTACAATAATTTTTATTTACAGGTGATTGAATGTTCCTGGGATGTATTTTTGCTAAGCAGCTGAGACAAGCATTGTCACTCGACGACATTATAACTTCACACACTAACTTTCTGACAATCTGTTAAAAGAGGAACACTTGTTGATGAACAATCTCAAGTAATTAAGAACAAGACATAGCAGTTGATGCAAATGGGACTTATATGGCTGCTGTTAACAACAGAGGTCATTGTTTTATATGGACACTTACCGGTGGTATCGGTGAAGAACCTTCAAAATTAAATCCTAGGCATAAGTTAAATGCATATAGAGCATATGCACTTAGATGTAAGTTTAGTCCTGATAGTACACTTCTTGTTACTACTTCAGCAGATAAGACTGCCAAAGTTTAGAAAACAACAGACTTTTCCGAGGTGCAAGTTCTACAGCACGAAGCTAAACGATGGGTTTGGGATGTAGCTTTCAGTGCTGATTCGCAATACATTTTTACTGCTTCGTCGAATGGTGTTTCAAGATTATGGAATATAATAACAGGAACTGTGAAGAGAGAATATCAAGGACACCAAAAAGTAGTTTCTGCTCTTGCCTTCAGAGATGAAGTGCTTCCAACAAGTTAAAAACAATAGACTGTGCATTATTAGTTCATTGAAGAATGTTGATGAACAATTTTAGTATAATATATTTGTTAAGAAAGTGTAAAGACATTAAAAAATATAATTTATCATTTCTAATAAGAAACATTTTGTAAATAAATATCCTTATTTCCTTTCTTAGAAGTTAATACATAATTGTTTATTCAATTATTTTGGATGAAAAATATTACAATGTTATTATGAATAAAATTATAAAAAAATGTAAATAAAAACATAACATCAATGAAGGTAGAATATAATTTCAACATTTTGAAAAAAATTTGTTATTATTTACTATATACAACAGTTACATGTTCGAACGAAATGAATTATTAATAAAATTCCTATTAAATCGTAATTGTCCTGAATGAAATAAAAATTAATTTAAATTAATTGGATATAGAAATTTTAATTGTTAATATCAAAAATCAATCGTATAAAAATATATACTTGATAATTATAAAAATGTATAAATTATTGATCATTATTGATCATTTAAACACATTATTTTTGTGCACTGTGCAACAATAATGGCTAAATATATTTTAATTATTGATTATAATATTTTTGTATATTGTACAAAAATAATGTGTTTAATTATTCGATGCACATTCCATCATATACTTAATATATTGGTGTTTTGCAACCATAATTAAATAATATTAACAATTTTAAATTTATACAATTTTCTTAGGTTTCTGGTACTACTACTACTACTGCTATTATGATTATTGGTATTTACAGATTCTTTTCTACTTATTTCACTGATGTCCAAATTATCATTTGTAGTTGGTTGAAATAATTTATTAGTTTGCACATGAAGTGGTGTACTTGTTGACATAGGTTGCTTGATACTTTTTTTAATTATACTATGTGGTCTTATGTGGTCTCTTATTTATTTTTGTTATTGATTTCCTTTTCATGTCAATAGTCTTATTTAAATTAACTAGCTTGCTAGCTAATTGCTGTTTTTGCGGTTTACCTTTTGAATTAACTTTATTAATTTCATCTGTTTTATCCATTTTACTATTTGATTCTCCTTTGGATGTGTTGACTTGCTTTAATTGTTCTGCCATTTTTTTATTCACATGAATAGCAGCGCTTATTACACTATTATCACCAGTAACATATTTTCTTTTGCATTCTTCTCTAATGTAAAGTTTAGTTTTGTTTGTCTCATTGTATCTTGAAGTTTTTTTTTCTTTTTCTTTTTCTATACAATGAACTGTATCAAATTTTATGTCTACAAAGACATATAACAGTTTGATACCCCTAGTCCTGTCAATTGGAACTAAGCACGAGTGTCCATAAAGTTACGTCCTAGGGTAGACGTAACGTAGAAAAATTAAATGGACTGAATTTAAATTAAAAATAGAAGATCCCCGTTTTAGTACGCGTATAGCGTCAAGGATGGGTGGCAATTCTCGTCGGTATAGCATAGGTCATAGACCCTTCCGAAATTTACGTGCATGGGTAAGCCCGAGGTGCAACAATGAGTGAAGGCGAGGAAAGGAAAACAACCAACCTTATCGGGCGGAAGATCTACGGTTCACCGGTGGCTGCAACTGCTCGGCTGTCTTTCTCGCTCTCGTTGATCCTCGATGCAAAGACTCCCTTACAATACATATACAATACAATATATTCATGGTGTGTAAAGTGGCAGCCCGCTGAGAGGGAAATCGTTCCTGCTTGTTGAAAAGTGTATGTCTCCTCGAATCCTGGACAAAATATATTTACGAGTGTAGGCTTTGCGACTGAGTAAACATAGTGTCTTTGATAAGCAGTTTTAATGATGTATAAGTTCTTGCATTTCATAAAATTAATTCTACATGAACTAAAAGTTGCATAGTCTTGTTCCAGTAATAATTTGCTTTCACACTCTCGTTGGAGATGCACAGGGTTTTCCCTTACGCATATATAATTCCTTCGTAATTTAATGCATCTCGACAGCTGCGTTGTACTTAAAAAGGTGTATTTTTCCCCATTGGGAAGAGAGGCTATAAGATCGTCCCTGGGTTGAATGTACGCTGCATTATGGATTAAATCCCCTTGTTAGAAAACTGGCACTGGAAGCATTTTGTACAAAGTGTGCGTTTCCTTTTCTACCATTGGCATTATTATTTGCATAATTATGTGATCTTTATAAATTGTTAATTCTCTTGGAGCGAACTCGGCAATTATCGCCGCATTTATTTGTTCAATTTTTACCGGACTCTTGGTTTCGGATACTTTTTCTATCATTTTTAAAATAATTCTTAAATTTCTTGTAGCGCCGGAAAACTTTGTTGTTGACAATAAACTTGTTATCGTGTTGGCTATATCCAAGTAACTATCCAAATTTTGTAATGCTAGATTGATTGTTTCCTCAACTCTTGATTTGCCAATATCTATTACTCCTTTTTCTCCTTGTAGTATTTGTAATATCGCTTCCAGTTGCTTCATTTCTACAGACATTTTTTCTAAAGTTTGCATGATTTCATTATCTGTGTATGCCTTTGCTGTACCTCTTCCTAACATTGCTTCTCGAGAGTGATGTCTCATTTGCGTAATAATTGATACTATATCTAGTGATGAATTTTTTGTAAATGCGTTTTCGTCCCCCCCCCCCCCGCTCTTCTAAAACTTCGTCCCCTGACGAATATGAAGTCGCTGAAGTGATATAAGCGTCTCTTATTCTAGAGAACTCGCGCATTTTTTCTTGTAATAAATAAATTCTGCTTATCGTTACCGCGTCCTTTAGCCTTGTATACGTGTCGGATTGTACAATATCTTGTATTATTTTTGTAAAATTTTCTTGGATTCCGAAAACTTTCTGCGTGTCAATTGTAGTTATTATACACCATTCTTGTTTAATAAAGTCTATTTCTTGCAATCGACTAAAAATGATGCCGGGGTTATTTCGCTCTGTTACAATTGCCTCATTTTGAGTCGTCGCAATCACAACGTGAATCACGATATAAAATGCGCACATAATCTTCTCCATTTTGTCTGTAACATAATAATAAAAAAACCTTATTATGTCCAATATATTGTTCCTTTATTTATGTGCGTTTGTATATAAATTTTTTTTTAACATATTTTTCCTATGCGTTCCAATTTATCGTATTATGTTAATTACACATATTTTTATGTTTCTCTGAGATTTATTTCCATATGCGCTTAATGTCATCGGTATACGCAAAATTTCTTTCATTCAGCTTTATTTTTCTTTTTTATCTCTTGAATCTTTGGATTTGTTGATTCTGCTCTACTGGTTTCTGTATGTTGGTCGATTCTTTTAGTGCTTTGTTTAGATAATACTTTCGTGCTCTCTTCGAATAGAATACTATTTTGTTTATTTACTCGCGCTGGAGTCAAGAAATTCCATTTACGTTGTTCTCGAGGTTGTAATTGCGATGTTATACATTCGTGTAGTCCGTCATTTACGCGTGTTAGTACATATCCATTGCATTTAACTTCTTGCTCGATAAGACAACTTTTGAAAGGAATTGGGAGTCCGCAACAAAAACATTTTAGATCAGTAAAAGTACAAATTGATTCGCGTATCGTTCGTGTAGCACTTAATGAAAACCGAATTTTTTCTATGTGTGATAATTTTGTCGTATAACAATAATGGCACAGGTATGTATTATGGCAAAAATAGCAAAGTCGCTTCCAATTTCTTACTAAAACTGACATTTTTTTCATTAATATAGTATACTATTTAGACTTATAGAATATTCCTATACTGTCTAAATACAGGTATTATGTATATACATATATATATCTTTAATTCTTTATTAAAACTTTATATCGACAGGCAAACCACAAACAGTAACAAGTAAATAAATAATGAACTATATATATATTACGTTCCCTTTTTTTTACGTAATATTAATTTTTAGTCCTAAGATTAATTGAGTCTTTTGTCCCTAAAGTACTCAGACAGATTTGCTAATAATATTTCATTAGTATTTATCGCAAAAGGTTACTATAATCTTGCGTAGGAAAGAACTGGATGCGGCAGAATTGGCCTGTAGCATGAAAGGTTTCGATTTTCCCATCGATCTACACCATCGTCCATTCAATACTGTATGGATAAAAAAACATCGATTATTTATTTTATATATTTAAATTAATTACTGTAGAATAATCGAACATCGTTTTCTAAACATTCTCAAGTCATCTAAATGATATTGAATGTTGCGCGCATGACGAATTGCATGGTCCAGATTTGTGTAGATTTCCGGTTTACAAATGTATCTTTTGACTTCCGGTCGAAGCCCCTTTAAAAATGCCCTGATTGCTAGATTTTCGCGTTGTAGGCATGAATCGGTTATTTCCCTACATTCTTCTTATGCTATTTCTCCCAATGCTTTATAATTATGTAACATTCTTTCCATTCGTGCGCCGAATTGGAAAGTGCTTTCGTTTCGTTTTTGCGATGCCCATGTAATTTGAATTCTCAAATTAATCAAAGCGCTCATAACATTGTACCTTTGTACTTCTGCTAATGTATATATTTTTTTTCCATTTTACAATTTTTTTTATTTAATAAATGACACCTTTTATTTTTTTTGTTTAATAAACCTGCAGTTGAAATAGCAAAATTTACACGTTATCGAATTTGCGTTTTCTGCCTAGCGGTAGAGAAGATATATCCGGTTCTATAAATATTTGCGGATATAGATTATTTGGCGCTCCGCAACTTACTATTTTACCCCCTCCTGACTCATTGACTCTTACCACAGTGGGTTGTGCCGTGTAGGTGCTAGGTTCGGGCGGGGCGAAAGGTACCTGCGAGTCCGAAAAATGTTCCGCTCGAGTGCCCGCTACTTCCGAAGGCGTAGCTTGTTCTTCCCTCTTTTTCCTTGCGTCACGCGTTGGTTTATCCCTTGCGACGTGCAGTAACAATTGAGTGATTGAATTCCAAATGGCTCCTATAATATGAAGTGACCACCCATATAAATTATACAAAGCATAACCATGTAAAATGGTATCAACTAAAAATTTTATTAAACGCCCTATCATAAAAATGCCTACAACAGCTGCGCTAAATGATCCGAAAATACATAATTACCCCCAAACTTTCATCCAAGTGTTATTGGCTAATTCTGTCAACGCTTCTTCATCGAATAATCGGGTAATAGACATACCGTTTTTATCTACCTTTTCCCGGTCATTCCTAATGCAATTGTGTTCAACATGGCTGGCCTTTCTACGAGAAACATAAGGTGTTGTCTTAGTGCTTGGATCTCCGCTTGGGTGTGTAACGTGGTATTTCGTCCTAATACCATAGTTACAAGTAATTTATTTATTTAATACAGGGACGACGGCCCCGAAGAACGCGTATTTGTCGTCGCCGTGGGTTAATAAATTAACCCGTCGGGACACGGTAGCGGAGAAAGAACGATCTCCTCTATACCGACACACGTGGCGGGAAAATCGGGAATCGGAAGGTTATTTGCGGGTTAAATTATAATTAAAATAATAACGCGACCGTTATGTTAAAACAAAATAAATAAGTATTTATTTAACAAGTTACACGGAGGTGCTCGACAATAATTAACGGGGCGTTCTCCCGGCCGCGTGGTATGTACGCGGCAAGCAGGGGCTGCCCCCGTGCTCGCCCCGCGCAATACCCAAACGATTTCGGTAGCACCGGTATGCTACCGAGCAAACATTCAAGCATACACACTCAACACACTCTAAGGTATACCGACCAATGTCGGGTACTTACCGGGCTGGGTTGTCCATAGGCCCTGGTGTCCGTCGGCGCCCCGCGTCTGCTGGCCGGTGGAGTCGGCCCGGTTTCCCGTCGACCTCGACGGTGATCTGCAGGGGCGGCCTGATGCCGCGGCGATTCGCCTACCTCGGGGAACACTCAACCCGAGGTATCTGGTCCTTCGCACTGCACTACACGAACTCACGAGCACTCGCGTACGGCTTCCCGGAGCACGGACGAACCGGTCCGGTACTTCCCGTGGCGCGCGAAACTAAACGTGACGATGTGTCAAAGGGTGCTGTCGCGGTCAAGACCGGCAGCGTACTGAGCTTTTCGGGAATTGTCGCATTCCCGAAAAGTACCTAACACACACACACAACAACAATCGAATATATGGATGCTCGCACACATCCTCGGTCGTCGACATAAACACGCGTGTTTCGTGGCCTTGAAGAGGCAACGCACGAAACAATAACAAAGTGCGAGATTTTAAGATATAATATTTAATACATACTACGAAATAATATAATACATTAAGTATTATTTATTTCATTGCAACGACGTCTCGTCGCAAAGCCCCCCACTAAACTCCACATCATTCTACTGATGTGAGAGCTGAAAAGAGGGCAATGAAATAAATAATGACACACACGCAATCGAATTCCTCGCCTAGACGAACTAGGGGCGAGGAGTGGTGAGGTTCTTCTCCAGGGTGGCCAGCACCAGCCGCAGGACGACGTCTCTCACTGCGGGGTTGTCTCCCGCCACCGTTTCCAACAACAAGCGACACTCCCGAAGAAGGTCAGCATCGTTGTTGGGTTGTCTCGATGGCCTGGTGATGACGTTGCTGCTCATCCCTGACGTTATGTCCATCCTGGTCGGAACAGAGGGCGGTCCGACCAATGGAATCGGTGGTGCAGGGTACGGGGTCAATAATGACAACTCAGCTGCATAGCCGACTTGCCTGAATACATTGTTGAGGCCCGCCTGCACCTCATCCAAGAGTCCAGAGTTTGGTACTCCCAAACCCTGCGCCAGGCGACGTAAGAACGTCTCGTGCGGGGGTACGTCCTCGATCTGCTCGACATGGACTGCCTGAGCTACGCTCTCTTCTTGTCCACGGGTCTTATCCTCTTCGGCATCTTGCTGGCCAGATATCGTTGGAGGAGGCGGTGTAGGAGGAAGGGCCAGGGAGTCCTGGTATTCCCTACGGCGTCGATCGACCAGCCTTTGAGCATGCTCAAGGCGCGCCGTACCTCCTCAATCGGCCCGTTATGGTGCAGACCGAATTCTGCCGCCTGTTGGCGGTCTGCCTCCTCGATACGTCAAGCAATAACTCCGGACGCAAAGGATAGTTGGTTTTCCTCGGGCTGTGCGTCCACAATACCCACCGAAGTTGCTCGGACTGATGCGACGGTGGTCTCTTCCACCCGCCGCTTCTTCGCTTTACTGCGGCTCCCTCTCTGTCTGGCCCTATTGGACACGGACTTCTCCTGTGTTCCAGACGTTGAAGGTTGGGGTGCCGCTGTTGTATACCCGCTCTAATTTTCCGTGGCGAGTCGATCATCGCTGGCCTAGGATTTTCTCCTTGGCGGGACGTATCTCTTTAAATCAGATACGTGTACTTCAGACCTTTTCCGTCCAGACTCCTCAAGTCTTAAGACTACTGGTGATAGTATCTCCTTGACTTCGAAAGGTCCGTCGTACTTAGGCGCCAATTTGGCCGAAATACCTTTGGCTCCGTGCGATAACGTTCTACACTTCCTCATGACTAAATCGCCTACTTGGAAGGAAGCCACGCGTCTATTTTTGTTATAGACTTTCTCCTGACGTCTCTGCTCTTCATCTATGTGTTTCCGCACTAGATCTCGAAGGGCATCAAGACGTTTGAGTCGATCCATCCACATCTCAGGATCGATAGGAATTTTAAATTCCCTCTTCTCAACCTCTCTACGCAGACTCTTTACCGGTAGAGGATGACGTCTAAAATTGAGGAAAGCTGGGGAAACCTTCGTACTTGATTGCGTTGCTGTATTAATAGCATGACGGAATTCATGTAGATGTTCATTCCAGCTGCGATGATCGGAATCCACAAAGGCCGCGATCATCGTCTTTAATGTCCTATTTGTTCGCTCGACGGGGTTGGCTTGTGGTCGGTAAGGACGAGTCGTGATCTGTTTTATCCCGTAATCCTCAAGCATTTGTGTCAACTTATTATTGACGAATTCTGTACCATTATCCGTAAGGAAGTAATCAGGAGTCTCCCAACGGAACAGTATGAGTTCCTCGAATGCTTTCGCGACCGACTTACCGGTAGCAGCTCGCAACGGTTTTAACTCAACCCACCTCGTGAACAAATCTTGTAAGACCAGTATATATTTGTATTGGTTCTTACTACGAGGCAGTTCCGTTATATCTGCCGCAACCACAGCCCACGGTCTCTCAATATTACGTTTGCCCATCAAACCTTGATGGCCAGCCTGTGAGACTTTATATCGTTGGCAGTCTATACACTGCACAATGAATTGCCTGACATTATGATAGATACCTGGCCAATAATAGTCCCTTGCCACTCGGTCGTAGGTCTTTTCCACTCCTAAATGACCACACGATGGAGGGCAATGTGAATCCTCTAGTACGCGCGTCCTATGTTCGATGGGCACAACTAATCTCCATCCCTCCTCTTGACCCGTGATTGGATCCAGCAGCTTATCGGTCGTGAATCGATAGAGCATTTCATCCTCAATTTTCCAGTGCGGAAACTTTTGAGGACTGGACCTCACATCATCCAATCTGGCGATGTACCATGGGTCGGTAATCACGTCAAAGGAGGCTATTTCGACTTCGTCCGAGTCCAGGTTAACAGCGCGAGAGAGTGCGTCGGGAACATAGTGCAGTGCACCTTTTTTGTGCACAATCTCGAAGTCCCACTGTTGCATCTCAAGCACCCAGCGCGCTAGTCTGCCGGTGGGCTCTTTAAGAGTTTTCAGCCATTTGAGCGCGCTGTGGTCCGTCACAGCTTTAAAACGATACGCTTCAATATATGGTCGAAGTTTCTTAATTGCCCAGATTAAGGCTAGACACTCTTTCTCCGTCGTCATGTAATTACGCTCTGCCTTGTTCACTCGGCTGACGTAAACGATCGGATGCTCGAAACCATCTTCATCTTCTTGGGTCAACACAGCCCCAATAGCATAATCACTCGCGTCACTCTGGACCGAGAAAGGCTTAGAGAAGTCTGGTCGAGCGAGTACTGGCGCGCCGGCTAGAGCTAACCTGAGTTCACGGAACGCCGCGTCCTGCTCTGGTCCCTACTCCCATGGCTGGTCCTTACGGAGTAATCTCACGAGAGGGATTTTAATATCCGACTCTCGATTTATAAAACGAGAATACCAATCCAGGCGGTACCCAAGGAACGTAACGCTCGAGCAACAGAACTGACACTTCTCTCTGTTCAATTCTAGCCCTGCGTCCACTAGTGTCCTTAGAACCATTTCCAACCATTTTAAATGTTCCTCGAAAGTTTCGGTTATAACGATTAAATCGTCCAGGTAACCAAAAACATGAGGTTCAACTTCGGGACCAAATAGAGCATCGATCAACCGTGCAAAAGTCATGGGTGCATTCATCAGTCCGAACGGCATCCGTGTGAACTGCCACAACCCAGACCCAGGCACAGCGAAGGCGGTATAATGTCGACTAATTTCTGACATTAACACTTGGAAATATGCCTTCTTAAGATCGATCTTAGAGATGAATTTGGCATTATGTAACTTATCCAGAATCGAATCCATATTCGGTATTGGATATGAGTCACGTTTTGTTATCGCATTCAAATCTCGGAGGTCTATGCAAAAACGATAGCTACCTTCGTCTTTGCGGACTATCACTAGAGCGGCAGACCATTCACTTGCACTCGGTTCAATTATTCCTCTCTCAAACATTTTCCTGACTTCTTGCTGGGCGAATTCGAGGACTTTAGGCGACATACGTCTTAGTTTGTGACGTACTGGTCGTGCACCTGGGTCTACTTCCACGTGATGTTCGATCAACGTAGTAAAGCCATGCACATCGCCTGGTGGTGGTAATAAGCTCTCTACTAGCTTTCTTACCCTCTCTCGCTGGTCATCGTTAATCTCGATGATACCTGCACACTCTGCGAGAATACTCGTGTCTCCGTCTCGGATTCCATCCTTGACAAAAGACTGCCATTTTCCAGCGCCAACGCGCCAGAGGGCATCGCCAATTTTAACCTCGATGTTCCAATGTTGAAGGAAGTCCATACCGAGGATCATCGAGTGTTCCATACTCTCGACTGTTCTCAGTTGGATGTTGCCATCTAATCCCTCAATTCCAAATAGAACATCTAACAAACCTAGGAACATCTAACAAATCAAGTAGAGCTGGAGTCGAACTTGTCTCTCTGGACGTCTTCGGGACGGCTCCTGCCCCCCCCCCTGAACTGTTCTAATCGGCAACGATTTTGAACTGTTCATTACCTGATCAAGAGAGACAGTCCTTTTACTCTCATTAGACTGTTTTAAACTCTTTTCTTTGATCGTAGGTTGGGATGACAATGAGTAACGAATATCATCGTTCTCATTGGTGGGGTTACACAGGTTTAGAGTTTTTCTCTCGTTCTCTATTTCCTTGAGTAACCGTTTGTGTTCGTTAACGGCCTGCCTACGGAGTACTTCAGACCAGAAAGACTCTTTGTTTTTGTTGATCTCTAGAAGTTCTAAATCTGCTTTGTTCGGAGCTTCGAACGTTGGAGTTAGCTTGGAAGGAGTCTCAGCCTTAACCATAGGTAACTCAGCAGATTTCGGCAAATTCAGATGTTCAGAGGTATTCTCTCTTACCTTCTGAACGTTTGTTTGCTCTCCGTTAAGCAGTTCAGCGAAGTCAGTGAAGTGTTTGTCCATCTTAACAAACAACCTCGCGGGTTCACCAACCCGTATTTCTTGCCCCCTAGAGCTCTTACGCTTCTTTAATTGCGTGCAGGGCCCGGGGGACGATTCTGGTACCCTGCAGCTAGGTTTCCCAGATATTGCCGTACATGCTCACACTTTGGGCAATTATCTAGGGTTACCCCGGTTGTGTGGCACACCTGACACTCAATGGGTGCTGCCACGTTCGGGCACTGGTCCGCTGTATGTCCCATACTTGCGCAATGTAGGCAAGTCTGATTGGGACAATCGGAATACCGATGTCCTACCTTGTGGCATGTAAAACATATGCCAAAGAAGGGACTATTCGGATTCCTTTGCAAACCAGCGTCTTGGGTCTGCCTCTGCGTAGTACGATCATACACCGTGCTTTGTCTACGTTGAGGCGTATAGACGGGTGTCGTCTGAGCTTGAGCAACGTATTGTTTCGGCCTAGCACCGGTATATTGTTGCTGCTTTGATCCTGTCTGTCTATTTCCCGAAGATTGTCTCGCATTATTAATATTTTGTGCACCCACAAAATTTTTACTTTGTTCCGAGTACTGACGTTGACTAGTGTTGCGAGTACCATACACATTGGCTACTTCTCAATCACTTGAAGATGGGCTAGAAGAATGTTTCTTATTTTTCTTGCTCCTTTTCTTTTTCAACGTCTTCTTCGGTGGTGGAGATGGTTGAGGAACCGGTTGGCTCTTCTTATTCTCAACTCATGAGGCCACTTTCCCCGAAACTTTGTACGAACTCCGTATTGGGAAAGCTTGCGGGATATGAACTTGTTCTCTTGGTGTGGGTTCCGCAAATCTCTTGTCCCATACCAAGTGTTGTTCATATTCTTTGCCGTACTTCATTATGTCTTCGAATTTATTTATGGATCTCGAAGACATAGATTTACGGCACTCCGGTCTCAATTGAGAATATGCCATCTCTACTTGTTGGCGCAACGGAGGAGGTCGGCGGAATTTCCGCACAATAGCCTTAAAGCAATTTAGGTATTTTACGACCTTCTCTCCTTTGCCTTGCGTGCGGCGTTGTAGATCCTCGAACAAATCTTGATCTCGTAACTCCTGACCGTATTCATTCAAAAATTCATTTTTGAAGTCATACCAGTTACGTAAAGAAGATTGGACGGCCCTATACCAAAATAAGGCTGTCTTCTTAAACACGCAAGGCAATGCGCTTAGAATACGCCGGTCAGAGAACTGGTCGTCATTCCTAAAGTCTTGTAAACTATCTAGGAACTCTTCAGCATCGTCGTTGGTCTCCCCATCGAACGATAGACCCCAGTCTCTGGGAGCTCTTGCACAACCAGGCCGATCCTTTCTATCTCTCACTGGTGGCTGGTCGTATCCCAAAGGGACTAATGCACCCATGTCCTCACTTTGGTTATACTTATCACGCCGGTGGACATCTCGACTCGGCGATGGTACTCTGCTACGTCTGTCAGGGAGGCGCTCCTTGCGATATCTTCTTGCATAGTAAGCGGTTGCATCTTCCCTATTCGTAGCGTAATATTCGTCCGAATCTAAGTTGCTAACATTCGAATCGGTTTGAGTATCTTGATCGCGTCTAGCGACAGCTCGCTCGTGCTCGACGGGATCATTATTCATTTCGCGGAATCTGTTGTAACCATTGTCACACTGTGTAGAGGCATCCCTCCTATTGTAAGTAGTTTGGTTACGATCCGACGTGCGCGACTTACGATTCCCTTCACTCGGTAACCGTCTAGAAGTGGACGTTTCACTCCTGTGATAGCGCTCACCTTCCGAGAACGATTCATCATCTGCTTCTTCTGGTGCTGGCGCATATCTGTGTGAGGAGGTCCTGTTGTTATGCTTGTCATAACTAACCTTCCTCTGACAGGTACCGTATTGATCGCGATTATGTGAACGATAATCCGGACCTTCCCTCCGATTATCAGTCGACTGCCTGCGATCATTGGAGGGTAGTTCATAATCCCTTCTCGTCTGTTGTCGCAACATATTTGACTGAATCTCCGAAACGCGCTTTTTAATAGCTCCAGAACTACTAAAATGGCTGGGAGTAGACCGTCCATGTGCATCGGAGTTCAGTCCAAAATTGTTACGACGAATGGCGCCCCTTTCCACTGGATTGTGGTTACCAACCAACGAGTTACGCTGATCCCGGTGTGACGTATGTGGTGAATTTGTAGCATGCGTCTCACCTAGACCAGTATGTGTGGCGGTCGACACCGTCAATTGTCTCGAAGGTGGTGCATTAGCCGTCGGAATTGCCGCTTCTGTGTCAATGCCTGTTGCATTATCAGAAAGCGGTCTTAATTCACCCGTCGGCGTGGGCACTCTACTATGTGTAGTCACATTTCCCTCTTCTTCCTGAATGGGGGTTATGTGCTCACTGGTTGGTCTATCGTCTGACAACTCAGACTCTATAGACCTGTCGGTACCAGAAGGTATCACACTACCTCTTCTGGAACGTTTTTGGTGCTTCTGCCAGAACTGTGGACAAGCTAAGGGCTTTGTCGCTGGTTGGGCAGAAGTCTCCTCGTCGTAATTGGGATACCAAGACACGTCAATTTGAGGATCATAACACTTGATCCTATGTCTTAGAAGGCGCTCTCTACACTCAAACTCTTCGCTATTTGCATTAAGGTGCAAACGATCGAGCTGGGCGTAGATCTCGTCCAAAGGAAGTGATCTGATGTCCGTTTTAATGTGCCTCGCGTCCCGCGAGTCACTGAGTATTTTGCACATACGCGTCTCGTAGCTGCCCATCGTAATCTTTTTAATAGGCAGAGATGGCGTTGTGCACCTGGGGATTTCTTCTCAGTTGGCACACCAACTACATCCCCGTATGCCCTGTAAAGTTTGGACAACTGAGGAGATAGCTCAGAGTCCAGATTCAAATATAGAGTACACAACTACTATATTTGAAAAGGCATACCTTACATAAAGAAAAAAAGAACACAACAAAATTCCGATCCAATCTTGGCAAACTAATTAAATAATAAAAATCTAAATAAAACAACAAGGAAAATTAATGTCAATTAATATAATCTTTATATACAAACTATAAAAAAGTTTTGTTTGCCACCAGATTCGAAAGCTTAATCGAATCTGCATTCGGATCAAAGGAAAGAAAAAAAAATTTTTGTTGTCGATCTTCTCTTTCAAATCTAAGTAAAATTGCAAAAGATACTTGGACCAATCTAAGACCGAATTAATTTGGCAAACAAATTAATTTGGTAACAATTTAAAAATAAATTGCTATCGATTGCAACTTACAAACAAAAATAATAATAAAAATATTTTAATTCGCTGACACGAAAAATTAAATATTGAAATGAAAGAGAAAAAAAAATTTGGAAGCCACAAATATAATTATTTTGACAAACAAAATAATTATAATTTTACACAAAATGTAAATCTCATACAAAGAAAACACAAAAAAAAATTTGTAAAAGTAGCTTCTAAAGAAAAGAATTTTTCTCAACAAAATCATACAAAAGAAAAATTTTAAATGTGATTGGAACAGCAAAAAAAAATTTTAAATTTGATTTAAAACACACAAAAAAAGATTAATTTTATTGTTAACCTCCAACAAAAAATTTTAATTTATTTTTAAAAGAAATTATTTATTTTATTTATTATTAGTTTTATACATATTATATTATATAAAAATTAATAATATAAATATGCAATTAATTTGACAAACAAATTAATTGCAATTTATTCTTAATTTGGAGGAAAAGCAAAAAAATTGAGAAAATAAATCAAAGAAATTTTCCCGTCAGCAGAATTAATGATTAAGTGACAAACACTTAATCAAAATATTATTAATATTAACAATAAATATAAATGCAACACCGATATCACGATGTGTCTCAGCACTAATGCGAGCCAAAATCGCGACGGTAATACAAAAAGATTAATCGACTTTGACTTATCTGACTAACAGACAATGTCAAAATTAATTATAATAATATTAATAATTATTACCACACAACAAACAAAAAAAAATTATTGTATAATTTCAAAATTATCAGCTGACTAACAGCGTGATATCTTTGGAAATCAATTCAAAAGTATATATATTTTACAACAAAAGCAATTTATTAATAATAATAATAATGATAATAAAATTAATAATTATAAGCAATAAAAAATATTATTGGTCGTCTCGAACTGATACAAAATCAGTGAGTCGAACTCAAAAATATTTCACACACACACAAATTGTTAAACTCACTTTTAAAGCGAGTCAACAAAATTCATGCAATTAAATTAAAAATGAAATTACGGTCGCGCAGAGGGGGAAATTTTCCTTCTTGCGTAGCAACGAAGGATAACCGCGCGGTATATGCCGTATAGTGTATATGTTCTCTCTCTCTCTCTCTCTCTCTCTCTCTCTGTGAGTATTGGCAGACGCTCTTGTGTGAGCTCCTATTTTCTTGTGAATTTTTGCTGCCGCGCTCTGCCTTCGGGCGTTTTTGTTGCAGGTCCTTGCAAGCACCCCTATGCAAGCCATCTTGGGACACAAATCTATTTGTTTCGAGATATGGTTTGCATGCTATCGTCGGTTAAAATTGCCTGCACGAATTTGAGGTTAGTGACGTGACTTTGCAACTTTGCTGCTTGGACGAGATCGAGCTATTCTTGGGTTGGCGGCATTGCCTTTTACCAGTCGTGGCCAGTGCGCCCAAAATTGGCTCCGAGCTGGGCCTATATTTTTATGTTTTGCCGCTGCTCGGATTTACTTCTGGGTGCGCTGGTCGTGGCCTTGAAATTTTCGACGCAGTGTACTGGTGCGCACGCTATTCTTGCCGTTTGGTTTTTAACATTGGAGTTAGATAGAGGTGCGCACGACACCTCTAAACCGCTTGTAGCTACACCTGGTGAGCAGCGCGTTGGTGTTCGGTGAGTCGTCGACTGCTCGTCTGTACACGCGCTGGCATTCTACGCATGCGTAACGTATGCTTTATGTGCTTGTTATTGACTGATTACTCTGTGCCGTAACTTATGTCAGCGACGGCGTCTAGTTCGCTTTGTCCGATCTGCAGCTGTAAGTTTACACGGGCTTCGCAAGCGACGGCGTGTGCGAACTGTAATTGTAAAGTTCACACGAAGTGTGCTGACGCGAGCGTGATTTTAGATACGTCTCCCTGCTGTGCTTTCGCGGCGAAAAGTAAGGGGGCAGCACCTCCCGGGACGACAAGCGCAGGTTCCCTCACTACTTCTGCGTCTGAGGCAGGCGCGCACTCGATCGCGCAAGCCGCGCCCACAGTTGCCGCTCGCTCACTCAAGCGGCCCGCCACGCCTACGCCGCCTTCGAAACTATTAGTTGCCAAGCAACCGCGCGCCGGTAGGACGGATCTCTCGCCCCTCTTACACAGTGAACAACTTACTGCGATGGAGAACGAGCCGCCCGGCTGGTTTCTTCATTACATGAATGATTTTGCCGCGCGCGTGGAAAATAACGTAGCCGATCGCGTTGAGCGTAAAATTGATGAACGGCTGGCCGAATTAAATTCGCGACTTAACATAGTTCAAGCTGAGTTTCAGGCTACTCGGGTTGAATTCGACTCGCTCGCGCGTGCCACAGATGTGATGAGAGCCGATTTACAAAGTGTTCGCGACGAGATTAGTACGCTGTCACGGTCCACGGATTCGCGTTTTGATGAACTTAACACCCGCATCCAGTCGGCGCATGGGGCGCATATCGATGGGCCGATCACTTCGATTTCTTCGAATTCTTCGGGTTCGGCGTGCTCGTCTATAACTTCCAACCCTACCTTGGGCTTTCGCTCGCAGTCTGATTCATGCGAGATCTTGCTGCTTGGTATTCCAGAGCCTGTCAACAATAATGACGAAGACATTATTAAATTACTGCTCGGTGCTCTCGGTCTGCACTTGATTTTCAATCAAGTAACTGATGTTCGCAAGTGGGAGCCTCGTCGTCGGGCACAGTCGTTGTCGGGTAGGCCGTCGGTTGGTGAGACGATGGTTGCTGTGGATGCCGGGGCGTCGTCACGGAATAGCGGCGCGTCGTCTGGCAGATCACGCGGCCTGGTTTTCAGGGTTGTATCGGCGGAAATTCGTGATTTAATTATGGCGCGAAGCGATAGATTGGGCGGTTTAAACACACAGGGTATTTTTGGTGCTGGGGGCACCGCGAGCTTATACATTAGGCCTATATGGCCAAAATCAGTGCACCTGGTCTGGTCCCGCGCTCTTCGCGAGTGCCATAGATTACACTATGCTAGGCCGGTCGTTCGTAACTTGCAGGTTTTTATCAGAGAGAGAAAAGATAGCCAGTTGTTACCTGTGGACGCAAATACAGATTTTAGCCAGTTCAACCCTCTTACAAATGTTAATAATAATCATATTGATGGCCCTTCTGGCTCTTCAATGTGACTAAGTTTTAATATAAATAGATTTAGTGTCTTCCACATAAACGTAAATAGGATTAAGACTCATTTCGCGGCCATTGAAGCTTTGGTGCATCCTCATGCATATGATGTTATTGCTGTCTCCGAGACCTTCCTCACTCCTCTTGATGCCTCTGATATTGTTTATTTGCAAAATTATAATTTCTATCGTCTTGACCGCATCGGGAAGGAGGGAGGAGGGGTGGGCGCTTATGTTCGTAACCTTTATAGAGTCAAAGTAGTGGGCCAATCGGGCTCTATTTACGATAACTCACCTGAGTTTTTAATCCTGGACATTTCGTGCAATTTGTTTAAATTATTATTTTGTGTAGTTTATAGGCGCCCGGGCGCATCCATGCCCTCTTTATTTTTTGACCTTCTACATGATTTGAGCCCACAGTATGAGCATATTATTATTACGGGCGATTTTAATATTAATTTTAATCGGCCTTGTGCCGCTGTTGATTATATGTCCTCACGAATTAACGAGCTTAATATATCGCTGGTACCCTCAGAGCCAACGCACCACGCTCAATGCACGGGATACATATCTCATACTTGGATCGACATTTTCATCTTGCGTGATAGCATGTTGCAATATAAGTATAAGAAATCCGATATTCCGTTTCTTGCCGATTCGGGGCATGATGCTATTACGATCGAGGTGAATTTGGCGAGACCTAGATGTCCTCCAAAGGGTTATGGTGCGCGTAAGCTTAGGGGGCTTGATAGCGATCGCTTTGCCAGTATGTACCATTTAACCTTGACCCGAATCTCGCGATCGGTCCTGTGCATGCTGATACTGATAATGGCAACGTGGCTATTGACTCGGCTGTGGGGGGGTTGAGTGAGGCTATTGTTGGCGCGTTTGACCAGCTAGCGCCAATAACAACGCACGTTGTGGGCACGAAGTTGAAACCGTGGGTAACGCTTGAGGTCCGTAGTTTGATAAAGGAGAGGAGGCGAGCGTTTCGCATCGCCAGGCGAAGCAATGATCCGCGCGACTTCGAACGTTACCGTCGCCTGCGCAGTATGGCTTTGAGTGCCTTAGAGTCGGCTAAATACCGTTATATTAACCACGAATTAAATGCAGCTGTTGATGCGAAGTCTAAGTGGCGTATTTTAAAAAGTTATGGCGTCTCACGGCGTTCAAAGCCTTCTCCCTCATCAATATTGTCTTTAGATGAACTAAATAATCATTATGCGGCCATATCATGCCAGTCCGACCCAGTTTCGCTTCATGGTCTAACTGATGTATTAAACTTCGCCCCGGTCTTGACTCATAGTCGGTTTTGCTTTGATTGCGTTAGTGTGGACCATGTTGGCTTGGCGCTCGGGAGGGCGACCTCGAGGGCGACGGGTGTCGATGGTATATCTGTTCCGATGCTTAAGCTCTCGGGCTCGTCCATCCTGGAGCATTTGGCGATTGTCTTCGATGCCTCGCTTCGATCGGGATACTTTCCTTCGCAGTGGAAGAGAGCGCTGCTGTGCCCGCTGGCAAAGTCCAGTGCGTGCAGCAGCGTTGCCGACACTAGACCTATAGCGAGATTGTGCGAGGTGTCGAAGCTGCTTGAGCGCGTTGTACACGGACAACTTCTGAGTTATCTGGAGGGGAATGATCTCTTGTCATGCAGGCAGGCCGGATTTCATCGGGGCCATAGCACTCAGACGGCACTGCTCGGGGTGTTGGAGGATGTGCGCAGGGGTATTGACCAGCGTAAGGTTACTCTACTAGTTCTGTTTGATTTTTCTAAAGCTTTTGATACGGTCCCTCATTGCGCGCTCCTTCGTAAGCTTCGGGCGGTTGGCTGTTCTGATTTAGTTATCTGCTGGTTTTTCTCGTATCTTCGGGGCCGCACGCAGGCTGTTGAAGGGGAAGGGGGCGACCGATCGGCCTGGGCTACGGTTCATGCGGGTGTCCCGCAGGGCAGTGTCTTGGGGCCCCTCTTATTTTCTATTTTTATTAATGACCTGCCTGAGGTCCTGGAGCAGGCGAGCTGTATGATGTTTGCTGACGATGTGCAGCTTTATTATTCCTTTTTGCCTTCGGAGTTCGGCCTGGCTGTTGAGAGGGTGACCGGGGATGCGGGGGCGGTCGCGAGATGGGCCGCGTTGAATGGTCTGGCGCTTAACGTCTCCAAGACCAAGGTTATATTGTTGGGTAGTCAGTCTTATATTTCTAGATTTGATCTTGGGGAGGTCGCCAAGGTGTGTGTGAATGGAGTGCCGCTACCTTACGAAAACGCCGTTAAATCGCTGGGGGTGTGGATTACGCCGACAATTGACTGGTCAAAGCATGTTATGTCAATCTCGCAAAGTGTCCATGGCGTTTTGCACACTCTGCGATTCTTTAGGAAGGCTTTGTCCAGACGGTCGAGGAAGTCATTGGTTGAGAGTCTGATCTGGCCCTACTTGGACTATGCGTGTGCAGTTTATAGTGACGTTGATCGTGCGCGTGAATTGAAGCTCCAGAGATTAATTAACGCGTGCGTGCGTTTCGTCTGGGGTAACATACCTAGACGAGCCCACGTCACGCCTTACCGCTTGGAGATGGGCTGGCTGTCGGCAGGGCTCAGGAGATCTTATCTCGCTGGCTCTCTTGCATTTAAGATCATCTCATCTTCATCTCCACCATACCTTTCCAATCATTTCTTGCAGTCCGATTCGCGTCCTGATGTCCGTACCTCCTCCCGATTTCAGCGGCAACCTCTCACCTACCATCCGCCCCGGACGGAGGCGCTGAATCGGTCCTTCACCATCTCAACTTCTAAACTTCTCAATAACTTCTCTGACCTTGCCTTTGATCTCGACCATTTTCACTCTTTTCAACATTGCTTGCGAGTTTATCTATCTGGGCTTGACCGGCAGTCATGGGCTCAACGCGTGGAAGAGGAGGGTATTGTTGTGCGTGAAACTCCGTCATGGTAAGGTGCATGCGTATGGTTCTGGTGACACCAGCCGATGTCTTACATACACCGTTTTAATGTCTTATATACACCGTTTTAATGTTTTAATGTGTTACTGCTTAATTATATTGCTTTATTGTATTACTCGCGTTATCATAGTACTCAGCTTGAATTTATTTGAACGAGAATGGGTCGGAAATGGCAATTGGCAATTGTATCCCTACTTTTATCGTTCACTTCAATTGTATATGTTTCGTTTTATTGCACGATTTTACTTTACTGTATTGCCTTGATTCTAAGGAGTCTTATATTGCGCCTGTATTCATGTATTTCATGTATTTATTTATGTATTTATTTAATTGTGTAATCACTACTTATATTTATATTTATATTTATATGCTCATGTGTTGCGTCATCGCACTCTAAAATAAGCTTCATCTCTAATCAAGACTGACTGTTATATGCTTTTTATTTTTTATTTTTGTGTTCACTTGGTTCCATCTATTTTATTGTATTTTAAGAATATTGTATATTTTAGCGCTATTGTTCTTAATGTTTTATACTGTAATCTGTGCTACTTTGGGGGCTGGCCCCCGTAGCCTAATAAATTTATCAATCAATCAATCTCTCTCTCTCTCTCTCTCAATCTCGTTATACTTACGCCGCGCGAGTCTAACGCCGGCTAGTTGGGATTTTCTCTCTCTCTCCCACTAGCGTACTCGTGCTCACTCAGCACTATCGAACTCCGCGACGCAATGTTTCTCTCTCTCACGCACTGGTTCACTCTTGCTCTCTCTCTCTCTCTCTCTCTCTCTCTCTCTCTCACACACACACACACAACTACGACACACGGCCAGGGATACCCGCGCGCTTCTACTCTAACGCGAACCCGAAATTTCAAATTTTTCTCTTTCTCTCTCTCTCTCACTCACACACACGATTCAATTGTAATGGCATGCGTCCATGCCATTATCCACATATATGCGCTCTCTCTCTCTCTCACTCTCGACTTGCAAAGCGAAATTTCTTTTAAATATAAATAACCCGCTCATTCTTACATAAGTACAGGTAAACCTGTACATAGAAGAAACATTATTTTAAAAAAAAATAAGACAGAATTCACGACCCGAAATCTTCTCGACACTCAGGCGGTACAACTACCGTCATGTCACGGTCGCCATTTGTAACGTGGTATTTCGTCCTAATACCATAGTTACAAGTAATTTATTTATTTAATACAGGGACGACGGCCCCGAAGAACGCGTCTTTGTCGTCGCCGTGGGTTAATAAATTAACCCGTCGGGACACGGTAACGGAGAAAGGACGATCTCCTCTATACCGACACACGTGGCGGGAAAATCGGGAATCGGAAGGTTATTTGCGGGTTATATTATAATTAAAATAATAACGCGACCGTTATGTTAAAACAAAATAAATAAGTATTTATTTAACAAGTTACACGGAGGTGCCCCATAATAATTAACGGGGCGTTCTCCCGGCCGCGTGGTATATACGCGGCAAGCAGGGGCTGCCCCCGTGCTCGCCCCGCGCAATACCCAAACGATTTCGGTAGCACCGGTATGCTACCGAGCAAACATTCAAGCACACACACTCAACACACTCTAAGGTATACCGACCAATGTTGGGTACTTACCGGGCTGGGTTGTCCATAGGCCCTGGTGTCCGTCGGCGCCCCGACGTCTGCTGGCCGGTGGAGTCGGCCCGGTTTCCCGTCGACCTCGACGGTGATCTGCAGGAGCGGCCTGATGCCGCGGCGATTCGCCTACCTCGGGGAACACTCAACCCGAGGTATCTGGTCCTTCGCACTGCACTACACGAACTCATGAGCACTCGCGTACGGCTTCCCGGAGCACGGACGAACCGGTCCGGTACTTCCCGTGGCGCGCGAATCTAAACGTGACGATGTGTCAAAGGGTGCTGTCGCGGTCAAGACCGGCAGCGTACTGAGCTTTTCGGGAATTGTCACATTCCCGAAAAGTACCTAACACACACACACAACTCAATCGAATATATGGATGCTCGCACACATCCTCGGTCGTCGACATAAACACGCGTGTTTCGTGGCCTTGAAGAGGCAACGCACGAAACAATAACAAAGTGCGAGATTTTAAGATATAATATTTAATACATACTACGAAATAATATAATACATTAAGTATTATTTATTTCATTGCAACGACGTCTCGTCGCAGGTGTAAATTCCGCTTTTTGCAAGTTCGGTTGGCTCTGTGTAATTCCAGTTATTTTTAGTAGTTGGTTTTAAAATGTCTGGTTTTACTCCCTTAGTTGTTCCTCTTGGTAAAATAGTAAACCAATCTTTCCCTAGTAAGAACATAGGAGGAATCAGAACACTGCAGGCAGCTTCGGTACCATATTGTTTTAAAATATGTGTCCTTGGAGTCAAAAAATAATCTTTGCCGTCTTTGGTTACTGGTAACTCTTGGTAACATTTTGTAGTTTCTCTTCGTTGAACGTCAATTTGTACGCACTTCATTAAGTGCACAACTTCTCCGGCTACCAAGCCCATGTAACCACTTTTTTTTATGATTTGATATGCAAAAACGTCAGGTGCTGTTGCTGCAATGCTTAATGCATTTGATATAACTCTTCTTTCCAATTCGCATTTTTGCAAAATTAAATTGCGATATAATGTTTTTAATTGTCCTTTAATATGTTTTTCTACGTAAACGAATTTAGAGTTTACGTATGCAAAAATGTCGAGATTTTCTATTGACGGATTTCTTACGGCTTGGAAGGTTTCTGTTATTGGTCCTTCTAGAAAAAATAATTTTGGGTGCTCTGTTCTAATTAATTCATACGAACACACCGGAATTTGTCCTAAAGTCGTGAAAGCAAAGGTTATCTCGCTCGATTCCATTACATATACCGGATGTTGCTCATTGCCTTGCTCTACAACTTTATTAACCCATTAAGTCCCAAAATGACATTTTTTAATCACGGTTTTCAACGGCTGTCCTATCTGATAACAAAAGCTGTAAAAAATTTGAAAGATAGTGTTTCCGACGTAAAATTAACTGATCTTTCAGAATATGATATTCATTTTTTCAAAAAATGCACCTTTGACGAGCTATTTAGGTTTTTTTGCAAAAATAACGCGAATTTTCGAACCTCTTTTTTTTTTATCGAACGTTTTCGTATTGAAATCTCATAAGGATTCTTGTTATAACTATGAAAACCACGTCAAATGATCCTAAACTTGAAGTTAAGTCATTAACAATTGTCAAATTTCATGTGGAAATACACAAAATGGCGGCCTAAAGATAGAAAAAATGTCAAAATCTTGAGGAATTTTTTACTCAAAAACGATGGACTTTAGGAAAAAATTTTATAGAATAAAAAGTTCTTAGAATTCATCAAAGAATACGCTGGAATTTTTTCAGAATTTTTCGACGACTTTATTAAATTTTCAAAAAATTTGCACTTTTGAAAAATCCAAAAAGTCGTCAAAAAATTCTGAAAAAATTCCAGCGTATTCTTTGTTGAATTCTAAGAACTTTTTATCGTATAAAATTTTTTTCTATAGTCCATCGTTTTCTAATAAACGTTCACTGAAGTCTATTTTTGTCTATTATTTACGTTTTGCTGATGACAACATTTTTATATTACTTTGAATAAGTAATATCAGTTCTATTATAATATAAGTATAATTATAAGTAATATAATTACTTATAGTGATTATTTATATTATTAGTTTACCAAACTACAGCATTCTTTTATATATATTTCCTTCACAATTCATAACTGAGATATAATACTATTATTTTGAGCAGAAATTATTCTATCAATGTCTTGTTTTATGAAGATACGTCATTTGAAAGAAATTGCAATTTTATGGCAAATCTCCAAAAAACCTATTTTTTTCAATGTTCTGTATTATCGACCATGAAATTTATCAGTAATATTAAAAAACAGATAAAAATAATAAAAAAATATATACTGTAAAGAAATATTTTTTAATAAAATAATGTGAAAAAAATATTGTTACATCCCATATGAAATCAGAAATAAACAGTAATACAATAACGAACCATAACGCAAAATTCGTAAATAATAGACAAAAATAGACTTCAGTGAACGTTTATTAGAAAACGATGGACTTTAGAAAAAAATTTTATAGGATAAAAAGTTCTTAGAATTCATCAAAGAATACGCTGGAATTTTTTCAGAATTTTTTGACGACTTTTTGGATTTTTCAAAAGTGCAAATTTTTTGAAAATTTAATAAAGTCGTCGAAAAATTCTGAAAAAATTCCAGCGTATTCTTTGATGAATTCTAAGAACTTTTTATTCTATAAAATTTTTTCCTAAAGTCCATCGTTTTTGAGTAAAAAATTCCTCAAGATTTTGACATTTTTTCTATCTTTAGGCCGCCATTTTGTGTATTTCCACATGAAATTTGACAATTGTCAATGACTTAACTTCAAGTTTAGGATCATTTGACGTGGTTTTCATAGTTATAACAAGAATCCTTATGAGATTTCAATACGAAAACGTTCGATAAAAAAAAAAAGAGGTTCGAAAATTCGCGTTATTTTTGCAAAAAAACCTAAATAGCTCGTCAAAGGTGCATTTTTTGAAAAAATGAATATCATATTCTGAAAGATCAGTTAATTTTACGTCGGAAACACTATCTTTCAAATTTTTTACAGCTTTTTTTATCAGATAGTATAGCCGTTGAAAACCGTGATTAAAAAATGTCATTTTGGGACTTAATCGTATAATTCTGAGTATTTACTGCGTTCGCATGCCTGTACTGGTTACCTATCCCAAAAGGCGTACCCTGCTTCTACGTCAATACAATCATCTTGATTAAACTTACAGCGCGTACCGGATCGTAAAATAACCTCGTTAGCATTTAAGTTTACCGGTGCATAGTAATCCCTTAAAGTAATGGTAACATAGCCCGTGACTATAGTATCGTTAAAAATACCATATGGATCCGCGTACATTCCTGCGATACTACAATCTCCTGCTTGATCTACCTTTCCAACAAACGTCATTGGGTGGACAATCGATCCGTTCAGTTTTAAGTTACTTATTACTTCGTCTCGTACTCGGTGTGCGCGGTATCAAGGTGCGCGGTAGCGCAACCAACGCAAGTATAATGCGCGCTAGCACCTATTAGACATCTAACTGCACCTGCGGTTTTTTAATTTTTGAATATTAATATATAATATGTTGTTTACGTAACTTTTTATATCATATATTATTTCTTTTTTTAATATTTTTCAGTTTATTAAGTTTTCGATAAATTATTTAGTAATACTTTAAATAAAACTTCATGTAAATATCTTAGATGTCAAATTCTTTTACTCGGCCATGTATTTTTCGATATCTTTTTCGTCTCCTATATATATATATATATATGTCTACTCGAAAAAGTTGAGATAGAGCTATAGGGGAAAACGAAAGAGTGAGTGAGACACGCGTGATCTAGTTATTTTTTCATTATTATCTTAAACGGTCATCTTTTATCTTACACGGTCGTCAATCATCTAATTTGCCGAGAAGCGTGCGCGTAGCAGAACCTGTCAGTGACAATTATTGGTTATGTTGATAATTTAAAAGTTTGCCAAATTCTTGGTTTTGGACTACAGTTTTCACAGATACAGTATAATAATTAAATATATACTTCAGACTATTTTTATCTTGGATCTTTATAGCAGCTTGTTCGCTATATTTTACGACACAAAGTCAATGGTGGAGGCAGTTTATAGAATTAGTACAAAATACATGGAGAGAAAGTAATGCCCAGCATGAACATGTTGACTAAAGTTGTTCTTCACATTTTGTACAATTAAATTTATTGTAAAATATAGTTCTATCTTATTTATAATTATTTGTTGAGTGCATATCAATTATATTTAAATTAAATGAAAATTTATTATAATTTTGTAATTATTTATTTCTAAAAATTTTAAGGTATCTATTATTATGTTTGTATTATAAATTAAATAGTTACTACTCTGTAAATATAAGTTATACCTATTGGTAGAAAAAAATTTTAATACTAGATATGAAGTTGATAATTCTAAACATGTGTGTTTGACCAATGTATATATTAGTTCAACGTTATTAATAAATAAAAATATATCTAGCTTAGACATTATTAAAAAATTATATTAAAATTAAACAAAAGTTCTTTTGATTTGTATAACTTAATTATTGATAAGACGGAAATAAATCTACTGAAGCTATTGAAATTAATAAAAAGGTTATAAGGTTCCATTGAATTAAGTGTTTGACATTTGCAGTCAAATTTGAATATATGCGGGGGGAGCCTAATTATTAATTGAAACTCAATTTAATCAATTTTTTGTCATTCTATTACCAAAAATAATAATTTTAATATTTGTGACATCTGTCATGTATTAAAGATAATAAGAAGTGCTTTGAAGATAATTACTGCAGCTACTGAATTCTAAGGAAGTTAAATTGTTAAGTACATGTGTAAATATCGTTTTAAAAAAGGTTTAATATATACATTTATAAAACATTTTTTAAAGTAATAAAATATATATTTTTTCAAAATCAAATTGGACGACATTTAAACCTATTTTTGACGTAATTTATAAATACATTTTTTTCCAACGTTTAAAGGTTTCATTACCAACAAATTTTCAACATTTTTTAAGTAAGTGCTGTTATAGGGATTAAAGGTGTGGTTAAACATAATACGATACATATTGAAAAGCAAAGGTTATTATTACAAAATTTGTGAGAGTTCAGATAACTTTATGTATTGTCAAACACTTTTGTAACGGATAATGTCAAAAATTAGGTTGATATTAACATGGAGAGCTGGTTTTATCTCTGACTTTTTTTAATTTTGTAGGCTATCCCAAGGAATATAAATGTTCATAAACTCTTTCAGAATAATAAAGAAAACTATTCTAATGTTCTTACACATCGTAAAAGTAATTACAAAAACTACGAAATATTAATACAGGATGACCCGGGCAAGACGGACACCTTAAGGGAAAAAGACGGGTGGCGCAAGTATTATCCTAGTTTACAAGAATAAATAAAAGACACTTCCTTGATGGAAGTTTCAAATGTAGAAATAATTTTTTATTTTAGACTATAGATACGATTTCTATTTATTTGAATACCAAATATCTTTTTAAGATATTTACTTTATAGAAAATGAATGTAAGTTTATATCAAATCTATTATTTATTTTTATTTAATTTATTTACTATTCAAAAAACTAATATCACGTCTTTTATTAGACAACATTTAATCACTCAGAAATGTTTACGAAATAAGTTTTAGTTGCACATAAGTTATATTATGAATTTTTAACTCTAGATCCAAAAACCGTTAGCACTCATAATTTAAACAGATTGCAAATAAATACTACACACTTATATAAATTTTACTAAAATTTTACATATGAAGTTATATTATTTTATTTATTTTAATTACATATATTGAAATTTATTTGATTATATAACCTTAAAACTGCTATGTCACAAACAAATAGATTGGTAAATAAAATTTAAAACATTTATTTATTATTATGTAGCGCAAAATACTTGACGATTTTATTTTGATTTTAGTACTTTCAATTGCAGTAACTTTCTGCGAATACTGTGATCATAGTTTGATTTTATTCTTAATAATTAAAGTTAAATATTAGATTTACAATGTGGTATAAAATACTTGTCGATTATTCCGCTTCATTTCAGTGCTTTCTATTCAAACAACTTTTTAATAACAATTTATCTACTTTTTAATACCAAATTTTAAGTTGTTATCTTATATAGATCTATATAAGATATAGATCTTATATAGATCTATATCTATATAAGTTAAATATAGATTTTCGCATAATAAATTTAGGTTATTATCAATTCCACTTAGCCCGATTGACGATTCTGTTCGTATCGGTAATGCTATATGAATTTTTGTATTTACATTTATCAAAACCGGTATTCCAACCTGCATTTCCTTGAATCTTGGTAATTTATTCTGTAGTTTTAATTGCGAAGCCCCATCGTCGCATGGTTCTCCTGTTGTAGTAACAAAATACATATAATTGTCCTTACGCATAAATAATTTTTCTCTGCATGTAATAATTACTTGTTTATCGTTAATTTGATTAAATTTTTCTTCATAGATCGACGTCTCTTCGTTTATTTGATCAGGACTGAATTGCGGATTGTTTTCAAGTAATGATTCATTAACATGATCAAGATCTTCGTGTAAGCGTAACCGCGCATTTTCCGAGTGAACGAGGGGTTCCGGCACGAAAGTTTCCACCTCCGTATCGTCGTGCGTTCATTCTCCACGGTCCGGTGATTGTTCGTTCGCTCGCCTCTCGTTTTTTCTTCCCCTTTGCGGGCGTAGAGCCTCTATCGCGTCTAAATATCGCTGGCCTACCTGGCGACCCGCCTTCGCTCTCGTGGTCATACCCCGCGGCGGTTCAACTAGGCTAGACTCGGGCTCATCACCTGCCGCTATTGCCTTGCTTCTCGTAATAACTAGGACCTTGTCTATGGGGTTTCTAGACAGTGCGTCTGCTGCATTTAAGCGACCCGGTCTGTATTTAATTTCGAAATCGTACTCCGCGAGCATAAGACGCCATCGCGTAACTCGTGAGTTCGGGTCCTTGTGCTTTTGTAACCATACCAGTGGTTTATGATCTGTTATAAGATAAAATTTTCGTCCAAATAAATACGGTCGGAAATGCTTAATGCAAAATATTATTGCTAGTCCTTCTTTGTTAAACGTGTCCCAACGTTTTTCAACATCCGAAAGAACTCGAGAGACGTATGCAACGGGTTGATCTTTCCCTATCTCACCTGACTTAAGACTCCAGCAATTGCATATCCCGAAGCGTCGGTCGTTAGATTGAAAGTAATTTCGAAATTTGGAAAAATTAATACCGGTTTTTCGCATAAACTAATGCGTAATGTCTCAAATGCCTTTTCTGTTTCTTCTGACCATTTAAATTGAACGTCCTTTTTTAATAAATCCGTTAAAGGTTTTGCAATTTTTGAAAATTGATAAATAAATCTTCTATAGTAGCCCGCTAAACCCAAAAATTGCTTGATATTTTTAGCATTTTGAGGGCGTGGAAATTTTCGTACAGCTTCAATTTTCCGCGAATCTGGTTTAATTCCTTCTGCAGTTTTAATTGCGAAGCCCCATCGTCGCATGGTTCTCCTGTTGTAGTAACAAAATACATATAATTGTCCTTACGCATAAATAATTTTTCTCTGCATGTAATAATTACTTGTTTATCGTTAATTTGATTAAATTGTTCTTCATAGATCGACGTCTCTTCGTTTATTTGATCAGGACTGAATTGCGGATCGTTTTCAAGTAATGATTCATTAACATGATCAAGATCTTCGTGTAAGCGTAACCGCGCATTTTCCGAGTGAACGAGGGGTTCCGGCTCGAAAGTTTCCACCTCCGTATCGTCGTGCGTTCCTTCTCCACGGTCCGGTGATTGTTCGTTCGCTCGCCTCTCGTTTTTTCTTCCCCTTTGCGGGCGTAGAGCCTCTATCGCGTCTAAATATCGCTGGCCTACCTGGCGACCCGCCTTCGCTCTCGTGGTCATACCCCGCGGTGGTTCAACTAGGCTAGACTCGGGCTCATCACCTGCCGCTATTGCCTTGCTTCTCGTAATAACTAGGACCTTGTCTATGGGGTTTCTAGACAGTGCGTCTGCTGCATTTAAGCGACCCGGTCTGTATTTAATTTCGAAATCGTACTCCGCGAGCATAAGACGCCATCGCGTAACTCGTGAGTTCGGGTCCTTGTGCTTTTGTAACCATACCAGTGGTTTATGATCTGTTATAAGATAAAATTTTCGTCCAAATAAATACGGTCGGAAATGCTTAATGCAAAATATTATTGCTAGTCCTTCTTTGTTAAACGTGTCCCAACGTTTTTCAACATCCAAAAGAACTCGAGAGACGTATGCAACGGGTTGATCTTTCCCTATCTCACCTTGACTTAAGACTCCAGCAATTGCATATCCCGAAGCGTCGGTCGTTAGATTGAAAGTAATTTCGAAATTTGGAAAAATTAATACTGGTTTTTCGCATAAACTAATGCGTAATGTCTCAAATGCCTTTTCTGTTTCTTCTGACCATTTAAATTGAACGTCCTTTTTTAATAAATCCGTTGAAGGTTTTGCAATTTTTGAAAATTGATAAATAAATCTTCTATAGTAGCCCGCTAAACCCAAAAATTGCTTGATATTTTTAGCATTTTGAGGGCGTGGAAATTTTCGTACAGCTTCAATTTTCCGCGAATCTGGTTTAATTCCTTCTGCACTAATAACATGACCTAAATATGTAACTGTTTTTTTAAAAAATTCACATTTCTCTGGTTGTAATTTTAAAACCGCTTTTCGCAACCTAATAAATAAATTCTCTAATCTTTTAATATGCTCTTGTAGAGTCTCCGAATAACATATAATATCATCAATAAAGCAAAAAAGTTCTTTATTGATAAGTCCAGCGAGTGCAATTGAAAGTGCTCTTGAGAATGTAGCCGGCATTGTTCGCAGTCCAAAGCTTCCTCGATTAAAATGGTACAAATCTCCGTTTGTAACAAACGCGGTTTTGTGACGGTCTCGTTCGTAAATTTCTATTTGATGATACGAAGCCTTAAGATCAAAAGTTGAGAATTTTTTTGATCCGCCCAATTGGTCTATTATTTCAGTTATATTCGGTAGCGGAAATTGGTCGTCTAAGGTTTTCGCATTTAATTTGCGATAGTCGATCACCATTCTGTATTGCTTGCATCCTTGTATGTCCTCTTTCTTAGGAACTAGAAAACAAGGGCTTGAGTACGATGAGGTAGATGGTTCGATAATGCCGTCTTTTAATAAGTCTTGCACTTGTCTTGCTATTTCTTCTTTATGTACCGGAGGTAATCGGTATTGTTTTGAAGTTATTGGTACATCATCCGTTGTTGGGATTGTTAGTTTTAAAATATGTGTTGCTGTTAATTTTTTATCTGGAAGGTAAAAGATGTCGCTATATTTCTCAATTAATTTTTCTATTTCTTCTCTTTCATCAGCAGCCAAATGGTCAAGTCGTAGTAATGATTTTACCTTTTCCGCTCTCCCTTTTGGTATGACACATGCTAAGCGATAAACTTTATGACTACCTCTTAGTTTCTTTCCGCCTTTTCCTTTTAAATTAATTCTTAATTTAAGTAAACTCTCCAATGTATCTTTAATAACATTTTTATGAGATTCTCCCCCAAAGGCATGTAGTATTACATAATTTCCTAATTTATTTAGATTTTCTCTTAATTCCTTTGAGTTATTTGTTGAGTTGTCATGATACTTTATTTCCATTAGTAGATTACTTATTAACATTTCCAAGTCTTGATTATTATTCCACAGAATTCCATTACTCATTAAACCTTCCTCTAGAATTTTTTGTAACATGCGTGTCGAAATTAACAACCTTTCTTCATCGAATTCGTTTGCGTCTACATTTTCATTTTGTGCTAATGCCTTTTTATTTTTTGTATTATTATCGAGACCTTCCATATCTTTTCTCTTTATCTCAAAATTAGAATATTTTTCATTACTTATTTCGTTCTCGTTTCTTGGATTTGGGTGCGCGCTTGATTTATTAGTTGCCTCATCACTTTCGAGTTCATTTAAGAGATTATTTTTTTTATTTGAGGAGTGCTTTTGCAATCTTTCTTTATTAATTTCATGATTAAAGTATTCTTCATCGTTCTCCCTTATTACTGGGTTCTATTTGGTATTTGTTTCTAATTTCTTAATGATTTTAATTTCTTGACTTGTCTCTTCCTTTCCTTGTTCGATTAATTTACATACATTAGGCTTACATACTGCCTTCGTACGTAAGGCTTGATTTAGGCTTGGAATTTCATTTAGACTTCGATATTGAGTTACCTTTGAACTCGATTTTAGATTTTGAATTTGATTTTGAATTTTATTTGAACTTGAATTTTGATTTAGAATTTGATTTTGAATTCCATTTGAGCTTGAATTATGATTTTGATTTTGAATTTCATTTGAATATGAATTTTGATTTAGAATTTGATTTTGAATTTCATTTGAATTTGAATTTTGATTTAGAATTTGATTTTGACTTTCATTTGAATTTGAATTTTGATTTAGAATTTGATTTTGACTTTCATTTGAATTTGAATTTTGATTTAGAATTTGATTTTGAATTTCATTTGAATTTGAATTTTGATTTAGAATTTGATATTGAATTTCATTTAAACTTGCATTTTGATTTAGATTTCGATTTTGAATTGGAATTTGATTTTGATTTCGCTTGGGATCTTGTATTTCCAATTTATTTTTACATTGAGATAGAATTTGAATATCTTTCTGATTTTTTAATTGATTTCGACTACCCGGTGGGTCCTGACTTTGAGATTTAATTAGAATTGACTCTTGCTTACGCGATGGGCTTATATGTCCTCGAATTCGCGTCTCTTCTACAAGATATACTTTCTCATTAATATGATCGACCTCTCGGGTCGACACCTCCCTTCGTTGAAAATTTTCATTAGCATAATTTGTTTTTCCTGTTTCCCCAAACGAATTCCTTTTAGGTGGTTTTATTACCTGTGTGATATGTTTTACGACTTCCTCACCCTCTCTTGCATTGACACTCATAGGGTTAGCGGAAATTCCCTTACGCGTTCCCGTTCTCTCGTTCAATATACTCTCACGTTTTTCTATGACATTAATCGTCGGGACTTCATACCTTTCCTTTGTTTCGATCAATTATATGTTTTCTTCTACAAAAGGGATACAGACGTCTACAACTCTTAACATTCTTTTCGCATAATCAATTTTTGCACCTAATTGACAGAAAAAATCGCTTCCCAGTAAACCATCTTTGATTATAGGCACGTTGTCATTTATTATATGGAATTCAATGTCAAACTTTGGAAAATTGATGTCAACTTTGCCTAAAGTGTAAATACTTTCTTCCGTGATTCCTTTTAATTCTAATATTTCATTTTTATTAATATTTTCGTCTTTTGGTATGTTTCGTAATTTTAGTAAATTGGGACCTGCTCCTGAATCTAAAATAAGAGTTATTTCCTCGTTGCTTCTCGGATTTTTAAGTTTAATAATTGGCGACTTGCAATTTTTACTTAATCGAACATATCTTTTGATGATGTGGGTTCCTGTTTTTTGTAACTCGGGCACCTCGTGTACTCGGTCTCTCGTCTCGCGCCCTGTTGTCGGAGACCATTTTCGTTTTCCGATCGGTGCTCTCGATTTCGATTATTAAATTCCCGTTTTCTACATTCTTCTATAATATGGCCCTCTTTTTGCAGTATCGGCATATCCTTTCTGTATTTGTATAATTTTGTTTTGGGAAGGTTGCATTTTGGTGACGAACATATTGATTTTCTTGCTGCTTACATTCATTAGTCCATTTTTCACCTGGCCATTGTTGCGGTCTGCGTGACTCTCGAGACTCCGCCCAGTCATTCGTAGGCCGTCTTTCCCTGGCTTGGAGTTGTCTCATTTTTTCTAAATGCCAGCATTTCGGTGCCAGGTGGCCCTGTCTCCCGCAAAGTTGGCATTTATCGGTATATTTTGTCTCGGCAAAATGGACTCTTTGTATAGGATTTTTATTTTCTGTTATGACTTTAATTGTTTCATTTAACTCTTCTACTTCATAGCATGCAAAATCTCTTTCGATTTCTATAGCTTCTGTAGTAGCTTCATCCAATTTACACACTTGCCCCATTCGTGCTTTAATTACCCAATGTAAACCGCGAATAAAAAATTTTACTAAATCATTTTCTAAAGATCGATTGAAATTATTAGTTAATCTTTTTTCTCTTCGAGCTGCTTCAGTGATTTCTTGACCGATGGATCTAACCCTATTTGAAAAAACTGCGACACTTTCTTCCCTTTTCTGTTTTACATTAGCTAATTTACCGTGTAATTGATGGTAAGATTTCGCAGACCCAAAAATACTATCAAAAAAATTTGCAATATCGTCAATCGATTCAAAACTTTTTTTTTGCTGCACTCTTCAATGCTTCTCCATATAATCTCATTTTAATTAATTTCGCAAGGTCCGGTTCATATTGTTCATGTATTATGTTGCAAGCTTCCCTACATCCGTCAACAAATTGACTCAATGAAATATTTACCCCATTATCTTTTGGTATTAATTCAAGTGCGTCTTTTATAGAAAGGGGCCTCACTTGTCCTAAGGTTGAGTTTGTTTAATCTTGGCAATCTCTCCGATACTAAATTAATATTAATACAGTTATTTGATAAAATTGGTGTGCTTGTAGTAAATCTGACATTATGATCTCGTTTAACAATTTCAGGTTTCATTGGTTGTTCTGATGTTTTTGCATTTTAATTGTTGTATTTTCTGCCGAAAAATAGGTTGTGATATCGTCTGTTAGTTCGGGTTTAAAACCTATCCCATTTACTTCTACTTTTGTTTTTGCTTCTAAGTTTCCGATAATATAATCGATTATTAATTTTGGATTTACTCTTTTTTCTATAAAATTGCCTAAAGCTTCAATTAGATACTTATCTTCGCAAAATTCTATTATATGTTTTTGTCTACGAATTCCTTTAACAAGTCAATTATTATAGGTATATTTTTATCGAGGCCTACCGCTTCATCTGACAAATATATCCGGCTATCATGCCTATCTTTAAAAAATTTAACAAACTAGCTAAAGATTTGTCCGGATTTTCAACACAAAAATCTGGATTTATTTTAAGCGCCTGCTTAAGCAAAATTGAAGCCGCGTCTTTATTTCGAGAATTCTCTTTTTCATTGGTACCCATGATCTGTGCTAATAAGGAAGACAATTGCTCTAATCCTTCTTTAATTTTTAGGACGAGCCCCCACTTGTTACGTCCTAGGGTAGACGTAACGTAGAAAAATTAAATGGACTGAATTTAAATTAAAAATAGAAGTTCCCCGTTTTAGTACGCGTATAGCGTCAAGGATGGATGGCAATTCTCCTCGGTATAGCACAGGTCATAGACCCTTCCGAAATTTACGTGCATGGGTAAGCCCGAGGTGCAACAATGAGTGAAGGCGAGGAAAGGAAAACAACCAACCTTATCGGGCGGAAGATCTACGGTTCCAGTAAACCATCTTTGATTATAGGCACGTTGTCATTTATTATATGGAATTCAATGTCAAACTTTGGAAAATTGATGTCAACTTTGCCTAAAGTGTAAATACTTTCTTCCGTGATTCCTTTTAATTCTAATATTTCATTTTTATTAATATTTTCGTCTTTTGGTATGTTTCGTAATTTTAGTAAATTGGGACCTGCTCCTGAATCTAAAATAAGAGTTATTTCCTCGTTGCTTCTCGGATTTTTAAGTTTAATAATTGGCGACTTGCAATTTTTACTTAATCGAACATATCTTTTGATGATGTGGGTTCCTGTTTTTTGTAACTCGGGCACCTCGTGTACTCGGTCTCTCGTCTCGCGCCCTGTTGTCGGAGACCATTTTCGTTTTCCGATCGGTGCTCTCGATTTCGATTATTAAATTCCCGTTTTCTACATTCTTCTATAATATGGCCCTCTTTTTGCAGTATCGGCATATCCTTTCTGTATTTGTATAATTTTGTTTTGGGAAGGTTGCATTTTGGTGACGAACATATTGATTTTCTTGCTGCTTACATTCATTAGTCCATTTTTCACCTGGCCATTGTTGCGGTCTGCGTGACTCTCGAGACTCCGCCCAGTCATTCGTAGGCCGTCTTTCCCTGGCTTGGAGTTGTCTCATTTTTTCTAAATGCCAGCATTTCGGTGCCAGGTGGCCCTGTCTCCCGCAAAGTTGGCATTTATCGGTATATTTTGTCTCGGCAAAATGGACTCTTTGTATAGGATTTTTATTTTCTGTTATGACTTTAATTGTTTCATTTAACTCTTCTACTTCATAGCATGCAAAATCTCTTTCGATTTCTATAGCTTCTGTAGTAGCTTCATCCAATTTACACACTTGCCCCATTCGTGCTTTAATTACCCAATGTAAACCGCGAATAAAAAATTTTACTAAATCATTTTCTAAAGATCGATTGAAATTATTAGTTAATCTTTTTTCTCTTCGAGCTGCTTCAGTGATTTCTTGACCGATGGATCTAACCCTATTTGAAAAAACTGCGACACTTTCTTCCCTTTTCTGTTTTACATTAGCTAATTTACCGTGTAATTGATGGTAAGATTTCGCAGACCCAAAAATACTATCAAAAAATTTGCAATATCGTCAATCGATTCAAAACTTTTTTTTTGCTGCACTCTTCAATGCTTCTCCATATAATCTCATTTTAATTAATTTCGCAAGGTCCGGTTCATATTGTTCATGTATTATGTTGCAAGCTTCCCTACATCCGTCAACAAATTGACTCAATGAAATATTTACCCCATTATCTTTTGGTATTAATTCAAGTGCGTCTTTTATAGAAAGGGGCCTCACTTGTCCTAAGGTTGAGTTTGTTTAATCTTGGCAATCTCTCCGATACTAAATTAATATTAATACAGTTATTTGATAAAATTGGTGTGCTTGTAGTAAATCTGACATTATGATCTCGTTTAACAATTTCAGGTTTCATTGGTTGTTCTGATGTTTTTGCATTTTTAATTGTTGTATTTTCTGCCGAAAAATAGGTTGTGATATCGTCTGTTAGTTCGGGTTTAAAACCTATCCCATTTACTTCTACTTTTGTTTTTGCTTCTAAGTTTCCGATAATATAATCGATTATTAATTTTGGATTTACTCTTTTTTCTATAAAATTGCCTAAAGCTTCAATTAGATACTTATCTTCGCAAAATTCTATTATATGTTTTTGTCTACGAATTCCTTTAACAAGTCAATTATTATAGGTATATTTTTATCGAGGCCTACCGCTTCATCTGACAAATATATCCGGCTATCATGCCTATCTTTAAAAAATTTTAACAAACTAGCTAAAGATTTGTCCGGATTTTCAACACAAAAATCTGGATTTATTTTAAGCGCCTGCTTAAGCAAAATTGAAGCCGCGTCTTTATTTCGAGAATTCTCTTTTTCATTGGTACCCATGATCTGTGCTAATAAGGAAGACAATTGCTCTAATCCTTCTTTAATTTTTAGGACGAGCCCCCACTTGTTACGTCCTAGGGTAGACGTAACGTAGAAAAATTAAATGGACTGAATTTAAATTAAAAATAGAAGTTCCCCGTTTTAGTACGCGTATAGCGTCAAGGATGGATGGCAATTCTCCTCGGTATAGCACAGGTCATAGACCCTTCCGAAATTTACGTGCATGGGTAAGCCCGAGGTGCAACAATGAGTGAAGGCGAGGAAAGGAAAACAACCAACCTTATCGGGCGGAAGATCTACGGTTGACCGGTGGCTGCAACTGCTCGGCTGTCTTTCTCGCTCTCGTTGATCCTCGATGCAAAGACTCCCTTACAATAGAAATGCGGTATAGACTAATTGGGATTTTAAAGGGAATAGGAAAATGACTAGTGTTTGAAGGTTTGAAGATACTGAACAATGACTTTCGATTTCTTGCTTTATTTCGCGTTAAGTTTTGGATACAGGAGTTTACCTTACTTGAGAAAAGACTAAAGAGCAAGAGCACTCCTTTAATAAGTAAAGAAAAGGATGATAAGAAAATCAGTATCAAAACCAAGTACAAGTGGAAGCAGTTTACGGAGAAAATCTCTCCAAATACTTACATTCCATCTAAAAAGTACACCTACAAAAAAATATAACAATTAAAAAATAAAGTACATTTGTATAAAGTTAATGATAAAATAAATTACAATATTTGATGGTTATATTTTATCTATTTATTTCAATACCTACTGTAAACTCTTAAAAGATAATCATTTTAATACGATGTTGTATCATCAATCTACTGAAAAAAGTCATACCGCTGAGATGTATAGGAATTATCGGGTACTACACACCATCAGCAGGTCAATTGCAATAAGGCATAAAATGTATAAAAATAGTGATAGAAAAAAATCACATATTTATATTGGTAACGTTAATGTCGATGAGGGACACGTGTCATAGGTAACATCGGATACTATGCACCATCAGCAGGTTAGACACAGACGGATCATCTGCTGGATCATCAAAAACGTACGAGTCGTAGCGACTGACCTCATGAGTCACGTTTGTTTGGGTGCGCCATAGTGCCCCCCTAACTACTTATATATATATATATATATATATATATATATATATATATATATATATATTTTATTTTATATTTAGATATAGATTTAGATCTTTTACATTATTATAATAGGTAATGTAAGAAATTGCGTTACATTGTATTACATTTTGTGTTCTCACTACTCTAGTATTGTAAAATTTAATACAAGTATAAAAATGATTTTCACAGTATTTATATACAAAATTTTATATTCCGTTTGAGCTTACCTTTGAGAATCGAGAGATAACTTGCTTTTCAAACCACTCGTAATGAGGCGTTTCTTTAAAATTATTTGTAGTAAACGTATTTAAAACTCTGTAGTTATTTTCGTTCTGAAGAGTGAAATTTGGAAGACTTAGCATTTCACTATAATATAATCGTTCATATAATTTACTACCAAACTGTTCTGCGTACCCGCTTAAGTTATATATCCTATTATTTTTACTTGCTGTCAGGAAAATAGAAACAATTATTATTACATTTCAAGTTCAATATAATAATATTATCAAAATTATTTACAGGGATTTTTCGAGTAAGCTCTCTAATTTTTTTGTTTTTACAAAAAAACTTATGCGGTTATCACGTAATTGCAAGTTCTAAATAATTATATAAATTTCAGAAATTGTAGCCAGAGAGTCTAAACTTTTCTAACAGTTGTATTTTGTCTTGAACACATCAAGTTTAAATTATTTAAGGACGCCTGTCGTTATCTGGAACTCGAAATTAAACAGTATTTAAAAAAATTATGAATATTTGTTTTCAAAGCGTAACTATAGTCTAGTGATAGGATGATTCTTTCCACGCTAATATATAAGTATTCTTAAATATATTAATTTCTAACCTTGACTTTACTTTCTTTGAAGTGTTCGGTTTTCTTAGATTTAATTTATATTTCTTAAAGATTGAATTTTTACAATATATTTTATATACTATCTTTAGTACTCTCAGTGATCGTTTACTTAAGAGATGAGTTGAAGGGTTGTGCAAACTGCCTAATTGTAGGTCAATATCGTAAATTTATTGTAAAAGAATATTTGTTAAAAAAATCAATTTTCAAATTCTAATCAAATTAATTATATTTCATTATATTTCAATTATTATAATTGAAAAATTTGTATATTGACTGTTCATTCAATTGATTGTTAATATTTAGGTCATTACGACTTGTTGTTAATTTAATAATTACAAAACTTGCTTTTATCATTAGTAGTTAATGGATTGCATGTTTATTTTACAGTAAATATTTATTTATTATGTTTATGTACTTGCAATTTGAGTTTTTGCAGATGCAAAAGAATTATAATAAATAATTACAATAATAGTCAAAAATAAATAATAAGCGTAACAATAGTAATATAAATATGCTACCTTTTTATGCTACCGAGACTGTCCACAGGTTGCGGATAATGGAGCGACCATAGAGGGCGGTGGATATGGGAGACCATGACCAGTATCTCTGATCAGTCGCTAATAAATTATCATTAACATATCCAACAATAGAATGAGCATCGTGATTTAATCTAATTATAGTCTGATTTATATAAGCTGGGTTAGATTGTATGTAAATTTTTAAATCATCGGCAAATATCATATATTTATAATGTTTAATTATTCTAGAAAATGAATTAATATAAATCAGAAATAAAATTAGACCTGGAGTCGAACCCTGTGGGACTTCCGATGACATTGGCATGCATTCGGAAGACTCACTATCTACATTAAGCATTGCCTGCTCACGACAGCTCAGATAAGAATGCAAGAACTTGAAGGCATCAGATATTAAATTGCAATCTTTCAACTTAATTAATATGATGTTGTGGCTAATCGAATCAAACGCTTTGCTTATGTCAAACAAAACCGTAATGGTAACTAATCCATTTTCAAATACTTTATGTCATCTGTGGTTTTTAACAAATCAGCCTGAGTACTATAGTCACTTTTAATACCAGATTGAAAAGATAATGGAAGATACGCCGATTCCAAATTATCAACCAATTTGTTGGTTAAAATATAATCAAATACATTTTTTGAAATAAAAATTAATTTATCGTTCGGTAATGTATATATATGTGACTCGGTCTAATACGTCGCACTCAGGCTGGTGGTTTTTCCCACCCCTAGATGGAGACGGCTACCTCATTACACTCGTTGGAGGGATCGTCATCTGTTTTATATATATATATATAGCCGCAGAACATCTTGGTGGCATTGCGGTTCATCTTGCGACAGGCGTTTAAGGTAAGATCTCCATTTCGTTACTGAGGAGTCCAAGCTGGAGATCAAGGACGAAACGCCTTTAATTTTTTTTAAAAGACCGTGGTCTGGGAAGTTCCATCAACCATAGTAGAGAAAGAGTACAATGGGTCTACTTTATTCTAAAGTAAAGCATTTAGTTTGGAGATATCTATATTATATATTATACATATAGGATTAAATACCTTAGCAAGGTGAGGCAAATTTGTAATGGATCTAGTATCAGTCACAACCCTAGGGGGATTAACTTTACTTAGAGGTATAACTATAGATTTCTTCCACAAACTAGGATATTTATAAGATTTTAATGCTGTATTGAACAATCTTATGAGAAACGGAGTAATAATATGTAATGTACCAAAAAAATACTTCAACGAAAGCCCATCATAGCTACGGCTTCGAACCTTTGGTAAATATCTCCTCATAGTAGCACTAACCTGAGAGAAATCCGAAGATGTCAAATCAAATAAGATTGCATTATTGACATACGGTAGTGTTAAAATAAGGTAAAACTCTTCTCAAGTATAATTTGAGTTGCAACCAGCAATGGATGAGAAATGTGTTATCAACTCGAAGGCATTAAATCTTTGCAAAGGAAAATCATTACTCTGACGCGTTAGCCCATGCTTACGTAGAATTTTCCAATACCTGGAAAACATCTGCGAATTACATGGATTATTTAAGCGATAATCATCACGGGCCTTTTTAATTACTGATTTCGTTTCGTTACGCAAGATCTAAAATTTATTTAAGAAGACACTACTTTTAGTTCGATGCGCACGTTGATACAATTTAATTCTTTTTGAACACGTTGATTTCAAACAATCATTGGAGGTGTTTTTTAAAAACACGCGATCTAAAAGGCGCATGAATTTTAAGTAAATTATAAGAAGTAACACGAAAATATTCGAGAAGCTGGTTAACATCCAAATCTGGTTTAAAGATCTGATTATTTCCATTCAAATGATGTTGATGGGCTAAGAAAATGGGTCTATAGACATGTAATTTCAGTTTACAAGAAACAAAGTTGTGCATTTTACAATCGCAATCATAAACAGCTTCTTTAACTAGCTATGTACGAAATTTAGTTTCTTACCTCAGCTTATTATTATTTTAAAGTAATCGTAAAAAATGATTCAAACTTTTGGCAGTAATACTCACCTTCAATTGCGAGGAAAATATTTTATACCTGAGTTATCAGGTTTTACAACCAAATTTTCAATTAGTGCATTTTCCAAACAGATTCACAAAACCGATTACCTCAAAACTCCAAAAACTCAAAACTCATGAATGCATGAGCCTCAAAAGCAATGTCTTATAAAGCATAAAGTTCCAAAACCTATAAACCCAAAAGCTTATAAATTCCAAAACCTTAAAACCCATCATCTCCAAAACGCCGAAACCCATAAACCCATGAAATCCAAAACCTATGTATCTCACCCTGACCAGCCGCCGATACTGAGGATCCAACCCTCTGCATTGTAAGCTTGTTTCACGTGATTACCATAAACGAAGTTAAGATAAACGCCGTTATTCAGGGTCATCATCAACCATGTGGAGGTGTCCTAGATTGCAAACACTCGAATAAGTAGTACATGCAAATAGCAATGATGTCTTAAGGTTTAACTTATATGATTTTATAAAGCTATACTTTGCAGGATTATTGAATCGTATGGTTATTACAGAATATGGGGTTAAAGCTCAAGAAACATATAACATTTGAGGTCTATGAGGTCAAAGGGTTAAAGATCAAAGGAATTAAGGGGTTATTGGCCTATTGAAAATCGAAAGCGGATTTTAGCCGGATGCCGACTAAAAACATAAATATGACTTTTTTTATAAAATTTTTTGAATTTTTCATTATAAATACTTTTAAAGTCATAAATGTATGCTGTCACCCTCTTGTAAGCTATTTAAACCTTAAATAGTGAAAATCAGCAATTCTACTCCGGACTCTGGAAACCTAATACTATCTAAAAGATATCTTTTTATAGTCAGAAACTGTCTATAAATTTCCAGAGTGGGTCTCCCTGGCGAAAATAATCGTATGATTAATCACGCGAATTATCGAGTGATTTATCAAGTGATTTATCGGGTGATTTATTGAGTGATATATCATATGACGATTTGACGCTATTTATCACTTGATAAATCACTTGATATATCACTAAGCCAAAATATTTAAGAAATGTGCACATGATGACTATTTCTAGATTCAAAATTCGATAGTAAATAGTTCAAAAATTATGTCAAAAAAAAAAACATAAAATAAATAAAAAAAAGTATTACACATTTTTCTGTTTATGTTAGTAATTCACCCATCCACTTATTAACCGCGGGCAATGCTGCTTAACTTTCATGATCAATCATTTCACAGTCTATTCTCAATGCTACATTCACAAATAGTTACACAAATATATATTTAGTAATATATTGCAGCAATTTCATATTAATTGTAACTAGGCTTTTTGAAAAGTCTACAAATATGTTTTCATTATCTTATTGTAACTGTTTGCGAATGTATCAGATAGAAGATAGTAAATAATGCAATAGAAAATACTAAAATCAGTATGGAAGTAATATTCATTCATTTGTACGATATTAATTTCTC